>CM074501.1:8929052-9529052 GCA_037389245.1 Oryzias sinensis | reverse complement strand
TGTTAAAGCATCATTCAGGATGTTGAAGTCAGGGTGCAAAAATAGACTTCTTTGAAGCTCTGGAGTTTTAGATAACCACTTGGATTAAAACAGCTGTTTGTAGGCTTTGCTATGCACTGTATTTATAGCAGAAGCTAGTTTTGTGTTTTATAAAAAGCTAGATGTTTAATGTTAAATTCAAAATTGTTAAAGTAAACATAGGTTTCTATAAAGACCACAACTGTCCTTATGGATTGATATGGGCAAAAAATGGTTAAATATGTTTTGGGCATGCAGGTGGCCCGAACGAATAATCAAAGCCGTAGACCACCTGTTAAGCAAAAATGTTCCTGCACATTTTTTACAGGCATGCTGCAATCAACAGGTTTAGTGAACACTTAAGCAACACGTAAGGGTGATGCGCAGGTGCATCATTTAGGTTTTTCTCTCTTTTAAACCCACAAATCACCAACAAAAAGCATGGCCACTGAACGCGCATGCATCCAGGGACTCAGATTTGGTAGCGACATATGGGACAGAAGAGCGAAGCATTACAAAATTGATCATGGAGGAGAAATTAATTATTACGGTTTGTGCCCAGCTGGAATAATGACACCAAGTCTTTCATGTACCGTAATAGAGCTGTGAAAGAAAATGTCTGGAGCGAGATTCACCAGATTTGCACCACTTCAACATTTCGCACCATGTGTCTTTCAACTGTTGGTGGCAAACGCATGTCACATGTCTGGTGTGAACATAGCATGAGGGCGCCATAGGACAGCATCACCCCGGGGTCATAAGGGCAAGCAACTTGCAATATCCCATGCGGTGGCAGCAGGAGCCTTAAGGGGAACTGCAATAAACACCTGCAAACCCCCTAAGATGCAGCCGCTCCTCTCTACGCTCCTCCATGGGTCTGGACAACCCAAAAATCTGCAACATGTGACTAAGGCTTAAAGTGACCGCAGTTAATATTTACCTCTTCCAAGTAACAGCGGCGTTGACATGATTGATATTTATGGAGATGGTAACCGACTGGTGTTCGATCACGTAGACTACATCTGGTTTGTCAATAATCGCCGGAGCCTCCTGAAGGTAGGGACCTTGAGGTGGGAAAAAGAAAACAGCAAAATGGAAGTTATTTATCGAAGTTACCAACATTAAATGATAAAGGAGTACGATGAAGCCTGAGAACCACCTCGATCTAAGAGCTGGACTGGGTCAGTGGCCGGTGAGGGTTTGCTGAATGCCTTTGAAGTGATAGTCAGGACCCTGAACGTGTAGCGCACCCCCTTGGAGAGAGTTGTGATGGTGAAGGTGGTTTCCTTCAAGCCAGAGGCTATGATTGTCCACTGGATGGAGCCTAGGGCTTGTTGTTGGATGGCGTACATCAGGGAACTAGGATCTGACAGAGAATAACACGTCAAACATGTCAAAACGCCTGACAAAAACGCACACAAATCCTTTTCTGCAAGTCAATTTTGAAGTTTTTGCTTTTAAGTTCAAGTGAAGTCTAAAGTGTTTAGCTGTCATTTCAGGTCAAGGTGCATTTCTTAAAAACTGTAGAATAACAAATTGAAAATGTTGTGGTTATTAAAATACTTTTAAACATTTTTTTGGAAAGGCAGTTACAGGAAGTTGGTGTTTCTGCATTCCCATTGGGAAAGCAATGTAAAGAGACTGTTTATTTTCAGACCAAAAGCAATATCACTGAGTTAAAAATTAACATTAGCCATATGAACATTGTTCACAGGTCCACCTCAAGGTTAGTCAGTTTATCGTCTTTGAGATCTCAAATCAGGTCAAGTTAAGTCTCTGCATGTGGGACTAAGGCCAAATCCGAATTCTTCCCCTACCCCTCCAGCTTCTCCCTTATTCTTCCAAATGTAGGGGCGTTAAGACGGATAGGGGTGTCTGAAATAGTTTTTTTGAAGGGCCTAGTATCCCTCCGCCGCAAGGGTAATCTGCATCGCGCTGTGCAATGGTGGAGAAACACATTTAGTCACGTGAGTGTGCTCTGAAAGACAGAAGTTTTCATGTGTGTAAGTAATTACTTTCAGTTCAGCATGACTTTTTAAAATTATAAAACAGTTTTTATGCATTATCCGAGCGCTGGCAGCTAAGCGCTGACGTGGATGACTGGTGACGATTGATGACATCATCGAGTGGGAGTCATGTCCGAATTTGAAGACACTATTTAAACTATAACTGTCCATACGAATGTAGGGGTAGGGCGAAGCCGTAGCGGTAGGGGCAGAATTCCGTTTCGGCCTAAGTGTGACTAAAGTCCAAGTCTCAAGTCCCAGATGTTTATGACCATCTTGTACAACAACACTCCTGAAAATAATAGTTTCTGGCATTTTAGATGGCATAACTAATTGTGTTTATTTTACTTAACTTGGAGTCCATAATAATAAGGATGTTTGTTCTAGACCAAAGTCCTGGAGTTGTGTGAAGGCTCACAAGCAAATCAACCATGGTCCTTCTTAAAATGAGGGTCTTGGTTCACTTGCAGGTGAATCCTAGTGTAGTTCACTACAGTGTGAAAGCCGACGGATTATCCAACAGATCAGAGACCAGAAGAATAGCAGAAAGACAAAGAAGGCTAGACAGGTTAAAAAATGTAACAGGATTTGTACCAGCTGACTGAACCAAAGATGGGATGAGTTTTGACAACTGTTGGAAGTCTATTTGTCTTATTTCTGTCTGAAAGTTCCATCAGATAGATTGATGATGTCAACAATTGTTGCTGTTTGTCTTCTAAAAGATGCAACAAATGCACCATGCACTTGCATACCAATGGAAGGATCTAATCTTCTTGGTTTCTTCCAACTTAGCGTGATGGTTTTACCAGTGATGGACTCTATCACCGGAGTGCCATCAGGAGGATCAGGAAGGATATCTGTAGGAGGGAAAAATCATTATTCTTTCAACCAAAAATTGCAAACAGATCAATCCAATACATTCTGTTCAGATAGACATGGTTTATTCTTAATAATTGCATTAAAAACTATGCTATAATAAACATCCTTTCTTAAGGAAATACAAGTCACCTGTAACATAGAGATGAGCGTAGCAGGTGGCTTTTCCTATTTTATTAGAGATCACACTCTTATAGACACCTCCGTGAGCGTGACACACGGAACGGATGACCAGACTGTGGACGTCATGAACTTTGGAACCAAGAGGAGAAACAGGGACGGTAAGGATTTAGCGGAAATCGCAGACATAAAGCTTTTTTTTTTTTTTTTTATTCAACTGACTTACACTGTGTCATCTTTCTGTCGTCTGTGCTTTCAATCCTCCTCCCATTGTGGAACCAGGAGATAGTTGGATATGGCAAACCAGCCACTTTGCATTTCAGCACAGCCTCTTTTCCTTCAATCACATCCAGATCATAGAGAGGTTTGATGAAGTCAGGCATGGTAAAACGCTCCACCTCATTCTCAGGGACCTCTGGCTCCTCTGGGATAGACGGCATCTTTTCAAGTTTAGCCCTGAATTGAATGGGGAGACATTGCCAAGAAACAGTGAATGATATTGACAGTTTAGGCCGTATGTATTGTTTAATGTATGTGACTGAAGAACACACTTACAGCTGAGAAGAGATGGCAGGCCGTGGTTCCTGTATGTACAACTCAGAGGAACTTTCTGCCTCGCCATGGCAGTTCTGAGCTATGATAGTGTATAACCCTTCATCCTGGCTGGTCACATGGGAAATGACCAGAGAATGGCGTCCACCCTCTTGAAGAATATGAATGTCTTCACTTTCTACGAGTGACTGGTCTGATTTTAAAAAGAAGAATGCATTTAAATATCATTCAAAATATCTAATGGCTGTAATGTGAGGCTTTATAAAGTTTATTCCTACCAAAATGGCTCCATATGACTTTTGGAGGTGGCGTCCCACTGATCTTGCAGTCAAATCGAGCATTCCGCCCTTCCATCACCTCCAAAATATCTAACTTACGAGTAAACAGAGGCTCTAAGGAGGGGACGACTTTGAGTTTACCACATGATGTCAGTTCCTCTGAAAGGGAAAGTTTAGAATTCTGTTGAAGACTAAAACACCAATATAGAATTTCACAAATTTTTATGTTTGACAGAAATCTTTCTTGATTCTTTTCACCCTTGGCTGTGCTGAGTTTGCACATGTATGTGCCGCTGTCATCCTCATGGACAGAATTGAGCAACAGCCTGCACTTCTGTCCATCAAAGTGCATCTTGCAGTTCAGCAGTGCTGGCTGGATCAGTTTTCCATCTGCCAGCCAATCCACATCGGTGTCTTTTGGTCCAACAACATGACACTCAAACAAAACGGTCTCTCCAGCTTTGGCTGTGATGTCCCTCACTGGCCGGATGATGGCTAGACTTGGCTCTATGGGTGGGGCTAAACACAAAATGACATGATTACATTGTTAGAAAAGATAAACATAAGCTTGAAGTAAAAAATTATAAATATAAATGTTTTGTAATGATACAGTTACAGTACACAGTAGCAAATGGAAAACAGTCATCTTGTAAACTTAAGTGAAAGTGTACAATGGTTCCTTGTCATGTTGCAGTTCACCTTCGTGGATTTGTTTCAGTGCAATTTTGCTATTTTCTTTTTTTAATGAAGGTTTTTCTATAAAGGTTTGAACTGTGAGAGTTTAAAGTGTGAACATGTTCTTGTCTGTCTGAAAAAAGGAGTTTAAAGTTTTTAGTGAGGGGTTTTACAGCGATAAAACATCTGTAATCCAACCAATCATTTCCCCAATCACAGGTTATTTTTTAGAACATAACTCCTGAGATAAATGAGGTAACACTACTTATGTCTGTCGGTGACATTTTCGAAATTTCATCTGATACAGAAAATCCTCAAATTTGTTTTCGTTCTTTTGGAGACAGACATTTTCAACACACCTTGTTTGTTTATTTGATTTTTAAATCAGATTTAAAAAAAGCAGAAATTCATAATTTTCATGCAAACAAATAACTGACACATTGTGCTTGTGGGTAGTTATTTTAGATCATTTTCGTTCCGGTTAAAAAAACGCGGAAAATAAAACATTATACCGTACCACAAGAACCAGTGACTGTTTTGTACACCCAAACACCCTTAGCTTTTTTAACTATTTAAACATTGGTCATTGTAAAACATGTCAGAGTATAGCATGGGTAAATGCTTAATGGAACTGAACCAAAAGGTCCCGACAACAGTAATACATTTAAATGACTTTTCTTGCCCCTTTCCTTTGGGCAAGGCTGGATGTTTACTACGAATTGGATGTCAAAAACGAGCCTTACCTTTGACCTCCAGTCTGGCTTCGCACTGCTTTGTCCCATACTCGTTAATAATCCTGCAGGTGTAAATTCCGGCGTCTGACCTGGCTGCCGACTTAATTGCCATTTCAAAGGTGCCATCTGTTGTCTCACGCACTGTGTGGCGTGGGCCAGTTTTCACAGTCACTCTGTCTCTCAGCCTGAAAGGAAATACAAGTTGTACTTAACAAACGACAAAACATGGAGTCTTTTTCTAAATTAAATAGCTTCAATTTATTGAATTACAAGCTGTCTTCATCAAAGTAGAATTTCAAGAAATTGATGGTTTTTGCTCTGATTTTGGTATGTACAGCAAACTCAAAATTATTCCAACCTTTGGCCAATTTTGGACATGCCACCTTTTTGATGATGTACACCGATTATGTCATCTTAACACAGACAACGCATGTTTATTTCCCAATCAAAAATAAACTTTCATTATGAAAATAATTAACTTTGAGTCGCTCCGGTTCCGGGGTAGGAACATTTTTGGCTTCATTTTAAACCGACTTTTTCTCTGTTTTTAAGTCACTCCACAGTCTTAATGAAGGCATTTTGGTATTCCAGTCACCAAAAGATCTTAAAGACCCTCTCTGAGAAAAATTGTGTTTTTTGGTGTTTTTTAATATGTTCTTGATGATGGAGGACATAATTATAGGATAAATTAAGGAATTAATTAAGCTTAAAATTGCATTTCGAGTACAGACATTTCTTTTTTTCGAATTGTTGTGAATCAGGAGCAGACAATACATTTCTGGTTGAAAAAGAACTTATTTGTGATGTATAAAAATATGCCAGGAGGGCCAGAAGCTCCCTGCTCTGATGGGGGAGGGTTGCTCCTCACCATTGATCCCGCCCACAACTAAAAGGGGGATTTCCAATGAACAACTGCTGCTCTACAGAAAATGTCCTAGAAAATGATGAGTTTATTTCTTTTGGCTAAAAACAGCATAATCATAATTAAAAGGCTACTTAGAGCACTTTTAGAATAGATCAAAAGATGATGAGAGTGGGTCTTTAAAACAAGGTAGCCAAAAATGTTCTATTCCATAATTTGTACAACATATGCAGTCAAGACATTTAGAAATTTGATAGACCATTTCTTATGAAACCAAATTTTAAACATGAATGGAACGTACCAATAAAGCATGGGTTTTGGCTGTCCACATATTCGAACCGACATGGTCACTTCCTGCCCCTCAATGACGGATTGATCAGCCATTGTCACCTGTTGCAAATTCAAGAAGAGTGAAAAGAAGTTTCGACATCTATTCTATGTCCACACCGGGTTCAAAAATGCACATTCATCTTTCAATGAAAAGTCAAGGTGAACGCACTACCGTGCATGTTTTGGGCTTACATGTTCAAAGTTTTTAAGTCCATTTTTTGGGCTCTATGTACAAACAACTGAGCGGGTAAAAACTTAAATGACTTAAACTTTGACCAATCGGGGACTCGAATTTGGCTGGGACATATGAAAGGTGTCCCTTGTAATTCATGGAAGTGCCAACCGTTTGAAAATTGATTATAGAAGAGAAATTTAAAAATTGCAGTTTTTGCCCGGCTAAAATTGCATGACATCAAAACTTTCATACAGTATGTCGGAACAGAGCTGCATAAAAAAAAGGCTGGAGCGAGCTTTGGCTCACTGCAACAAGCCTCTTCCAACGGTGAGTACATGCGCTACTTTTGGGTAGCCACAGACCAGTGTGAACACTATTTACCACGGGCGCGTTCAAAAACCCACGTTCAGCGCATTCATGAACGCGCCACACGTGCCCAGTGAGGAGATGCAACAGGCTGTTTGAATAATTATTTGATTCTAAACACTAAAACTGCTTTAATGCCGAATCATGATACACTCCAGTCTATGATGAATGTTAACTTTGATCAAAACGTATCCTAATCAAACCAGAACGTGCATACGATCCACTCCGTTCTCCTCTGTAGCCTCACCATGAATGCAGGGGGTTGTCTGAACCGGGAGTCAATCGTTCGCCTTGGCTCTTGGACTCCAAAATCCATAGCCTCCTCTAAGGGACTGAGATACTCTTCATCTGATGTAATAGGGCTGCTAATATCTCTTGGTACGCCCAGGGTTCCCTTTGGCTCCGGCACAGACCCTGTAGATAACAGATTCTGTTATGTTTTCTGTCTTATTTTGTGTTTACTTGCATCAAGACTTCTAATTGCTGCTTTTCAAGCCAACTCCCTACACTAAACACAGGAGTTCAAAGAGTTTAGATACACTCATCTCCCTCTCTATAATTACAATCTGAATCGCAAAATGTGAAATCCAAACAATAGTGCATTTGTGGTGAGTGGAGCCAGCAAGACTCAGTGGGCAATTTATAGGTTCAGCTTCACCTCTTAGTTGCTATGGCAACTATCAGTGAGGTTGTTCAACTAGTATATGTGGCACACACTTCATGCGTAGGAAAACAACGATAACAGAGCTGGAGAGAAACACAGTGCCAAAGCAAAACCCCAGCAACTGTGTTCGAAGGTGTGTGTCAGTCACCCGTTATGCAATGTTACATCACTTTTTCTGAAGCGTTCATGTTTTTATTATTTGTCACCATAGAGGAAAAATGAATCAGTAGGAGTTTCAAAAATGACCATCAGGACAGGAATGCAAGTCAGCAAAAAGATGTCTTGGAAAAAACAGGCCCTCTTTGAATTGATGCATGTATTCAGCTATTTCCAAACCTAATATTTAATGGCTTAAATGTATCATGATCTGTAGGCAGAAGAGCTAATGGGTCTATTTAGGATTAAGAGTAATTATAAATGAATTATTTACATGTGTATGTGAATGTATGCATATGTGTATGCATTTACTAATCAATTCTGTTATTTGTCTTGTTTAGTTTTATCTTTGTTTTCATTGCTTTAAATAAACCATTTCCAAATCCAGTATTTCTGGTAACCCACTGCGGTAAGGTGTCAGCTGCATGAATGAATGAATGAATGAATGAATGAATGGATGGATGGATGGATGGATGGATGGATGGATGGATGGATGGATGGATGGATGAATGAATGAATGAATGAATGAATGAATGAATGAATGAATGAATGAATGAATGAATAGGACAGTTGTCAGCACACAAGCCTGTAAGTGATTGTACTTTAACAAGTGAATGAGTGTGTACAGTAAAGCATGTTGGTATTTTGTCTAATGTAGACTACAATGGTATATTTAGCTATTTTTAGCCCATTTTAATCACCTCCTGGGAAATTGTGTTAGTCAGACTGGCAGCAGCAGCACTTAATGACATTAATTTAGTGATTAGACAAGTGAAGTTTGAACAATGCATTAACTACTGTGTCAAAACATTTTGGTATTTTTATTCTCAGATTAATTGACTCAGTTCTCTCGTCATTACATTTTGCAGTTAACTTATTTTCTCGTAACAGGCACAAGACTCAAACATGCTGTAATTCAGCTTAGGCTCAGAATTGGGACTCTTGGGTTATAGTACAAGTCTTTTTTGACAATGTCATCAACTCTGCAAAGAACTGTACAATTCATTCATCTTCTGAGGAAGCACCACCAACAGTCATGGAACGGTATAATGGTTTCAATGTAATTCCTAATACTAAATGGTAAAATAGCGTATATTTACCGATATACAGAACTTTTCTAACTTGATTAAGGCTCAAAGGGCTTTACAGTGACAAGTCGCATTCTCCCGCGCACACACATTCACACACTCAATTCTACGCAGAAAAGCATTGAATTTGTTTTTGTTTTTTTGGGATCACCATTGACTGTATAAAAGTACTGAGCTGAGTGACCCCTCCCACTTTTGTTTTTCAAATAGGAATTGCCAAAATTCTAAAATCTCATAGGCTTCTATTGAGAAATAGACAGCTATTACTCAGTCAATTTATTTGCCGGATTCACCTGTTTTAGCATGGCCTGGCTAATTCTAATTTTTCAGATCGCCTTGAGCCAATCAGTGTTTACTGACGTCATCTGCCTCCAACATGGCGCCATTCACATTGCAAAGAAATGGCGACTGAATTTACTTCATTTTGTTGAAACCAGAAGCAAACCATTTTGTCACACTCACTCAACCCAGCTCTCTTATACAGTCAATGGGTATGACCCAACTTTGAACCCAGTCTCAGTGCACACCTGCTAACATTTAGCTACTGAGGTGGTTTAGCCCAAGCTACTCCATGTTTTAGCAGGAATCATTCCTCATTCCGTTTTTACCAATGGCAAAACAAACATTTGGTAATCACGAAAAAGAATAAAATGTTTTATCAAGTGTGTCCAAACAGTAGCTTACCTGCTTCAATTACCACTGTCCCAAAGCAGGATGCTTTGCCCACCTGATTGACTGCAGTTACACAGTATTTTCCACCGTCACTTGTTTTTGCAGATTTGATGAGTAGGCTGTGTCGTTCGCCCTCCACCTTTACTAAAAAATTTGCAACGCCTGAGACATCAACGTTGTCCTTAGTCCATGTAACTTCAAGAGTGAAAAAAAAAAGAAAACAATTACATTTCGTATTTGCCCACATGAAATGAGTGACTTAGTATCATGCAGTTAAATAAAAAACTAAAATATGGTACCAATTGGTATGGGGGTTCCAGCGATGATAGTTTTTAGTAAGACATCTGCACCAGCAGCTGCTACAGTGTCCTGCAGAGGAAACTCAAACACAGGCGCCTCCATTGGGTCTTCTTCAGCAGAAACATAGGAGTCATCTGAGGAATCTACACATTTTTAACAGATCATAATTAGAAAGCTATTGTCCCTTTGTTTGTTAATGTTTACAACCAATTTAACCCTTTGACACATAGACAACACATCCTGTTTGACATATGATACATCTTTGACAGTTCAACATGAATCTGTTGATTCTGATGCGGAGAAAAGTGTTTTCATTTTGCACCAATATGCAACACATTACTAACGTAAAGTGTGGCAAAGTGGTGCAAAACTACTTTTCTCTGCAACAGAATCAGCAGAAACACTTCACTACTGTAAAGCAGAAGTGGGACCAAATCATTGTTTTGCAAGTCCCAAGTAGGTCTGAAGTCCTGAGTCAAGTCCTAATTCAAAACTAGCAAGTCCCAAGTCAAAACCAACCAGTCTACAGTCGAATTTTTCAAGTCAGAGTAGTATTATTTACACAGACCGTGTTTGCTTTTAGGAACTGTATTTATTTAAAACTTTTGCAAGCATATTAGGCATATTGTCTCTGAGCTCATTCATCCCCACTTCAAAAACTCAAAATGATTTTTTATGACAAAAACCCAGTTTACATGACAAGAGAACCAAGGTAAAGTCCAGATACTAAATACCCTCACTACAGACCAGTGATGTGCGGTTGAGTTTGTGGCTGATGTCAGAAGGCTAAAGTCCAAGTCAACTCACAAATTATTGAGGTTAAAGTCTGAGTTAAGTCATGAATTACTGCTGTTAAACTCCAAACCAAGTCTAAAGTTGTAAAATTCATGACTTGAGACTGACTCAAGTCATGTGACTCAATGCCACAACTCTGTTGTAAAGTGTTACGCATCAGAGCAAAGCTGCTTTTCTCCACCTCAGAATCCGCTGCAATTATGTTATTTCAGTAAAAAAGTTGAAAAGTTACAGTAGCCTGTAGCTAAAGCTCCTTTGTCAAGAGTTAAAACAAACCTAGCTCTGGGGACATGGGTCGGGTCCGTCGGGTCTTTCCTTTTGTCTTTAGATGCTGTCCCTCTTTGACTATGGTTTTCTGCTCGGGCTCAGTTGTCTTCACGGGGACATCCACTTCCATTTTTTCCTCTTCAACAACAATCGTTGGGACCTTTACTTTAGAATCAGGTTTGGTTCGCTCAAGTTCCATTTTCTCATCTGTTGGGGTAACCAATGATGCCCTCTGGGCTTTTGGAGGTTGCTGAGGGAGAGGATCCTGCAAAGTGAAAGTCCTTTTTTGGACCAGAGGACTCTCTGGTCTGTTTTCAATTTTTCTTAATGCCACCTCTACTGGTGTCTTTCTCCCTGAAGTGTCAGTCTTTTGTGCGGATTGGACAACTGGTTCTTGAATAAGATGTGGATCTTGCATTCGTGTTACCCTTTGAACAAGCGGACTTGGTGGCCTTCGTTCGACCTTGCGCAGTGTCATCTCCGTAATATTTCTAACGGGTGACCCCACCCTTTGTTGCTGGTGAAGTGCTGGCGAAGGTGATCGCTGACTGATTTCTGTGACTGGGCTGACTCGGGGTAATTCTCTCACTAACCGTTGTCCCGGTAAATCAGACAACTGCATTGACTCTGGGAGTCTTGCTGAATCTGGATGCCTACTCAATATCGACCCATTATTTGTGGTATTTTGGAACTGGGATTGATACGTTTGTTGTGGTGTTTGCTGCATCGGTTGCTCGGCTAGCACCTTTTCTTTCTTCTCCTTTGCCCACTGCATACGTTCCCTCTCTTGAAGCTTATGCAGCACTTGTGGAGGAATGGGCTCAATTTTCCTTAAAGGTTGTCGCTGCTTGCTCTTAAGGGTGAGTTGTTCAGTAGAGAAAGATTTTTTCAGATGGGGTTTTCCAACAAGCTTTTTGATTCGCTGGAGCTCTTCTGTGAACTTGTTTTCAATGTCCTGTACTTTTTGGGTGTAGCGAGGTTTGTCCTCCAGTGAGGCTGCTCTCTGTCGAAACATTGATCTCCGCTCAGCAGCATCTTCTTTCAGTGCCTCCCTAAGATCTTCCCTGGAACTCTCCCGGGAAATGCCCAATCGGCTTCCACCATCATCTGAATCAACTGACCCAGCAAGATTGAACCCTGCCCAGGACCTTCCAGAAACAGAACCTTCTGGAAGATCAAGACTTCGCCTTCTCTCCTCTAAGCCACGGACCTTCTCAAAAACCTTGGAGCTTGCTCTTGTGAGCTTTGGAGAAGGTCTGAGAGGAAAGTCTTTCCGGGAGTATTCACTTTGCGGAGTTTGTGGTCGGGTGTCGGGGGCGTTGGATTGAGGAACAGCTTTAGGCTGCTTAACTTTTTCTTCAAACTCCCCTGGCACTGTATCCTGGTATTCAGTTGACAGGATGATTTTCTTGCGCGAACTGACAGGAGTTGTTGAACCGGAGCGACTTGGCATCGGAGAGGTTGTAATGCGCTTGCCCAGTCTTGGGGACGGTGGGGGAAGGACTTGGGGGGTAGATATTCCTGAAACCTCAGATTGGTTCCTGAAACACAGCCAGAAGACTGAATCAGTGGGTATATAGACACAAAACCATTTTTTATGATTTAAAAAAAAAGACTTTATTTAAATATGAATTTTTCTCCTTGCCTGGTGGAGTGATACTCATTTCCATGTGGTTTGTCAGTGTCCTTTGCACATCTTTCCATCACTGTTTCTCACATAAAAGAAAATATTTATTATTTTAAATCACACATCAAAAAATCACACATCAAAGATATATTTTAGGATGTCTCTATTCTTTTGCATTAAAAGAATGGACTAAGGCGAGTTCAAACTGACCCTGTTTGCAATTACATTTGCATTTAACACAAATCTTTATATACGTTATGTGTAAACCCTGAAAGGTATCAGATAAATATTTTCATTTTTGTAAAGTCTGACTCCAACAAAAACTTTTATTCAGCACCATTTTATAAGGTGCCAGATCATAACAATAATTGCTGGATGGTAAATATTTTTTAGCATATAAAGTCATCACAATAGATTTTTCAAGTGTTCCAAATGAGTGCAAACTGCGGTGAAATCACATTGGGGTGAAGATAATGCCTTGGTGGCATTGCACCCATATGGGGGTTGACCCATAGTTTTTGGGTTGTCTGGGCCCATGGAGGGTCATAGACAGGAGGAGCGAAGATGTGTCTTACAGTCCCCTTGAGGCTCATATGGCCACCTTAAGGGATGTCATGAAGATGGAACGTACAATTTTTGTCCATGTAATAAACGTATGTATGTAGTACTTATGATGTACAAGTGATGCTGCAGTATGGTGCACTTGGGCCACACTCTAGTCATTAGTGCGGTGCATGCACTCGCTCCTTACTGACTGTGCACAAATGCTGCATGCACAGGTAATGCAAGTGACAGGTCAGTGCCCATAGGATGCCCAAAATATGATTTTAAAATTTCATGGGGGCCATCCTTACAGATTTGCCCATTTTTCACCTGTAGACAGCCTGTTTTCAGCTGTAAAGGCCCTTGGGACTAAAGCATGAGCAACTCCTATGGTGTTTAATGTTTTTCTCTTTGAAATCCAGATCAGATTTTCAACCAAGGGAAAAGCAGAAGGTGGAAACACAGCTGTTACTTGTAGGGGCAGTCTGGCCTTCAACATCCCCACTGTCTCCTTTGGTGTCCAGCTGGTCTCCGCCTTCATCATCTGTCGATTCAGAATCTGAAAACAATGTGTGAGAGAAGGAAAACATAAATAAATCATTTTATTGTAGGAGCTTGCATTTAATAAGTGTTGAACATTTAGAAAAACATTAAAAAGACAGATCCCAGATGAGTGAAAAAAAGAGAATGATGTGTTTTAAAACGTTTGTTTTTATGTGAGAGGAGTTCAAACCAAGAAAGGTTTCACATTTAACTGGTCATAGAGGACAGGGTTACCGACTCAAAAAAAAAAAGAACATGAATTTGAGGCTGTTTGGAGGAATAATCTCAGTTTTCTCCTTTGTGCCATTCTGAAATAGCTCTGGCTTCAAAGACAGAGGGAAAACTCGATCATCAGCAGGACTCAAAATAGAAAGCTACAGCTACTGAGTCACCGCCATCCAAGCGGCTCTTATGAGGCGTTTGCCTCCATGTGGGTGGAATCCTAAAAAAGACAAATAATTGTTCTCCCACAGTAACACAACAACAACAACAAAAGCGGCTTACTTTAAAAACGGCTGACAAGACAATAAAGTTTCTCTTTCACTCATACTTTGAATTCTGCCACTTGGTAACTGGAGTCACAGCAGAGATATAATGCGCTCACCTGGACTGTGTAAAATGTTATAAAAGCTCAGGTTATTTGTTGCTCTCAATGTCCTTTTTCTCACCACACCGCCTCAAAACCTCCACTTGTGCACACAATTGTTTGCCCACAGAGGCTGCAGCTGGAATTGCAACAATTTAAAGTTATAAGCAGATAAATATTTAACAATTATGCTAAAGCAAGATAAAAATTTGGCTCCACTAATCTGTGACTTCCACAATGTAAACAGTATCTCTCAAAATTTGAGAAAAGCTCAAGTTTTAGGGATTTAATCCAAAAAGTATAAACTTGAACTTCTCATTTTACTCTAAAAGGAAAAAAAAACACCAAAACGAAAGAACATAACAATTTAACAGCTATGAAGGATTTGTAAAGTGATTTTTTAAAGCAATAGGTACTCTGATCACCCATCTTCCGAACCAGTTTCAGGGTCAAGGGGCGGGAGCCAACCCAGCTACTGTTGGGCAAAGGCGGGGTACACCCTGGGAAAGTCACGCCATACACTCACATTCACACCTAGAGGCCATTTGACCCTTTTGCTATCTTAGATGACCCCGCCCTTACATTGACGTGTTCTCCCTACCATGACAAAGGTGGATAAAGGTGGAAAGATTTCATGTAATCCATGGACACCAGTGAAGATTACAAATCATTGAAGAAAAAAGGTTCAGAGCTCTGTCTAGTGGGTCTAGATGACCCAACTCCCAATGGTAAAGTGCCTAGGATAGAACAAGGGTTACAGTCACCATTTAACCTGTGATGCATGATTTTGGACTGTAGGAGGACGCTGGACTGCCCGGAGAACATCCATTCATGCATAAGGAGACTATCCCTATTCCACAAAGAAAAACACCCAGCTGGGATTTGAACCGGTGCCTTCTTGCTGTGAGGTGAAAGCGCTAACTATTGCACCATCGAGCAGGCCCTGTGCTCTAATCAATTTACTAAAAATACTCCAGACTTTTTAAGAGCCCAGGAACAGCAGCATTTTTGGGGTTTTAAAGTTAACTTGTCTTTTTTCATTTTTATTTTTTATTCATTTTTGGTAACAGCAATTAACAGCAGCATAAGATAATGAATAAAAATAAAAACAATAAAATAAATAATAAAAGTCTTAGAAAAAAAACAGTGGCCAAAGTTTACCCCCTGGGTTCTCCAGGGTCAAAAATTCAAATTAAGTTAACCAACTGCAGCTCACTGGCCTCTCCCTCTGGAACGCCTTTAAAGTGCCCTAATCCACCTGCAGGGGGAGCACTCCTGCTCTGAGTTGAGGATATTTGTCCTCTTTTTTAATTGTACCTAACATATGGCTCAGTAGAGAAATTGTCCTTGATTTGTACAAAAAAAGTAATAATAAATAAAAAGTAAAATAAAAAAAACATTTGCAAATAAGTTTGTAATTTTTGTTTTTTGCAGCGGTTTCATGTTCCAGCCTTTTTTATAATGATCAATTAATCTTTCTTTCAAATCTACATTAATGTTTTCTTTCATTTTAAATCCTTACAAAATAATGATTGTAAGTTTACAGAGGACAACATATTAACCCTTATGTGGTGTTCGGGTCTGTGGGACCCGTTTTCATTTTTTATCAAAAGAAAAATGATACAATTAATTAATTTTTCAAACTCAGACTCACTGGCCTTGGCTCATTTTCTGTGAAGAACATATATCAGAATACATTTTTAATGACCCCAAACCGTATACCCCCCCAACACATTTCTATTACATATAAGATGTTCGGGTCCACTGGACCCAGGGCTAATAGAAGTGTGGAAATTGATGTTTTATGTACCTACACTCTGTCGTCCACCTGTCTGGGCCTGCTGTGTGTGTGTGTGTGTGTGTGTGTAGGTGTGTGTGACCAGTGAGAAAGAGAGAGAGAGAGTGGCAGAGAGAGAAAGATTCACTGTAAATGTGAGTTCTGTTTCTGCACCTGCGGTTCCCGCACAAGGTTGCAACATTGTTAGAATAATTCAAGCATCAACTCTGTTTGCTCTCGTTCTCTCGCACATTTGACCATTTGACTTTCTTGCGGGAATCTTTAATATCTCAATCTTTATCGGCTACAAATTGGAGGCGGTACACTAAATATAGCTTTGCCAGTGTGGTTTCTTATCACAACTGATCATAATGGCCAAAAAACTTTCTGCGCAGAGGGACCTGGAATTTATTTTAGAAGAGAGAGACGTTTTTGCTGATGATGTAGAGGGAGACGATTCAGAAGAGGAAGTTTCAGAATTAGAGGATCACATTTCTGAAAATTCAGAGTCTGACAGTGACTCTGAAGAAGATGATTAGATTGTGGCGGCCGTGGTGCAGCGGTAGGGCGATCAACCCATGATCGTAATATTGCAGGTTCGATTCCCGCCTTGCACGCGCCCATGAGTCAAAGTGTCCTTAGGCAAGACACTGAACCCCACCTTGCCTCTGGTGGTAGGCGGGCGCCTGTGTTTGGCAGTGGAGCGACCACCAGTGTATGAATGCGTGAGTGAATGTGTGTGTGACTGGGTGAATGGGTCTGTGACTGTAAAGGGCTTTGTCCTTGTAGGAAGAAAGGCACTATATAAGTATATGCCATTTACCATTTACCATTCAGATTGAGCATCAGCCAGTTCCAAAACGAAGCCATCAGCACCCAGCCACAGGACCAGGCCGTCAGTAGCCAGGACCATGTGTTGTATAGGCTAGTGGCTAGAAGGCCATGTGTTCAATGGGGCTGATGTGTTGTCTTGACTAATATGTTTACTCTATGTGTTCAGCTTGTGTTGTGCACCTGAATGGGTTCAGTTTCTGTGTTCAAATAAATAAAAGTCAGTAGTTTTGAAAACCCTTGCTTCCCTTGAAAATTTGTTTCCACTCATATCTTGATTTTAATTGATTTTCTTTATCACGTTTTAAATAATGAGTTGTGAATGTGATCTAACAAAGGTAAAGGGCAAATATTAACCAAATATACTGATTGTAATTGGATGAGCTAAACATCTGTCGAGTATTTTAACATCAAAGTGTTTGATTGTGAGGCATTAAAAACCACAACATGCAACGGGTCCACCAGACCCACGAACACTGGCTGAGTAACAACAATATGAACACCACACAAGGGTTAAACACATCTTTACACCTGATATAAATTTGAGCTCTGTGTCTCCTTTCAGGAGAAGTTCCATAATCTAAGAACTTCTGCTCTTTGTTTGATCACACACGCAGAAATGTGTTTAATGTTGCACCTTAAAACTTTATTTTTGGAAGAATTTAATGTTGTTCTCCTTTCAGTGAATCCGCTTTCCCTGACTCACACAGGTGGTTTGGCAGAGTTTTCCTGTATTTTATCCGGGCTGGGGACCGGCACAGGGAAACCCAGACTTGAGTCCGCTTGTGGCTACACAGTTAGATAGTAGCATGAAGGCTCTGCCACACTGAATGAAGCCTGGTTTCCCATCCACCAGGCAGCCAACTGAGACATCCAGCCACTTTGTATGAATTTAATAAAGGTTTTTATTATTTTTTAGCTTAGAGGAATCTGAACCATGTTTTTAAATCCCTTACATTTCAGCTGTTACATTTGTACCATCCATTTAACTGCTAATGCTCTTCACAAGCAGTTTTTCTCCAGATAACCATCAGATAGTAACATCTCTGTCATTGTCATAAGGAGTTTCTGAGAAAACACCAGATCACGACTGCCGTTGCTTTTGGTCTTTCCCTCCAGCGGCGCCAAAGATTTCAAACTGAACTAACATGTTACTGCAAACAGAAAAAGTGAAAGTAACATCTGCATATAAGGTTGAGGGGTTTTAATGAAGGCTCCAGCTTCTTTCATTAGCTTCCAGCAGCTGAGAAAACATGGCCACTTGTTGGGCAGTCATGTGATGTTTCTGTCAATAGATGGCTGCAGATGTTAAATGAGGTTTATGGAAAATAACAAGAATTAGAGATAATATTTAATATAAGTTAATATCTTTTCTGCACATATTTCTATGCCTTTTTCTGATATGCTCGCTGAGTTGTTTTTTGTTTGTTTCTTTCTGTCTTGGTTTACGTTCAGCATCAGGGTATTCCCTGACATCCATCAGGGGATCCGCGCCACTACTATGCACCGGAACAAGAGAAAGGCTCCGTGAAGTCATCAGCAATTTGAATCCAAAGCAATTCCTATTTGCTTTAACTCACCTAAAACAAAGGTCTCTCAAAAGAGAAGAAAACAGAAAAAGAAGGCACTTGTGTCCGTGGCATAGCAAGTTAGAGCCTCGGCTACTCGTCTGTGGGAATAAAGAGAAAAAAGAAATCCAGAGAGTAGACCTTCTGCAGATGGAACGCATGTTATCCACTATAAAGGAGACCCCCCTGTCCACACAACGGCCAGCGACAGTGCAAGCATCTTCCCCCGCGGAGCTCCAGCCCACAGGCAGTGCATGCAGAGAGGCAGAGAACCCGGTGGGAGTGATCCAGCCTTCTACTGTGCTGGTTTACATTTTTCATTTTTCCCTTCCTCCTCATGTGTCTGCGTCTTGTTTCTCAACTGGTGTAATGAGCAGATGTGGCGTTGCCAGGAGAGCGAGAGACGGGGGGTGGGGGGGGGATGCCGCAAAAATTAAAAAAATAAAGGTCCTCCTCACTCCTCTGCGCTGAAGGAAAGACTGTTAGCAGCAAATGTGTCTGCGAGTGTTGACCACATGCACTGCTGGGTTCAGGAAAAAATATGAAGCTAATTCTTTGCTGTCCATAGCCTCTATTTTTTTGTTTTATGTATCATATTTTGTACTTTCCAAACATTTAAATACATCATTGTGCTACAAATAACAATAATGTCCGACTGACATCAGAAAACTGGTGCTGAGAATTAAAAACCTTTTTCACATTTAGCTTACATTTTCAGCTTAACACTATAAAAAAAACTTTTTTATGTAATTGCAAGCATTAAATGTAAGCCAAATGTTGCAGTCATGAGGATGATTTGTTGATTTCCCATCGCAGGTCATGAAGAATGCCTTTTGGTTGCCTTGGCAACTAATATTCAGCTGCTTTTTTCAGATCGATGGGCTTTCTACATTTATGTGTGAGGCATTGGCAAGAAGCTTTGTATTTTTCACATCATAGACATAATAAATGTTGACTATCTGCAAAAAGAAACTAATAACCAAAAGAGGATAAATGGAAGGAATTTTTTAAAATGGTAAAATGAAAAATGCATTTAGCTGGAACAGTTCTCCTCTCTGCTGCTGCACTGTGGCATCATTTTAATTATTTTTTGTTGTTTGAGTTTTTAGCGGGTGCTAATTACATTCAGAGAGATTTTGAAGTTGAACATACAAGTTAAATGGAGATGTGAGGCTAAAGCACTGGATTTTTGTCACGACTTTGGTTGTATTTTTTTTTTAAAAATGCCTCAGTGTTTTAGAAGAATTGCCATTGGTTGTCCTGCAACTGTTCAGTATTAATATTTGTGAATATCAAAAGTTATTTGGCAGTCAAAAGCAACATTCTTCCCGCCCTCTGCAACATGTACTCAAATGAGCACTTCCAATGAAATGTCTACATATAAGTCAGGGTTAATGGCTGACGAAGTGTGCATTGTCACTTTTTAACGCACGACTTTGCGTTAAAACGTTATAATGCACACTTCAAAGGCCATTAAACCCGCTTAAACCATCGTCACTTAAAAAAATATTTTAGTCCTTAATTCTTGTTTTTTTTTTCTGATTTAGATCGCTTTTCTCACAAAAAGCGTACTAGCATGCCACACCACGTAAAAAGTCAGCGTCAGCCGCACCACCGCTGCAGTCAAGATTCGGCGACATAAAGCGATATATATATATGCTGATCTTTCCGATGGGTTGAATAAAGCATCAGTTCAGAGAGAAAGTTCTCCTCTTACTGCTTGTTTTTGTCCAAACGATGAAGCAAAAGGTTGTTTTAAAGAAGCCGGCGCAGTGATACAAAACATTTAAGCTAGGTGACCTAAACTTCTTTTTTCACCGTGCGGTTATCCTGTGGTATATCACTTTTAACGCACACCCAGCAGCCAATCAGAATCGAGTATTCACCTGGACCATGGTATAAGCTCGTGTAAACATGCATTGCGGGCCTCTGTGTTCAAAACTCTCATGTTTATGCATTGCTACGCAGGTTTCTACGACCATTTTTGGATTCTATGTACAAGATGTGTGGCCACTGAACACACGTTAGGAGTTAGACCAGGTCAAACGTTGACCAGTCAGGGTCTCTGGTTGAGCGCATCAACACAACGCCTCAAACACACGGCTGCCAGAGACCACTGCCCCTGACACTCTCTGATCGCATCTCTGTACATTGACTTAACCTTGATACTGGGCGCCCCTGTCCCACAATTCGCATTTGTTGTAGGCATAGTTTTACACACCATGAATCTGTGGCTATCCTTCAGTGATGTCACTGTCACAGTGTAGATAGATTATTCAAACAATTCCCATAAAGCTTAATCTTTTTTTGAGTTGAGGTCTTCCTGCTCTCCGAAGTGGTGTAAAAAGCTACTAGAATATATTGTCCAGTGGAAAATAAAATATCAGATTCTGCGTGTTGATTCATTCATTGGAAGCATCATAGTCATGTAGGGGGTTTCCGTGGTGTAGCTGTAGTTGCACCTGTTCACTCACAGGCATGTTCCAGGAGAAAAGCAACATGTTGGGGAAGCTCTCCAAGCATGCTGGACAGGAGCCACTGTCACACTCTGGTTCTGTCTAAAGTTACAAAGACTCTTTAAATCATTACTATACAAGCTTTAGACATGTAGTAAAAATCAAACTTCCATTTGATTCTGACATGTATACATTCAATTTGGGTTGACAAGGACTTCGATCGTCAACAGTAATTGATATAAGATATTAGTGTGAAGTGTTCCCTTGGTATATCGTACTTTACCTTTAGCAGTCTCGCCAATTTGTGGATTAATTTTGCACATTTTGCATGCTTTCCTTTTTCACAGCGCATTGTGTATTGCATCCTGATTGACTGTTGACCAATCCGTTCTGTGCCACGTCTCCAGTACAGAATGTGTTCAGCTTGTCAAATTTAATCAATCTTAGATGCAATCAGATCTTTTCTTTTTCATTCTACAACAGCGGTCCGGTCCGTAGGTTGTTTGGTACCGGGCCGCACAGAAATAATAAATAACTCACATTATTCCATTTTATATATTTCAGAAAAATAAAGATGTTTTATTTTAAAAAATTGCCTGATCCTCTGTTACATCCGTCTATGTGACTCTTGACGCATAGACGGCCAAAGTGCTCTTCTCGGTCACCTGATAGGTTACCGCTAAAATGAAACTAGCAAGCTAGCAAAATGAATAAAAAAACAAACATCTTTGGAAAAAAATTTTGCCAAGGGGAAAAGGCCCAGCCAGGAGACAGAAGAGGAGCCTTCCAAAAATAAATGTACATTTAATAGACAGTACTTCTTTTTTACACCTTGAGTGTGGGATGGAGAGAGGATGATGACACCTGTGCGATGTACGATGACATGCTTGTCAAAATAAAAGCTCAGAGTTCGTCTTGACACATATCTGTTCCTCCTTCGTCGCAGCGTCGCTACAATACTCGTCCGCCACATCTTAAAGACTGGTCCGTAAAATGTTGTAAAATTACGTCATACTGGTCTGCGGCTGTAACCCTTGTGCTATCCTATGGGGTCAAGATGACCATCGACATGTTCTCCCTACCATGACAAATGTGGATAAAGGTGGAGATGATTTCATGGAATCCATGGAGACCATTGAAGATCTCAAATCATTGTAGAAAAAAGTTCAGCGCACTGTCTAGTGGGTCTAAATGACCCAACTCCCGATGTCAAAGTGCCTAGGATAGCACAAGGGTTAAAAGGGTTGGGGACCACTGTTCTACAATACTGGACTTATTTTATATCAACGATAAGAGTTTAAACAACAGAGAAAAATGTAAAAAATGTTCATGTCTGTCTGAGAAAAGTGTATAAAATGTGAGGGGTTTTACTGCCTTAAAATATATAATAATTATAGGAATTAAGGATTACTAGTTTGAGGACATCACCTATTGAGAGTTATTTTAAAGTAGTGAATGAGGGAACACTGTTTTGTGTTTTGCAAGCTCATTCCATAAGATAACTGTAAAAAAACCAATGTGGGTCTATAGTGCCATAGCTGTGTTTTATCGTCACTTGATTCTTATTTTTTGGGTTCTTCTAAACAAGAAAGAACTTGGAACTATCCTCACCTGCAAGAAAATGTCAAATCTGAAGGTTTTTGAAGCCAAAAGGTACGTTTTTTAATCTGCTCAAGAATGTGTCTGTGGACGGGCCAAACCCTTCCGATTAAGGTCAACATCTGAAAATAATAATGATTGACTCTACCCCTTTCCTTTTGTAACCCTTGTGCCATCTTAGATGACCCCACCCTTACATTGACGTGTTCTCCCTACCATGACAAAGGTGGATAAAGGTGGAGATGATTTCATGTAATCCATGGACACCAGTGAAGATCACAAATCATTGAAGAAAAAAGATTCAGAGCTCTGTCTAGTGGGTCTAGATGACCCAACTCCCAACGCTAAAGTGCCTAGGATAGCACAAGGGTTAATCTTCAATTTCCCTCCTCCTACTTCTTGACCCCTCCACCTTTTCTTCCTTTTTTCTTTTACTTTTTTTGGAACCTCGTCCCCGTCTCTAAAGTCCCACTATGATCGTATTTTGATCTATTTTCAATTATTTATATTTTGACGTTATTAGCCAAAATCATACCTATCCTAGTCGCTTTCTAAGACACAGTTTCTGGAGAGCGGCAGGAGTTCATCAAAAATTCACTTCTGAGTAGTGGAAGGGATCATTGGCAACTCCGCCCCAATTTTCCCTCCCCATTGCTGAGAGCTCGGAGCAGGGAGCTTGTGGTTCACCCACCGTATTTTCTGTGCCACAAGTAATGCTTGTTTTCAAGCTGCATTTTTTGCGTCTACTTCTGTCTACTCCTGATTCACAATGTTTTGAATTGAAAAATACTCAGAAATGCAGTTTTAAGCTTAATGGTCTTTATCTATGTCCACCATTATCAGAAAAATCCCACTAGAACATGTTAAAAACACAAAAATACGGTTTGTCATCACAATGGGTCTTTAATACTCCACTCTTTACCTCTCTCTTCTCTTTTCCATCCCGTCCAAAAAAGAAATGTATGCAAATCTGATTTCTATAAACAATGTTTAGCCTAAAATCCAAAAGGGGTTTATAGAAATATGGACCTTGTGTGGCCATAACCCCCTATTTTGACAGCAACAACTGTCCAACACAAGAGGCCATCAGAAAAAGTTAAAAAAAAAGTTTAATATGAAATCAATTAATCAAATCATAATTTAACTCAGACATATGATGGATTTCTGTTAATAAATTGATTGTTTTTGCGTATCTGTACATGCAATAACTGAAAACCATGAACAATTGGTCAACCCTAAAAGATTAAAACGTATCACAGGGAAGGAAGACGTATCCCACATTTCCTACCCGTGTAGCCGGATGATTCAAACCTGTTTGATTCTCTGACAAACAGAACGAGAGCGGTAAGTCATGGAGGGCTTGGCTAAAATTAGCAGTGATGTCTTGCTGTGTAACAAGAGAAATGCTGGTCTGCTAACATCACAAAAATCTAACGCCAGGCACATTCCACTGTATAAATAACTACGGAGAGATCGAGGACGAGGGGCGGCCGAGAAAGAGAGATGAACGGAGAGGGAAAAGAAGCTCATTGAGTGATGGGACAGCTGAAGTAGACGCGTGGCAACCCAGCAGAGAACTGCACCAAATCAACGGGGAAATGAGGCATCAAAAGAAGAAAAATGTCCCTTCCAGCACCAGTAAGGTGTTTTTTGTTGATGTATTAAAGCCCATAGGTTGCTTCTTAAAGCAGAATTCACAATATCACACCTGTATGTGTTTGTGGGAAGTGATATCTTGTCTTTTCCCTTTCCTCTCCAACAGCAAAAAGTCAAAGCAGAAGGTCTCACTACGTCAGTCACCTCTTAGAGGTCATTTCTGTCCCCATTTCACCTCACGCATTGTTAGAACAGGAGATTTCTACGAAATTAAAATTTGGACCCATTCTAAGACCATGTTTTCCGCACAATATGACGCACTGTCAATGAACGGTTTATTTTAGAACTGATGTCATATTTAAGGTGCATTGAACTATAAGCCACATTAAGCAAAAGAGTCACAGTTAAGTCTGTCAGTCAGTCAGACTCTATTATATGTGACCCTGTGACTTGTTTGTAACAGGCTACATGTTAGAAGCCGAAGCGTTAGCTGTGTTAGCGTATTCATGATCCTTGCAATTCCCGACCTTGTTTACAGCACTCAAAAATAAAAAATAAAACAGACAGATATTCCTAAAACAAACATTGCTGTGGCTATGCTAACTCCCAATCTTGTTAGTAACAAGTACAAAAACGCAGTCCGGCAAAGCTGCACGTTAGCCGTGTTAGCATGTCGGACCAATCACTGTCAACTGGTTTTGAACCAGCAATTGAAGCAATGTTGAGGGACCTCGCCTCATTTCGCGAGAGCTGGGAGTAATGCGTTTTCCATGTGTGCAGTCACATCTCGATTCGTCTGTTTTTATCAGTCTATGTTAGTAACATGTAAAAAAAAAACAGACCTTCAGGACTACATGTCAGCCAAGTTAGCTGAAAAAATAGCTGATACAAACATCAGGCCTGCTGTAACTACGCCAACTCCCAACTTTGTTAATAGCAAGTTTACAAACACAGTCCTACACCATATCGCATTTTAAATCACACCCAACCTTGTTTGGACTGGGATTAATTAAGGTGGAATTAATTTGTTTTTTTTTTTGTTCTAGTTCTAGTTGTACAGAAAATACGAACTTAAAACAAAACTAAGCAGTTTACTCCAACTTGGAATCAATGCTAATTCATTTGTGTGTGTTTTTACATGTTAAATAAATTAACCAATCAAATCAAAAAGTGTTTGAATTTGGAATAAACTTGGCTTTTTTAAATTCGAAAAAGGTTCTGCATTACTTGAAATTCTTTAACCTTCCATCTGTTTTAGTTTTCTAAAGCACCAAGTAACAAGGAAAGTTGTCCAAATTGGATCCATACAGAAAGCTAGAAACACTACAACAACAACATTCATTTCAGATGTTGTAGAATTTGATTATGGGGCTTCATTCTGCAGTCCACCATAATGTGTCGGGCGGCTTTTCTGGTGCTTTAGGTTTAACAAACTAGGAAAGAGGGTACAGCAGGATTCACAGACTACATTTGGGGACTTTTTCCACGAGGAAAGCACATCTAAAAACACACACATCTCCTTGGAACCATACCAAAACCTTTCTGTTTTGGTTAAGCTGAAGTACAAGTACTGTCTATTTACAATCAAATAAATTGATTTTCATGGTTACTTGCATTTTAGGACTTTTCAAGTATTTTTGACAGAAATATCAGGTGCAGGTCACCCAATAACACAGGCATCTGATAGTTAGAAATCCGAATAACACGTGAACTATAGATATTTCACTAAAAACTAATACCACTAAGTTTATATTGACGTTTGTCCAAAATTAGTCCTGGTTTTAAATCTACATTTGTGCAAATTAAATGCAATAAATGAAAGACTAGATGGAGTTCAAACAGATAAAGGCCGCTAAGTGTTGTATATTTTTCAGAAATATTTCTTCCTTTAATATACCGGGTAATGCTAGAACCATTCCCAATACCATGTTCACAAAGAATACATATATCGAGGTTTTGAAAGTAACAGGAAGTTGGGAGGTTTCCTACATTAGCAGATCTGTAAAATAAATCAGATAATTGACAGATCATATCTAATTTCTTAATATGGGATTTCTCAAAAAACATGTAGCTAACATGTAATTATAAGGAGATATCAGAATAATAATAGAAGTTGAAAGTTTCTGCATGTATGCACCTTCAACAAATATATTTAATAGTTTGACATTGCCAAATGTGTAAATAAAGCACAGGAGATTTAGAGATTTTAGTTCCCACATGAGCAAATCTAAAAGTATGACCTCCATGTTTAAAAACTAATCAGTGTGCTTTAAGAAAAAAACAAAACAGGAAGTTTAAAAATGACCAGTTTTGTGGACATACAGTATAAACGCACAGTGATGAGCCACAATACAAAATGCACGTCGACTAACCATTCACTGGATGTTATTCAAAGTAGCTAACAGCATTTGGCCAACATATAAAAAAAATGTAGGATTTGTTTCTCATTCTTTAGCGGATTGGCTTTTGAGCATTGATGGATAGACACAGCCAAGCTGAAAAACCTCGGCTAGATCAGGAATTCAAAACATGGTTTAATCCTGCGGGCCCTTGTGGAAATCAGACCTTAATTAAAACTCTGCTCATCTGAAAAAAAAAAAACCTTTCTAGTAATTTTGCCTGCATAAGGGAGAGTTTAAACAGGTCTAACACTTACTCTTAGAAACTTGTTTGTAGATGCTCGCTATGATTAAAAACTTGAAATATGTTAACTCCTCTTCTTCAAATAAAACTTCATTTGTTTGGCACTTTCTCTACTAGTTTGACACGCACACACAACACAATAAACCACCAAATAATTCCCTAATAAGATGCAAAGTACAAAGTAGAGCATAAAGTGCTGTGTTAAATAACAATCAGTGTAGTCATAGTTTAGGCATATACTTCAGAAAAGGAAAAGGTTCGGACCAACCAAATGTTTGATTCTTGCCTTCAAGCTGAATCTAGACAATCTTTTTTATTTTGGGAGTTTTATAGAAATCTTTTAATGACTAGTTTTAATCACAGCTGGAGTATTTGTAGGTAAAGTCACAAGATTTTGAAGTTTCTTGAAATTGTTGCTTGAAGTCATACAAGTTATAAGGTACTCAAAGTAGGTTGAAGTACAGCCTGAAGTAATTTAGAAAGGTGATTCTTCTAAAAACTTTTACAATCAGGTTTATTAATGCTTAGTTTGCTAATTAAGCAACTTCTTTGCACAAATATACAGTATGGTACAAAGGCGTGCAAACACTGATGGAATAATAAAAATCTTTATAGATAAATCCTGTTGCGGAACTATAATCCTTAAATTGTATTAATAATGAAAAGCTCTAAAAAATAAAAAGGAATTAAAGGTGATCCTACAAGTGCTTTTCATTGAAGTGACATCATCAGTCATAACTCCTAAGTGTCCTTCTGTGTCTGAGAGTGATGACCAGTAACAAACTTATCCTAAAGATTGAAAGACTTGGAATTTTGGATATCCATATAAAAACTAAATTTCTATCTAACCTGAAAGTATTCAACAACATGTCCGCTGTCTTGAACTGTATACCTATTTACCTTTTTTTTTGGCGTGTATTAAATTGTTGGTGGTAAACCCTGGCGAGCTGTTGGATGTGCAGATATTACCTTCACCAAGGTCCAGGACAGCCAACACAGCACTAGTCCGAGCCTCTCCCAGGTGATTGTTGGCGATGCAGGTGTAGAGACCCGCATCACTGGGTTTGCAATCCCTAATCCAGAGCCCTCCATACTCCTGGTTCTCCATGTTGAGAAGAGCATCATTGTGGTACCAGTACAGGGACGGCTGAGGGTCTCCAACCACAGTCACCTTCAGACGGATGTCACACCCTGTCCCCACCGCAGAGTTCCTCATTTTACGGATGAAAACAGGGGGAGTGGGCGAAGGACGTCCAGGACCAGGAGGCTCTGGTACAACCTGGTCAGGGTTCGCTTTGGACCTTTTAGGGGGTATGATGGGACTTGAGGGGGCAGCTGCGTCCTCTGCTCCCTTTTTCAGGGACATTTGGAAGTCAGCTTTTCTCATGATTAAACTAGCTTCCCAGGTGGATCTTCTATTGGCCAAACGTGTCCTTTTGAGGCAACACTCTCACATACAATCCCCAGACAAGTTGGGTAGAAATCTTTACCATCAGTAAAAAAAAAAGTCAAATGTTTTTGTGGAAAATTATAAAGTATTTCTGGAAATAATCAAACCTCTAAAACTTTTGTTTGCGACTTCAGTTTTCTAATCAAGTAGCTACCACTCTCCTGCACACCAGTATTTTTAGGGTAAGACCCACCAGCTCATGTTGCATGAACAGTAGCTCACTTGACTTGTCTCTTGGAAGTGACGGCCCTGCTTCTTCAGCTCCTTTTTCCTGATGTCCACCTGTATTCCTGTGTACGAGGGCAACAACTCCACAGGACAAACTCCTCACGTCTACAATCGGTTTGTTATTTCGATGCAAGGCTCCTGTCTCTTGATCTGTGCCTTCCTTGGCTTCCAGTTAGCGTCAAATCCAATCCGGTAAAATTGAACGTTAACCCCCTACTCCCGATTCCTTGTCCCATGCCTTAATGTGCTCCAATCATGATCAGCACCCCCCTTAGGTCTGCTGGTGAGTCTGCTGGGAGAAGTGACAGTTGCAGCCTTGCTAGCCTCACAATGACAGCTGTGCGGTCTGTCTGCCCGCTCACGACACGACTCCCGCCCCTCGTGTCATTTTTAGCCAAACTGAGGTCAGTAGATCATGGTGCAACACTTGGCACAGAGGGAGGGGCTGCGGGTACAAGACAGATATTCAGTTTGCAAGTCATGTAGAGGCCAGCGCCAGTTTAGCCGTTTTCTGAGTAAGCAGCAAAATATCCCCCAAAAGAAAAATAAGTGGTTGATATTTGGAATGACCTTTATCTTTGGTTTATTCAAAAGTCATAAAGTTTCTGGTACAGGTACAGGTTTTAAGAGTTGGTGATCCTAATTCATGTGCAGGAGTTGTACATCTTCCAGAACAAAATTTAGAGAATCCTTCATACTTTCTAAGAAAGTTGTCTTGTGCATGCCCCAAAGCATTGGCCTGCTTTCTTCCCTACCTGAAATGTCAAATTCTTGTGTGGGAAGAATTCCACTTTCATGCTAGTATGAGACGGCACTTATTGAAGAACCAACTCTGTTCGTCTTTTGATCTGTTTTCGAAGAGTTCCCAGTGGTCTTTCACTCACAATTCTGCCATTTCTGGTCTAAATAAAAAAAAACCTGGGTCGTTTACTAGGACATAGTTTCTGCAGAGGCAGTAGTTCATTGGAAAGTCACCTCTGAGGTGTCAGCAGGGCCGTTGCCACAAAGCAATCCCGTCCCACCTTCCCGTCACCCAAAACTGAGTGCTCACAGCCGCTCACACAACTGACCGAACATTATCAAAAATGGGGAGCAATATTATGGCTATCCAGCCATACAGTTTTGATCAGATTCCAGCTCAGACGAGGAAAACGAAGAGGTTCATGGATCTGTTTGTCTGCAGGTGGATGATCAGAATGGAGCTGGTGGCTCCACCCAGCGCATTTTCTACATCGCAAATACAACTGCTTTCAAATCTTCATCTGCTTCTGATTCACAACAACTTATATAAAGACACAGTTTTGAGTTTATTATCTTAACATTTGTCCCCCATCATTCAAAACACCAACAATATGATTTTTATTGAAGTGGATCTTGAACCAAATGTTGTTCCAGCTATCGTGGGATGAAAATGAAATGTGTTTCTAATCTGGCTGGGGCCCCAGACCAGAAGAGGGGCCCCAACAAGTGTTGACCAACGTTAAAAACCAGAACATGAGAGTTAAATATGAGAGGCAGTGCCAAACTCCTTAAATGGGCCTCTGCCTCGACCACCACTTTTTGTTGTTGTTGTTGCAAACAAACAAGTTAGAACTGTCAAGATGGAAGGTTCTCTGTTTAGTAAAGAAAGACAAAAAGAGGAAGTAGAGATGAGACCGCTCAGTCTGTTGTACTAGTGATGAGGTGGTAGTAAATGGCTAAAGGCTGTAAGACGTTAGGAGATGGACTGGGAAAGATTGAATTGAATTATTGCAGGTTAGAGGGATGATCTCGGTGACAACACACATGCCACCAAAGAGGAACCGGGACTTTGGCCACAACAACAATTTACTAATCATAAAACCTGGCTGGCCACTGAGATATGGTTAAAAATACTATAAAATACATAAAACAGTTCTAAAAAGTATAAAATACAATAAAATGCTGAAACAGGACAAAAACTACTAAAAGAAATACTAAAAGTCCAGGTGACAGCCGACACAATAAAAACCAGCTTGGGGAGGCCGCAGATCCGGGATCGAGGGGACGTCCTCATCCCGCTAGACTTGGTCCATGATGTCCTCTCCCTCCATGTCCAGGGACGTCCTCCGGTCACACGCACCAGGACCTAAAGGCAAATACTTCTGCCAGCACCAGAAGCGACCACGTTGCCTTAGGCCATCCCGAGGAGTGTGGCTACGCTTTCCCATACTTACAGGGCAGGCAGAGACCCCCCCGCTGCCTCTGCGCGTATTCGGCGTCACACGCTCCTCCCCGTGTCGTGTCACTTCTGGCTGGCCTTCCGACTCCTGCGTGGAAACGCACAAGCGGCAGCACCAAAGGCACTCCAACATCCAGGCTGCACCCAAACTTCTTGTGTGCTTCAACCACCGTCGGGCTATTTACAACACAGGCAGGCTCCCTGCCCTTGTCTGCATGGCAGAACTGGCGGTCCCAGCGCTCCAATTGCTCCTCCTCACTTCATCGGTGCCTCTGATGAGTGGACTGGCGGTCCAAATGCGGCCCCTGTGCGTACAGGCCCAGTGGTTCACGGAGTGTGCACCATGCTCCCAGGGCGCGTAGGTCCAAGCGCCCCGGGGCGTGCGCCCTCCTGGCCGGATGGGAACCTTTTCCCAGAGTCTGTAACTTCCTTGAGCGGGCGTCTTCTCCGCTCCGCTCATATATAGTCTCTCAATTATGAGCAGGTGCATCCAATTAAGGGGCGTGTCCACATGCAGCATGCAAAGGGTTTATGAAAAATAAAAACAATCATGCAGTTAGTCTTTGTCCCACCTGCTCACATACTGGTACTGATGTGACACTGATGGGAACGGAGTTACCTGAGTGTTTACTAAGCACGCTAAACATGAAATAAACAGAGATTTTTGGTTTGGATTTAAAAATGTAGCAGTTATGATTTCACAGTTAATTGATGATTAGTTGATAACATTAGATACGTGTTAATAAATACTTATTTAAAGGATCCCTTTGTTGGTAGACGCCTCTAAATCAGATTGTAAGTAAATTAAATTCAGTTATGGTAATCACTGGTGCCATATCTGGCATATAAATATGGGAGAAGAACTGCAAATTAGTCAAATGATAGTAATAAGCTTTAAAATAAAGTATTGCATTTCTGGACTTTGCTTGTGGTACAAAAAAAATTTTTTTTTAACTTACTTTCTTAGATCAAAGTTCATCTTTTCTCAGCCTAATTGAAAAATTGAACTTTTTTTTTTTTTTTTTGCTAGAAAAAAAGAAAATGTGTTGCAGAAAATTACTAGAACAATATTTGTGTTATTTCTCTTTGTGAGCTACATTAAAAAAATTTTTAAAAAAATGCAAAATAATGAGACAGCCTGAACTTGTTTAGAACTGGCTTCCTCTAAAAAAAAAAAAAAAAAAAAAGGGAAACATTGCCTTTTGACCTGAAATTTATGACATTTGAGTCTTTAAGTCAGTACAACTTCTCTATTTTGTTTCCTCTATTGACCTGAAGGACAAACACAAAACAAAAGATATTTCTTTTGAATCAAGTGACTGTGAGATGTTTGGTAATCACAAAATAAGAAAGATTTTTTACATTTTATTAAACATAGAATTACTGAAACTGTAAAAATAGGTTAGAAGACAAATACACAACAATCTACTATCAGGCAAAAAATGAAAGGAAAAAATATTTACAAAAATGTTGAGACATTGCTTAAAATATTTTACAAGAACCAGGAAAAGAGCAACATTATTACAGAATGTAAAGACCCACTCCGAGGAAAATAGTGTTTTGGGGTTTTTAACACGTCCTTGCAGCATTTCTTCTCACAATAGATGACATATTTATAGAAAGTTGAACTTAAAATTGCATTTCCGAGGATTTCTTTATTCAAATCGTTGTGAATCAGGAGCAGATTAAAAAAAAACCCTGTTTGAAAAAGATCGCATTTTGTTACATAGGAAACAGAAGCCTAGTGAACGTTTACATGACTGTGGATGTGATTTCTGATGACAGAGAAGACCTGCTGCTTCTGCTGGCTGATCCTCTCTCCTTCAGGCCCATCTTCTTCATCACCTGCCCCAGCCTCCGTCTGAATTTCTTGCCCACAAATGCATACAACACCGGGTTTATGCAGCTGTGAAGCAGCCCCAGGCTCTGCGTGCCAAACATGGCCTGGTCCACCGCCATCCTCTCCGGGCACTTGTAGGGAACGATCTTTGCCCTGAAAAATGTGTCTGTCATCACCGTGACGTGGTACGGCATCCAGCAGAGCAGGAAGGCGCCGACCACGAACACGATCACTCTCATTGCCCGCTGACGCTGGAACCCCCCGCGGATGTGGAGGAGGCGCTGGATGGTTATTCCGTAACAGGGCACCATGATGGCCAGCGGGAGGAGGAAACCCAAAGTGTGGCGGAGGATTCTGGTGCTCAGCCGCCATTCGTCTGCGCTCTTGGGATCGTACTGCTCGGCACAGACGTACAGAGTGAAGTTCTTAGAGGGGAACGACGAGCTGAACAGCCCCGGCAGAGACAGAAGAGCCCCGAGGGCCCAGACGGCGGCGCAGACACCCCAGCTGGCCATCAGACGGTTGGCCCTGCGGGCCTCAAGTGCTCGCACGATGACCATGTACCGGTCCACGCAGATGCAGGTCAGGAAGAGGATGCTGGAGTAAAAGCTCAGCTCCTGCAGGACGGTGACGATTTTGCACAGGCCGTCTCCAAACACCCAGCCCACGGTGACGGAGGCGGCCCAGAATGGCAGCGTGACGGCCAGCAGGATGTCGGCGACTGCCAGGTTTAAGAGGTAGAAATCAGAGGGAGTCATCGTCCGCCTATTCATGCTGATGACCACCCCCACCACCACGTTTCCGGGAATCGCCAGCAGAAAGATGAGAACGTAGAAAACGCAGACAGTGATCATCACGGCGTCGGGAAAGGTGAAAGTGCCGCAGGGCTGAGTGTCCGGGTCCAAGATGAACTCTGTGTAGTTGTAGGTAAAGTTGAGTTCTTCGTAAATGGAGCTGAAGTCATCCATCTCAAACTTTGACAGAGAAGACACGTTTAAGTCTGTGAGGGTGGGAAAGAAACAAACATGTAAATCAATATTTGACAATAAAAGCTCCCGTCTTCTGTAATAGAAGTGCTTAAGCTCTTACCAGTCATCGTTGTGTCTCCTCCACAGCAAAAAACCTTGTGTCTCACAAAGTGACGAGACGCAAACAGACTTCCCTTCTTCTGGCTTTCCCCAGCGACCAAGACTTTCAAAAGGGAGGTGTCTATTTCCAATTTGAATACATTACAAGACACTTTTTTTCTAACAATATTGACCTGAAAAAAACAATATAACCGCATTTTTACTGCATATATTATACATTTCTATGTTCATTGAATAGTATTTTGGTCAAACTTGTGTTGGGGTATTAGAAAACTATTATGACTGGGTTATTCCACAAAACCAAAAGAGAAAGCAATAAATAGTTCTAATAATTATTCAAATAATAAAAAACCAGAAACTTGAAAAAAAATGAAGAAAAATTATATTTTTGTTGTTTCTTTTTGACTTTGTAACCTTTCGGCTTTCGTTTCATACTCTTTACATTAAAGTATAGGGTTGTTTTTTTTAACTTTTTTGGAAAATGTGGAGATAAATCACTCCAGAGAGTTGTTAAAATCAACTATGTTGGCGGGGGGGCAGACTAAATCTGCGCTGGCCACAAAAGCATTACCGGCATCTGATCATCAGCCCATCTGATCCACCGCTGCTGTCAGAAGGAAGTCCCCAGCTCATGACATGTCTGTTGGCACATGAGTGCATCACACTTCCCGCCACACTTCTCATGTGTTTCAACTCACAATGTCACAAGGCTTGGGCTTCATTTCTCAGCAATAAACTAAAGTATGTAAACATGTTTTGGAAATAGGCCTCAGAGAAATATTGGAAGAAGAAACCTGAAAACATGTTTTTGTCTAAAATCAGCAGTAATATTAAAATCCTGTTTTCATTGTTGTTGCTTTAATTAGGTCAAAGTTTTCTAAACTATGAGACGTTATCGGTCCGTGAAGAGATATGAAATGTCTCCTCTCCCACGTTCAAACTGCTCCTGATCCATGGTATTGGTGTACAAGCGGACTTGAAATCATCAGAGTCCAAAACAACCACGGAAAGACATTAACCCTTGTGCTATCCTATGGGGTCCAGATGACCCAATCCTTACACTGGCGTGTTCTTCCTACCATGACAAAGGTGGATAAAGGTGGAAAGATTTCATGTAATCCATGGACACCAGTGAAGATCACAAATCATTGGAGAAAAAAGGTTCAGAGCACTGTCTACTGGGTCTAGATGACCCAACTCCCAATGTTAAAGTGCCTAGGATAGCACAAGGGTTACAATGGAAACATCAGAGGGTGGATGCATTGGTCAGTTACCCTTCTATTGTGTTGTTGATAAAAAGTGACCTACTGCCATGTTTGACCCGTACATTCTAAAAGAACACAGGAAATAGTTCAAAGGCCACAGACACCATTGACTGTATGAGAGCTGGACTGAGTCAACCCTCCACGTTCCTAACAGAAGTACCTGCTGGTCCCGAAAAGTTCTATAGAGAAACAAACAGCTGTTACTCAGTCATTCTGTGTCAGAATAACTATTCTTACTCTGATGCCTTTATGTGCTTGTTTTTTTTCTTCTGTAGTTTAAGTTTTTTGTGGTATAAACTGGCCAATCAGATGCCTCGACAAAAGTAGGTGCAAGACCCCCACCCCCAGTCCAAAGAGCTCACTCCTGATTGGTGAGAGTGGTTGTCATAGAAACATTGATTCAGACAGACTCGGACCAATCGCTGCTTATTTCTGGTTCCAACATGGAAGCATCTGCATCGCAAAAAATGGCAACAGATGTTGCTTCATGCCGCTGGAACTGGAAGTAAGGCGTTTTCTATGGATGACATCACACTGGCTCTGTCCAGGTCTCCTATACGGTCTATGGCGGACACACACACACGCACACGAAGCTTGTGAAAAGACAAAGACAGCTCTCTGTATGCTGCACATAATCTGAAAACACATTTCCACATACGTGTGCTGGTTATTGAACATTTTTCAGAAGTCAAAGCAGCAATTTGTTGTGATACAAGTAGAATACCCCTCTAATTCCCTTCCTCAAACTGACAAATTTCCATTTGTTGACAGTTTTTTTTTTTCCACTTCAATATAATTAAAATCATATGTAGGTATTTAAAGGTATTTATGTATTAACAATAAACCTGTACTGTGGAAAGGAAAACTGTTATGAAAGCCGGTCTGCATTGAAAAAAGTGTAATGTTCACTAGTGATCCTCGTTTGGTATGGTGTAAGAAAAAAACTGAAATAAAATGAATTCAATTGAGAAATTCATTTGTCTTTTTTCAGTTTTAGGTAAGGGGACTGTTGTAAAACCAGTAAGAATGGTAAAGAGTGTTTTTATAGTAGCTTGAGATTTTCTTTGAAAATTACATTTTTTAGAAAGTTTGTCACACTTAGGCTCTTGTCAAGATGTTTTTAATGAAAATCCTTTCTTCCGTTTCTTTATGCTCTGCAGGAAAACATTGAATCAATAGTGAAAATGGGGCAATCTAAGCTGTCTGTACGTCTAGGATGGTGCTTGGTGCAACAAAGGATGTGAAGAAACATGGGTTTTGACGTTGTATGCAATGTGTTGCTTCCACTTCAAGCACTTCTTGATACTGTGTCAGGCGTAAACAACAGGAAAAAAAATGCTTTCATTTTTTTACTGACACGGTGAGAAGTTCGATATGCAATTCTTTCTTTGTCTCTGTATACTTCCCAGAAAAGCAAAAGACTTTCACTTTCCGGACACTAGATGGAGCCGAAGAGTTAAAAAAAAAAGTAACAGCAACTTCCAGCTGCTTCTGACCTTCTGTAGTTGAACTTTAATTTGGTTGAGTTTAACAGTAAATCTGATGATTCTAGCTCAGAGAAAAGTCTTTAGATCAGGTTTTAACAGAAAAATTATCGACAACTTTCTGTACAAGGCAGTGGAACAAACATGACAATCTCTGCCATTAAGAGCTGATCTGAGACGACCAGATTGGTTAAAATGAAATGATTAAAAACAACCAACATCTTTGAAGAGTTTGGTTAAGAGCAGGAAGACGCCTCACATCTCCTCTTGGGGCGTTGGATCTCAAAAACTCCACTTAAGGCATTTACCAAAATGAAAACTAAAAAGGAGAAACTAACGGGTCGCCACGTTTCAGCATAAATTAAGAGAAGAAAGTGCATCGAGTGTTCAAGTAGGGTGTGAAGTTTAACAGAAGGGGGTGGGGTGGGGGTGTCGGGTTTGGCTTCTTGAGAAGTGTACTTGCACTCCAAAGGACTAATGACACGTCTGACCACAGTTTTGAATAAAAAAACAACAATAATAATGTAAAAGTTGATCATCCAGGCTGTGGTCGAGAGCCAGCCAAACTGGAGCAGAGATCCTGGAGCCCCACCCTGTCACACCCTCCCGCTTTCATCTTTTGGCGCGGCGTGGGTCCCTGCCGTTGCTAATGGTAACTGAGGACTTTGTGGCCGGCGGCGGTCCGGCGGCGTTAACGGGGGGTGTGCCGTTGCCAGGTGAGCGGCCGTTGGGTCGTCCGATGACCCCAAACGTGGAGTCGCGCGGTGTGCCGGGTGGGGGGTTGTTGGCAAAGGGTGGCAAGGCACCGTTACCTGAAAGTTCACAGGTGAGGACAAACTATCATCAGATCCAAAATAAGAACGTCGGCAAGAATGAATGGATGGAAGGTTCAGACAGCAGTGTGTCGATGTTTACGAAGCATTTCTAATGTTCTGTTTGACCCCAATGCTAATCTTGAAGACCCACCCTGATGAAAACGGTGTTTTTGGAGTTTTTAAACTAAATGCTCTTGTGACATTTTTCTGATGACATAAAAAAAAGTGAATTAAGCTCAAAATGCATTTCTATTTCTCTATTCAAAACATTGTTAAATCGGTTAAATGGTTACATCACATTAATCCTATAATCTAAATAAACTTTGTTTGCTTGTTTCAGAGCTAATCGTAGGTTCAAAAACTGGCTACATCCTGGACCAACACCACACAAAAGAGTCTTCTCTTTTAGGAAAAAATACTGACCTGGTGGAGCAGGTGTACCTGAGTTCTGATTGGGGGGAGAGTTTCCTCGCTGGTTCTGGTCCGGCTTACCCTATGAGGACAAATAATTATCAATGACTTAGGAAAGAACGAACAAATACCTTCAGTTGATCTCCTATTTCTAAGACAGCAGTGGAATTCTAATTCCTCCTTTGGTTACCGGTCATACCGTTAGACCACGTTGACGTGGATTCCATGGAGAAGTATTGGACTAAAAAGATTGAATTAGTGTTGCCATGCTGCATCAGCGCAGTGCTTCCTGCTGCGTCCTGATTGGCTGAAGTCAACCTCCTGTACAGAACGCATTCAGCTTTCCAAATCTACATAAATCTTCCATCAGATCTTTGGATTCAGTCCATAATTCTGGAGGTTTTTTTTTTTCTGTTAAAGTTTGAACTTTGAAAGCTTAAACCAAAGAGAAAAGCATAGAAAGTGATGGGCTTTAAAGCCTTAGAAATCTATAATCTTACTTCTTGGATTTCATCTATGGTGGGGTTTTTTTGTGAACCCAACTTCTGCGATAAATAAGAGAACACTGTAAAGCTAGAACATAATATGTTTAATTATAGCTGCTCAATTTGGGCAGAAATTTGTAAATACAGGTGAGAACACTATAAATATACAATTTATTTGTATGTATTTATATACCAATAAATGTGTATGTATATCTATATATGCATTTTAGCTGGAATAAACCAAATCTAAATATGGATTCCCATACTTACAAACTTGTTTTGCTGGTTGGTTTGGGCTAGGACCTCTGGATTTGGTTCACTAAAGTTGGGCACTTCTGAATACACCATACAAAATCTGAGGACACAGATTATACGTCATATGAAGGTAAACACTTAGAAACAGGATCATTGTGTGCATGAACATGTAAAAACATGAACTGCTACTCACTCTCCAATCTTCTGGAGGTCTCCTCCTCTTCCAGTGTACAGAGTCAAGCAGCCTTTCCATATAGATGCATAACTAGCAGAGATATTGTATATCAGCACTGCGACGTCGATACAACACTTGTGTTACGTTGTGAAACAACAACAAAGACAAGGATGTCCTACCCTCTGGTGAGCTTGATGATGTCTCCTGGTTGAATTAGACTACCGAGTTCGTCCCAAACTGAGATTGCTATGCTGCCACTCTTGTCCGCCACTTTGCACGAGCGGACTTCGTGGCCGTCTTTCGTTTTCGTCACGCGCCCTAATGAAAACACACCGAACCGTTAGTGGGATTAGTCAAGTGTTGGCGTGAGAAGCGGCCAACAGCGTCCACATATGGACGAACACTGACGTTACACCCGGGGGTGGGGGCTGATTTAGCCTCACAATCTGCGTCGACTTACCTATCTCCAAAACGATGAACACGATATTCAAATTTTTCGACCCGGGTTTCACATCCTTTAGCAAAAACAAGGCCTCGTTAGTAGGGGCCGCCATTATTCTAAAGAAAATTAAATCAATAAACCAAGCGAATACGGGCGGATTCGCTTCGCCTTCTCGTCACTTTAGCGCTGTCTGTCTCCTACTCCTATGTGGGACGCTACTAGGCTAGCGCATGCCCCCCTAGACCAATTAGCCTGTTAGCCAAATGCTAACTGAGCCCTATTCAACAAACCGTATGTAAATATAAGCGTTCTCCGCAATCACCGTTGTTTCTACACATACAGTGTAACACTTTGACGGCAATGTGAATTTTGGCTTAGATGTTATGATTCCCGACAGTAAGGGGAAAGGAGAAAAATCATGCTAGTTCCTTCTTTTACGTAGTACTTAGCTATAGCGTTTGCTAACTGATTGTGAACTGCCGGTCAGTCTTATTGAGTGTGGCCGCTACCATTACTCTATAGGGGGGGTGGGTTAGAAGTGTTTACTTCGTGCTCTTGCTCAAGAAAGACAAATTGAAACAAGTAACGTCCCTTCAAACCGTTATTTAAGTGTTCGGCATTTACAGCAGCGAGCAAGGTGTGTGACTACGATTATTTTACGGCATAAATAGGTTGGTTTGCTCCACGATGCTGTTGCTCCCAAGGACCGCGAGATTATAGAACCTTAGCAAGGGTTGGTGCGGATGCATTGCGAATACTGAACAAACTTAATATTTGTATGAATTGGTTTGTATGTATTGGTTTAGTTCGCAAGGCTTTCAGCTTTAATAATAATAATAATCAAACGGCTGACTTTTCACTTATCAAATACTCATCAGAACAGCAAGGCTATACTAATTTATACCAAGAAAAACGCTGGAATATCCGTGCACCAATCGTCTCTCCCTGCTTTGTCTTGAGCAGAGTAACACTGGTGGATTAAGCCTACCCTTCCCACTTGGACATTTCACCAATCGAGAGCAGAGGCACGCGTAGACAGAGAAATTTTGTTCAAAAGGGCAATTTAAAGTTACCGGTCAAGCAAGTCTGTGTGCTTTTGGGTCCCAAGAAGACGAATGCACGGGTTCTCAAAATTCCAAAGAAAGCATATCTTTTTATCTAGTGCTATTGATTCTTTGAAAATGTTAAATAAAAGAACGTCACGAACAGGATTCGAACCTGTGCGGGGAAACCCCATTGGATTTCGAGTCCAACGCCTTAACCTCTCGGCCACCGTGACGAGTTACAAATACAACTGCGCGGATAAACTATTTAACCCATACAAACAATTCACATTTGAGTTGGCAAACTGTGAGGCGGTTTTCGAAACATTTCAATGTTAGATGTAAATAAATATAATAATAATAAACGTCACACATCTTCTATTTTTTTGTTGTAGTTGGTGAATCCTACAGGGGGAGACAAAGACCGCAACCAAGACGACACGGGACGGTCTGTAACATCATTTCAAGTTTGATTTTTTTACCGTTTAAGCAAACATATATATTATTGGAGCTTTTCTAACGTTTTTCATCTTTATTGCCCATTCAAATTATATTTAAATACATTTTAAGATAAAAACAATAAGGTCAAGTGATGAAACTGAATTTACAAAGGTAATATTATGGCACCGTCGCGCCATCTAACGGGGCGCCGCTATCTTGCTTAACCAATTGCCGTCGTATTCATCTTTGAACTTGTTCATTGGTCATAACTTAAAATGCAGGATGAATAAGAAGCTTATGCTTTATTTATGTTTACGTCGCTTGTCGGAGTCGATACTTCATCGACCTTCCACAAGACACGAACATCCCTAAATATTCTGAAGTTGAGAAACGCTTGTGAAGGTTTTCAATGCGCATGCTCAACTGTGATCATGTTAATGGTTCAAACCCCGAGGTTTTGTTACGATGAAGTTGGCTCCTTATTCACACCGTAAAGGAACATTCCACTGCATTTTCCACACTAAGACCAGGTCCTGTTCAAAAACCACGGGACCTGGACTTCTCAAATCAGAATTAAATTATTCAATTACATTAAACACAGTTTCTGATTTGTGAAAATGTGAAATAGGATGATTTTATGGCATTTTACGCACTGAGTTCCCCTCAGACCAGGTCCTAGTAAAAAAAAAAAAAACGCTAGACCTGGTCTTGTCAAACCAGGAGAAAATAAATATTTGTTATTTAAAACTTCTATTGCCTCCTGTCTTGTGAATCTGTGTCGCCTGCCTAATACGGCTCACCCCACAACAATGGGCAGACTGGAGCTCAAAAAATATATATACTGTATATCATTTTAAATCTATCAACTACAGAAAATCATCCTATTTGTAATTTTCAAAAATCAGATAAAGGTTTTGCTCATCAGAAACTCTGTTTAATGTATTATTTACTATCTAAATCATAATTGACCATAATCTTGGTTAGAGCAGACCAGGTCCTGTGGTTTTTGAACAGGACCTGGTCTGGTCCTGAACAGAAAGCCAACTTCAGCGCCGTGGTTTAGTTTACTGAATGGCTGGGTGATATGGTGTGTAAAATGCAAAGTATTCTGTAGGATAAAGTCTATTTTTAAAATAATGTTTTAAAAAAAGAGATAAACTACCAAAAGATTGGCATGGAAAAACTGATTTTTTGTGTTCCATGTTAAAATTTGGGTACGATTTCAATATAAATAGATTCATTTTAAAACAGACGCTGTCCTAGTAAATATTGCCGAACAAGTATCAGTAAAATTCTCATTAACCAAATCCAGTTTTAATTCCTATTCCAATTTAACTAAATTTAATTTAAAATTTGACACTAAAGACCCTTTCCATTAAAAATTGTGTTTCTGGTGTCTTAAAGATGTTCCGGTGGCATTTTTCTCATAATGTGAAGGACATATATAAACGAAATTAAGCTTTTATTTATTTTATTTTTATTTATTTTATTCTTGCATTTTTCATCTTAGTATTTATTCATTGAAGACAGGTGAAACTGTGAATCAGGAGCAGACCAAAAAATGCTGTTGGTAAAAGCCTGTTGCAGTCATGTAGGGTCTACAGTCAGCAGGCAGCAAACCTCCTGATCAGCACCATTCCGATGGCAAACAGATCCATTAACGTCTTTGTTTTCTTCCTCCCAGCCGGCATGTGGCTTAAAACTGTGTGGCTTGATAGATCCAATGTTGCTCACAATTTTTGTTGCACCAATAATGTTAGGTTGGGGTCGTGAGGGGCTGTAAGGTAGCAGGAGAGAGTGAAAACCAATGGATGATGGGAAATGAGGACGGGCTTGCGCCGTGACAAGGCAGACGCAAATTTATAATGAACTTCTGTCGCTCAGCAGCAACTATGTCACAGAAAACTACAGTTTTTTTGTTTTAATTTAGACTAAAACAACAAAGTTATATCCTTAACCCTTGGGCTGTCTAAGGCACTGTAACGTTGGGAGTTGGGTCATCTAGACCCACTAGACAGTGCTCTGAACCTTTTTTCTTCAATGATTTGTGATCTTCACTGGTGTCCATGGATTACATGAAATCTTTCCACCTTAATCCACCTTTGTCATGGTAGGGAGAACACGTCAATGGTCATCTGGACCCCATAGGACAGCATAAGGGTTACAGAATAGATCAAAAGATGATCGGACTGGGACTTCTGTAATTACAGAACCAAACCAGAGCGGATGTTTTTGGTAAATTTACATTTACAGAATGTTTTAGTTTGGTTAAAACTGGCTTTATTGAGAAATTTAACTACAAATACCACATTCATTAAAAAATACTGTCTAAAACACAGAGGAAAATCTCAGAAAGCAGAAATATAAAAGACAAAAGTGACAAGAAGCTATTGATAGTTGAACATCCAGGCCACTCCTTTCAGAGGGACAATTCCCTGTTAGGTGTAAACTGGAATGGCGTACGGAGGAACCAGTTTAATTTTAGCTTTTCTTTGGTAGTATAGGAGGGAGTGGCATCACAAACGGTTTACAAAATCAAAAAAGGAAAAAGTATCTCTTTGAAACAAGAGATCTATGTACCAGCAGCAACAGACGGATGACAGAAGACAATGTTTAGTCTCATAAAAGTTTTATTTATAGAAGTAAAACTACAAGTCTGATAAAGAAATGCTCACAGGGTGGAATTATGTGTCCAGAACTAGAACATATTCTAACACTCAAGTGGCAGGAAATCTGCTGATAGGGAAATGTCTTTGGTTCACGGGTAGGGGAGGGCTAAATGAACGGCAAACGGTAAAAATAAGGATGGGATTCAAAACAATAATCCTTCCGGACAAGGAACAAATTACATGTTGATATTCATGATTATCATATAATCACAATTTTACGAAGAAATTGGAAATATGAAAATCTAATTTTTACAGGATGTTAAATATATAGACAGAACTAAAGCCAATTTAAACATTATTTAGAAAAGAACAGACTAAATTATTGAATAATGAAGCCCAGTGCTCAATCCCAATTGTGAGACGTTGCTGATAGAAGAATTACAGGTCAGTATTAAAAGTATCTTTATGCATGTATTTTTCCCCTTTTGTAATCAATTGTCGAACTTGAAAATATTCAGACAAAAAAGAAAAAACATCTATAAAGTTTAAAGTCAAAGTTAAAATACTTTTTCATTAAAAATAGCATTTGAGTTGATTAACCTATTTTTAGTAATTATTCCATTTTTACTTTGTTAATGTTGTAAACAATTAATGTAAAAAAAAAAATTTAGCAAAATGTTTTATTCCCTATTTGCTATATTCTTGTCTTTTTTTACACCAGTTCTCCGGATAACAGTTTTAACCAGAATGTATTGACAGAAATAAAAATACATTCTAAACATTGTAATTTAATTCTTGTGCAAAAATACCCAATGAAATAGCTGTAAACCCTACTAAACAACCCTACTGAACAAATGTGTGTTCATGCACAAAGAGCTGCTCTGTGTGTTTTATTTATGAAAAATGAGTTTAGAGTCTATATTTTAAATGTTCAAATGTGTATAAATATTTCTATTTTTTATCTTATAACAATCTGGAAAACAAACCACAACTTTAAAACTGCACTAAAACGAGCACAAATGGAGGATTTCTAAGCAGAACACCATTTCCCAACAACGTTCTTCAGCTATTGGCTTCCGTGTTTCTTAAAAATGTCTCAGTTTCCACTGACAGATGCATGAGACTCTCCAAACTTCATCATCTCTAAAAGGTACACGCCTTATCATTAGCTAACATTAACATCTTTTCCTTCAATTCTCATTACAACTCGTTCCTTTTGCAAACATCGGCAGTAGAGAAGAACCCCCGTGGTGGATCGGATCGAGTCCAACTGCGGGACAAAAATGAACAGAGCGTGTGTGTGTCTGAACTGGGTTCACTGCTTCTGATCTGCAAACCAAATCATTTTACTTGTTTTCATTCACAGCAATGCAAATTCAAAGATATCTTTCTTTAAAATGTAGTACAAAATTTGTACTTGAGACAATTCTTATCTTTTGTTGCCAACATAAAAAACAAATACAGTTTTGTAATGGAGCCAAAGTGGGGGGGAAATAGTCTTTTTAATGGTGTAACTTCAGGTGACTGTTTGCTAATCATTTCAAACATCCTGTATATTTTGTGTAAACTGTACTGGATGGAAGGAATTCATCAAAGAAAAACAAAAATCAGATATGTTTGACTTTTATTCATCACCAAAGACATAGGTGTGCAATCACGCAATGGCAGTGTACGAGCAAGTCTGCATTTAAGCATGCACTACAGCAGGGGGGAGCTTCAGTAATATTTCTACTTAGTAAAATTGTACTTTTATTCCTTTTAAGTCCAAGAATATGAAACGGAGTGAATATTTCCACTTAAAATTCATAGATTTTCCTTCTACAAATCAAATGTTTGCTATGAAGAAACTCAACAAATAGTGAAACAATTCACAGATCTGATCTTTAAAGAAGGCATTTGCATCCATTTAAAATATCAGAGCAAAGTTACTATATTTAGATCCTTAGGGAGTAGCAGAGTAACAATAATTCTTGCACCCAAGCATGAAAGGAAATTTGACAAAAGACAAATATGGCTGAAAAGTTGCCATGATCTTAAATCATGATCAAACTTTGTTCTATATTTGTGATTTGATTTACTTCATTTATGTTACTAATTGATGAGTGTCAACAACAACACATTTCTTTTCTATTCAGACATTCTACACAGAGTCATTTTACGATTGAAAAGCAATTATATGATAATGTGCCAAGCGGAATAAATGGTGTCACTGGGAAAGACAGAAAAGCAAGCCTGTACCCACCCTTCACAATACTTTATGCATTTAGGATAAAAACAAGAAATTTAAGAAAAGGCAGTCAACTTTCTCAATCCACTATTTAAAAAAGCACCCCACGCCTGCTCACTGAAATAAAACAAAAAACAAACTTATTCCAAGTCTTGAACAACCTGGCAACCATTGGGTTGCCAGGTTAAAACTGGCTAAAACAGGTTATCAGTTGCACTCCCGTTGACAGAGATTTACCGTTTTCCACTAAAAGAAACAGAACAAAAAGGTTGCATGTCAATGAAGCACAGAGAGGCGAGCAGATGCAGACACACACAGCAGGAGCAGGATGGTTGGTCCAGTGCCTTGGAGATGTGGACCTACCAGCTGAACTGTGGGTATTCTTCTTTGAGGGCCTACCAAAAACATTTAGGGAAATATGCTGGATCTGCTTTTTTTGTTTTCTTGAAGAGATGCAGAGTCATTTCTAGTTGCTGGTATAATTCCTGGCAAAGATTTTGCTGGTAATCAAAGAAAACGTGGCGGCAAACGTTCAGGGAGGGAATATCAGTGAAAGTCTGGAGTATGTTTCCATTTGAAGCAAAGGAAAAGCTCTCAAGAGTGTCGGTGTAGGCAATTAAGACCTACTGGGCCTTCTGTAATTACAGAACCAAAGCAGAGTAGATGTTTTAAGGAAATTACAGAGTTAAGACACTTGCTCCACAGCAACTGCTCCCGTGGCAACCGGAGCAACGGTTGTGTCATTGACGCCTATCTCATTGGCGGTTGTCTCGTTTGCGGTTGTCTCATTCTCCGTTGTCTTGTTCGGAGTAGTTTCATCTCCACTTTCTTGTTTCTCCACTTCCTTCTCTTCCTCCTCTTCATCTTCATCATCTTCCATCTGTTCTGGAACCGCCAGGCCGGCCACACGCTCGCCGTTCAGCTCACACTCCACGCTCGGTGCTTTTCCATTGATTGACACCTCTGCTTTCACACTCTCTTTTGCGGTGGGGCTGAGTGCCTCCTGAATCTGCCCTGCAGCATCCTCCAGGGTGTGAACCTCTGCCAGGGAGTTCTCACCATCTAGGCCTCCGAGAACAGGAATTTCAACGTGAGCATCTTTCTCAGGCGAGACATTTTCTGGCGTGGTGACCTCCCCAGCTCGGACTTTCTTCACTGTGAACGTCATGGGAGCCACCTTAAAGGACGAGCTCTTCGAGGTTGGGCTCTTCGGATGGTTAGGGGTTAAGCTCTTCCTGATTTTCTCCCGCTTCTCTGGTGGTACAATCTTGGTAGAGATCTTGGCCATCTTCTTCTCAAGGCTTTCACGGGTGAAGGCCCTCTTGAGACTATCGACCTTCTTCAGACTGTTGCGCTTGAACCTGTCAGCCCTTCTTTCAAACTGGATGGGAGCAACCCCTATAGCCTCGCCTTCCAGCATCTCATCATCTTCTCGATGGATTACTGAAAGGTCTTCATCTGAGGACAGGCTAATGGTCTGCAGAGCCTCATCTTGGGTGCGGAGGGGATCCACAGAGCCTGCTACAGATGGGGCGGGTTGAATGGACTCTGTATCGTACAGGCTTGGCAGCGGGGTCCTGGGGGAATCCTTGACCACCACACTGGTTGGGATCTCATTGTCGTCCTATTTGAAACAGAAAAATAGGAAAGAGTATCACAATGAGGTAGTAATCAGACTGGAGATGTTTTAGTGAAATAAGAAACAATATAAACTGTTGCATAACTAAAATGTGGGACATCATTTATTATTCTGGTTTGAAAAAATAAAATGTCTCCAAAGTACCTTAATTTTTACATTTCCCCCAAATGTTTTTTTTATAAACTGCAATAAAAAAACACAGTTGTCCTCGTCAACATGGTCAAAGACGTATTAAAACCACCAGTATGTAGTCTCAGGGCTGAAAGGGTTAACAGACTCTGGCATTCAAGCTTGATCTGCCCGTTGGGAGGACCAAAGAAACCAGTCCCTGCATGCCTGTCAGAGTTTCTTCTTAGGCCATTTGAGGAATTTTGCTGTTTCGTTGGAGGAGTCAATCGCTCCTCTGGGTTTGTGTCTCCCACCCACCCGTTGAATCTATATGTAACATAGTGTGGACCAACATTTATAGAGTCAGGTGGAGAGCAATGACTCCAACAGGAAGGGTTTCAGTTCCAGGACCGTTTTTATCCACACCTGTGGCCATTCAACTCTGTGCATAATAATGCAACTACATACATGCAGGAATGACTTAAAAGGTTCTTAATTGGTGATTCAGGGCTTAGAGCTCTCAACTCCACTGTTCCAATTATTTTTACAACTAGCAGAGTTTTACAACTAGATGCAGATCTAGTGGTGGATATGCTCAGCCACATGTTTGAAATCTGAGCTTTTGAGCTGATTTATGGTAGCAAGTGTGAGATATATTCTTTTGAGTGGGGAGCTTTTGTACCAGGACTTGCTGGCTCAGTCGGAGGTTGTTGCCCTTGCTGGGGCGGCTGGAGTTTAACATAGCAGCCTCACGGCAGTGAAGTTAAACTCCATTGCTGTCCCGGCCTGGGTGGGCACTGTGGCGATGTTCCTACGGCCCAGCTGGTCCTGGTATGAATAGATTCCCAAATAGAGTTTCCTCACAGCAGAGCAAAGCCTTAAGTTTCTTTTAGAAGTTACTTGTATATACGAATACCTATGTATTCGTTGTGTGTGGTTGTCATGGGACATATGTGTTAATGAAGGGGAGTGGGAGTGGGTTGGTTGGGTTTTAATTGTAATATTATGTATGATTTTAAATGTAAAGCGCTTCGAGTTGCGCAAGGCATGGGAGCGCTTTTTATAAATACATTTTGATTTGATTTGTGAAGATTTCTCTTAATTACAAATGGTTGGCGCTTCTGCAAATTAATGGGTCTTCACTCATACATCACTAGTACCGATAGGTCAAATAAATAATTGCAGCTTGAGCACAGCTGGAATTATGATACACAGTCTCTCATATATCGGAACAAAGCTGTGAAAGAAAAAGCCTGGTGCAAGATTCACGAGATTTGCACCGCTTCACCAAATCTACACCAAGCTTCTGTCAACTGTAGGTACATGCGCTAGTATAGGATAGTGACAGTCCAGTATGAGCACAATGTGCTAAATGCATGTTACAGAAATCATATTTAGTGTGTTTAACACGGGACACATGGACGGTGTGTACGAAGCAAATTTCTAATGAAATACCGCCGCTCTCGAAAAACCATGTCCTACCAAAAAGACACTTTTTTAAAAAATTTTGGCTAAAAGCAGCATAATCATAGTTAAAAGACCACTGGGAACACTTTGATAATAGCTCAAAAGATGATCGAAGTAGGGTTTTATGGTGAAAACATCGGAAGCTCTAGACTTCTTGCCAAACTTCAGTGCTTGTTTGCAATTTGCACACAAAGTTGACATGCATCAAAATATGACAATTTCAGGAATGCATGGCAGCATTGAGATGCCATAAAACAAAAAGATGACTCGAGTTGCTGAGGGACTATAAAAGGAGTCTCTTATTCTAAGGAAATAATTAAACAATACAAATAAATGATGAGTGATCACTCAAACAAGATAATCCAGATTGTCTATGGCTGGTTGTTGGTCATATGAGGTAAAAGGTTTGCAAAACAGCTTGCAGACACCTGATATCTTCTCTCCTAAACCCAAACATGCAGCTGTGGTTAAACATTCAAAGCATGCCTGGTGTCTGCCAGGTAAAAGGAATAAATCTGTCAGTGTTTTGCTATGGGCACAACATCAACGGTGAGAACAAGGAGATAGAAAATAAATAACAAATGCAGGTTATTTGAGTTAGAAAGGTAAATGCAAGTTTCTTTATTGAGGTTCTTTGCTACATTTTCTTTATTACATTGTCAAAACACACAAAGGCATCCTACGATAAGGAAGAACTCGCCGGTAGCTGTTGTTATTTAAAAGCACTTCAAGCATAGAAATAAGTCTTACAACTAAGGTACAGCATATTTTATCCAACATTGATACATTTTGGGGTGTAAACCATGATATAAACAATTTCTAATTACACCATTTTTAAATAACCATTACCTAAAACATTTCCTATTGGCAAAAATTAGCGCTATCTTCTGACAGGAACGTCAAATTTACTTTGATATTTCATATGGAGCCGAAAGTAATATGGATAAAATGAAACAAATAATCAAGAAATTACATCCTTAATGCAAAAATCTCCTTACAGATTGCGGGGGAAAAACAGCTCGACTTTGGGGCTCTATTATTATGGCTTTTGTTTCTTTCTAATAGTTTAACAAACACTTTTTAGACTCAAGTATCTTTAGGTTTGTTTTGTTTTTTAATCTCCTTTAACCATGAGCAAAATCTGCAGCATCTCAGAGGGCCTTTCACATGTATTCTTTAACCTGGAGAAACAAGTGCTTAAACTCAAAGTTTAATAGTTAATTATTCCTTAAAGTTGGTCCCCCCCCCAAAAAAATGTAAACAGGACATACACAAAGAATGTGGTCTTTGTATCACTGAACATGCTCAGGAAAAGTAAAAATAATTGAAACAGTTAAAAAGTCTCGGATAGTTTTTAAACAACTGAAAGGACAAAAACTGAAATTTGATCAGTCCTGGTCAGATAAGCATAATCTTGAAAACATAAAATTCAAAATTTGACAACCTTCTGTACCTTAAACCCTTCTGTTTCCTTGTAACAAGTACATTTCCCTAATGTAGGATTAACGGAGATCTCTAAAAACTCCTTTTTTAATCCTAGTTTGAGTTGTCTCAGATGTTACAGACTGAGCATGCTCAGTTGGTTTAGATTTTAGCCGGACCCGCCTGCTCCAGTCTGGGCACGTTGCACACCCACTGAGTTTGTTCAAACCGGTTTTGCACACCGTGTGCCGAGTGTGAAGTATGTGTGGGAGGCGGCAAGGCGAACACAAACTCAGAAGAACGCAGGAGAGTCATCCAGACTGACTGCAGAATGCTTGTTATGATAATACTCTTTTATTAGTTAATGCACGTCAAAAAGTTGTAACAGTGCGTGGAATTTGGAGCGAAACCTGCTTTAAATGACAGCAGTATGAGCACTTATTTGCATGATGGAACTTTAATACCCATTTTGATTAAAAAAATTGTCTTTGGTGTTTTTAAGATATTAGGAAATTTAACATTTCTGAGTATTTCTTTCTTTAAATCATTGTGAATCAAGAGCAGACGCAGTTTGAAAGAGATTGCATTTGTGACATAGATAATACAATGGGTGAATTGCAAACCCCTTGCTCCGCCAGCTGCATTTGACACGTCCACTTGTAGACCAGATGCATGAAAGTTGACTTATTCTTACATATTTTTATCTGTCTATTTTTATTAATATTTGTGTTTTTAAAAAAAGTTAGGTTTTATCATGTTCAACAAAAGTTTATCATGTTTGACCTTTTATCCAGCATGTTCTGGATTTTGGCCCCCCTGAGCAACCAAGTTTGACACCCCCGCTTTAAAGCAAAGCTTTTTTAACTTTTGGAAGAAATATGCACACTCTTGACCTGAGTGTGAGTGAACACGATTTAACTTATTGTTAGTGTTCATTTTAACTGTATTTTAGTTCTAATTTATTGTTTTGACTGTATATTTTTACAGTGATCATGCTTTTCAGGCCCTTTTTATAAAAAGATCTTCTCTCAATGGGACTTCCTGGTGAAATAAAATTAAAAAACAATCAGAGCTGGCTTTTGCCTCAAAACTGTAAAGCTGGATTACTCCAATATTGCTTGCAATTTTTGATACACCACTAACGTTAGCCTGGGGGTGTGACGGGCTGTAAACTAGTGGGAGAGAGAGTAAACAAATGGATAATGGGAAGTGGTGGTGGGGTTGCGCTGCCCCAATGGTCCTGCCCCTTAATGAATTTCTAATGAACTTCTGCCGCTCTGCAGGAAAAAAAAGAAAAAAAACGACAGTTTTTTTTATATTTTCTCCAAAAAGCGACAATAATTATCAAAAGATGATCAGAGAGGGTCTTTAATGCAGTTTTTTTACTGGAAATTTTTTAACGTAATCACATTTTTCAATGCGCCTTGTGCGAGTTTATGAGCACAATAGTTTCCGATGGCCCCTGTTTAGCCCTGTTCAGACTTAGCATGCAAGATCAAAGCAAATGTGTGTGTGTGTGTGTGTTTGCATGTGCCTCTCTATGTGGCACTGTTCTCCTGGGAACCTTGTTAATTAACAAACCCCTCGAGCAAAGACTCATTACCCGCTAAGAATGTGATACAGTACGTGTGCGTTTCTGCGAGGCAACACTGTAGACCGCCAAGCCGAACACTCACTGTTGTTTAAAGAGAGAAACCGTTTCAAAGAACGAGACAAAAGCAAATACACTGTGGGAAGGCCGGGAAGGCTAAAATAATTGACTCTGACAGCAAATTTACTGTAAGACAAAACTAACTTACTTATGTAACGCCGGTCAAAATCTCATTGGGCAGAAGCCTGGAAAAAGTCTCCTCTAATTGCAATCCCTGCAAGGTGTTAGTAAACTAGAGCTTATGTAAGCCGGTTCTCTTAAGCCTTTTGATGGGTTCAAACGGATCACAGCACGGCACACAAACGGCTAAAGTGTAAAAGAGCTAAGATCAGCTCGTGTTACTCGGATAATGACTCTACGTGCAAGGCTAAACCGCTTCCAATGCTTTTGTTAGCTTAGCTTTGTTCCACTTTGAATGGGTGGGTGTGTGCAGACTTTTGCCTGATGTTGGTGTCCCAGTTGACCTCATCTGCAGTGTGCATTTAGAGCAAAGAAATAACCTTTAGCATCATGTTCCACCCTAAGAGGAATTCACAGTAAGATATAGTGTACTCAAGATTAAATTACTTCAACTGTACTTCAGATGACATTAGCATGATTGTGTCACTGTTCAGCAGCCACCATTGGCTCGTCCCCTAATGGTGCTTTTAGCTATAAAACACCTCAAACAAAGATTGTGTCTTCTTTCACGCCAACACCGGAGTTTTCTGCAAAGCCCAGAAGCCGTGTTTGTGTTTCCGCTAACAATCGTTTCAGTTGGTTCTTCAGAAAATGAATTGAGGTTTCCTTAATCCTACCTGTTTGGCTGGTGGAAGCGGACAGATACAGTGGCCCTTTGAACCCGTTTGTCTTGTTTGCAGCCTGTTCCAGTTGTACCATGTTGCAGCTTTTAAGGGAATCATCAAATCAATAAATGTGATCATTTTTAGCTTTTTATGATAAAGTTTCCATGACGCCAAACCATGCTTGTAAGGCAATGAGGATGAAATGGAGCAAGGTGTGTTTATCTTAGTGCTGTAAAGAAATCCCTGCACATCATTAAAGGTAGTGAAGGAGGCCATAAATGGAAAACAGGGTTCTATTGATGCTTGAAAAGGTTTTAGGAGCAAATTACAAAATAAGTACAATTTTTTTCCCACATTTTCATGGTCACAAATTTGTAATAACCATTGATTCCATCTGTGTTTTGCTTTAATAAAGACAGTAAATATGGGTTTTCATAAGCAGAATTGGTTCAATAAAATCCCAACTATATAAGTGAGTAATGCAAACGCCACTATGGGCACACATTTGGCAGATTTGCTGTCCTAACCCTAAATAACCATTTGTACCATATTTGATACATGCATTTCTGAGACCCCTAACTAATTGGCATAAGTAAAACATTTCTTAAAAAGCCATTGTTTGTGACTTGGTCCATGTTTTCTGCCCTGCAGTTCATCATCGTTCCACTAGGGGTAGTAGAAGGACTTTTCCTGCTTATTTTGAAATGACTGATTCCGTGAAACCTCAAAAACACTTTTGGCGGGAAAAAGTTTAGCTAATTTTCTGAAGTTTATGGTAAGAATTATTCATCTGTTGTTAAAATTTCTTTAAACTGACTACTTGCTGTATTGAAAAAATGCTAAATTTGTTGATAATTATTTCTGTACAAAACAGTGTTTGAAGTGGCACCACGTCCACTTCAAACACAATAGATTGCGTCGTTTTTGTTTTTTCCCTGTTTGCATGTTTTGGCTTTATTTGGTTCCATAGTTTACTTGCACCAAACTTGCTGTATGGCACCACACCCCTCTCCACCCCAACTAGAGTACATGAGCCATCTGTGTGCACAGGAAGGAAAGAGGAAAGGATGGAAAGGAAATAGTGCAGTGATAGCAAAAACTATGATACTGCATTGGAAAAGCTCTACATGTTGGATTTGGGCTTCGACTAATTAACGCGTCAACGTTCCTGTGTGACACCATGCCTCGTGGTCTGGTGCCTGCAGAACGTTGCACTGCAAACTTCTTTTGGTCTCCCACCCCTTCCATTTTTGCCACACCAAAAGGAAAACATTGGCTGTTTACTGGCTCTGTGGGCTTACGCAGTCACACGGTACAATGACCAATTGAGGAGCGATGTGATACTGACAAGCTGGTTGAGTGGCACAGCTGTAATCTAGAGAGGCCACCACCGCTCCTGCTGACATTAATGATCGGTTTGGACAGCTTAAGGAAGCTCCTTGCAGGGCAGCAGGTCAGACACTTCAGATGATGATAGGCTACACCTTGTGAGTCATATGCTCTAATTAATTGCCTGGTGACATGATACCCAACCAAACACCTGGGCCTGTTGAAATATTGCCTGTCATTTTCTCTAAATGACAGACAAAGCTACGTACACGCCTGGCATATGTGATGTCACGGTGCCCCCGGCTGGGCCCTCTTCATCAAGTCCACCTGCTGACAACGGCTGCTCCTCGTCAGCCTCATCAGGACCCAGGCTCTTAAGGAGAACCAGGACCTGTACTCGACGCTAGTTCGTTGTACTCCACGGTGCTTCACTGGCCTCCTCTTGTATTGTCTCGCTCTGGTTCTCGTTACCTTGACTAACTCCTTGCTTTTGTCTACTGCTCAGGATCCTGCTCTCGTCAAGAACTCAAAGGCTGCACTCACTTCTCGCTGCTTCCTGTCTCGGCGTCCCTCTGGCTTCCCTCTGGACCACGGTGTTCGCCCTCAAGAACCTCCAACCATCTCCTACGGATTCTGCCCTACAAATCCCGTTCCCAGAATTAAATCTATTAATTCTTATCAATCTGTCTGCCGAGTATCCTTCTGGGTTCCAACACCTGGGTCTGCCACAGCCTGCTAGCCATGACATGTGACTCGTTCAAGAAGGCACTAAACGGGTCTCTGAATCCACCTTTAGCATTTGGTGTTCACACAGGTCTGTCACAACCCGATACTATAGCTTGTACTCACAGTTGGAAGAGGCTTGGTGCCGAAATGCCAAAGCGGTGCAAATTTCACAACTCTTGCTCCAGCCTTTTTCTTATACAGCTCTATTACGATATATAAAAGCATGGTGTCAATCATTAATTGCGCTCCCATAATCAATTTTCAAACGGTTCACACTACCGTGCTTTGAAAAGGACATCCTCTATTTGTCACTACCCAATCCGAATCTATAATTGGTCAAAGTTAACTTTCACCACATGTTCAATTGATGCTTGTTTTGTACGTAGAGTCTGAAAATGAACTAAAAGCTTGCGTAGTGACGCGTAAACACAAGAGTTTTGGACTCAGTTGCTCGTTTCGTGCCTCTGCGCGCTTTTACATGGACTTTTCATTGGAAGCAGTGGCTAGACCGTGCTTTTTTGAGCCCAATGCGAACGTAGTATAACATTCTACTTTTGATTAACGCCACGATGGCTAAGAAACGTCTCTGGTACAACCTTGGTTTAGATGATGCCTGAGCTCATTACCCTCTGTCCAAATGTCCCCAGATCCCCTCTCTACAGCTGCAGCACAATCCCATTCAGGGAGCCATTGTTTGATAAGGGTTGTGCAGAGATACCACGAGCATTTCTGATAAGTCTGTTTACAGTAGGGACAATGTTTACCCCACATTCAGGCTGGAGGGCATACGCCTCCACGGCAGAGCAAGGAAATCATCATCTTATCTTACAATATGACTCAGAGTCCCGTTTCCTTAAGAGCTATCGAGAAAAAACAATGAAAACTGTTTCTCCACTAACTAAAGCGAATGTGAGAGACTGTTGGGGAAAGCATTTCATAATTTTGAAAGGTCTACAGACATACTGACAGACCCATGAGCTCTGACACAACAGGCAGTGCTGTCTAGTTATTCAAATATAGGGCACACCCTTATGGTCTCACGAAACTTTAATATCTGTTACTAGCAGTTCCCAGACAAAGAAATGCACTTTATCTGGGGATATCCTGCAGGTACAAACACAGCTTTGATGGATCATTCCAGTTACCTTGAACCCCCCCCCCAAAAAAAATGATACAGTGAAAGAAAACTCTCCATTCCCAAACCCTACCAAAAGCTGAAAAGAATAAAGAAAAAGTATAATAATAATGTTAATATGAACACACTTGTCAGGTTGTGGTGAAATATTTAGTCCTAAATGAGTGAAGTTTTGGTTCCTCACTCTCCAACATTACTGCTGCTTTTTTCTAAACTAGCAATTAGACGGAGGAATGTGCAGCTACAAACTTGCCTTTGCCTCTTGGGCCGAAACCACTGAGCAGACATGTTCAACCTGAACACAAAAGGGAAAAGCACCCGGTAATGCTGCAGTCTTGGTAATAATCCAGGGTAATCTCATAGCCTAAGTCACTCTTGGGTTGTTTTTATTATCAGCCCAACAAATGTGTGGCATTACTTTTTAATTTAATAATCCCCATCCTCATCTTGTAGTTTTCTATCTTTATTTTAATTTCTTTGAACATGCAGCCCCGGAAGGCCAGGGAAGCCCATGACAGGCAAACCCCAAAGGAAAAAGAGAATGCGAACACAGGAAGAAACTCAAAGCCCAAACAAACACCAGGCTTGATTTGGAAAACTCATATTCCAGGCCAAGCAGTCACTATGGACATTCGTCAACACTCATTGTAAATCTAAAAATCCCATATTAAAACCAAAAAATAACCGCAACAAACAGGAAAAAAATGGCTTCTCTGAAGTATTTCCACATATGTGCATGTTTACAGACCATGAAGAGAACTGCAAAAGCCTCCTTCATCGTCCGCATTACCAGCTTCTTGCCCGGGGTTAAAAGCTCTTGACACGTACACCTGCATATTTGAACTCACTGAGATAGCTAGCATTGCTTTTGGCTACATGCTGGTGTAATAGATCATCTGAAGAAGAAAAGCAGCAAACCTCTGCTCAAACCTAAGCTTGCCTTAACCTGCATGGATCTGATCCTACAGGGAAGATCAGTTACCTTCCATTTCCCTCCAGTTTTCTAGTCAGCTATGATCAGATGTTTTGGGTCAGGGGATCTTTTTGATCAAACATAGTAGTTGTATTAGTTAAAGACAGTAACAATTGTGGCATTTTTCAAATGATCGAGGACATATATTAAGAAAATTAAGCTTAAAAAATAGCATTTTTGCATAATTCTTTATTTAATTCATTGTGAATCAGGAGCAGATAGAAAAAGGCCATTGAAAAAACTGATTATTTGTGACGTAGAAAACACGCTAGGCGGGCTGCAAGTTCCTAAGCAAAAGTGAGAGGAAGGGGGCGGGGTTTCTCTGCGACAAAAGTCCCGCCCACAACTCAGAGGTGAATTTTTGATGAACTCCTGCTGTTCTGCAGAAACTTTGGGCTAAAAGCGAAACAATCTTACTCAAAAGACCACTGGGAACGCTATGGAAACAGATGAAAAGATTGTCAGGGTGGGATGTGAATGAGTATTATGTAGAGCACTCCAAGAGCTGGAACTTGTTATGGTATCTAAAACTTTTTAAAAAACATTTTAAACGCTCTCCAGGTAGCTTGCAGCCCCCAACATCCCCAACCTAACACTAACAATGCAACAAAAACGGTGAGCAATGTTGCAGCTATCCAGCCGTACAGTTCTGAGCCAGATGCCAACATCAGAGTGAGTCTTAAAACGTATTTCTCCTCCAAGGCTAAAGTTCAAATGTATGCGAGCAATTTACAACTTCCTATCCAACAATCGTTGCATCTAAAAAAAAGAAACATAGATAGACTGTAGCATCTATGACTGATCTTTCCTGTGCCTCCCTCAGTTGTTGGATAAGGAAGAGAAGGTCAAGTCCGAGCTGGATTTTCAACCCCAACATTATTAACCAATCAATAGATTGAGGAAGTTTGCTTCACATTCAGAGCTTGAGACTCAACTTTTTGAAGTTGACGTTAAGTCGGAACTATTGTCAGCTGAAGTTGCACCAAAGCTCTGATAGCAACGAAAACTAGAAAGGCTGGTGAGGCCGGCCGCAGTCTTCTGCAGCGAGTGTGAGGCGGACGTGCGTTGACAGATGGAGTGGCAGTTCCAAAATAGACAGTAGAAACGATGGTTGACCCGAAGCTAAGCTCCTACCAAAGCACAAAAACGAGTTTGCAGTCAGTGTTTACTTTGGCTGCAGAGACTGCAGAGTGTTTCTGTTTTCTCAAAGCGATATGAATGTACCTTGATATTGTGAGAGCCTGATAGGGTGAGACTTGTGCTCCTTTTTGCCCTACCAACATTACACAGAACTCAACTCCTATCAGGAGTCAAACATCTGACAGTTCTCCGGTCTCGAAAGGTAATTTTCCGCTTTTCATTTGCTCGTTGTGAAATTCCGCTGCGAAGCAAAGGGGATGGCAGGCTATGATGAATGCTAAAGCTAATTGCTTCAGTCGCAGGAAATGAAATTACGGCCGTGCATCAGGTGGAACGCTGCCGTGATGCAGATAAGATAAACGATAAGATCCTCACGGCTCCTTAAACTCAAATTATGAGCTTTTGAATACATCTGCATAACTAATAGTGGATGGAAAAATGAGAAGCTTTTTCGGGGTTTTGCTGCAAACCTCCCGATCGTTTGTTTTGCAGTTGAATCTTTACGTGGCTGTGTGTTTCGGAGTGTGCGCTGGCCCAAAAAGAAAAGAAGGGCCAAATGGAGACAGGAAAAGCGCAAAAAAACAAACAAACAAGGCCCAAAGCAGCAGTAATTAAGCCCTCATTAGTCCTTGTTATGCACAGAAGTGCAGCCAAGCAGCAGACGTGGCCGTCAAGTCTGACCGAACATGGCCAGAGCCTGGAGCAGCGTGGACACTCGCAGGGCCCTTTTGGGTTTTCCACCTCAGTTGTCAAATACAGGAAAATGGCTGTTTTGGATCAATTTGGTTGTGCGGGGGACAGGGGAAAAAAAGGGCCCCTCTGGCTGATGGCTAAAGGGTTTTGCTTTATGGCTGCACACCTAATGGGAGTTATCACAGGTCAGCATGAGCGCGTGCTTTCATGAGAGTTTACAGGGAACCGCAACAGGTGGCTGAGCCGGAGATGGGCCGCCTGTTGCTGGAGTTTGTTTGCCAGACGAAAACAGCAAGAGGAGCTAAAACTGCAGCAAAAGTAGCAAAAACGGCAAAGAGGGCTCCACTCAGGCAGAAAATAATGGACACAGGAAAGAGTCAATAGAGGCGCAGAAGAGAGGGCTACACTTGGTTCTTTTATTACCCCCCTCCCCTCCCTCAGGCACAGCAGCTCTCATTTACTAAGTCTGTAACTCCATCCACCTCCCTTCATGCACCAATCCACACCCATACCTACCTTTACTCCACCTGTTTGCCAATGTTCAGGATCAAACCAGATAAACTTTAGTCTTTTATTCTGAAATCCTGCCATGGAGTTAATGCTTTAAAAACAAAGGGGGGGGGGGGATGGACGTCAAACTTTTCTATTTTAATTTATTAGAATTATAATGTAGCTTCTTTCTGGGAGCACTACGTTGATTAAAATAATTTAACAAATGTGGCGTCCCCCCGCCCCCTCACTGAACCAGCTGGTTCAGGCTAAAAGTGTTTTAAAATTTTAACAGCAACATCTTCAAGACCTGGAAAACCAGATAAGGTAAGAAGTCACTTGGCTTATGTCAACAGTCCCACCCCCTTCCCATACCTGGGCACACAAGACACACCCACAGACAGCGTGCAGCACACATGAACAAGAGGACAACTATAATAAAAAAAAAAATCTACGTCACTTAGAAAGACTTCAATACATGAGCGTGTCTTTTATTAGACACAAAATTAAGGAATACTGCAAGTTTGGACATCATTTTATCAGAAAAGATGAGGGTTCATGGGAGGAGGGGCCTCTTCCCCTATCTTTATTATTTACTCTCCCAGGAGTGAGACAGTAGTGAGGAAATCCACCCGAAAGCCTTCTGTCTGACTGAATTATAACTGTGGGGTGTAAGAAGATCTGGTAAGAGTCAGCACCCCCCCCCCCCCCCCCCCCCACACACACACACACACACACCCTATTATCCTCTGTAGCAATTCTCTGACACACCCTTCAACTCTCTATCTCTCTGCCTCCCTCCCCCTTTTATTCTGAAGGAGCTGAACATCTGAAATTCCACGTCAGGGGGAAAAAGTAGAAACAGTAGAATCAGGGGTACAAAGATCCAATTTCGCAGGCAAATACGAATGGAAATGAGTCATGCACTCGTGCAAAAACTCCGTTTTTTTAATACTATTTAAACTTTTTGGAGTCATGGCAGAAGTGAGCCGCACAGAACAGGTGTCCTTCCTTCCTCACCTGGGAGATGATGACTTTGAAGTGGTTCCTCTTCAGCAGGTGGCTGTGGTTGGACTCCAGCTTCTTCACCTGGACGGCCTGTCTGTCCAGGCGCTCCTTGACCTCCTTCAGCCCCCCGCTCACCTTGCGGGAGCGCTCCAGCAGCTTGCTGACGCTGTTGGAGGTGGCGAGGTGCGCCTTGGACAGGCGCGTCACGTCGCCCTGCACGCCGCGCACGGCGCTCTCCAGCTCGGCCTGCCGCTGCTCCATCCGCTGCTGGTTGTCCTGCACCGACTCCAGCATGGTCTTCAGCTTGTCGAGCAGCGCCACCACGGTGATGGCGCTCACCTGGCCGCCAGGTGAGGCCGGCGGCGCGCCCGTGGGGCTCTTCAAGCCCAGGCGGGTCAGGGTGCTGGTGGCGGACGGGGAGGATGGGGCGGAGGACGGGCTGAGGCTCGCGGAGATGATCTCCAGGTTTTCGGGCTGCTGCTGCCGCTGCTGCTGCTGCAGCTGCGGGAGGGCGTGGGTGCTGCCCGTGGAGCTGCCAGTGCCGGACTCGGCGTGGGACGCGTCTTCCTCCATGTCTCTCGCCTGGTGGAGCGGCTGTTCCCGCGGCAGGACTGACTGACTGACGGCGGGCGTGGAGCGTCGTCCTCTTTTGGCTCCACACACACGGTGAAAAAAACACGCTGTGAACTTTTCAAAACACCTCCCCTGCAGGCGGGAGGGAGGGGCCACGTTGCTATGGAAACCGCGCAGCCCCAGCCTTATTGACAGTACAGTACTGCTGGGTGGGTGCGCGCGCGCGTTCCTTCCTTGCGTTTCCATGTGACTGCCATCAATCCCACTTTCCCAAAACAAAAGCATGTCCCCCCCCCCAATGCTTCCATGGTTACAGAACCATAACGTGTCACTCCAAGTTTGAACGTTCCTGCCCCCTAGTTGCCCCATGAGTGCCCCTGCCCCAGCTCACTCCTGTTGTTGGAGCTCTGGGTCATGGCACAGGGGGGTGCGGCCAGGCTCATGGAAATGTGAAAATCCCTGTTCCAACAAAGCTGTGGTGAAGCGTGTGCCCCTGTTGTTCCTCCCCGGTCGCTCTCCCACCTTTGCTGTTTTGTCACCACAAACCTACAAATCTTTCAGCAGCAAGCTCTTCTTTTTAGTTTTAAGCGTTGCACATTTTCTAATAAAAGGCACATGTGGGGTTTGCAAGGAATGCGTGGGTGCGTCGTGCTTTACTATGGGTGAGTGTGTTTTGCATAATGTCAAGGAGAAAGTGTACGCTTGTCTGCAGAAAATGGATCCATCGGGGTTGCAACTTGGCTGTTTTTATTTATTTATTCAAGACACACCTTCCATTGATCCGGTAACAGCCTGCTTTTCCTCTGCTGTCACTATCTGCCGACACTGAGATGGGACTTCAGTTATTGTTGACAGTGCAGACCGGTTTGACTTAAGCGGGCGCTCCAAACCTGAGCGAGCTTAAGGTTGTCAACGGCGACCTATCATAAGTATGGACACATTGCTCCACGCTTTTATGGTCAGTTATTAGAAACATTATATTCAGTCACAATGGCTTACATGCAAATTAAGGCCACCTGACTGCCAAACTGTAGCATAAAAAACCTGGCAAACAGTAGACGTACTAAAATGTTGGTGGTTGCTGGAGCCTCTCCCACGCCTCAAACACAAATCATGGTGTCTTTCATCACGCTGCTCCTCCCGTTTGACAATCGAGTATCTTCTGCCTTTGTCACACTAATGCACTCTCAGGGAAAGTTCATAGTGATCTTGGTTTTTACATGCTGGAAAAAAGCAGGTTTTCAGGCAGAAATCTCCACCCGAACAGCAGGCGTTGATTCATTTTTAAATCCAGACTTTCAAAATGATGTTAAAAACATTATTTACCAACTGTCTCAAATGTGATCCACACATGTCTAACATGGTGCAACTGTGTAATTAATAATTAACTATCAAAAATGTTGCATGCTTTCAATACAGCAGCTATTCATTAAAATAAATGCAATAACAATAGATGAGTTATTTCCTCCATAAAGTAAACTTTTCCCACCAAAGTGTTTTTGTGTGTTTTTTTTGTTCTAAACGTTAAAGTGCTTCGAGTTGCGCAATGTATGAGAAGCGCTTTTCTTAAAAAAAGTTTGATTTGATTTGATTTCAAAGAAGCAGCCATTTTGAAATGACCAGGAAAAGCCCTTCTACTGCCCCTAGTGGAATGATGATGAACTACAGAGCAGAAAACAAGTCATATGGGTATTTAAAGACCCCCTAAATGACAGGGGTTTTTTTTTAAAATAAAAACGTCCCCAGTTGGTTCTTAATCAAAATCTCACAACCTAAATGTCTTAGAAACCTATAGTTCATGTTTATCTGAAGCCTCTGTTTCCAACATCTTAGGTTAAGGAAAATTTGAATCATTTTAGTGACATAATGCGTGTATCCAATATGATACGAATAGTTGTTGGGTTAAAAACACATGACTAGATCAGTTGGATTTCTTCTTTGGGGGGGGTTTTGTCCCCTCAAAGGTCATAGCTTGTTTCCGGTTACATTACCCCCAAAGTGGGCAACTATTGAAAATGTGCAACTTTTTGATTTACTTTACCTTTTGGTTCTTTTCTGACAGTGTTGGGGACAATAATTAGACTTATGTTGTGTGATGAGACATTCCTGTCTAAGTTTACAGGACGATCCAACTGTCACAGGAAACAAAGGAACCAGGTTACATTAAAAAACCCATTGGGGTATGGTTAATCAGGTGATAGGTACGCCCCACAGAATCTTTGTTTATTATTGTTCCGTAGACTTGTATTTATTGATTGTATTTATAGAACCCCGATCAGTTGCTCCTTTTTAGCCCATCGCTGCGCTCCTAAGCACCGCCTCCACATGTCTCTACATGTTCGCATGTGGCCTTGTTTGGTCCTTTTGTGACAGACCGTGGGTATTCTTTCTTCATGATCCTGAGTTGTGGAGCCCTGCCGCAGGCTCACGAGCACAAACCGGAAGATTCATTTAAAGACAACATTATTTTTAGAAGGAACCAAAAAGTGAGCCAAAAGCCCTGCAGTGGCAGGAAATCTAGAATGATTAAAGTTTGGGTAGGGACGACACGAAAACAAAGACGAGACACTTTGAAGAAAATATTCTGAAAAACAGGATTAAAAACAAAAAGCAGGCGTGGCTGTTCACTGTGAGCGAGTGTGAAACCTAACAGAACGAAGGCTGAGCACTTTATAGGTGGAAGGGCAGAGGAAAATACTTTACAGAAGAACAATTCTGATTCAGAAATTGACCTTAAAGACCCACTCTAATCACATTTTGATCTTTTTTACAAGCATTCCCGGAGATCATTTCAATATGATAAAAATGTCCTTTTAAGACAAAATCCAAAAACCTGTTTCATTTTTCAGGACATAGTTTCTGCAGAAGCCCATTAGAAATTCACCTGTCAGTTGTGGGCAGGACTGTTGGCATGGGAGGCACCTGCCCCCTTTCCGTTTACACGCTCTCCCACTAGCTTACAGCCCCCCACTCCCCCATCCCAACACTACCAGAAATGATAGTGGAGCTATCCAGCTGTGCAGTTTGGAGCTGGAAAACAAAGAGTGGAGATCTAGTCGTCTCCTGCATCAGAATGGAGCAGAGCAGGGAGCTGGTGGCTTGCTGTTGTAGCTACTATGTCACACCTACAACCTTAATCCAACAGGATTTTTAAATCTGCTCCTGATTCACAACAATTTGAATCTCAAATTTTAAGTCTCTCTATTTGTCCTCCAAATGTCTGCAGAAAATGGATCCATCCAAAAAAACAACAACCAAAACACGATCTTCATCGGTTCTTTAAAAGCAAATTTATAATAAATGCAACAACACAGAATTTATTATCCGTCCTTTTTTTTTAAACGGACAGATAATACATCCTGTGCTGTTTCTCTGCCTTTTTAACTCTTGCAGCAGAAGAGATGTCCCAAACAGACGTGTGAACTTTAAAGCTGTCCTAGATACACGTTTCCTTCCTCCTCAGAACCAGAACCCCTTTGGTTCCCGCCTGTCTCTGCTTGTTGACTCTGAAGCTCAGTGTCCACTCCTGCTCTTGAACTTTAACTTTTTCCACTTTCACCCATCGCAAGCTGTGGACCAAAGGCAACGGCAATCCCTTTCCTGTCATTCTTCCATCTGACCCGTCTTTTTCTTTGCTTATTTTCCTCTCCCCTTCCACCTCCCTCAATGACTTGTCTTACAGTTTCCTGAATTCTTGCGATGCCCCTCATTCCTGATGGATTGGTACAAACTTCACAGCTTCCCAATGGTCTTTTTTTACTGCTTTGAACACTCTACATTACATATAACCCTAATAACGTGAGCATTAAATCAGAACACCAGGCACATCTGTGGTAGAAATAACCTCAAAAGGAATAAATGATGGGTGACTGATCTCTAATCAGCTTGAGGGAATTAACACATTTTCCCCAAGAGGCTGGCAAATGCAAGTTTATAAACTAAAGGTCCAAATTTGACGTTTTTTTTATGTATCAAATGTCTCATGTATTTGAAAAGTACATTTACAAGTTTGGTTGTTATTCATGTGATTTGGTATTGATAAATCCCAAAGCATGAAGAAAGTGCATCTCTAGAGGCTGAATGCAGCTCAGACGTGCTGCAGCAAGCCGCCTTTGTTGACCTGCGCTTCGTCTCAAGGGAAACCTGCTTGGGCGCGTCAGAGGAGAATTGACTTCCACGAAAGTTGATAAGCAGGTTTCTGATGATATTGCATGCAACCACATGCAGTGGAGCCGAGCAATTCACTCCCCTTTCTTTACCCTTTCATTCTTTATTCCATGCAGAGAAACACGAATGTGGAAGCAACGTTTTCCAACACTTCATGCAACTATTCTTCATTCATTCAACGATTCAGGCTCTTCCTGCTGTTTTTAACTTCAGTTCTATGTCAGATTTGGGGAGTTGACTTTGGTTTGTGGGGTTTGCAATTTGAATCCACTTATTGTTGCTTTTTTCAATCTTCGAGATCAGAATGTGGTCTGAAGTATAAGAACACTTTATAAAAAGGTAAAATTTAGAATTGTACACAATAAAAAAGTTTTTTGTAAAAGTTCAGTATAATGTAGAAACTGTTTTTTTTTGTTCTCTTGGCCTGCATTTTTTTAAATACTAAACTCAAAATAGTTTGATTTTAAATATTCAAAACACGCATTTCAATTGGTTTTAGTTTTAGAAACAGATAAATGGAGGGATCAAGATTCTACTTAAAAATGTTTTGATCATTTCTTAACCTTTGTCAATATGTTAATATTAGCTCAAAAATCGGGGGAACCAGCTTTTTGCTGGGGGGGGGGGCAGCTTCCCCCCTTCCCCCCCTGTAGCTCCGCCCCTGCGTTTTGCCATTTTAACCCTATAACAACACAACGATGGAGGCAGTTGAAGGGTTAAGGACCGAAAAGAGCCTTTTCTGTAGCTCTAAATATTTCTACTTGCAGCAAATTATTTAACTTTTTCATTTTTAATTGCGATATTTCCCTCCATCTGTATTTTTTATTCGTCTTTTACAGATGCGCACATTTTGTATGCAGATGCTAAACTTGTTTTCCTGCATGAACAGCATTTAACAACTTCTAAAGCAGGGTTTTCAACCTTTAACCTTGACAAAAATCCCGCGGTACACCAGCATAAAAAAAAAAAAGTCTGTATTGATCTACAGCCCCTCCACAATCTCATGTGCATTTTTGTGATTATTGTGGCAGAAAAAGCTGGAAGCTGCAGCTGTTTTTTCTAAAATGTGTAATAAAAGTTAATGTAGAAGATTTAAAAACGGTTTGATGTGTGTTCGTTTCCAAGAAGTTTAACAAGGAAGACTCATTGTGCGCTGAGACGCTGTCACTTTAACACAATGCATCATGGGAGATGTAGTGCATCAGCCACTGAACGCAGACACTCTCTTCTCTGAGCATCATTGTTTTGTTCACTTGTTCCATGGTCTGACACCGGATTCTGTGGAAAGCTACACCGCTAAAGACGAGCTTTAGCTGGTATTTTTGTTAGAACTGAGAGACTTTATGAGCAGAATCAGAACAAGGAAGTGAAGACTTAAAACCACTTCTGATTGGTCAGACTGATGATGTGTGATTAAGCCTCCCAGAATGATTGGTGGAGGCAGTTAAAGGGGCGGGACTTTTCCAAAAAACAGCTGTAGCTGTGGCTAAATCGTGGTACTGTCATTCTGATCAAAATGTCTTTAACAGAAAAAGTACTATATGATCTTTCATATTCCTAACTACTCAGTGTTTTATCAGGGCTGTTTGGATGAACACAGAGCTCATATCCTGGAGATGGGAAATGTTTTTAGATCAGTTAATGAGGGCAATTTCCCGCGGCACACTGGTTGAAAAACCCTGTTCTGAAGGAATAAAACTCAAGATGTTAGATCTGAACGGGCAAAAGTGTCCATAAATCAAAGTCTAACTGTTGCTGAGTCTAAAATGCCTTCAAACTTAAGTAGACACGAGACGCCTGTCTGCTGGTGGGGTTCCTCCACGGCCGAAAAGCACTGACAGCCCATTGCTTCGTGTTTGAAAGCACCTGAAGGCAGACTCAAAGGCCGCGTCCACACACACTTCCCTTTTCCTTTCTGCCGGTTCTGTGACATCAGCCACAAACAGGTCCCTGATCCGTCACAGCGCTGTTGATGTCCAGCACGATGCTCAGGCATCCACAGCTATCGTCACAGGAACTATGTTGTAGTTTTTTTTCTTGTAAAAGTCAGCTGTGACGATAAGGAGCCATGCCCGGCTGGTTTGATTGGTGTTTTTTTTGTTTTTTTTGGTGTAACCAGCTCAGACTTGACGCCTCGGTGCTCAGCGGGGAAGGAGTGTGCAATTGTGTAGACTTTTGTTGCTAAATCAAAGGCTGCCACTGAGGGGAAAACGGCATGCCGGCACCCAAACAGATGGTGATGAATCTTTGAATGACTCTATTTTTGTTTTTGTCTGTTGTTCTCCCACAGACCAGTGTTAGACACACGCTTCCTTTATGGGCGGCCTTGCACGTCTTGCATGTACGTGCACTTTCCGTGACACTATCAGTCTTGGAGCTAATGGAGCAATTTTCAAGGTGCTGAGCCCTCCGCAACACGCCTGGAAAATGTGGATTTGTTTGCCGGCCTGAGTGCATTTGTTTTTCCGGGTGAACAACACCATCAATTTTCCAACCACCGGGGCGATTCTGCCCAGCAGAACGGGTCGAGGTGCGGCTTGTTGATTGTGAAATCAATGCGAGGGCTTTTACATGGATCAGGCTTCCTGACGTGAGGGTCCTCTGAGAAATGGCCGCATGCCTGCCAGAGGGCTGGCTTGTTGTTGCAGGGATGTTTTTTTATTCCTCCTCAACTCAAGGCCACTTTCTCACAGGTTGTCTGAAGACACTTTTATTACCAATCGCCATGTAAATGATCCATTGAAGGCTTCGGGGAGGCAGCGTGCACGTTCATGTACGCCGGCTGGAATGGTAAAGAGTAGGATGAGCGGTCGTGCATCTCTACAGCAAAGTGTCAGATTCCTGTCCTGGGCGCCTTTCTGTTGCCTCAGTGGGTCACGTGTTGGACCTGCGTGTAGGAAGTTTACATTTTTACCCCCCTATTGGGGTGTTGTCCTTTTGGCAGTCCAATAATACTCAAAACAAACTTGGAGTTTCTATTTGCATAAAACATAAAAAGTGGACTTCTTTTCATAATTCCACTCAAAACATTTTACTTTCTTTAAATTTTCATGGAATATAGATCGATTTCAAGTATTTACTTATTTTATTTTTTTACATAAAATGGGATTCCAGCTCATAAAACCTACAAAACAGGATTTAAACAATGGAGAAATCTTCCCAAATTCTTCGGGACATGAATGTTTTAAACTGAGTTTCACCAACAAATCATCTATAAGATGATTTCTTTACCTAAAAAAAATAAATAAAAAATTAGAACACATGTTAACAGTTGAACATATGTCTGCAGTGGATCACATGTCACATTCACACCTGTATGTATTTATTTAATGTCAATGTCATTTTTGATGTCCTTTTGTTGCTGTTATTTCTTAATGTCGTTTTTGCTGCCACACATAAGAGAATTTCCCCATCGTGGGATTAATAAAGTCATCTAATCTAATCTAATGTAATCTACTAAACTCAGAGCAGCTGGCCAGGATCCCCAGATTGAGTTAAATTGGTTCAGTTCAGTTTTCTTGTCTCGGTTTGGTTCAATAGGAGAAAGACTTTAGATAATTAGACCCTCATGGACCTCCTCCATAGTCTGGGTGAGCCACAAACGTTCCCCGCCGGGGAGGCTGGCTGTTCACAGTACGTGTCCGGAGAAGACGCAGCAGCAAAGCAGACGACCGTGGACTTCAGCGGATTCTCAGAAGACTCAAGGACCTGCAGACGTCCAGAAAGGGGTGGAGGACCAGCTTCCAAAACCATCGCATTCAGACACATTCAGGAGACGGGCCACAACTGTCGGGCTGCTCGGGTCAAGACACTTCTGAGCCTGGACCAACGGAGGAAACCGGGCCAAAGACAAGAGGACTGGACTGCAGGACAGTGATGCAGGCTCCTGTTTTCTGGGAATCAAGGTCCAAAAGGGAAAATGGTGAGGAGCAGAACCCAAGCTGCTTGATTTCCTGTCTAAAATCTCCACAGTCAGTCATGATGTGGGGTCAAATGTCTAGAGCTGCTGTTGGTAAACTCTGCTGTCTTAAATCCAAAAATCACTGCAACAGTCCAACAGAATGTTCTAGAAACGTCATGATTCCTTCAGCTGAGGATCTGGATGGAGATGCAGATTCCATCTTCCAGCAGGACGGACGGGCCCTCGGGGGGCTTGAGCACCTGCCTTTTTTACCTCCAAGTAAAAAGTGCCCGATGTTTTTTGTTTCTTCTTTATTTGTATTAACATAAACACATTTCTGTTAGATATGCAAGAAAAAAAGTGTCTACAAAATCCTCAGGTATTCGTTCAAATCCATTTTCTTGTAATCTGGGGGTTCTGATCTGCTGCTTCTGTCTTTGCGGCTCCGCCTGGACTCAGAGGCCCAGGACAGCCGGGGAGAGAAGCTGCTGCTCCACGGAGACCTGAAGGGTCGTGACAGTGAAGCTACTTGAACCAGAGAGTTCTGGTCTAACTATAGCCGCTGGCGGCTGGTTTAACTAACTTCAATGTGGTTCGTATTTTAGAAAAACGCACTATATTATTATTCAAATAGTCACTTTTTACTTTAGTCTGACGTCTGAACACGACCTCAATTCAACACACAGCAGATTGTTCAGGGACAGGAAGCTAGGCACTGAGTCCAAAATAAATCGAGGGGGAATTTCAAAATAAATGAACCTTCACTATGGATCCAACACTAAATGTATCTGTTTCATCTGATATATTCTGATCAGAATCACCTTCTTACAACCATGGGTATTAAAATCTTTCCAATCACAGCAGGAACCTGTGTGTTTGGAGAATAAGATGAAGAAGAGAATTTATCTGTGAATCCCAAAGAGTCACATTGGATCCAGCTGTCAGGAACTGGAGGTTCAGGAGCCAAAATGCAGGAAACTGGGCTTGATGGTAGAAACACAAACATTTGATAAATAAACTTAAACAGGACAAAAACCGTGAAGAAACAAAAAAAAAAAACAGAAAAGGCAGATGACCTGACAGTGTAGATCTGGAAACCAGAGACTTCTACTCACTGGAGAGAATGAACAGAAATATAGACAGCTGTGGATGATTGACATGAACCAGGAGTGACTGATGAACGACCAAAAACACGGAAAAACCAAACTAAACTGCAGAATCCTCACAGCAACACAATTATAGATGAAAGGTGGCTATGTGTGATCTATAATCACAGAGGTGTGATTATAAATGAAAGGTGTAAGATGTTTCAAATATTACTATCTGGGTTAAACTTGATTCATGTTGATTCTGCCTGCAGCACATTATATCAACAGAAACAGCCTCCAGTGTTTTATCGCTTTGATGTCTTCCAAGTCTGTGATAAAGTGAAAAAACTCAATGGTCAGAATAATTTGTTCACATAAAAAAATAACAATTGTATCACTGTCATCTGCAGTAGTTGAGTATTTATCGTTTATTTCAACATTTTACTAAATGTCTGTATTGTTTAAACGACAAAAAGTGTTTTTGCTGCCTTTTTCTGACTTTGAGCCCCCGCCCCTCTAATATCCGTGCACGCCCCTGGCCACTCATACTGTTGAAGTATTGAAGATTTTGAAAATACTTTATTATGATCCTAAATGTCGAGATCTCCAAAGTATTCTAATTTTCTGAAATTCGTTTTTTTTGGGTTTTATGAGCTAGAAGCCTAATTTATGTCAAAATAAACACATACTCTAAATCAACTGAATGGTGGATCATGATCATACAGTTTTCCATGAAATTCTGTTGTTTTCTTTGGAAAGCATCTGTGAGCACAGAGTGTCAGGACGGCGCAGCATGAATCTGGGTGGGGCTGATCGATGGAGTCCTAGCTGAAGTCGTTTACACCTCCATGACAAGCTGACTACAAATCACCAGAGCAGCAGGATCTCTGCGAAACAAAACAGGTTTTAATTGCATCATCCCTGTTTGCAAAGCCCCCCCTGCAGCTGTTTGTGTTTTGACACTCTATCAGTCTGGGTTCTCATCGAATGACATGCAAACGTGGGGGACTGAAGTGAACTGGCAGTGCAGGGACTGCAGGATACAGACAAAGGCGGGGACTTGTGGGAAGTTTCACATCATAAAGAATGCAGACGAGCTATGGGGAAAATAGCCTGACAGGAATCCTCTGGGTGGGGGTGGGGGTGGGGGGGTGAGCTCTGCTCAACAACACGTCATTTCCCACAGAAGCAGTAAGTACTATGAAGACACACTAAAAACATCTGTCTTTGGTACATTTCACACATTTCCACAACTGTTCACTGTTAAAATGTCTTTCAAACTGGTGAGCTGACTGTTTCATCCACGCCGCTTTGATTTCTTCTCTAGGAAAAAGCTGCCATGAACTGTGGACTAAACCATTCAAGTGATTTACCCAAATAACAAAAACCTTGTTTCACTAATGCGGTCAGAAACAGTGAGTCCATATATGTGCCCCCAAAAATCCGAGATTGGAGATTATAGATATTTGGAGACTCGTCATTAGCCTTGGCTAATCAATGCTTCCTCTGGTCTTCCATCTTCAATCTGTTCATTCAAGCACTAATGAAAAACCACAAAATAAACCCAAATAACACGGACACATGTTGGAAAATATCAGCCTTTCAGAGAGAAATCTAGTTGTGTTGAGCTCATTTCTCATTCAATATGATCATTCAGATCATATAGACAGATAAAAGTTAGATTTTTGGGATGTAAACTGGCTTAGAGTGGGCAAAAAACATTTGTCAACTATAGAGACTGGTGTAGATTATATTTACAATCTTAAAATACCATCATTTAAATGCTACTCTGATGAAAAGGCTGTTTTATAACATCCTCTCTCTCTTGTGGCATTTTTTCTGATGGAGGACATATAGAAAGAAAATGAAACGTAAAATTGCATTTCTGAGTATTTCTTTATTCAAATCTTCTAAGCCGATTTAACAAAACAAAACAACGCAGTTTTTAAAAAGCCTATTTGTTCACATGGAAAATCTGATGGGCGGGGCCACAACCTTCCCTGCTCCATTCTGATCATCCACCTGCAGACAAACGGATCTATGATGGTCTTTGTTTTCCTCGTCTGATCTGGAATCTGGATCTAAATTGTCCGACTGGATAGATCTGATATTGCTGCCATTTTTGTTGCAGTGGTAATGTTAACTTGGAGATTTGAGGGGCTGTTCGACAGTGGGAGTGTAAACAGAGAACTCTCAGCAACGAGGAGGGGAGTGTTGCTTTAAAAAAAAAGAATAATACAGAAATTTGAGTTTTTTCTGATACAACAAACGACAACAGAAAAAGCCCCCCCTCCCCCATATATTGAGTATCCATAGAGAAAAGCCTGAAGATTCTTAATCATTCTGGTCTCGTTAACTCTGCCAGGACTCAGAGCTGTAGGACCAAAAATACATCAGATAGACACCGAGAAACCAAAAGGTGACAAAGCAGCTGACCTGACAACCAGAAACTTAAATACACAGAGGACCATTAACACAAATCAAGACAGCTGTGGATGATTGTCCACCTGAAACTGGTGTGACTGACAGAGGGGAAACCATGCAGTCCCAACTCAATCCTCGCAAAAACAACATTCTGTACTTTGGAGGTAGATCTAAGAGGCTCGGGGAAATCCTAAAGACCTCTCTTGGACCGCACCAAACATTAGGAGACGCATCAAAACATCTCAACACCTTTCAGCTGATCTTTGAAGAAAAAGAACTGAGCCTGCAGTAAATAATCCAAAATAATGTGACTGTAAAGCGCTTTGGACTTTCAAGGTACGTAGTAAAGCGCCATGTAGGTTTTTGCCATTTTCCTACTTGTTCTGGAAAACACAAGCTGACCGTCCATTGTCACCTAAAGGATGAATGAGTAATGTATGTAACAGCAAGTAAAAAGTCATTTCTTAAGCATGACAGTAAATCAAACCAAACAAAGTTTGCAATTTGTAACTAATATCCACCCACAGAAAAATTGCTTCAGACTATTCTAATGTGAATATTTCCCCATCTTATCTCATTTTTTTACCATTATGTGATACAAGATGGATTTCTTCTAAATGTTCAGGTTTCATTTTATTTTTCACAACTTCCACACTCTTTTATTTTTTTGGTTTCAAGATATCATGAAGTAATCCCTGGTGAAGAAAAAAAAGAAAAAAGTCGTCTTGTGCCTGTGACCTTGTCTTTATCATGACCAGAAATCACTGCATTCTTGGGTTTCAGATGAGAGTTTATACTCCGATTACTCAGACGTTCACACAAGTTTCCTTCTTGCTCCTCCCTGGCCTCCAGTGCACTGGAGTGGAGCCAAAACCAGCAGGAGGGGACGAGATTCTGAGAGGATTATACTGACGAGATCGGTGGGGTTCTGTCCAGACACACACGCCTGTGCAGACACACACGGCAGTGCAGACATGAGTTTAACATCAACTGCATGGGACTGTAAAAGTTTTATGGTTTGTCCTTTGGGGAGGAACAGAGGAGGTGAAAGCTGAAGGTAAAAGTGCTGGAGTGGGCATGAGACTAAACCGACTCAAGGGTGCTTCAGTGATAAATGTAAGGAACTCAAGTCAGAATTTACCACTTTTTTTTGCTATCTCATCCTACTAATAGTATAAAAGGAAATAATACATACTAGCTTTAATTTTTTAATTCGTAAACAAATATATCAAAAATAAAATATTTTAGGAAAATTGCCAATGAAAGGAAATGGAAGGTCAGGTTAAAAAAGGGAAGAGAAAATGTGGTACCCTTGGCTTTTTAATTTTTGGGTTGGGAAAATTATCTTTTCTTTTTTTACTTTAACTTTGCACTTTCTTTGAACATTTCTTACATAGCCAATAACATGAATGTATTGCTGTTATCAAAGCTGACAGTCTATTTTTCTGTACTAAAATTAGTCATAGATATCACACTTTATGAGTAACAAAAGAAGAATGTAAGATTGTAAGACAAATTGACATCTGCTTTATTTGGCAGGTTAATTTACATATAAAACAAAGCCGCACAACAGCTCCAGCAACTGAAATAAAAATCTACAAGAATAGTGCCTTAACATAAATTTATTTGTTGCGGAAAGAAAGCTCATAATGCTCCTAGTTTTTCACAATATCAGCTTTATTAAGATTTATCAACGTTAAGAGAAAAGGATAAAAACTTTTTCGTTGTCGGCAGGTTTCGAACCTGCGCGGGGAGACCCCAATGGATTTCTAGTCCATCGCCTTAACCACTCGGCCACGACAACCTGACAGAGTCTTCGGGAAACAGATATTTAAACCATGACAACCGATGTCATCTGACAGATTTACCTGTTTTCGGGTACTATTACATATTTTTTGTTACTGGTTTTAGATCTAAAAAGGACCACCGGTACAGAAAAACCTAACGATCCCCGTTTTCTTTTACATTTTACATGCCAACCTGTACTACTCATTGGCGCCATCTTCTGGCTGTGCGCGAGATTGCTTCTCTATCTATCTTTATTTGTGTCAGAAAGAAAACACCTCACTCATAACAAAACACAAATATAGTGTAAATATAGAGGAAAAGTTTTGTCTGTTCCCATGTCGTCTGCTCCACTTTTTGTCTTTCTTAGTAATGATAGTTCTAATCGAGGATCGAACCTTTTCCCAATAAGCTGTTTGCTTATTTTGATTAAAATATAGTTAGCGTTACACTGATGTGCATCACAGCTTCCTGGATGCAGCTCATTTCTTGAAAGCTGCAAGACAACATTCAAGTCAACAAACAATGAAGCAAAATAAAGGCTCCATTCCTGTAGAGCGCAATGATTCGGTCCTCCAGAGGATGATGAGTGAGGTGCGGATGGTAACCTCTGAACCAGAAAGGCAACATTTCAGTTTTTACAGCGAGTACAGGTTGAATGTCCTGGAACAGCCATAATTCAATCAAACAAGAATCTGTGGAAGGATGTGAAGAATGTTGAGCATCAGCAACACCCATACGGCTTGAAGGGGCTAAGCTTTCCTCAGCTGAAGGCGGTTCTGTGTGTACATCAGTGTCCTTCTAGTCAAACATGTGTTAAGTCCTCTTGAATGAAGTCAATGCCTTAGTCGCATGAACCATACAGGGGTGTTGACCAGTACAGGTGATTCCAGATTTTGGAGTTGTTAGGCCTGCGAAGGGCCGTTGACAGGTGCGATCACATCTTAAGGAGAGTGCAGGTGTGTCTTGCAGTTTCTTTAACTCTCTAAGGGATGTCATGAAACAGAAACATACGCTTGTCCTGCGTGTGGAAAAGGTATCGTGAAGTATTTGTAAGGATAATGTAAGTTCCACGCACTTTTGATGTACAGGTGTTGCTGTCGTACGATGTCTATAGTCCATACTCTAGTCCAGGGACTAGAGTCCAGGGCAACTCCTGGCCTCAAGGGCCACATTTCTGCATGTTTTCCAACATTCCCTGCTCGGCCATGCTCTAAATGGCTGGACATACCTGAACCAGGTACTCAGTAGTAGTGAGAGAGGCTTGCACATTCCTGCTCTAGTTGTCTGTACGGTTCAAGTACTGGCCCCTCACTGAACGCATGGTAGGAGTATCATGAAAAATTTGAAATAAAGTAAGTTACATGCACTTATGACATAGTCTGTCGTACGGTGTCCTTATGGCTCACTCTAGTCCAGGGGAGTTCAATTCCAGGCCTCAAGTGCCGGTGTCCTACATGTTTTCCAACCATTGAAGCTCCTTATTGGCTAAAAACACCTGATCCAGGTGATCAACAGCAGATAAAGGCAGGGTTTCTGGAAAACCAGCAGGAGACCAGCCCTCTAGGCCTAGATTTGGAGGCCCCTGCTAGCATAGTCATTGATAAGATGCGCAAACTGACTCCTTCCTGATAGATAAGTGACCTTATAATGCAAGTAAACCACAACAACTACACTCTGCGTAATGGTCAGGGTGAGCGTAGGACCGTTCACTTATCACTTGGACAAGACTAAACAGTGTTATGTACAGGGTTTGAAAAAAGTGAAAAATCAATAAGACGTCCCTGTGTCTCTGACGAGTTGTTTTAAGTGTTTGCTACTACCTGTCGCCTGCAGCCTCATGCACTCTACAACCTTGATATTTCATGGGCCACCTGCAAGTCTTATACAGGTTTGCCCATTTTTCGCCCACAGCTGCCCGTATCCACCCGTACGGGCAGCTGTGACTCCATCCATCCATCTTCCTCCGCTTATCCAGGACCGGGTCGCAGGGGCAGCAGTCTAAGCAAAGATGCCCAGACTTCCCTCGCCCCGGCCACTTCCTCCAGCTCCTCTGGGGGGACCCCGAGGCATTCCCAGCCCAGCCGAGAGACGTAGTCTCTCCAGCGTGTCCTGGGTCTTCCCCGGAGCCTCCGCTCAGAGGGACATGCCCGGAAAACCTCCCCAGGGAGGCGTCCTGGGGGCATCCGGACTAGATGCCCAAGCCACCTCAACTGGCTCCTCTCGATGTGGAGGAGAAGCGGTTCTCCTCTGAGCTCTCCACAGGTGACCGAGCTGCTCGCCCTATCTCTAAGGGAGCGTCCAGCCTCCCTACGGAGGAAGCTCATTTCAGCTGCTTGTATTCGGGACCTGGTTCTTTGGGTCATGACCCAGAGCTCATGGCCATAGGTGAGTTTTGGAACGAAGATCCACGGGTAAATTGAGAGCTTTGCTTTTTGGCTCAGCTCTCTCTTCTCCACCTCGGACCAGTACAACGACCGCATAACTACTGACGCTGCTCCGATCCGCCTGTAAATCTCACGCTCCGGTCTTCCTTCACTCGTGAACAAGACCCCAAGATATTTAAACTCCTCCACCTGCATTAAGGACACTGCACCCACCGAGAGACGGCAAACTACCTTTCTCCGGTCGAGAGCTGTGACTAAGCCATAAAATCAAGAGGTACACACATGGACCCACACAGTGTGTTGTTACATTTCGTGATATAAATTATTTATTTACATTTACAGAAAAATGATCCCATCAAGACAACGTAGTAATTACTATTGGAAATAGAACTCAAGATACAGTAGCTGACGTCAATTGTCACAACCAAACAGAGAGCTCTAAAATAGCGTTGTGCCCTCTGTCAGAAGTCTCCTATAACACAAGGTGCAAGGCATCACGTGTACCCCCCTCCCCCCTCCCAACTGAACACACACTGCAGTTAAAGCCCCCCCACCCATCATCTACACACCATGGACATCAGCTAGTCTGCCTCTACCAAAGCGCACACGTCTAACAGACACTCACACACAGTCAAGTTCAGTGTCCTCGGTGTCCTCCTGGGCCCCTCCCCCCGAAAAATCCACAGTTCAGTTTTTCTGAGAAAAACCTCTGAAAAAAAGGTGCAAGGAGGCTCGTCGGCATCTGGAAGGACGGAAGGCAAGTCTCTGTCTGTGACGCCGGCATCCTGCTTCAGGAGTTTAACGTGGGAGAAAGAGGCGAGGAGTGACGGGGAGGGGGGCGGATGCATGTTCTCACGGTTGGCCTTTGGGGAGAGGGGAACATCTGGCGGCTCTGCGGCGCGGAGGAGGACCGCCAGGTGTGTCTGGGCTCAGATAAGTCGAGTGGAGGCGCGCATGGTGTTCTCAGAACTGAAGTGGACATTATTTTGCTTTTGCCGGTTGATCCTGTTTGTTCGCGGGCACTTCCTGTAGAGATCAAAATAAAAGCGTGTTACAAAGCAGAAAAGAATATTGCTATGCAGGAAAGTATGTTGCCAAATGTTAGCTTGTGTCTGACACAACAGCACATAGATGTCGCATCAATTTAACTCAATTTAGCCAATTCATTTGAATAATTTTTACAACATTTACATCATGACAAGGGATCAACATTAAATACTTCTCAGTACATAAACAGAAAAAAGGATAAAAAAATGGACATTTATTTATTTAATCTTTCTTTAGAAAGTATTAAATTAAATATGAATGTGTGTGTTTTGTATCCTTCCCCATCAAGGTCTGCTGTTAATTCCACAATAAAGAAGCCTTAAGCTGTTCTTTATTTAGTGTGCACGGTCCGTTTTGTCTCAAAGTTAGATAATATTTTTCCTATGTCTCAGTCACATGCACTACTAGGGGGGGGGTGTTCATCTGTACGGTGCCACAGGTTTTTGGGTTGGAGGGTCGTAGACAAGAGCGGCTGCATCCTGAGGACAGTAAAAGTGTGTCTTGGATTTCCCCTTGAGGCTCTAAGCGACATACAAATGGAACGGACCATTGTTTGGCATGTACTAAGTGTGTTGTAACGTTTTTGTCAGGGATAATGTAAGTCACATGGGTGATACTGTTCTGCAGAGGTACGTGTTACAAGAGTTGGCATAGTCACAGTAACGTTAGTTCTACTAGTATCAGTCTGTTTTTACGTGTTGCAAACAATGTTGAGAGTTACAGGTATTGTAAATATGTACCTGGCTCACCTGAGCTGAGCGGCACCTGAAGGACAGATTCATGGGGCCCCCCTCCCTCCGTCCTCCCCACCCTCCTGAGCCTCATGTACTGTGTTTTGTCTGCACATGTGCTATTTGTGTTAAACTGTGTAATTTTTTCTTGGATCCACACATTGTAAGCAGTGTAGAGATAGTGACTTTTTTTTGTCACCAACCCCGACTGCGCCCCAACATACTAGCAAAGCATTGTGGGATTTGTCGTATCAGCGGTACAGTATATACCGCGGGGCAGCTCTAATGCACAAATACGCTCTGATTGTTCCTCATTTCTAGCAGTCAGGCTGTAAGCAATACGAGGAAAATATAAAACGTTGGTTCCTACAAATAAGCTGATTTATAATCGATACACAGTGATAGCTCTGTTATAAAGCTAGAAGGAATTCTGTTAGATGATCATAGTAATCATGCCCCCATTAAATTTGGTTTTATAGCTTTATTAACTGAAGGTTACTTTCCAAATCCTGCAGCTGTGACCACACAGAGCAGCTGAAGATCATTTGATGGGCAGGTCTGCACTTTTATCAATGCCTCCATTCTCTCCCCTGCTACTGATTTACATATTTGGAGCAATCAAATGGACTTGGGGCAGGGCGGATGAGCGTTTTTTTTTTTAAAATGTGATTTCCTATTTTCAGCCTCTGGAATCCGGACGGGTTACAGAACAAAGTGGCATCAACATGGTATTTTGCAGGGAAGTTCCTCGGAGCGGACCTTTTCCGAGATGTGACAGAATGTCATACAAGGGAGGCAAAGCACAGACATGACCTTTTCCGCTCCCACCTGTTTGTCCTTTAAGTGAGAGGGAAATAAACAGAAAATCCTGTAAAACTGCGGCAACATTTACAAAATGCAATAATGTCTTGCAGAGATGAAGCACCTCTGTAAGCCTCTGCCCTGTTTGGATTTGTTCAAGTGGCATCTACAAGCCATACAGTGATAAGGTTGCCTTTTATTTAAAAGAAAAGAAAAAAACATTGAAGAGATATCTCAGACACAGATTATCTACTGTCTTATCCTGCTACTTTACCCATAATGCCACTCTATTTGTCTCCTATTCACAGAGTCCTTTATCCAGTTTTGTCTCTGCTAACATCTGTGTGTACAACAGATTATAGTGAAAGCAAAAACCCGTGAGACTGTCTGTACTTTTCTGGCCATTTCCTCCAGCAGACGCTGAAGCTTTCCATTTCCAAACAACGATGACAGTTTTCTTTCCAGCCTTGTGACTGCACTGTTTGTGTAAATGTGTGAATCTACTTTAAAAGCACATTTTGAAAAAAGAAAGAAATCTGTAGCTCTTCTATTGGCATTGAACCATATTGTTTAGAGGGTGTGATGTGCAAGTGGTCTAAATGGATAAATGATAAACTCCAGGATTTAAAATAGAGGTAATTTGAGGGGTTATCATGCTAGGTGGGCCCTAAAGACTGGATAACATTTTGAAACGGTCCGGGGTGCACTGGAGTTGCCCTTTAGGTCAGATATAGGCGAGGCAAACATGTTTTATTGGAACATTCCTGAAGACTTGACAACTGCAGAGCAAGGTTATTATAGTTAACGAAAACGAACGAAAAAACTAAAACTAGAACTGAAAAAACATTTTCGTTAACTGAAATAAAAATAAAAACGAGAGTTTTTAAAAAAACGAAAACTAACTATAACTGTTTGTTGTGTGTTTAAAACTAACTGAAACTAACTAATATTAACCCCAAAAAATACTTCGTTTTCGTCTTTGTTAATACATAAGTCTTTTGGGGTGAAATAAAGTCTATTTACTTCACCCTGCTAGTTTTACTGTGTATCTGAACTAGAGGGCTGCATTGGGATTGGGTCCCGCCGGGTCCCGCGGGACCCAACCCAAATCTCGCGGGATTGGGCGGTTTGAATTGTGCTGCGGGCGGGAGCGGGCGGCAGAAAAAAACCCCGCGGGATCAGTGCTGCCATGAACGATCTCATGAATATATATTAGCGGACTAAGGTAGGCTGAGCGGCTGTTGGATTCTTATGTACTGAAGCTCCGTGAAGGCACCAGGTAGAGACGCCCAATGGCCTCTGTCATCTAACCTGTTGTTGGGGGTGTGCAACGCCCCGCCCCGCCTCTTACTAAGAGCGCGCTTCAGGCCGTCTGTCTGCGCGCGCACACACGCACACTTAACCTAACGGGATTTGTGAAAAAATATTTAATAATTAAGTTGCAGATTACACAAAAGAGGAATGCATGAAAAGATGAGGCTGGAGGAGGGACATGAATCTCTTTAATAATTTTTTCCTGCGGGACGGGAGACGATACAAAATCAATGCATCTCTATTACTGTGCGGGACTAAATTCTATTAGTTTTGCGGGTGCGGGCGGGAGTGGACATACATATTGCGGGTGTGGGCGGGAGTGTAACGCATACGTTGCGGGAGCAGGCGGGATTGGTCAGAAATTCAGCGGGCGGGAGCGGAATGAAGAAAATAGTCCCGCGCAGGGCTTTAATCTGAACCTTACTGCATCACGTAGTCTGTGACGTCATATGATGTCTGTCGGACACTGCCGGCTAGCGTTGTCATAGACATTTACATGACCGTGATGGCTGCATTAAAAGTTGGGAGAAAGCGGGAGAGTCCTATTTGGGACTTTTTTGAATATAACAGCGTCGAAAACTAAAGTAAGTGCCTTGTAGTCGAAGCAGGAGACAACATTTGTGGAACGCTCCTCAAAGGGAAAAACCCTACGAATCTAAAAGTACATTTAAAAAGCGCACACAACAACGCAGATCAACAGTACCTAGACAAGCTAGCCTGTCGCCCGCCCTCCCCCGAAAAAGAAGCGAGAGCAGATAACGTAATGCTGTTATCGGCTGTTGTATTTTAATTTAAGGATGGTTGTCCTTGTGTCCTCTGAATAATAAGTGTTTCAAAATGTATCTTTGATTGAGTTTTTATCATATAATACTTATTCTGGTGATCTTGAATCATGCACCTGACAAATATCCTAATTTACAAGAAAAAAAAGAAAAGAAAAAACTAAAACTAACACTAAAACTAATAAAAACTAAACTAAAACGAAGCAATTTCAAAAAATAAAAACTAGTAAAGCAGCCTCTAAAAACTAATTAAAACTAAATAAATTTAAAAACAAAAATTCAAAACTAAATAAAAACTAAAACTAATAAAAAATCCGAAGCTATTATAACCTTGCTGCAGAGCCATATTTTACACCACGTTTTATTACAACAGCAAGACAGCAGAAAAAACAGGAGTGATTTCCGAGTTTCCTTGAACCTGTTTGATGAATTTGATCATTTTGAAGACTCTGTAGCCGTTACCATGACAACACGTCCCACTATGTATGAAATAGTTTGCTTTTTTTGTGAAAAAGCAAAACACAGTTTAAAAAATATATAACAAGTTAAAAGTAATACTAATAATTGCTGACGGTGTCCGTATGTAAAAATATAGACTGAATCAGTCTACTCACTTGGTTAGGTTCTTATGTTTAGTACATATTTAATAGCAGTTTCAGTATATCACATAAACAGGGGTGTGGTCTTTTGACTGACAGGTGACATTCTAATCCTTCATTCTTTTGTGCTTCAAATCATTTCGGCTCCAAAACTACCTGAACCCTAGAACACTATCACAGGGTAATTTTCACTATTTTCTTTCACTGTTTTGGTGATTTTCAACTATTTACATGAATTTCAAAATGTTGTGGAGTCTGTGCCTTCACCAGGGAAGTCTCACATGTCCCAGCAATGGGTGGACCAAAGACAAAGTTTCTAGTATCATTTGATTATTTTCTAGGAATTCTTTTGTTCTCAAATTCCTGATTTTTCTGTAAATTTTGAGCATGTTTTTAGGAACTTCCTATGGTTTTCTTTTTAATTTTGTTACACATACCACAGTCGAAAATAAAAGAAAACCACTCTTATTTATCACGTGTTGTCATGTTTTGACCTATTTCAAGTACTTTTAGTTGGGTATATTATATTGGGTAAAAATTACCCGGCAAAAGTGAGGGTGTAACTTTTTATTGCGAAAGTGTTTTAGGGTTAATGAAACATCTACATAAAAGTAAAAACATCCGTGAAATTTAGTTCATAGCTGCAAATAAATGAAGGCGTCGAGTAGTATTTGACTTTAATTATGATTATTTTGATTTATGTCTCTCCTGTAACTTATTTATTTCGTTTCTTAAAAGGTCTTGACTTTTCCCAGGACACAGTTTAAAGTAGGTCATAAATTTTCTTAATCCGTCTCGCCTGGATAAGTAAAAATCAATAAAATAAATTATTATCTGGATAAAGGCAAAAGTAAGATAAAAAAAAGAATATTAAAATAGTTTATCTCTGTTTTTTTTGTATGTCAGAGCAAAAATGATTGAAAAAGTTATTTTTGGACCGATAAAACAAACCAAAAAGTCCCAGACACACACCTCCTTTCAGGTGATAACTCACCTGGTGATGCAGAGGACCACCACAGAGATGATGGCCACCTGCAGAGCGCCGATGATGGAGGCGATGAGAACGTAGCGCAGTTTCCCCGAGCCCGGCACCACATACAGCACGTTGTACTCTTTCATCTCACATTTCGGGCCGATGAAGCCTGAGTGGCAGCTGAGATCACACACAAGAGCGAAGACACAGAGCCGTTTCTTAGCACCGAGGGACTGGAGAGTTATTTTCCACACTTGTGGTTGAAGCTCTTGTACATTTTTGATAAAAAGCATCGTAGTGGCAGCATTTTTGCCGTGACTATTTCAATAAAAACTGACTGTTGGAGTGTGAATAATCCAACATATGTGTGTGGTAAAAAGACTGTGGGTGTCGTTGCTTCTTAGGAGGGTTATGAATAAATTAACAAAGTCTTTTAAAACAAAGCATCAATGCACCAAGATCTTTTTCTTGCAGTACGCAAACACTTGCAATATAAACATCAAAATGAGCAAAAAGTACAAATATATGATTCTCTTTATGTCTCAATAATTTGCTGTTGTTGAAATCTAATCTTTTTCTGAGCAGACATCTTGTCCAATTGTTTAGAGTGAACGCTTTTTCACCATTTTAATGACATTTTAGTGTTTGATTAAACATTTTATTGTCTGGCATTAGCACCTCATTTTTGACCTGTTGCTTTTTATCAGTCATAAATAAAACAAATGTTTACCTTACCTTTTCCTTACCAAAAGGAAACTGGAGCAGTTAATCTATAAATACTTTAATAGAACAATAAATTACCTGTTTTTTTGTTATGCAATGATGTAAATCAGTGTTTTTAACAAGTTCTTGTGGCATTTTTTCTGATGATGGAGGACGTTTATAAAGGAAATGAAGGTTAAAATTGCGTTTCTGAGTATTTCCTTATTCAAAAACAAAATGTGAATCAATAGCAGACAAAATGTTTTTTGAGAAAGATGGCATTTGTGATGTAGAAAATACAGAAGCTTCCTGCTCCTCTCCATTCTGACGCATCCACCTGCAGATCAAGAGATCCTGGTTGGTCTTCGTTTTCCTCGTCTGAGCTGGCGTCTGGCTCAAAACTGTACGACTGGATAGATCTGATATTGCTCCAATGTTAGGTTAGGGTTGTGAGTGACTGTAAGGTAGCAGGAGAGCATAAAAAACAGATGGCTTTTGGGTGACGGGAAGAGGGGGGCGGGGTTGCTTCGTGCCAAAGGTTCCGCCCACAGTTTATAGGCAAATTTTGAATGAAGTACTGCCGCTCTGCAGAAACGACACAGGTTTTTTCGAGTGGAAATTTAAATCTTTTTCTCTTTATAGTGTCGTTTTTGGACGAAAAAACAACCCCCCCCCCAAAAAAAAAAAAAACTACTGAACTTTGACAAGCACAAAAAAAATGACATCACACTTAACGCAAGAAAAAATTGCATTTATTTTCCTCCTTAAATAAAAAAAAGACGATCCGAAGAAACAAACGTTATATTTTTAACCTCTGCTGTGACATTTTTTTAGGAAGTAGAGTGCGGTCATAGAAGAAGAAAACACACACACACACACACACACACACACACACACACACACACACACACACACACACATACACACAATAAAGCATGACAACACACACATCTCCTCTAATAGATGATCTTTGTTCTCACAGACGAGCTAAAACGGTCCCCTTTAAATCTCTCTCTTTCTCTGAGGCTCTTCTTCTTCTTCTTCCTCTTTTCCCGCCTCAGGGGAGGTTGTTACCCACCAACACCTGCACATCCTCGCTCTCACACAAACACACACACACTCACAGGCAGAGGCTCTTTTCCGTTCACCATCCCCTTGACCTGACAGTGGGAGATGAACATTGCAACCTTGTTCTGTTTGGGGGGGGGGGGGGTACTTTGTTTACACAGGCAGACACACACCACTCCCTCTGAGACCTCCACTCTCCACCGCATCCAAGTCCTGCTTTCTCACAACCAGCAGGGGGCAGCAAAGACCCTCAACGCTTTTGTCTGTCAGCAGCACAGACTGTCTGGCCGGGTGAGCTGGGACGATCCAGGTTAGACAGAATTGGGAGAGATGGAGAGCGAGAGGCATCCAGACCCCCACGCTGCGACCCTATCAGGCTGTAAAGGATGGCGGACCTGAGCACAGGGCGCACAGGTGCAATCACTGTGTGTGTGCATTTGTGGGCGGTGGGCTCCCCTTTACATGAACGCACGTCTATGCAGTTTTTGTGGAGTTGAATGACTGCAGACAGTTAAAAAAAAAGTGTGTTTGTGAAGCAGATTTCCTGTCATTTGCATTTATTTTTCTTCTCCTGACTGGTGAAACGCATCCATGTGGGTAAACATGTGCGTCTGCTTTCCTGACATTTTGATGTACATCTGCACTTCCACCACCACGGTTCATAAAAAAAGGAAGATCACCAGGAAACTATTCAGCCCTTCTGGGAAATTAACTCCTCATAAATCTGAAACGGCTAATATGTTAGCAAAGGTCCGTGTGGTTTCCATTTTAGCTGCTGATTGAGTTAGCTAGGAGGTGGTTAGCTCCAGATTGGAAGTCTGAGGAAAAAAAACAAGTCAAGTGGTTCGCTAGAAAACCAAACAGCGAGTTAAAACCCAGCAGGGGAGGCTTTAGAAACCATAAAGGGACTTGCTGATGTTAAATACACTTCTACGAAGGATTTGGCTAGACTTTTAGAGCAAATTAGCCAGCTGGAACACGTGAAGAAATAACAATAACACCCCTAAAAACTGAACATAAAAAGTTGTGGTGGGTGGTTAGCATCACAGGAGCCCAGCAGCAGGCTCTTCTGTCTTCAGCTGCAGACTTCAGCTCGTCCTCTGCAATGAGGGCGAGCACCAAAGGTCAATCCTGCCCACAAACATAGCAAGATACTTCTTATGCGGAGAGCTGTTTCTCCATCGGAACACTTTCATTTCACCCAAAGGGATTAATAAATTATCTTCAAATTGAATTGACTTGCTCTCCTTCCAGTAGATGAATTTAAATCGGGATCAGAAATTAATAATTAATGTGGCTGAAGTGGGAAAGCTGCCTAATCCGCCTGCCTTTATTTATAATTGGATGCGAGAGATTCTCACAGTATCTGTCATCGGTGGCTGTTTTAAGTTCCTGATGCGCTTCATTAAATCCTGCAGTTATCTGGGGACAACAGGACAGACGTGTTGATAAAAGCAGCAGTTTCTGATCTGACGAGAGCGCTACCAGACCTCTCAGCCACTATGCGGCGGCGGGTCCGCTGTGTTTATTTTCGTATCATCACAAGATGTCACAGAGTGAACCAACGCCGACATCTGCACGCATCAGACGAAGGGGCCTGGAGCAGTTCATGAATGCACCCTCTTTTCTTTTCTTTTTTTTGGATCTTGGAATGCATTTAGAGTTAACTGGTGTGACCATTTTTAATGTTTGTTGCGTTACTGAACGGAGGCTTTTCTGTGAACAGATAAGAGGTCTTTAGTGAGAATACACTAACCCTATTCACATTGCTTATGAGGCAACACTTGCACTTCCTGCCTGAAGCAGGCTTTCAAATAAAAGCGACACAAGATGGCTTCTAACTAGGGGTGTAATGATCAATCAGCTTAATCGATGAATCGATTTTTATTCCTAAATTATCTAAAAAAATCCAATCCGAACAATCTGTCCGAGGCCAGTTGTTAATCAAATTGACCAATACCGTTATAAAATAAAATAAATCAGCTATAATCGATATAGGAACATACATTTTGATTGAGGCATGGTTGGTTTATTTCACTACAACAACTAAGTGTCATCACAACGGACAACACACACATGTGATGTCAGCAAAAATGGATCAGTCCATCATTCCAGTCGATGTGTGGAAACACTTTGAATTTAGCAAAGATACTTGATTATCTAGAAGAAGTCTAACGAATCTAGAAAACTTCCCCTGCACTGTTTACCAGGTATTTAGGTCTGAGTCAAACTGGTTGAGGTTTTGGCTAAAATTGTCCCGGATCCATTTTAGGTCAGTGAAACGGGTCGTCCACAACGATCCAATATCAACTGAATTGCTATCGGTGGTGAAAGAATGTCTCTGGACCTAAAGCCCTGGTGTAAAACTTTTTTCACAGGTTTCTGAAACCACGACCACACAGTAGGACAACACATGTGACTGTTCTGCAGTTTTACCTAGCATACCTGCAAATAAATAAAAAACAAATCCTAATTTTGGCTTCTTAGAGCCACAGCCAACAAGCTTCCAGCGTGTCATGGTTTGTTGTTTTAAGGCTCAGATGAGAGATGGTGCTTCAGTGAAAACTCCATCCCTGACATAAAGAAGTCTGTCATCTGCAAATAAATAAAGTAATTGATGAGATTCATTGTAAACACCCGCTAAACATTTTTAGATTATGCAAAAAAGGGAACTACTGTTTTGTTGTTGTTGCAAAGTCCGGATAAATGTGTCCAGTGGTACTAACCAGGACTGTGGCATTAGCTCTGTGTTTTTGTTTGAGTTAGCACATGAAGATGCTTGTTCCAGCTGGTAATTAAGGAGTCTGGAGGTCAGGCTAACCCCCTTATTTTCCTCACACTGCTAATGGTGTTGTGTTGTTTCACTAAGCGAGGTTGTAAAGCGGCTGCCAAAGAAGTCGGCTTCCTCTAGCTGGTCCAACAGAGAAGCGCGGGCACAAATGCCTGCAGTCCTAAGGTTCCCCGAGAACGACATGTGGCTAATCGGTGCGTGGTTACTCTGCTTCACCCACCCTTCCTCGCACTCTGTGCTGCTGCACATATGCAAAGCACAGTGGGAGCTTTGATTGCTGATGCCCACACAAGTCCGCCTCGCACACAGGAAAATACAACATAGTTTGTGACTCCCCATTAGACAGAGCCCCTCGTTTGACTGGTCAACACCCCTTTCTCACTGGAGCGCTGCAGTGGGAAGGGTTACCCCCTCAAACCCGCCCTCCTCGAAGCACACATGCTTGTTTTGACTGAAGATAAGCAAGCCTGATTAAAAAATGAACGGGCGCCGGCACTTGCCTCGCAATCGGGAAATTTTACAGCTGATTAGCCATTTTACATTACATGCTTTCTTTGAGCGTCTGCAGATCACAGAGAGAGCCTCAACAAATATGTGTTTATGTTGTAGGGGGCGAATAATTTGTTTACACCCAGAGCTAATTTGTAAAAATTGAGTTTGAAGACAGAATTATATACGAAAATGCCCATAGCTCAAATATAATTACAAGATTACTGTTATCTTGCCCTTAAAAATGTAGTCATCTCGCTATAAATGAAGAATCAGCGGTCCGAAGGAAAAGCCTCTTTTTGGAACAGCGTTGGGTTAAAGTCCCACTCTGATCATCTTTTGATTTCATTTGAAAGCCTTTCCAGTTGTCTTGTAATTATAATTATGCCATTTTTGCCAAAAAACAAACTTGTGTTGTTTCCTAGGACATAGTTTCTGCGGAGCAGCAACAGTCTGCACGGAATTTGCCTTTGAGTTGTGGGTGGAACTGTTGGCACAGAGTAAGCCCGCCCCCCATTTCCCATCTTCCATTTATTTACATGCTCTCCTGCTAGCTTATAGCCCCTTACAACCCCACACATAACATTAACAGTGCAACAAAAGTATCGATTTTGAGTTTTGAGCCAGATGCTCGGAGGAGGAAAATGAAGACGTGATCATGGATCTATTTGTCTACAAGTGGATGCATCGAAATGGATCGGAGCGGCGAGCAGCGAGCTTGTGCCCACCTACATCTCTGCTAAAAGCTTTTTCCGACGGCATGTCTACTCCAGATTCACGACAGATTAAAAAAAGAAATATTCAGAAATACAAGCTTAAGCTTCATTTTCTTTATATATGTCTTCCATCATCAGAAAAAATCCCACGAGAACATGTTAAAAACACCAAAAAGACAACTTTCATCAGAGTGGGTCTTTAAATGGATTCCTTTAACAGCCTAACCTGCAGGACGGTTGGGCCAGGATGCTGGGTAACTGACACTCCCCATGGACGCAGAAGTTCTGGTACCGTTCTGGACACTGGATATAGCGACCACGTGCCAGTCCGTTCCTCGGCTCCTCGTTTTCCCCCACTGAAATGACAGACGATTGTCGTAGGCGACACACACAAAAAAAAAGTTCATGTACTCACGTATTACTGTGCTGTTTGAAAAAGATGGATAAAAGAAAAAGGTGAACGTAATGAAAGGGAGGCAGAGGACAGACGTGAGAGAGAGAGTGACTTGCATTCAGCGATGACTGACAGCACATGTTATTCGCTAATCCACCACCATTACAGAAGCACTCACCCGTGAGGTCGGTCCGTGCAAAGTGTTCATCGCCTTTGTTCCCAGTTATGATGTCTCCTGGAAAGGCCAAAGACACATTAAAGCTGATCTCAGGTCACTGTAACCTCTTCTGAGGCTGCAGCCCCCATCCATTATGTGTTCCAAGTTCAAATTGATGCCGTTGTGGAGAAGAGGCCGGGATGTGAATTATCATCTAACAAAGGTCTCCTGCAGAGTGCACCTCTCTGCTTAATATGTATAAACGCAAACTATTCTCATCAAAAGTGCCAAGCCGTCGCTCCCCTCATGTATTATACTGAACCCAGGGTAGAATGGAACGGAATCAGTTGGGAAGATCAGAGTGAATAATGCATTTTCACTCACCTTATTGATGCTGCATTGACTTCCTCTTTTCTGAATGGCCAGACCAAGTCTCCCTCAAATCATTATCATATTATTGCCATAGATTTTTTTTTCAGGGGTGAGTGAATTCATGGCTTCAATTTGAGACTGTGATAGTATTTTCCAGTTGTATGGTGCCGAGAAAAGGAAGCAGGTTCTGTGAATTATAACTACTTTTTTTTCTTTTTAGATGCTTTCATCCTTGCAAATACAATAAAATAAGATTATATTGCTTATGAAATCAGTTTGAAGAAAAATAAAGACAATATGAAAAAAACTTTAGAAACCTTAATGCCCAAACAACTTTAAATCATTTTAAAAGGAGAGAAGACACAGTGGTACACATGCCCCCGCCCCACTTTTTTTTTAGACAAGTCATCTAATATGATATAAATACAATTAGCCCCTAAAATTCTAACGTTTCTCAATTGAAACCATTGTCTGTGTATAAGAACTAGACTGAGATGTCACCCACAGAAAACGGCTTCATTCCGGCTGCAGCGAAATGAAGTCAATTCATTGTCATCTTTTTGCGATAAGGATGCCAGATGGAGCCAGATGTCGTCAGTAAGGGACAATGGGTCTAAGTCAACGTTGCTATGGCAACCACTCTCGCCAGTCAGGAGTGAGCTTGTTGGAAGTTCACACTCACTTGGAAGCAGGATTGGGAAAATACGTTTTGAACGTGAAACAATGGCTTTTATAGAGGCATCTGATTGGTCAGCTTATAACTTGAGTAACTTGCACTACAGAAAAAAAAATCAGATTAGCAAGAACACATTAAGAAAAGGCGGGGGAGCAAAAATGGTTATTTTTACAAATAGAATGACTGAGTAATAGTGATTTATTCTTTAATAGAAGTCTATGGGATTTTGGCTTCTAGCAGCTCTTCTTGAGCACTTACTAACAGAGGGGGGGTCACTTATTCCAGTTTTTATATACAGTCAATGATTCAAAGATAAAAAAATTGATACAAAAAATTGTTGGCTTATACAAGTATTTCATGGTATAGGTAGAAAGAGTGTTTTTTTTTATTATTTCATTTGTCCATTCCAAACTCGCCTTGTTTGAGTTGTTTTTAGGTCACTGATCTCCTAGTTTTGGCTTTTCACAAACCTCAAATCCTGACATTATTGATTCTAAAGACAAAACACTCAACACATTTCATGCCTTTGTACTTCAGGTTTAAGATCCGGTCTTAACCGGCTTTTACTTTACTCTTTTGAAAAGTACAATTTATTGGCCTGCTGAGTCGCCGTTGGTCAAACGTCATTGAGTAAAACCCTGACACAGCGGGAGCCACTGTGCTCTTTGGTAAAAACTGAGCAGAACAGAAATGGGGCAGGATCCAAAAAAAGTCAAATAAAGACTTCAAAAGAACTAGTCTACCTTGTTGTTGGCTTTCCAACCAGGTGCAGAATGTAAGACAAACAATAAGAGCACCAAAATACAAACTGAACAATGGATTTTAGAGGTAGCTCTTCAGTAGAACCATTAAAGTAATAAATGCAATGAAGGATTTAGAAGATTATCTTTTCAAACAACTGTAAACAAAGTCAAAACTTCATTCAAACATGAAAAGTGGCAGAAGAAGCTGGAGGATGGAGATAGAGTCTGTTTAGCTGCCTCTTTTGACTCCACGTCGTCAAGTAAACGGGACGCCAGCCTCTGCTCACACAGATTACCAGCTTCGAGTGCGTTTTGGCGGGCGCCGCCGCCTAGTTTAGTTTCAGAGCATGCATGAATTTCAGTTTTGAGTGTCGGACCTTGGCAGTGTCCCAGGTACTTGACTTCAATGCGCTCCTGCCTCTGACAGGAGGCCTCCTTCACCTGGCAGGGGTTGTCATAGGAACGACCGTCTGAGGCACACACCGGGTTGGAGCTGATGTGGGAGCAGTCGATGTTGCAAACACACCTGCAGAACAAGAACGTCCATTAGAGGTCTGAGCCGTTTGACACAAAGGCTGCGCCCAAAGGGACAGCAGGAGCGTCTGTGTCCTGGAGTGTGAAATTTATGGGGGACCGAAACATACGGAAGCAAAAAAGAAAAGCACAGCTTTTGCTCTCTGATAGGATGTTGAGCCACGGACAGTAATCCCAATGGAACTGGGGTTCATCGCATTCAGTTTGACACAAAAACAAAGGGATCTTGCTCCTCAGATTGAGACTGACGGATTTACAGACAAATGATGTGACCTTCCAGCGCAAATAATAATGAGAAAAACAGAGGAATGGGCAAATATTGTGGTCATTCGGTTTGACTTCTTCTAGGATTAAATAAAAAAGAAAGTTGTAGCTGATGTTGTAGGATGAATTTATTTGTAAGATCATTGCTCTGATTTTATTATAGAGCATTATGGGAGCTACACACCGTAGAAAATTGTCACTGCAGGTGGATTAACCCCTTTAACACTGGAGATGTCCTTAGCAACACCTGAATAACACACGATCTTTGACCAACCGTAACCTTTCAACCATACTGATTCAGACTCGGAGAAAAGCAGCTTTGCATTTCGGCTCTTCACTGTTGCTTTTCCCCGCGAGGGAATCAGCTGATTTATCGATTGCGTAGTTCAGGTGTGGTGCAGAAGTAGAGCGCAGGTGTGGCTCCCCTCTTGACGGCCCATGTGTCAAGGCGTCCTCAACACTGAACCGCACATTGCCCCTGGTGGTTGTTGGTTGGCGCCGGTGTTCGTCAGCGTAGCCACCATCATTGTGCGAACGTGTGTGTGAATAGGACTATCTAGTAAAATGCTAAATATGTATATGTACGCCATTTAAGCTTCACTTCTGTGAATGGTTGGAAATCAGCCTAAAGCTGCTTTTCTCCCCTTCTGAATCTGTTGAAATTACGTTAATTGCATAAAAGGGTTGAAGAGCCACGGTGGTCAACAGGATGGCAACACTAGAGGTCCAGCTTGGGTGGTAAAGGGTTAACGTCAGACACTGTGGCTCGTAACTTCTAACCCACAGAAGTCAATTACCTTCAAATGCATTTCCTTTTGGCAACAGAGTCCTGCTTTAAGTGCAATTCCTCGTATTTCAAAGATCCGACATGTTTGTCTAAATTACAGAAAAAAAGTCAAATTAAAAGCCCATTTGTCCACTTACGTAACCGCTAACATTTCCAAGACTTAAATTAGCCAGGTTTTGTGTTCTCTGCCTAATGAATCATTTACTCCCTCCCATTAAGCTGTTTCCTTTTTTTTTGTGGGAAGCCGTTAATGCCTTCACTTGTCTAAAAATCAAGCGCTCGCTTGATGGTTTTTGGCTCTTCTAAATTAACCGCCTCATCGAGACCAGCATTCTGTGTTAGTGTGTGCCCGCTGGGGTTCTACCACACAATTCCTAGTGCACATGTGTGTGTGTGTGTCCTGGAAGATGTGTGGTGTGACCCCTTAAGCTTTGGGGCAGGCCTCATCATCAGAAATTACACCCGGTCTGCCTTCCCCAGACAGTCGCTGCTGAGGAGCGCAGAACACAAGATTCTGTAATTACAAATCTGTCATCGCCCTACACAATGTTTTTCTGTGACGCCGAGTTCTCGGCTGGAGCGCCGGCATTCGGCTGCGCCGGGGCCGCATTTGCATCCGCGCTCACATGGACACCTGCCAACGCTTGCACGTGTGTCTCAGCGCGCACAAAGAACAGACACCTCCACAGTCAGCTGTGATGATTGGGAAATGCTGACACCGGTGTTGCCTGAAACGGCGCGCAGCAAAGCGTGGCAGAGCTAAGCTACCGCCGTAACGATGGATCAGCAAACTTGGAGTGATGTGGAAGGGAGGGGGAAAAAAAAAGGCTTCATTATGCATCAGAGAGGACTCGCTGGTGGTAAAGCTTCCAAATCCCACATGACGCTGAAGGTGAGCTGTCACAGCTGTGAATGACCTGCACCGCAGACAATAACACAACAAGACATGCGAGTGCGGGAATTAAAAAGGACACTTCACACTCTACAGAGAAGGCTTCCCCTACTTTTCTTTACACTTTTAAAAGAAGTGACACAAATTTACCCTGATGAGTTATTGTAGGTTAAACCAAGTCGTAGAGATTATGGGTAGAAAAAAAACAGATCAACACAAAACAACACTTTAGCCCTTGTGCTATCTTGTGGGGTCCAGATGACCCCACTCCCAACATTGGGAGTGGGGTCATTTCTTCAATGATTTGTGAACCTCATTGGTGTCCATGGATTACATGAAATCTTTCCACCTTTATCCACCTTTGTCATGGTAGGGGGAACACGTCAATGTAAGGGGGGGGGGGGGTCATCTGGACCCCATAAGATAGCACAAGGGTTAGACTTTAACATATAAAAATGTTAAAATGCAGCTGTTGCCACAAACATTTTGCAACTAAATGGACGCTGCTTGCTCCTTTCTGTCGGTTGTGTTTAGTATTGCTGAAGAAGTATTTCCTTAAGGTACATGGATCTGAGATTTGAGACATTCCAATGTGTCTGCCTAAACCCAACGGCTTCTGAACTTTATTCGTACATTTGCTACGAAGCAAACGTTATGAATTCTTATGATTTCTAATGAATTCTTCTAATTGTCCATTAAAACTATCATCAAGGAAAAATACCATTTCCTACGTCTGACGTTTACTGCTGGTATGTATGATTAATAAAGACAGATGGTGAGAGTGCTCCACATGTGACAATTTTAACCCTTTTAGACATTCCTTTGACTACTGTTAACTCCTAATCATAGTTAACATAAATCCATCTGATTCCATTGAGGAAAAAAGTGTCCTTGGGCTGATATGCATCTATTAACGTTAGTAATGTCTTCTGTGTTACAGATCTCCATCAAGGGATCTTTACGTGAATTCAGTTTTGAGCTGTTGTAAATTTTGGTAGGTTATATCCAATTATCACGTAAATCTTACTCAACTGTGCACGAGTTTTTGCGAGATGCTTATGCATATTTGTGGCTTTCCACAACCGTTCAACGTTTGTCTAACAGACTTTTCACCACCGGTGTGTAACTTTGATATTATTATATACGGCGCACATATCACGCTCAAATTACGCTTGAATCACTAAAGACTTTTATATAACCAGTGCAAATTCGATTCATGATCTCCATTGATTTACACCTTCTTTGTGTGGCTCATTCGTACCTCTTCCGTGATACATCTGTGAAAATTTAAAAGAAAGACCACAGCTTTTCTTACTTTTTCCACGCAGATTTTAGACTTTTTAGATTTCTTTATTTATTCGATGCAGGGACAGCACATATTAATAAACAATCCTGTCAATATGCCCGAGTTAGCCAAAAGGCTATTTTCCATCTGCAGTACTGAGGTAGATGTTAAAATCACTCTAGAAGATCAAAATAAAAGACATTTACATAGCATTATTTACATATATTAAACCATATATACAGTAAAATTAGCAGTTAACCTAAAAGTAAATTGGCGATAAAACAATCCAAAATCAGATTAATGTATGTACAAATACACACATACGTGACAAGGTGGTAGCAGGGATCGGTTAGAGGTTTACTTCGTGTTGACGGCTCTGATTATCAATAAACCAATTCTTAAACTTTATTAAATGAATTACATGTGTTTTGATTTCTAATAGTTAATAGAAATAGTATATTTACGTATGACCAATTCTAATCTGTGCAATACGCACAAAATGAACGTAGTGACTGTATGACATGGCATTCAGCTTCCACTTGAACCCTTTCATTCTGGAGCTTTAGATACAGTCTTGACTTTCTTTTGACTACCGTGAATCTTCACTCGTTTTCGCTACAAACAAAACTCCAGCGGGTTCTAAAAGCGACATCACTAACGCAGCGTTGCATGTCGGTGCCAAGCAGATATGAAAAGCTACTTTTCTCTGCATCACAATCCGCTGTTTCACTTTGTTTGCTAAAACGGGCAAAGATTTACAGGATTTAAATTTACGTGTGTTATTTGGGTGTTGCAAGCAACATCTTTGGCGTCAAAAAGTCAATGCACAAAGTGGTAAGCAGGTGAACATCAACTTTTAAATCAAAGTTTGCTTGTATTTGAAAAAAACTGAAACTTGAAGACCTTTTTTATTTTTTTATTTCACTGTTTGGGTAGACTGTTTGAATTTAAAACTACAGGTTACTGTGTTTAAAACTAAATGACCCGAAAAACTTTTTAACCCTTCCATTGAGGTGTTCTCCCTACCATGACAAAGGTGGATAAAGGTGGAAGATTTCATGTAATCCATGGACACCAGTGAAGATCACAAATCATTGAAGAAAAAAGGTTCAGCGCACTGTCTAGTGGGTCTAGATGACCCAACTCCCAATGTTAAAGTGCCTAAGATAGCACAAGGGTTATAACAACACATATAAAATTTAGTGTAGATGATTATTACCCTCTTGCTCATCTTAAAATCTCCTTCCTTTTTAGCAAAACTCTTTTTTAGCCTAAAGCATCCAAAACAACCGACTCTGTTTCCTTTGCTCTATACTCGATAGTTAAAATGCAGCAAAGGGTTACAATCTGACTATCTAAATTACACCAGAAGAATACTATTTTTGCAATGTGGGCGAACCTTTATAGATTACGCAACACAAGACTTTGATATTGCAAAAGCCCCCCCTTAAGACAGGATTAGTTGTATAATTAAAATGTCCACGTTATCAGAAAAGAGGATCTAAATAAAAAAAATACTTTTTTTGCATGAAAGGAAACGTAGCAGGCTTGAGTGAAAGCGAAATCTTAGCTTCTGAGCTAAGAGATTTCTTCACATCCACACATAGAAAAGAGGATATTGGGCTTAGCATGGCATGAATTCATGCACGCTATCCCCCCTCCAACCAACACAGAGAAGCTTTTCATCCCTAGAGGCCGCTGTTTGGTTGGTGGCTGATGCTAGAGCCCCATGCATCTTTAATGAGGCCTCTCACTTTCTCCACAATAGGCACTCTACCACCTGACTGCAGAGGGTCTACACATCCAGCATGAGCACTGGCACATGCTAATGACACAAGCTGCCTCTCCATAATCCCCGTTTTAGATGCTTTTTCACTCGTGCGGCGGTGCATTCCTTCACACGTTCAGCCGAGACGTACGGCGGGGTGGAGAAGTGTTAAGTGGATGTTATTGGTTTGTGTGCGAACGTGCGTAACAGCAACCTCGGAGTGTGTGTGTGCGCACAGCCTGGTGTGCACATGAGAGCACTTTCTTCGCAGGATGTGTCGTATTGATTGGTTTTTCTACGACTTCCCAACAATCAAAGCCTCCCCACCTGCAGACTGTCTGCTGGCTCCCAGCTGAAGAGTCCGCTTCACACACACACACACACACACGCACACACACACACACACACACACGGTTCAGCACTAGCACACATATCCGAACACACGCACACAAGCAGCTGAGGCCAAAACATATCCACTAACCGCCTCATGTTGTGTACAAATCCCCAGCAGCAAACCTCGTTGTAACCAAACACAGCATTGATTTTCATAATCCTTAGCCTTGAATTTCACTGTAATCCTTTGAAAAACAGAGCGAGGGAAGACAACAGACAAACGAGTGGAGAGAGAAGCACAGCGACAAAGGCAAAAGAACAGAATCCGTTAAAGCAGGAAAAATTACGGTGGAAACGTTTAAGAAATACCAGTGAACACCCACACAGGACCAGAACCTTTCATTGTTTTGTGGCGCGCCATTTGGCAGTCCAAAGATTATTGATTGATGACTGCATGGAGCAGAGTGGGAAAAGGCAACCACCATGCGCAGGTTTCTCAAACGCTTACGTGTGTGCGGTCCAAACCAGATGGACTTCTAAAGTTAGCATAAGGAACTGCCATAACAGGACAAGTGGCATACAGAAAGAAAACTTTGTCTTTGTTCTGGTAGCTGTAAACTTTCTGCATCTCATCCGGAGAGACTAAAGATCAAGAAGAAGTTGGGTAATCATTCTTTCGACTACTGGAGCTCTTTAACAGTTTATTTTTAATTTCCACAATTAAAAATGTAATTTACCGTAGCAATAGAATAGATAAGAATAAAACTGTATTAATCCCACAAAGGGGAAATTACCTTCTTACGATAGCTCTAATAAAAGCAGCAGATAGATCATAAATACGTCTATAAATATACTAGAAATATGAATACCAACAATAATTATTGTCCAGTGTCTATAAGGCGTTGTCGAGTCCAATAGCTGACAGGAAGAATGGTCTGTAAAAGTGCTCCTTCCTACAACGAGATGTTCAAGTCTCTGACTGTGGGAGCTCCTCAGTGCACCTATGATGCAGAAAATGATGACGAGGATAGTTCAGGATGGATTCCAGTTTCCATAACATCCTGCTTTGACCCTCCACTGTCACTGACTCTAGGGGACATCCCAGAATGGAGCGGATCTCCGCATCAGGTTTTGATCCTATTCCTGTTCCTGCATCCAAACTGCCCAACAGCGTAAAAGAGGGCAGATGCAACAACTCCTTAAGAGTCCAACAAACTCTGAAAGACCCCAGACTCCTTAGCTCGTCCTGTAATCTCTGGTCGCTTCTCCATCGGGATTTTGTTGTTGCCAAGCGACATCATGTAAACGATGCTCCGGCAGACCGCATGGTACGCCAGCAAATAACTACAAAAAAGAAGTAGCAGGCCTGCCCCACCACTAATCATGAGTAAAACAAAAAATCAGTCAAAAACAAGTTAATAATATAAAAATACCAAGACAAAAACAAGTAGACTACTACAGAGCTAAGGTAACTGGCAGCATACCTTTGGAAAAAAAATGGTTGAGGCAAAAAAGTGTATATTCCACAATCCCGTAACCCTTGTGCTATCCTAGGCACTTTAACATTGGAAGTTGGGTCATCTCGACCCACTATACAGTGCTCTGAACCTTTTTTCTTCAATGATTTGTGAACCTCACTGGTCTCCATGAAATCACGAAAATTCACGAAATCTTTCCACCTTTATCCGCCTTTGTAAGGGTGGGGTCATCTAAGATAGCACAAGGGTTAAACTTACCCTTTCAGAACACATCAGCCCATTCGACGCATAATTTTTTTAAGCAAAACTTATTTTGAATAAAACACAAGTGGGGATGACATTTACATGAAAACTCTTTTAGGAAATTCTTAATTTTTTGGATAACAGCTTTCTGTTTAATTTGGGCATACCAAGGTCAAACCTTTTTGGGAAATATTCACAAATTATAGGGGTTTTGTTGAGAATTACAATGGGAAGGCATCCATCTATCCACCCCTCTGTCCCTCCATCCGTCCACCAACCACTGTCTCGGCAACCACCTTCTCCATTTCCCGTAGAGGGACGCCAAATCGAGTGATGTAATCTTTTCTGCAAGTCCTAAGTTTGCCCCGAGGACGTGTGCTAGTGGCGAGTGTCTGAAACTGTTCCTCTGAAAACAGTCTGGAGGGCATAACGATCAGGTGTTGTCCAGAATGTAGTGCATAAGACATCCTGACCTGATGCCCAAACCACTTTAGCCGGGTTTCTTTCCACTGCCAGGAGGATGCAGCTACACAAGTTGTTTACCCAGATAACTGAACTATCTGCGCTGTATCTCAAAGAGCCCAGTTACCCTTTGGAGGAACTCATTTCAGGCAAAATGGGACCAGTGTGATAATATCGATCAATGTAAAACTCTGGTAAATGTAGTGGGGCTGAGTGATTTGTCTGGTCATTGTGGCCCCGAAGCTTATAGTAATCTGTCATAAAACAAGGTCCAGTCCCTTACAGGGACCAACAACCAAACAAGGAAGCAAAAAAGTATCTTAAAATTAAACTCAATTACCAATAAACATTACTTGATAGGTTTTTATGAACATTTTCATAGCACCGTATAGTCCCAGTGAAATTGCACAGTACTGTAATCCTTTGCATTACAGTACATTCATCAACAACGTCAGAAAAAAGTAGTAGACAGCAGGACGTAACTGAAGTGTACCGGCTCAGAGAGTTCAGATGAGGGTTTGTGTGCAGTGGGAGGGAGATGATAAGTCACGGTACGTTTGCGTCTGCCGTGGAACGCATCAGGCAGGGAGTGCAGGAGCGGGCCGAGTTCCTCCAAATATAGAAAATCAATTTGGGCCGTACGAAGTTTTACTGTGCTGTGTGCAGCCTGAATTAAATGAACGCATGGGAAACACTGCTGGGCTCTGACTGTGTTGGCCGTAAACAAAGACAACTGCTGCACGCTGCAACCAATTTCTCCACTAAAACTCTGGCAGCATCAGGCGCCGCATACGACCACGCTGTGGAGGTATCAGTTCCTTCTCATAATAAACCCTCTGTGAGAAAGACAGTTATCGAAACTGTTTCTCAAACGTCTGCAGACTCTTTTGTGACTGTTGTAACCCTTGTGCTATCCTAGGCACTTTAACAGTGGGAGTTGGGTCATCTAGACCCACTAGACAGTGCTCTGAACCTTTTTTCTTCAATGATTTGTGATCTTCACTGGTGTCCATGGATTACATGAAATCTTTCCACCTTTATCCACCTTTGTCATGGTAGGAAGAACACGTCAATGTAAGGGTGTGTAAGGTCTAAGAGAGCACAAGGGTTAAAGGTTTCATGAAAAATATGTCTGCCACACAATAAATCAGGAGGTCAAAGCAGGGTGAGAGCTGAACAAACTGGGCTGCATTGGCAAGATGGCCTCCACAAAAACTCAGAAGTTACCCAGAATCCAAAGTTCCAATAAAAATATATACCGTATTTTCCGGACTATAAGTCGCCCTTTTTTTCATATTTTGGCAAGGGGTGCGACTTATACTCCGCAGCGACTTATATTAGAAATAAATTGAAATAAATACATTGTAAACCTTCCTGTTATGTTCATTTGTGAGGAACAGAGATGATGTCCCTGGGTCAATTTGATGTATGAGGTATGTTAAGTGTTAAGAGTGTGTTAAGACACTCAGAGAATCAGCAAACTTTTCTTTACAGTAAGATCTTGAAGGCTAACAACATAATATTCTATTTTCCAATGATTTCATAGATTCAGAAATGCAATAAAAATGACAACTGTTTCTACAAATACAGGATCAAAACAGAGTATTAGTTGGCCAATGATGCTTCATGAAAAGAATAAATAAATAAGTATGAGAAAGAATTACTGTGAAATTATGAGAGAAACAGTCTGCTATGATTGTGTCATAGAGGTTGTGGAACTTATTAGTTCTTGGTCTCAGATTTTGTCAAATAAATTTCCCGTCAAAATGCGACTTATAGTCCATCGCGACTTATCTGTGTTTTTTTTCTACTTTATAATGCATTTTTGGGCTGGTGCGACTTATACTCCGGAGCGACTTATAGTCCGGAAAATACGGTACCTTATTTTCCGGAGTTATGCATTTTTTTGCATGGTTTGGTCGGGGGTGCAACCTAAACAACTTTGCTTTCCTTCTTTATTTATGGCTGCTGCGATTTATACTCAGAATGACTTACACTCCTAAAAATAGCGTAGACTGCGTTGCCAAAACTTAACACATTTATAAACTAGGATAACATACGGTGGTCGACAGGGCTCACACTACATACAAAAGAAACAACACAAGGACAACCGCAGCACAACGGAAATGATGGAAAAAGAGGAAGTGAGGACTTTCTTTACCTACTGGCGGAAAAAGAATAATGCAGTTTCTACCTATTCGGTACGAGGGAGCTTTAGGGCTAAAAAAACAAAACGTTATATTAAGAGATTTTAAACCCTAAATTTACGAGAAAAAAAATCGTAATTATATGAGATTAAAGTGGAAGTGAGCATACAGAGCAGTAAGTGAACGCCACGCAGTAGCAGAGCAAACCGACTAAACTAAAGACAATTGAAAAGGTGAGCTGAACGTTTATTGATAGCGTTCCAAATGTTTGGAAGTTCATTTGTTTGATTTATGATTTAGCAATGCTGATGTCCACTTGAATCCTTTCTTCCTCCACCAAAGATAAGATCTCTACGTTTGTGTGATGCTTCCGTCTGAGGAGGAGGAGCACTTTTTGGCATTTTCAACGTTCTAATGCTAATATAACTATTTTCATTCCTCTTTATTGTTTTATGTTGAAACGGAACGTTTCATCTGGAGGAGGGGGCGTACGAAACACTGTTTACTTTCGGATTGGTGTTTGTATGACAGGTTCATGACGTAAGGTGACAGATGAACTTCAGGTTCTGTGAATGAAAAGGAGAATAAAGGCTGCAGCGGTCCTCTGCACCCAAACGTGTCTCTGAGCTCCTTATTTTACCGATGAAACTCCGCTTTACTGACACAGAACCCCGGAAAGCCGGCTCCACTGATAATAATCTGATTTTGAGTCTCCAAAAGGTTCCGAATCTCTCTGTTTTTTAAATCTATCCGGAAAAAAAGCTTTACTTAAAGCTCCACATATTTCATCTTCAAGCTAGACTCCGATAAACGGAAAACTTTGGTGTTTTTTCCTTGTTTATCTATGACTTTCTTTTTCGTCAATTTATGAGATAAAAACGTGTACATTTAAGAGTTTTTGTCTCGTACATTTATGGGAAAAAAGCTTGTAAATTAACAAGATTTTTTCTCGTAAATGTACAACTTAAAAGTCGTAATTTTAAAAAGAGACAAAGAGCGTTACATCCACTGCACATGTGGAGAGCTGGGTAAATAGTTTGAAACAAAATTGTTCTTTTTCCGCCAGTGTAGGAAAAAATAGTCCTCATTTTCTCTTTTTCCGTCATTTCCGTTGTGCAGCAGTTTATGTTGTTGTGTTGTTTCTTTTGTATGTAGTGTATTTTTTTATATGCTGCTTGCACTGTGGGGTGAGAGGAAAGGAATTTCATCTGTGCTGTATGTCTTTATGGATGCAGTACATTTGACAATAAAGCCGACTTTGACTTTGACTTTGACTTTGAGCCCTGTCGGCCACCGTAATAACGTCATCCAATTATTTCAATAATATCTTATTTTCTTTAAACAAATAAATCCAAGTTAAGATGCTACTTTTTTGGATACTTTTTGACAGCAGGTACAAAACCCTCTGAGAAAAATAGCAGTTTGAAGTATGTCAAGGTAAAAACATCTTTAACGTACATTTGTCTGATGAGAGAATTGATTATTATAAACTAAAATATAACATGATGATTTAAAGATGACGTAATATAACATCATGTAATCTCAGCTTTTGCAGCTATACCGGCTTTACCTCCACTGGAGGAGAGGAATGATGTTTCACCATTTCACCAGAACTTTTGCCAGGTCAGAAAGTGGTATGCGATGTGAAGGTCTTTCCTGAATTGTATCTCAAAGGTGGAGGTCAGTCACATTCTTCCACACCCTAAAATAATAATAATACAGCAGTGCCGCTCTATATCGGAGTTCATCTTTCACTGTCCCACTGTTTTGCATAAAGTGTGTAGTGAGGGGTTTTACTGCATAAAAATATCTATATTTATTGTTACAAACAAACATCCCTACATCACATATTTGGTCGATTGCAGGTTCTTTATAGATCACAACTCCTGTTACAAACACTGTATCAGGATTTCCTTTTATGAGGCACAGCATCTATGTAGGCTCATTTTCTGCCTATTTTAGCCCATTAGTTTTAAAATCGATGCGTTCTCATTCTCCTTTCTATGTTTAAGCTTTTTCTTTTACTAGATATAATTAATTTTAGATTCATTTTTCTGTTATTTTCTTGGGTGATTACGTTTTGGGTTTCTTTTGTGCTCCTGCTGTGTTGCATGTCTAGCATTTTGGAGATCCCGCCATACAAGATGCAGAGGTATCACCTTAATTCACAAGTAAAGGGGGAAATAAAGGTGAATCGTTTCATAGCAACTACAATAAGGAAAGGCATTAAAGAAAGAATGAAGTAGAACCTAATTTTTATATATTTTTTCTTTTGCAAAGGAGCAAGGTGTATGGGGTCAACATGGATCATTATCTCATGAGTTGACCCAGCGAGCGTGTAAAGGGCTTTCAGAAGATTCATTCATCGTGTACAGGAATCCAGCTCAAAGACGACTGCAAAGGCACTTTCCAACCTTGGATCTTGGCCTTTGCCTTGTTCTTTGTCTGCCTTTTCACTTAAGTTCTCTTTATTCTCTTCACAAAACTGGCCTCAATGTGGACACAAGTGCTGGCTTTGTAAAACCCCCTCCTTCTTTCCTCGGGGGATCTAATGCTCACACAGCAAGTGTCCCCCGCAGCGCCATCACTGAGGCTGCCTTCCTATATGCTTCTCCGCCTGTAATTGTATTAACAACGATGGGTGCTATTGATGGGTTTGAAAGCATGGATTTTTGTGGGTAATTACAGTTTTACACCACAAATGGATCTAAATTGGTTTTTGTGACACTCTATTGATCCCTTTGGAAGCAAACTGGTATTTTCTTTTTCTTGCCTCCAGAGTAGAGAGCGTCAGCCGGGTGAGGTGTGGATAACAAGGTTTTTCAGCTGCCCAAACCGATTCATACGAACCAAGACGCATCTGATCTTATATGAAGCATGAAGAGGAAAATAAATCCTAAAAGGAATTTTATTCAAAAATAAATATAATCAATAGGACCTTTTGATATAAACAAGATTAAATGACTATGTTTACTGAATCAAGCATAACCTCATTAAATCAGGCAAACACGCATTCTTTAATATTGTCTGATTGCTGAAAAGAAAAAAATTTGTCTAAAAACGACGAGAACCAAATGCAAAGAGGATACAGGTGGAATTATTTTTCAGCTAGGCTGCAAAGGATCATTTGTTGCCTTCTGGTGCTACAAATGTCAGGACATTTGTTTGCATTATTAAAGTAAAGCATTTCAGAGACGCTCTTCGACTCCACTGAGATAAATGCTGTTCAGTGACCCGTAGTTTTCGTAGTTTTTTAGCCTGCAATGAATCCTAAAAACTTTACGAAACGTGTTTGAGGGCACGAAAGAAAACCTTCATATTGTTTTAAAGTTTAAACCTTGGCTATAATAATAATAATATAACTGCCACAAAGCACTTCAGACCACAAGTGGTTTTGTTATTTGGGTGGATTTTTTAAAATTCCACAAACGCACCATTAAAAACCCGTTGGCTGTGTCATCAAAGGGAATTCGAATTATTTCCTGTTTTAGCTCCTCCACTACATTAATTGATACTGGATTGTATTTTACGGACTTCTTCTTTTCTCTTTTGTAGACTTGACTACATCGCCATCTGTAGGTTGGTGTGTAAAACTACACATAATAAAACAAACCTTATAGCCTTATCGCCTCTTGATTCTTAAGATGCAATTTTACCCTAATATATGTCCTACATCATCAGAAAAATGCCACAAGAACATATTAAAAACACCAAAAACACAATTTTCATCTTAGTGGGTCTTTAAAATGTTTGGTACAGGGCTAAATTAGTCTAAAACTTTCAAATCAATCAAAACTCATTTGTCAATAGCAGACAGTGTCAACTATCAGCCGAGCAGGCTGCTTCATTGTAGTCCTCTCCTGTTTGTTGCTCTGCTGAGGTTTCTCACTGTTAAAAGGCAGTCACTCCCTTTCTTTACAATCTCTTTAGGGATGGTTTAAAACAGCACTTTCTATTCAGTCTTTGAGCCTCCTTTGCCATCGTATAAAAATAATTTGACAAACTGATGTATGTTGACTTACTGTTGGACTGGATGGTATCTATTTCTCTTGTTCGTCCTGTGAGAAGACTTTTGCCGTGACTGAGGACTCTAGAAATAAACCCAATTGCACTGAGGGAGAGGGCTGCAGGCTGGTGTCACATCAGTGATGGTTTGGTCTCCGTATTTTCACCCCCGCTTGCTTCAAGCTAGCTGTGCTCTGTATGCAGGAGTCCCACACCCTTACAAGGATGAGTCATTTCAGGCCCAATGGTGCTTTCTCTGGTTCTCCCCCATCCTTGCAGCTTCTGATTGGCTGAAGACCCCTGATCTAGGTTATGAATAGGAGGTAGGGTCTCCCCCTATTGTAGGGCTTTTATGCAAAAGGTAGTAAAGTTCAAATTTGTTTCCAAACTTGTATCAAAGTCGGTTTTGTATCCAGCTAACAGAAGGCTATACATGCACCCGCCATCCGCCTTGCTGGGTGCACCTTCCTAGAAACCAAACTGACCCCCTTTTTTTTTTTCCAGAGCTGGATTCATTTGTCACAGCAGGTGCTATGCGAGCTCCTCATAGATCCAGTTTCCCATTGGGAGCTGCAGCGGATATTTTCGACAGCATATCAGTCACACCCCAAACATGCTTCTGCGTGTTAGATTGAGATCCCGTGACTGTGGAGACTATTAGAGCACAGTCATGTTCAAGTGGGCCTTTGATTTAATGTTGCCTCTCTGTCATCCTGAACCAGTTCTGCCATCCTCCTTTGACCTTCAGCATCACTATGACATTTTTTCCAAGAGAACTGCTCATTTCTGGATGTGTTCTCTTTCTCTACATTTTCTAAAAAGCCTTGACGGTTGTCCATGGAAATTATAGCAGATCGCAAGTTTAGTCAAATATGATAAACCAGATGATCTGACACCGATAATTATCCCACTTTTAAAAGATTACTTGTATTTTTTTGTCCACTGAATTTGATTCTTTGGAGACCATCACAACTTGACTGCAATCCAAAACATTAAAATGTCTATGCTCATCATAAATAATGTTAATCAATTCAAGATGTCTTATTTAGCAAACATTGTTTTTGTAAAATTGACCATTTTTAAACCCCATTTCTATTTCTTCACTTACTTTAACAGATTAGACTTTTTTAATAGACCTTTTCACAGAAAAATAGCGAACGGGGCAAAAAAAAATGCTAACAGGTGCAGGTGAGTGCGCTCCTTACAGGATGCTGCTTCTGTTCTTGGAGCTAATGGGGCGCGCCTTCGCAATCCCTGTTGGGCTCCTTTGTGTAATGACACAAATCCTGCCTCCAAAGCCAGTGGTTTTAAGTCTGCCGAGGCTAAGAGGAGGAGGTGGCTATAAAAGAATGATCCTCTCCGCTATTTTAGCTTTTTTGTTGGCAATTGAATCAACAGGAGAAATATTTGGCGGGAAAAATTATAGCTGGAGTTCACAGCAACTGTGAAAATGCTCACAAGACCAAAAGTACAACTGAAGTCAGATTTTTGCTGTCACTCAATTAAGTCAGACTTTTGACTTCTCCCTGTTTGCAGATTGTCTTTGTCTGTGCAGTTTTGCTTGTCTTCTGCATCCTGATTGGCTGTGTCTCCTGTACAGCTGTCTTCAGTTTGCCAAATTTTCCTGCATTTTTTCATTGCTACCCTTAAGATCTGGACTGTTTGCATGTTCTCCTACCAACAAACATCACATTGCAGACGAAAAGTTCTGCACAGTGAAAGGAAGCTGCCACAGTTTTTGATCCTTTTTTGTTTTCATTCTATAATACAATATGTATAATACTAAAAAGTTTGAAGTTTGAGAGCTTAAAAAAGAGAGAAAATTATAAAAAATGTTCATGTATACCTGAGAAATGTACATAAAGAGTTTTACAACATCTATAAAAAAATCTACACAAACATCTATAAACATTTAAAAAAATAAAGCTGAGTACTATGCAAGTTACACCACAGTAATTTATAGAACGTATCCAATGTATACCATTAATATATAAATAATAGCTATTTTGGGATAATAAAAAAGCTTATCCCTGAAAAAGTATTTTTGTTTAATTTGCTACTAAGTAATTTAGCTTTAACCTGGACTTTTAAAGACCCACTCTGTTAAAAACTGGTGTTAAAATTGAGCTGTTTTTATCATGTTCTTGTGGCCTTCTTCTCATGATGGAGGACATGTATTAAAGGGCCTACAAAATCAACTTTTTGAGCTTTTAAGTGTAATATAATGTTCATCCCTCACTAAAAAGAATCCCCAAAGCGGTATTTTGATCTATTCACACATTTCTATTCACACATCTCTGGGCATTCCTAAGCCTAAACCTGCTGTCTGAGCAGCAGCTGCTCCCAATCCACAGAAACCAGAGGGTTCCCACATTGTGACTTCCCAAAGTGAAGAGCAGCCCCCTCCCAGGAAGAGTCTGCGCTGCCAGCCCCGCCCCCAGGCTAACACACACGCTCACTTTCTCCACGGAGCTAGTGTTGATCATCAAAACGCTTTAGGTTTATACGCACAATCTGAACATCCATCTTGGATAAAGTTTGAACCTTGTTTGTTTTTCGAGGGCGAAACGCAGACAGTCTAGGTTGACGTCATGAAATAGGCGACACCAACTAGGAGCGAAAGGCGGAGCCTCAGAGATCGAGTCGTCTTATTTCCTGGTAGGAAAATGGATGCTGAAAATAACTTATATTTCATTGAAAAATCGCAATTTAGTGCGCCAAAGGTAACATATTATCATATACATTGATATAGTTTACTCTGAAAAACATGGTATAGACCCTTCATAAAGAATTGGCATGAAATAGAATTTCTGAGTATTCCTTTATTGAAATCGCTGTAAATCTCGAGCAGACAAAATAATGCAGTTTAAAAGGGCATAATTGTTAGAAGCTACAATCGGGGGGCTGCAAGCTCCCGGCTCCGCTCCATTCTAATGTATCTACTTGTAGACAAATAGATCATGTACGTCTCTGTTTTTCTGATCTGAGCTGCTGTCGCTCAGAACTGTCGGCTGCAATATGGCTCTCTTTTTTTATGGATATATTGGTAATGTTAGGTTGGGGGGTATGAGGGTCTGTAAGCTAGCAGGAGAGCGCGTAATTAGATGGATGAACAAAATTAGGGGTGGGCCAACAGTCCCGCCCACAACTCAGAGGCAAATTTGTAGATGAACTGAACAGAAACTATGTTGTAGAAAACGACAGTTTTTTTTTTTATTTTGGCTAAGAACGATAAAACTGGGGACACTTGTAGAATAGATTAAAAGATGACAAATTTGGCAATTAAATAAATTTAACAAATAATTTTTAAAGAAAAGCAAAGGCAGGGAAACACACCCTCATCATCTGAGAAACCTAAAAAGAAGAATAACAAACATGGATATACAATAATCGAGACTTGTATGGAAATTTTGTGTGACGCATTATAAACACATCACTTTACAATCACCTGGCTGTTGATTACAATCACCTCCCCCTGATCACTCTGTGATTAACCGACTGTTAGATTAAAACCAGCTGCAGCTTGATTGGAATGACCTCCCATTTTAATCAAAATGAACTTATGCTGCGCCAGTTGTTGGCTGCTATTTGATGAAAATTACCCACTGTTGGCTTGCAATTACCTGCCTGATTATTCAGCAGAAGCATTCTTATCAAAACACCTTGGGGGGAAATTTTAAAGATTAAAGAGAACTTGTCGTTTCCATTTTACAAGAGGAGACACTGAAATATTTATTTGTCTGCTTTAATATTTATGTCTTCTTTTATTTTTTACCAGGTTCACTATTTATCCAGACTGCATCCCTCCGTCTGTTACCACCTCTTTTATATCTTTGCTCCGTGTTGGACAATCCTAAAGGCTTGACGCTTGGTGTTTGATACCTATAAACCATCGACTGCTTTTGAGCAGCAGCGTGTGCAGGAATTCTCCCGTTGGGCATTAAGAAATTGCCAATGAATCAATTTCTACGTTTTAGTAGCATATTAGGGGACATTTGCGAAGGTGGGTGGCGTTGAAAAGAGTGGACACCAGCTGTTTAATATTTTCGGCAAGGCTCAAAATGCATCACGAAGCCATTCCTTGGCATTACAGTTATTGCCCACCAGGGTACATTATCTTTCCATTACATCACGCAGTCTGATGGAGTCGTAGTCTCAGGGCGCTCCTAATTTCTAGCGGTTTACATGTGGGATTCCTTACGAGCGTAGCTTCCTTTTGCTGATTATGTTCTGCAGGAAAAATCAGCAGCACTGCTTCGTTTAGATCTCATTCAGGCTGCAAAAAGCGCTGGTTTTGGTGCAGTGACAATTCACCAGTTGAGCCTATATTTAATTGGGTTCTTTACACAGATGTTTTTATGTAACCCTTAGGCTGTGCTGCTCCCTCAGTACAACATAAGGAGCCAAAAATACATCCATCTGGAATAAATGGCTAGCTCTATGACAAACATTGTTTCAGGACTGTGCTACTTTTTCTTGTGTGAGTCAAAGTCGTTTTTGGTCTGACATTGTCAAGTCCTATAAAGATGGTAATTGGATTTCCAGAATAAGCGAAAATCTCCTTTCTCCCCAGCCCTTCTCTGGTAATTGAGGTTAAATGAAATGGTCAGCCATGCTCTAAACCCCTCAGCGGGGGTTTGGTAGTGGGAGTGGATGAAGAGGAGCTCTGTGTAACGTTCTTTGTTACACACTTGCGCTGACTCAAAACAAGAAAGGAAGCATTTGGACAGAGCGCTCTAAGGAACAAGGGTGACGCAAAATGTCAGGGTGTGATACTGACCAAACATCCTCTGCGTCCACATCACACTCTGCCCCAAACTGGCAAATGTCACAGGTGGACGTCTCCTTCTGGCCAGTCTCAGCTGAGCCTTCTCCACCTGGAAGAGACAGAAAAAAAAGAAAAATGGAAAAAAGCAGATAAGTGCCACATGCAAAAACGTTAAAATTAGGTCTATCTATCTATCTATCTATCTATCTATCTATCTATCTATCTATCTATCTATCTATCTAGCTGTTGCTGGAAACATTAAAGTAAGTCTTTCACCATTTACGCAATTTTCATGATTCTAACCAGGGATGGAATTCTCCTACAGTTTGGTTCAAACCTCAATGCTTTTTTTTGGTTCCATAAAGGATTTGTGTTTAACCAAACAAAATCAAAAAAACTGTTTTTCTTTGATTTGCTCACGAGAACACAACAATGAAGAAAACCCTTTCAGCTGTCTTATATGATGGCTGGCTTTACATTGTAAAACAATATTACATATATTAAATTTAAGACAACACATATCTTTGACACTTTAAATGTAAACATATGCAAAAATATACAATTGGGTTCAATCATGTGACATATTGTTTGGTTTTAAGCCAAGACCTGTGGCATCCCTAATTCCAACAGACTCTGACAGGGACAAAGGCAGCTTTGGGCCGATGTGCAACACGTTACTAACGTAAAGTAAATGCAAGTTTTTTAGAATCATTGACTGTGTCAGTACTTTACTACCGTGTTGCATATTCAGAATCCAGAGGAATTTCAATAATTGCGTGAACGATCAACAAGTTACACTATTTAAAAAGCGTCAACAGTGGATCTAAATCTCTGGCGTTAAGAGATTAACTATTGGTATTCATTGTGAGCACACACACTTTTTGTTTGACTGTGAAAAACAAAAGAAGGACACTTTTTGATAAAAAACTTGAAACCATGTAAAATTTGAATTATATTTTTGGCTGCCAAATCCCTGAGATTTATTTTTTGAATTAGCATTTTGAATTGAGTTAACTGCAGCGTGTAGCAAACTTCTGTTTTGTTGAATTCGCGGCCTTGTTAAAAACAATAGCTCCACTTTGTGTTGAAATCTTAGGAAATAAACAGGGAAGTGCGTTAGAAAAAAGTCCCATTTCTTCAGTTTTTCTGTATGTTTTCTTCAGAGCAATTAGAAACAGAGTTTGGACACTAAAGGAATTGACCTGTGATTAATAAATCCTGCGTTCACTTAAATAAAAATCACCACAGGACTCCAGTCAAAAAATCGGTCTTGAAGACAACTGGAACACATCTACATTCTGTCAGGTCTTGACATAATACTAATAAAGTCATAGCCTTTATTCAACCCTCCCCCCACATCCTCATCTATCACTTTCATATCCCCGCTGATCTTTTCCTGAGTCCCTCTTTTATTTCTTCACGCTGATTTTGTAGTGCTGTGTGTGAAATGAGTCCTTGGTGGCGGTGTGGGCATTGGCGTCAGGCTTAAAGCAGCTCAGAGACCCCGGCGTCCCACTATTGCATGTCACGCTTTATGAGTGGCTGAGGGGGAAGGAGAAGGGAAAAAAAAAAAAGAGTAACTATCCAGCCAATCCCAAATTACATTCGTTTCCCAAAGAGGACTTTTGAAGACGCTTTTGCTCTTCTCCCATCTCTGCTGGCCCTTTTCTCTATTAGACAAGCTCTATTTTAAGCACAGTAGGGCCCCTGAGAGCAAATTCTGAAAAGAGGTAGAACTTGGCATCATTTCCTCCTATCAAATCTTTAATCTTCTCCAACACACATACACATAGTCAAAAGCCCACAGCAACAGTCCCCACACCAGGCGCTGCTCTCTTGTGTTCTGTCTTTCATTTTTTTCCCCCTTCTGACAGTTTGTTATTCTTTGTGATCCCTTGTGAATTCCAAAGGACACTGTAAGTATACCAGATTTTTCATTTTTGAGTCCCAGATTGGGTCAACTTCTTTTTTACAACAGGAACATTTCATTTCTTTTTATTCCAGTTATTGTACAACACTAATCACGCTACATACAGTACACATCGCCCTTGCCAACGCGCGTTCTAGTGACTACTTTCATTGAAAAGTCGGGCTTCCATGTTCAAAACGCTCCCGTTTGTGTGCCGCTATGAAAGTTTTTATGTTTATTTTTGGGCTCAGCGTGGTCACTCTACACTGAACCAGGTCGAACTTTGACCATTGAGGGATTTGGACTTCGTAGTGATGAATGAGTAGCGTCCTTTTTTGTTCATGGAAGTGCCAACCGTCTGACAATTGATCATGGAGGAGAAATTAATAATTGCGGTTTTAGCCCGGCCAAGTCTTTCATATATCCTAACAGAGCTGTGAAAGAAAAAGCTTGGAGCAAGATTCATGAGATTTGCACCACTTTGACATTTCGTACCAAGCCTCTTCCAACTGCAGGTGGCGGACATGTGCTAGTTAACAGTAGGAAAAAAAAAACTATAGATGCTCCACCCTGCTCATCCACTGTGAACACTTTGCTGTAAGAGCGCATCACGTGCCCGGTGTGAAGGTAACTTCCTGCCCAAAAATTCAGGTGTTGGAAAGCAGCTTGACGGTGAAACCGCATGCTACTTTACTGATTAGGACCTGACGCGATACAGGGATGCAGTGGTTTCCACTTCTTGATGCTGCCGCGGCTCTTCATTAGGTCAGCGGTGAACGTTTGCAAACCAGAGTATAGATGCACACTCAGCTTTTATGCCTTTTCCTTCAGGTTACCGGAGGCAAGGTGTGAAACAGAACGGTAATGCAGTCAACCAACCAGAAGACCATTATGTGCACAGAAAGGAAAAAAAAAAGATTCTGCAAGGAATCTTTTTGATGTTTTAATGAGAGGGAAAAAAATAATCTCTTTTTGCTCACATCAGGTTTCTAATTTCTGTGCAGGTATACGAGGATAAGCATGCCTGTTTTTGTTTACTAAGAACATTAATTAATCCATGCCCGGTAAAGGAGTCTCGTAAAAAACACAGGCCAGTTGTTCCGGTTTTCTATTCTTATGAATATTAATTCATCCTTCCATAAAAGCCCTGGTAATTGTGGCCCACTCATTATTGTGCAAATCCTTGATGGTACCAGTTCTCACAGCGTGTGTCTGAATATCTTAGAGTAAAAGCCAAACCTTGTATTACTGTTTTTTTGATCACTATTTTTCATTTAATGAGCTATTGATGTTCTATACTGTTGTCATTCTGAATAAGATTTGGTATAATAACTGTAAATGCAGATGGATTCTAGTATTTAAAGGTTGTTTTCTTTTTGTTTTTGTATTTCTTTCCTTTTTCTCATTTAAATGAATCCTGTAAATTTTCATTCCCTTGCTTTTTATCTGTTGAGATACAGTGAGGCAGAGAAATATTTGAACCCCCTGTGATTTTGCTAATTCTTCCACTTAAAAATCGTGGAGGCCTGACATTTTCGTCTCAGGTGCATGCCCACTGTGATAGACACCATCTAAAACAAATCTGATAATCACATTACATGATTTTTAAAAAATTATTTATTTATATGCAACTGCTGCAAATACATATTTGAACATCTGTCTATCATCTAAAATTCTGACCCTCAAAGACCTGTTAGTCTGCCTTAAATAGTCAACCTCCACTCATTATCCTAAATTAGAGGAAACCTGTTTGAGGTGGTTAGGTGCGTAAGGACACCTGTCCACCCCATACAAGACTCCCACTAATAACAGGGCCAAGACCAAAGAGCTGTCTAAAGACACCACAAGACTGAAAAGGCCTAAGGGGCAACTGCCAAGCAGTTTGGTGAAGATCTAAGAAAGGTGAGGACTCCGCTCAGACCCACACGGCAGGAGCTGGTCAATGACCAGAAAAGGTCTGGGACCAACGTTTCTAAGGTTACTGTTGGTAATCCCCTAAGACGTCATGGTTTAAAATAATGTATGGAACAGGAGATTCCCCTGCTTAAACCAGCACATTTCCAGGCACCTCTTAAGTAAACTAGAATGAATGTCAAGTCCATTCACATTTTAGTTTCCTAAAGTTCAGCCCACTGTTGTTGTTCCACATCCAAAGAATTCAAAGGGAACATTCTAGCACACTGTATGGTCACATGACTTGGCTAAATTCAAATAGTTTCCACACATTGGACTAAAACAACGGACTGATCAGTTCTTGCTGACATCAGTAGTGTGTTGTCTGCTGTGATGCACGTGGTCGTTTTTACGTTATAGTAAAATAAACCTACCATGTCTCAATTCAAATGGTGTTTTTCAAGATCGACCCAATCATTGATTTATCTCATTAAAACTATTTATTTTAATGGTATAGGTCAGTTTGATCTGCCTCAGAGTGATCGTGTTGGTTAAATCAGAGGAATAGAAATCAATTCAGTGCTTAATTGAACAATAATTACAGGCCTGGTAAAGATCGCAAAAGGATTCTAAATACATTTCAGTCCAATAGGTTTAGTTAGGAACAAGGAAGCGACTGGAGGAGCATCTTAATGGGTAAATAATTATCAAACAACTAGCAACAACTTAAAGATGCATATTTTTAATTAAAAAAAAACTAGATTTCCAGATGTACAGTACAAAAGTGGCCATGTTATATTGACAGTTTTATGCTTTTGAAACCAAACCTTCTTAGAGCCATGATTAAGAGGATAAAATTGACTTTTCATTTGACACTTTGAAAATGCATTAGTGTTAACTTTGTGTTAGTTCTCCAAAAGAGGATATGGAACAGCTATAAAAGCTCAAAGGTACACGCTTTGCGTGATTGTAACCCTATAGTCATTTTGTATAGACATGCCAAGAGTAAAATCTACCTGCAGTGTCTACTTGAATAGTCACCCTGGTGTTATTTCAGAAGTCAATGGCACATTTCAAAACTTTTCTAAAAAAGACAAACAACAGGGAAAAGTGCTTCCAAGAAATGGTGTGTGCATCCAGAGAGGATGCCTTAAGGCCACCTCCCAGGTGTTTTGGACATGTCCCACCAGGAAGACGCTTAGAGACTCAGCACCCGCTGCAAAGATTGTATCTCTAAGCTGGCCTTTAAAAGCCTCTGCTTCCCCTGAATGATGGTAGCTGGAGAGATGGAGGCCAGGAGATCTGTGTTGTGGTAGTTCAACACTGCGCTGTGAGAGCTCATAACAAATCAATTTGCAAAGAAAGGTCCCAAAATACTCCCAGAGTTCTCTGTTTCTTTGTGCTATCCTCATGTTTTTACCTGTTTTAATTATTTACAAAACCAACAAAGATTAAATTTGCATTTAGCCAGACAAGCTTTTGTTTCAGAGAGTTAGAAAATGAGAAAGCTTGTGAATAAGCAGGAGACCCCAAAAGATCCACAAAAGGTTACAGAAAAGATCAATGAATTGAACCAAACCTCTGTGACAATAGACAAAACTGTATTTAACACAAATATAAGAAAAAAGTCAAAAATAATTTAGAATTTCGCTGATAGTATTTGTGATATTGATGTGATGGCACTTTAATGTGATTCTCATTGACATTTGCTGCTAATCTACAATACTTTTGCAAAAACAAAACAATTTTTTGGCATTTATCCGTCCATCCATCCATCCATCCATCCATCCATCCATCCATCCATCCATCCATCCATCCATCCACATGATACTCTATGCCCTAAAACTACACACTAGCCTTTATTTTCTAAACATATTAGTGGGTTCATTTAACCAGTTTTTCTTTTTCTCTTCTGTCTGGGAAAAAAAACCTGTAGATGTCTATCATCCATTGACAGATAACCTTTTGACCAAGAAAAGAAACAGTTTACGTTTTAAACACACACTTGAAATGAGTGCTTCTGTATGCATATGCTACTCAGAACCCAAGTAGTCAGCAGCACATGACAGTTTAATTAGCTGGACTTGCTATTCGTCCCACTTCAGGACTCTGGTTGCTGTCAGTGATTGAGTTAGTGAGCTGTGACTTTGCGTCTATTGATGTGAATGTACGTTCCCTGATTTCCACATGTCCTGCATGTTGCAGCATGTGAAATTCTCCCGCCCTAATTTTCAGGTCCTGCAGGCACCACAGCCAGCCTGTCTCTCTGGCCTCTTTGTACTCTGTCAAGCGATCAGCTCTGCATCAATGCTGGCAGGCAGGCGAGCATGTGAGCCCCCCCTCTCCCACACTGCATGTATGTGAGGAGAGGGGTGGGGCACATGTACAAGTGGAGCTCACCAGATCCAAAACGTTGCATGTGTGCATACATCTGAAATAGATCAACGCAGTTTTTCTTCTGATTTTCCCTCCATTGAAAGTTATGTTTTTGTTTTTTTTACCTGTTCTTGTGGCATTTTTCTGACAATGGAGGACATTTATTAAGATAATTAAGCTCTGTTTCCGTTTGATCTCTGTCTGGCTCCAAAGTGCACAGCTGCATATCTCCTATATTCCTTGTTGTGAATGGCTGTAACCTAGCAGGACAGTGTGTAAACAGAGAGCTCTCAGCACTGGTTGCAGCGCGCCAGCAGTCCCACCGACTACTTTCTAATGAACTCCTGCCGTTCCACAGAAACTATGTCCTAGAAAATGACAGGTTTTTTTTTTAATTTAGTCTAAAAACAGCATAAAAGACCATTGGGAACACTTTTCCAATAGATCAGAAGATGGTCAGGATCTTCAACAGTGGAACCAGGTTATGACAGGACGGACACTCTTCTTGCCGGATCTCCGCTTACAGCTCTGCAGACACAATTACCAAGAGCAACTGGGGAGAGACAGTGTTTTTTTCTGTTCCCTAAATCCCCAACAGTCTTATATAGCAGTAACACAACATCCCCCCTGTTTGTATGTCTGCTAATCCCCACGATCAGGGCTCACGGTGGAGTAATGACTGAAATGATTAGCCCTTCTCCTGCCACCTCAATTGCCCCCTACCAGCTCCTGCATCACCAAGTATCGATCCACACCTGGACAAGAGCAGCCGGGCTGGTCTCCTCTGAGGAAAAGATTATTACCTCATTTTATCTCCAACAAATCTTCCCCTTCCCCGTCACTACTCCTTCATCCACTTTGGTTTAACATATTTAAGTGCAGTCTTTGACCTCACCACCCAAGGAAAAATGCAGAGGAAACACGTAGGATTTAAATAAAGATCAACGGGGGAGGAAGGTTAGGATTAAATTATTAATCAGAATTGAAGAGATTAGAGTTAAATGGTAAAGTAATCATAAAGGTATTGCTGATCTTCATCACTATTTTACAGAGCGTCTTTAATCCCCAAAATGACTTGCAGAGATTGACCTTTAACCTATTTCCGAACATTTATTTAAAAAAAAATCCCCACACAACTCCTGAAATATCAAGTCTGTCAGAAAACAGTAGTTCACCAACGAGGAGAATATTTGTGTGCTGTAATAAGTCAAACTGTATTTTAAAGCACAGGATGTTGTTTTTTTTAAATTCACACAGCAACCATGGTGGTAGAATTCACTCACGGTGGACAAGGCAAAGGTGGCGGAGATCGATGACAAGTTTATGGTTCATTTTACAAGGGTTTACAGGATTCCTGGAGCCTAACCCAGCTACTGTTGGATGACGGTGGGGTATAGAGCCCTGCGCGGGACTATTTTCTTCATCCCGCTCCCGCCCGCGCCCGCTGAATTTTTGACCAATCCCGCCCGCTCCCGCAACGTATGCGTTACACTCCCACCCGCTCCCGCAATATGTATGTCCACTCCCGCCCGCACCCGCAAAACTCAGAGAATTTAGTCCCGCACAGTAATAGAGATTCATTTATTCTGTATCGTCCCCCGTCCCGCAGGAAAAAAACACGTATTTTTATTGATATTATTAAAGAGATTCATGACCTCCTCCAGCCTCATCTTTTCATGCATTCCTCTTGTGTAATGTACAACTTAAATATTAAATATATTTTCACAAATCCTGTTCGGTTAAAAGTGTGCGTGTGTGCGCGCGCAGACAGACGGCCTGAAGCGCGCTCTTAGTAAGAGGCGGGGCGGGGCGCACCCCCAACATCAGGTTACATAACAGAGCCCATTGGGCGTCTCTACCTGGTGTCTTCACGGAACTTCAGTACATAAGAATCCAACAGCTGCACAGCCTAACGTAGTCCGCTAATATATATTCATGAGATATTCATGCCAGCACTGATCCCGCGGGGTTTATTTTTTGCCGCCCGCTCCCGCCCGCAGCACAATCCAAACCACCCAATCCCGCGAGATTTAGGTTTGGGTCCCACGGGACCCGGCGGGACCCGATCCCAATGCAGCCCTCTAGTGGGGTACACGTTGACTGTGTATGAGAACTGGACAGAATAGCTCCTCCCCCCTCGCGTTCCAAATAGTAAGTGGCTTCTGGATCCAAAAAGCCAAAATCCCATAGACTTCTACTGAGAAATAAACCGCTGTTAGTCTGTCATTCTACTTGTCAGAAAACCTCTCTTGCACTGCTACCTTTACCTAACATGTTCTTGCAAATCGTATTTTTTTTTCTTTTGTGCAAAATATATTAATTTAGCCAATGAGATGCTTCGATAAAAGTATGTGGTCTCATGTCGAACATTTGAAACGTTTTGACAGATTCTCCCGAGCCTGCTTTCAAGTGGGAGGGGTGTGGACTTCCAACAAGTTCTCTCCTAATTGAGTGGTTGTCATAGAGTTGTCATAGAGTTGCTGACTCCTCCAACCAATGCCCGCCAACTTATTTTGGTGTTTCCAACATTGCGACATCTGTATCACGAAAAAATGGCAATTGAATTGGTGAATTGGTGCCGGAATAAGTCTTTTTCTCTGGGTAACGTCATACTCACTCGCTCCAGTGTTCAAATACAGTCAATGGACAGGTCACCAGTCCATTGTAAGGCTACACTAAAACTCACACACTAGCATCTACACTTGGGGGGCAATATAGCATCATCAAACAACCTATGCAGAATGTTTTGTACTGTGGGAGGAAACCCACAAATGCATGAGGAGAACATGCAAATTCCACTCTAAAGGATTCCAGCTGGGACTCAAACTAGGGCCTTCTCGCTGTGAGGTAGGAGTGCTAACCACTACACCACCTTGCACCCCCAAAAGTTTATGATTTGTTATAAATAATGGCTTAGGACTATCGACTGACACTAATATTTTTTCTTATTATTTAGTTTTGTAGATCTTTTCCTGTCAATCTCTCACTTCTGAGATGCAACTTGTAATGTATTCTTTCACAACTAAAAAAAACAACCTAAAAAAATCACTTCATTTTCTGAGTGCAATATCCCAAATAAAAGAAGCAAAAAGAAAGACCAAAAAAATGCCCCTCAACAAAAGAAGACAGGGAGTGAAACTGAATGAACAGCTAGCTTTCATGGCTGAGAGATTCCTGTTCCAGGAGGGTGCATCTTTTCCTCCTTAATCATGGAAGGGTTTGCTACTATATGGAGGACTCGCTGGTAGAACTTTCTGAAGCTTAAAGACCCACTTCAATCGTCTTTTGAGGTTTTTGAAATGCGTTCATAGTGGTCTTTTAATAGTAATCACAATGACGTTTTTAGTCAAAATAAATAACCTGTGTAGTTTTCTAGGAAATAGTTTCTGCAGTAGTTCATTAGAAATTCACCTTCCAGTTGTGGGCGGGACTATTGGCACATAGCAACCCGCACCACCTGTTGATGAGAGCTCTCTGTTTACATGCTATCCAGCTAGCTAACAGCCTGTCATAGCCCCAACCTAACATTACCGGTGCCACAATAATGAGGAAAATTGGAGCTGTCCAGCAGTTTTGAGCCAGATGACTTTGTCTGCTCCAAAATCACAACTATTTGAATAAAGAAACGCTCAAAAATGCAACTTGGAAGCTTAATTTTCTTATACATGCCCTCAATGATCAGAAAAATACCAGAGGAAAAGGTTAAAAGCACCAGAAATACCACTTTCATCTAAAGGGGTCTTGGAAAAAAAGGGAAAAGATCTTAAAAAACTAAAGCAGCAAGGTGTCAACAATACTTTGGGGGTAATATTTTTTAAAAACAGCCAGCTCAGTTTAAATCAGTTTCCTATTTCATCGCCTGCAGGCAACCTGACAGAGGCCAAGTCCTTTAACAGGGAAGTATGGAAGATCATTTGCAGTGTTGAGATTTGCCAAGCTGATGTAGACACATTGAACGTGGACAAAGGCTGCAGCGTGCTGCCAAAAGAGCCCCCATTAACTGCTGACTGACTGAATCCTCCCCCCTATTCTCTGTTTGGCATCAATCTTCATTTCTTCCAGAATTATCTGACTGTTCCGAACTCCACTAATAATATTTTCCCACCCGAGCAGATATACACATATTACATTGTAAAACTAAAGACCAATCTCCGCTGTTTTTTTTTTAATCAAGAAATAAATACAGTAGTCTGAGAGGCAGCACAATCCTCTTTCAGAGGAAGGGGGGGGTCCATTTCTTACAGTCAGCACACACCGATCGGCGTGCACGGGCTTTCACGGACGAAGAAAAAGAAAGGCACACACCCAGAACCAGACGGGAGATTTAGGGGACTCTAGTGAGCAGCTATCATACCGATGATGAATGAAGCCCACACATCCCTGAAAAACAGAGCACCACCGCCGCGACCTTGGCTGCAGACACGCCGGGGGAGAGACGGAGACGAGCGGTGAGGGATAGGAGAGAGACACAGGCCGATATATCCGACATATACAGCTATAGCTGTGTGTGGTTGCAGAACCAAGAAATAATGCGAACCCCTCATGGCTCACAATTTCTGACCGAATCACACTAAAAAAAAAGGTTTGAGCGGGTTCAGAGGCTGCTGGTGAACTTTCTTGCCGAGTTTGGCGTATTTATTTGGCTCAGAAGGAAAATAGATGACATTTTGACTTTATGTCTTTACGTGTAAATTGATTATTGACAATTACTGCTTCCAAACTAACGGAAGACAGTAACAATTAGATGACGTAAATGATTTATTTCAAAAACACAGGAACTTGTCGAACAACAACAGTCGACAACTGTTAACGCTAATGAATGCGGCCGGCAAAATAAAGCATAAATCAAGCTGTGACCCCACCGAATATAAAGTGTGGTAAAATAAAAACCTCATCTTACTAAAAGTGCTGCTTTTTTCTTTTTAACATACATTATTTAGCTTCATGTACCCAACAAATAACCAATTGTAGACTTATTCAATTTCACTGAGTGTTCCAAAGTGACGCTAAACAATACAAATGTTCTGCACAAACAAAAGCAAATGATTCGTCTTGGCAGGTGTGATGAATTGTACCACAGGCTGTTCTCTTCCAGTAAAAGGACATGTGATCCATGAAAGGTGATACAGGAAGCAATGAACATGAGCCAAAGAGCTGATAATGGCCCAGGAGGAAGATCCAGAGTCTATCGCTCAGTCACACTGTATCAGCATAACAGTGCAACCGGTGCACGCACTTTGAACTCTGACTCATCCAAGATGTGATCTTTCAGTCGTGAGGGTGGGAGCTCCATTAAAGCCGGACGGCGCAGACAATTAAACGTTGAAAGCCATCAATCAAAGTGACATTATCAATGGGCCGCTGCCCCAAGTGGCCGATTGTGACGGGCTGAGAGCCGGGTCAGAAGACAGAAGATAGCCAAATAATCCATAAACATAATGGACATCAATATTTAAAAGATGACAGATGAGACTGTCGACAGGGACCAGGATTCAATTTCCATTCTTTTTTTTGCTGCAGGAGACCATATCACTTTTCCCAAAGTCATTTGTCAGCCTTAAGGCCAATGAGGAGAAGGCAAGCTCCTCCAACAAGTGAGCCAAGGGCGGTTGTTCCAAGTGATGCAAACGACAAAATGAATCAGACGCTGTACAATAATGAGCGCCATAGACGTAATGATACCATCAACCGCTTTGTGGGCACCAGCATAAAAACAGAGCACGTGGTAACAAAACAGTGATGAAACGCGAAACCCATCCAGCTACATTTTTCTAAGGACTGGAGCGAGAGCAAAACAATCAGCACCTTATGCTGATTATTTACATTACAATGACAAGACATAGGCAAGTCTAACTGCTAGAATCAATTATTTCAATGCAATGAGAGAATGTACTGTAGAGAAAATAGATTCAAGTGGAAACTACGGAAGCCAGGAGTGGCCTACCTTGCCTTTTCTGTCTCCTGATAACAAGATAGATGTTGTTATCACGAGAAAACAACTGTAGCGGCCCTTTTTCCGTACTGAGACATCAAGACGTTATCCGATTTAAGCATTGACTGTATAAGATAGAACTGGACTGAGCGCGAGTGACTTCATAGCAAATGCCTCCAGCGAAATGAAGCCAATGCGGTCGCCATTTATCAGCAAAACGAATGTCGCCACGTTGGAGCCAGACAACAGAGAATGGTCAGAGCGGTCTGAGTCAACGTTTCTATGGCAAGTACTGTCGCCAATCAGGAGTGAGCCCGTTCGAAGTCCCCTTCCTTTTCACTGAAAGCGGGCACAGGAGAATCTGTCAATTAAACTTTTGAGGTGGGGGCCAGTGGCAGCGGTAGGGCGGTCGACCCCTGATCGTAAGGTTGCAGGTTCGATTCTCGGCTTGCACGCCCATGAGTCGATGTGTCCTTGGGCAAGACACTGAACCCCACCTTGCCTTTGGTGGGAGGTTGGCGCCAGTGTTCGGCAGTGGAGCCGGCACCAGTGTGTGAATGTGTGTGTGACTGTAAAGCGCTTTGGGCCTTGTAGGTAGAAAAAGCGCTATACAAGTATACACCATTTACCATTTACATGCTTCGACTGAGGCATCTGATTGGTCAGTTTATAACTTGAATAACTTGCAATAAAGAAAAAGTATATAACTGAAAAAAAAAACAGGATTAGCAAGAACATGTTAAAAAGAGACATCAGAGAAAGAATGGTTATTCTGACTGTGAAATAAGTGTTTATTCCTTAATCAAAGGCTATGACAGAACCCACAGCCAACAAAAGTCTCTGCCTGGTGAGTTCACCAACCTCCTGACCCTAAAACATTAGTAAAACTCCAACAGCCACCCAGGCCAACTCGGTCCGCTTTTTTTCTTCTGGAATCCGCAATAAAACAAAGCATTTTGTCAGAGAACATGTCGAATTACTTTAATCAAACTGATGTCGGTCATTTGAGGAGAAGATCGACCCGGCTGCAGCTGCGCAGACGGCTGCAGTTCAGTTATCCTCCAGTTGTTGTCGATTTCACCAGTGACCAGATGAGGGGATCAGGCCGTCTCTAGGGTTACAGGAAGATTGAAAGGTGCAGGCTGGAAGGACGGTGTGTAACTCACGACGTTGTCTGATATTAACAGAAAGTTAACGAGATAACGAGATAGTAGATTTTGTTATCACAAGAAAATGGGCAAATAACATTTTTTGCCGGAAACAATTCTGCAGATTAAAAAAAGAAATGTTACTTAAAAATATATCTTTTGCTGCATGAATGAGGTTGGTGATTATCACTTATTACTTATATTATTATAACACTGTGCTGGATGGATGGATGGATCTTCTAGCATCAAGTGCTTTTTCTTAACTAACATTGTTGTGAGTAAAAACTTACCAAATCACCCAACGTATCATAATTGATTCTGTCTATAACTCATAAAAAACAACATGCAGAAAATGATTTTGTAGATTTCATCAAAGGTTTTCAAAAACATCCTAATTCCCCCCACATTAAATCTGTTTTGGTCAATACTTTGTTGTGGTGGGCTTTTCAGTATAATAAGAAAAATAATTTTTTATAACCTTTACCCCTAAAAGTAGGCAAAAGTAGCTTTAAATCTAACGTAAATTATCTTTACTAAACAAAACATGCACTTGCATTTCGTAACATCTCTGACGTGGCCTGACTACTGTCTTAATAGCATTGAATGTTATAGTGTTGCACCAAAACATAATGCTGTTGGTAAACTTGAATTAATAGAATGAATCAATGTTTTTTTTTTAACTAAATAACTTTATTGTCACAAGATTTCTGAAGTTTAACCTATTCAGCGCCAAACTGACAAAAAAGAAGTGATAAAAAGATAAGAAAGTAGCTGTCAATCATACACAAGTGGAAAGCAAAGTTTAGCAATTTCAGCTGTGAAGGTGCAACAGATTCTTCCTTAAAAAACTGAGAAAAAAACATAATATATGATAAAATAAAGGATCAAAGATAAACTTTCCTGTTACATTTTAAAAAAACTTTTTTTTTAGTTCTCTGGGGGAAAAAAAACCTTTTTAAATGTAGCCACAAGCACAAAGTCTCCATCTAGGCCTGAGACTCTGAATGGATTAAAAAGAAGAATTGTAGCTGAAAAAACATCCTTCTTTTCTGCTTCAAGAGGATTAAACTCAGCATTCTGTTCTACTCTCCCTGACTGTTACCTATAGTCAGTCTGCTCAAACAGACGTTCAGATTCCTCGGAAAACATGAGGCAAAGGGATTTCCAGTGAGCTTGAATAATTTCCTGTGTGGCTTATATGTGCATCAAAACTCGACAAATATTTCATAGAAGCTCGCTAAATTTTACACGTCAAAATATCTGCCAATAAATGAGAAGCTGGGTGTTGAGGAACCCTAAGAGGGTTGAAACAAACCAATTTATTTAATATACCAGGAAGCCAAACTAAACCAACAGCTAACTTCATTCACTTCTATAAATCTTTGGAAGGGGTTTTCAACACTCAACACCTTAACTTCATGCTTCAGACTGGAGAAGTATCTGGCGACACCTAAATACCACAAGCTATATGACATCCGTGACACTTTGAACATTAAGACGACGAATCAGCTGATTCTGACGCGGAAAAAACGGCTCTTTACATAAACCTCATCGAATTTGACTCTGAACGTAAAGTGTTGCATAACGACGCAAAGCCGTTGTACTTTACATCAGAATCCACTTGAATTTCGTCAACTGTGTAAACGGAGTTTAAGGAGTGGAAAAAATGTAAATACTGGAGCTAAAGCTCTGATGTTAAAGAGTTAACAAAGAAAGTTTGCATTACGGTCAATTTAGTTGAGAAAAAACACTAGATGGGGTCATTCCCCATTGACTTCAATAGATGAAAACACAGTAAAATATTTACAGTCTGTTTTGAATACCTTGGTCCACCTAAGTGAAATCATACCTATGATGATGTATGAACTTTTTTTGTTCAAGATCAAAGCTGAGCCTAAATCTTTGAAATGACGGATCATTGTGGAATCTCTAAATTTGTAGGAGTTTGGCTTTTTTTTTTTTTTTTTAGTAACATCAAATCAAGCCAAGACTGTGACTTGAGCAGGAAAGTAGACTTCTGATTGGCCCAACACAAACCAATGAGTCATGTGACCACCAACTTTATTTGTGTTTTTCTAGTTTTAGGTAAAGTACCAGCCGAGTTCCTTATTTATCCACAATAAGCTGAACTAGACTTCCTATGAAAAAAGGAGAAAGCAACAATCTGAATCCCTGCTACTTTTAAGTTGCTGTATGAATGAATACGGCCACAACCTCAGCACGATTCCAGCAACCTCACCGATTATGAAGTTGTGTAACTCATAAATCAGAAAGCACTGAAGACATTTGTCTACCTAATACCAATCATTTATATATAAATGTAACTAGCACTTTAAGCAAAAATATCAGCAATTCCATTCATTTCCTATTATGTTTTTCTCTTCCCCTGTCCCTCCTTTGCCCCAGTACTCCATTACTGCTCCTCATACACATATCTCACAAGGATTTTGAATTTCCTATCCATATCTCGAATCAGTATGCTTGTTGGAAATTCAATTAATTTTCCTCTCAGCTCTCAGCGGCGGCAGCTAGACCCCTCTAAGCTTATCATATTTACTCTCTGAGCCCGAGCACAGAATACAGGAATGAGCTGAGACCAAGTCCCAAACACCCAGTGTTCCTGTCCGTGTCCTCTTCCTTTCACTCTTCAGGAAAAAATACCATGAGCTCTGCATGAGAAGTTATTGGTAATTTAAGAGAGATAGGATTTTTTTTTAAAAAGACTGTGAAAGAGACAAATCAAAGCAATTAATGCTGAAAACTGTTTAGTCATTAACGTCAATCTAAAAAAATAAAAAATAAAGTCACTGCTTCGACTAAAAAAAAAAGTACTTTCTAATAACTGGTAAGAAAGATGTCAGTCAAGCCCTAAAACTGTTCAACCTGCATATTAAGTGGAAATATCTGGAGGATTTCTATTAAAATGTTCAAAAGTTTTATATATTTGTAGTTTTGCATGAGGAAAATGGCCCTTTATATTTTTATGATTTTAAGTGAATATTTGAGCTAAATATGAGTAATATTTGGATGCTAAAGATGCTATGTTTAATATTTAGTTTGTTCAAATTTCAATGTGACATTTTTGAATGTGGCTGAGTTAAACAGAAGAGAAAAATAGTTATAAAAAATGTTATTATACAAAAAAACACAAAAACAATGAATATAGTTAAATTAATCTATATACCTATAGGTCGCTCTGGAGTATAACCTCCAGCAGCCAAAAATGCATAATAAAATGGAAAAAAAAATCAAATCTTAGTCTCATTACTTGAGTATAAGTCGCACTTTTGGTAAAAATGTACTTAAGAAAAGTACGGGAATTTCATCTTGACAGGCAAATTATAATGACAAGGTAGAAAACTATACACAGAGCATGCTCTACTACCGTAACCATATTTAGCTTCATGAAACTTAGGAGAAATTAAATAGGTGCCTAGGTTATAAGTGTGACACATGAATGATTATCCAGGTAACCATAAAAACATGCTAACAAGTAAACTAAATTCTTTGTATCACTTTAAATCACTAAATCCAATAAATTCTTCATTTTCTGTGTCGCTTTTGAACAACTCTATCAAGGTCGGCGCTTCTTCTTCTTCTGAGTTGCTGTCTGTAGCAAATACTAATGCGCATACCTACAGCGCCTCTAGTGGTGGTTATGGGGAAAATAACAAACACATTTAAAAGAAAACACACACACATATGTATGTGTGTGTACTTATATTCTGATTTTTTGAAACAATTCAATTTTTTTGTAAGGGGTTCACATTTCCAATTAAATGCAAACTTTTGTGATCTCCTGTGTGACCGTGAAATGACCCAGAAGTGACCCGCATACGCAGAAGAGTACTCAGCGGTGAACGACGTCACTGTTGTTTGTGGAAGTAGCTAACATTAACAATGGATGTCAACAACAGTGTTGTCAACAGCGGAGCTGTTTTTGCATTATTACATTCATTTTCACAAAGGAGCCAGCCCAATTACAATCTTCTCATTTTAAGAAGGCATTGGAGCCAGGATCGTCTGGACCCACTGATGTGGAACGGGGATGTGTATGTGCTGGGGCCACGTGTGTGTGTGTAAGAGAGAGGAGAAAGTGCGTGCAGCGCAGAGTAGGGAGTGAGAGGTGCAGTGGGGCGCATTCGTGTTGCTTGTTACAGAGGAAGGAAAACGATAATAAATTAAGGTTTCCCCCAGAAAAACTGCTATTGACTCTTTATTAACCTGCTCTGGAGAATCTGAGGGTCCGAACGGGGAAGTGAACCCCGAAGGGGTCCCCCGCGCTTCTGACCATGGTCGGAAAGGGAATAAAAGTCAAGCGGGAAAGGATCAACACCACTCTCGGCCATTTCGCTGGAAATGTTTTCAAAATCGTCCGCCATGGTTGTTGTTTATGTTCTCGTTCCCGCCTACTACAACGCAGAATTTGAAAAGATCGGATCTGTGTCATTCAGACTGACATGAAAAGATCAGATACAGGTCGCATAGGGGCAAAAAAATTGGAATTGGGTCGTTTCAGCCTGCAGTGTGAACGTAGCCTTAGTCGCCCCCCTGGCCAAGCTATGGAAAAAAACTGTGGCCATCACTTTTTTAGTGGTTGTGGACACTTTGTTAGGAATTGTGGTTATTCCTAATAAAATATCTAATTGCAAGAAAACTACTTTTTTCTAAGCCCTCTCTTTAAAATTCACAATTTTCCCCATTTCCTGACACTCTCATTGATTTTACCTTTTTTTCCAAGACGGTTAACTAGAATGTCTGTCAAAGTTAAATCTTCTGGTGTACATATTTAGGATGCAGAACTATCTGTGATAGCACTGCAAACTTCTTTTTATTGTAGCAGAAAGAAGAAGCAGCTACAAGAAATCATTTGTGCCTACAAGGACTTTAAATTTCTAACAGTTGTTTGGGAAACTCCACATTCAATTTGCTTTTTGATGCTCTGAGCCATTTAGAAGCACTTCAGGCACTTGTAAAAAAAAAAAAAAAGGAAACCTGCTGAGCGAATCTATCTGAGAGACACAAATGTGCTTTTACCAGAGCTTTCAGATAACAGGGCAAAAGGTGTGTATGCAGAAGTGCTACTTTGGTGGAGTTAGAGATGAAGAGCATCAGCATTTTGTTATATAATGCAGAAGAGTATGCTAAAGTGAAAGATTGGCCAAGATAGCTAAGTTCTAATAAATGTCAATATCATTGCAATTTTGAACCAGTTACACGACTGTCAATCTGTTTCTCCTACAGTAAAGCAGAACAACCTTCATATAAAGAAAAAAACATTTTAAAAAATGATACCATGGAGTCGCTGCAGACACCACTGATCCATGGCTCCAGAAACACACAGTACCAGGTCACCAGATGCTTCAATGTTGGTGAAAAACTTCAAAGTTGCCCAAATGACTTTGTCTGAGAGTGAAACTGAGACAAGGTGAGAGGAAAAAGTCATCAATCATGGAGAGTGCACCCTACTTCAGTCCTGTTTAAAACTATGAGAGTGAGATCTCCAGCAGCATTGTTACAAAAGCGCATTACTACAATATTTTACATTCAAAAATTTTCGTTTACATATTTGAGAAAACTTACAGAAAGTAATGACAATTATTAATGGATGAAACCCAATTTCCCCTTTTGTCCACATTGTTGAATTTTACCCCAGAAAAAAAATATTTAAGGTGTAAGACTGGAAATAAATTTGAATAAGCATCAATAGTTACTTCTGCTTTAGCCATAGGTATTATCCACTCCATAGATTATCAATAGTATTCTCATAAAGCCCTGTGTTTTATGTGTTTTCTTGAATAATAAAGCAACAGGGATATAAGTTATAAGTATTTTTAAACATTATGATACATTTAAAATTCATCGTATGGTCTAATGTAGTGGTCCCCATTTCTTGGGCCATGGATCAGTATTGTTCACTTAGTACAGGACTGCATAAAAACATACATAACTTTTATTATTTCCATTTTATTGAGTCTATCTCATTGTGACAGACGTTTCATTTTGTGAAACAGCCAGATTTTCTCTACCGCGTCCGCCTAGGATTCACTCTTGACGCATGTCAAGATGGTCTCCTCTGTCACGTGTCTTAAATCCATCTGCTACGGTCTTGAGGCAGCTGCTCCGATGGCTAAAATGAAACCTCCAAGTGTCTTTGGAAAGTTTTATTTAAAGAGTAACGAGCCAGTGAGCAAACAGAAGGGGACTCTTTCTAATTTCAAAGACAAATTTAACAAACAAAACCAGGAGTCTCACCAACCTATTTATGATTAGGAGCCATTTGAATGTCACAAAGATTTTCTTTTATTTTTCTATTTTCTAATCATGCTATGAAGGAATAGTTGAAATAGATTTGATTTATTATTTATTATTATGTCTTAGTTTTATTGTCGTTTCCTTTGTTTTAATTGCTAAATCAGTCAATCAATAACACATTTCCATCTAGTCTGTTTAGTTTGTGTTAGTGCTTGAAACTGTGTAATCCCAGGAAATAAAGAAAGGAAAATATAAATTTGTGAAGAAAAAAGAAACTTTCTAAAAGATTAATACTAAAAAAATTGCAGTGTACATGTGCTTCATAGCAAATTTGCTGAACACAACTGATTCCTGTTGGGATTGACACAGACAGGCCCCTCTGAGTGTGAGCCCCCTCCTCATTGGACCAAGTCAAACATTGGTGACTGTGGCACAGCCACGTCGCTTCTGCGCACATCACCTGCTTGCTCTGTTATGCAGCAGTGACAGAAATTCCGAGGAATTGTCAGCTCCTGGTCTGCAACCTCTCTGTACAGACTCCAGCTGGTTGCCCAATCAGCCCCAACATGCCACTTCTAATCTCACCCCCAGCCTGTTGGGCCATTCTCGTATCAGCCGAGGCTTTGACAGCTGGATAGCTGGAAAAAGAACGCTGGGGATCTGGTCCCTGCGTTGGGTAAAAAAAAAAAAATAAATAAAGAAGGGCTCATAATTATTCCAGTCTGTGCACAAGACCACCAGAGATTATTTGTCTGGGTTAAAGAAATATAGAAGGCTTGGAGTCAGATCAAGTGAAAGAAAAAAAAAAGAAGCTGGAGAAAATGCAGGCAGTTGTGTCAGGTTGTGGAGGACATGATTAGAGGGAAAAGGATGGAATTTCACATCATTATTTTCTAGCACAATGTAAAGAAAGAGAATCTTGAGTTGTGATTCACAACATTTTCTCTCTCAATTTTTTCTAGATGTCCTCAAACATCAGAAAAATGCCACAAGAACATGTTGAAAACACCCCAAACATAATTTTGACAGTTTTATTATAGGAGCTGGAATAGCAAGTTTTTTAATGAAGCTACAAGAAGGCGGTATATGTACCACCTAAAACCCCCACCTTTTTCTATGCATAACTTTTACATCCCAATGGTTTATAAAGACAGGGATGAGGAAGAATAATGTCATTATGGGGGGAATTCACATCAGTTTGTCTTTAATTAGATAGTCTTCTCGGCCTTGGCCGGTGTGGAAGTAATCTGAACACCAGTGTGAACCGAAACAGAAAAAGGAATTTGGTCTGACTGAAAACAAAACACTTAAATCGCTTGCAAATGAACCTTTGTGCACTTTACCGACTGTGTGAATGCAACGAACTACCAAAAGGTAATACAAACCATACGTATGAGGAAAAAAAAAGATTTATTTACAAAAACATGAAGCAGTAGGAATGGATTTTTTCGTTGTGCCTATTTTCTTCCTTAAAGAAGAAAACTCCTTCAAGTTCAAAACTAATTTTCGGGGGAAAAAAACACAGCATAAGAGCTGCTTTTTTAGAAGGAAGAAATTCTGATTCCAATGAGTCTGATCGGGGCAGAGTATTCCGAACGGCGTATTTACATGAGGCATTTTTCTTCCGATCAGGCGTTCATTTTGATTATTTTTGTCCATGTAAACGCAGCTACTGTTTTAAGGTAGTTTGGGTTACACAATGCAAAATGCAAATCAAAACAAATGAAACAAGAAAAATTTGAACAATTGGCATTTTTTTCAACAGAAAACTAAGGGTGTAACATTCATTTTAACAACAATTTGATTCATATCATAATTTGTGGTTGATGATACGAGTCGTAGTCGATATTGGTTCATTTTGAAGAATCCGATCCACTGATCTAAAATCAATCCAGATCATATTCCTGCTACTGAACAGTTTTCCAGATTCTTGGATTTCTTCCAGATCATCAAGTGGAAATGAAATCTGTGTCCAAACAAACCAGTAAACTAGAATGAATGTCAAATCCATTCACATGTTAGTTTCCTAAAGTTCACCACTGTTGTTTTTCCACATCCAAAGAATCCAAAGGGAACATTCTTAGAACATTCTAGACACTGGACGGTCACATGACTTTATTCAAAGTCTGTCCACACATTGGACTGGAATGATGGACGGATCCGTGTTCATGACATCACGTGTGTTTTGTCCGATATCTCATTTTGAAGGAATCTTTTAATGACACATGTTGATTCGATTAATAACTGGCTTAAACATATGGATCTGGTTGGATTGTTGCAATTCAAATCAGTTCATCCATTAAGTGGAGGAATCGTTACACCCTTACAAAAAACGTAAAGATTGGAGTCACCAGTTATCTGCATCTACTTTTCAGAATGAATCATTATCCAACCTAAAACCCATTTGATCGCTGCTCTTAGTTTAAGATGAAATTTACATTTCTTTCTGCGTTTAACCATGTGAGATCGCAGTAGTAAAGTACTTACTCAATAAATGTAAATCAGCGGATTCTGCCGTTATGCAGAACTTTACTTTCATATACTGTAGTGTTTCTCGGTGTACAGCCGACATGAAAAGCCGATTTTCTCCGCATAAGAATCAGCTGATCAATGTTGATTGCTCGTGTTATTTGAATAAAATGTGCTTGTCCGAATAATATTTTGATTTAAACGGCAGGGCTACTACTGGAAGATTTGTAGGATTATGATAACAAAATACCTTTTTTTTTTTTTTTTAATAATATTCGGCAAACACTATCCAATCTATCTATACACATTGGTTCCCTTGAGATGCCAAAACAAAATGCATACATCTGTACAAAAAGTCTAATCTCTGAGATGTGACTGATATACATTTATTTATGATAAGATCTTTTAAAGCTGAGTCACAAAGCCAACCTGCTGTGAGAAACGATGAGTGGAGCGAAGCAGATTCATAGTCAAGATCAAAACCTAAAGGGAACTTTATTGTTTCAAAGCAAAAACAGTTTGAGTAGTGTCAGTTGAACTACTGTAGAGCTGAAATGCTTTGACTGTTGCTAAAGTCAAAAGAGACAAGATCATCTGACTTACTTGAATCCATTAAAGCATCACATAAAATAAAGATGTTAGGCAAGAAAATAAGGGCATCAAGATGCAGTGTATGGATTTTTATCTTTGCACATACCTCCTAAGTCAAAGGGAGTATTTTCCCGCGGATAAACCTCCCCTCCTGATGTACGATAATACTAAGACGCTTCACTTTATCGTGCTGCACCACGTCTGTGAATGCAATTTCAGTGAGAAAATAAACAAGTCGACTGTACCTCTGCCAATCTCCCATTAGAAAATGATCTGCTGCCGTGATGTAAACAAACCGCCAGACATGCTGGGCTCTCCCAAAGTGCAAAATACAACTTCTACTCTTCTAGCCTTTAGTCGCTCCCCCCCCCGACTTAGCCGCCATGAGGGATTCACCCGCCCCTCCTGAGACAAATGCTGAAACCCACAAATAAACAGCCTTCAGACGTTTACATATGGAGCGCGACGCTGTCAAAGGCCCCCAGAGAGCGAGCTCTAAGCTCATTTGCACAGCGGATGTGAGAAGATTCAGGAATGGCTGCTTGAGTTTCTGATAACTGACGATGAAAGAAATATTTCAGATGGAGAGGTAAAAACATTTGGAGGCTGGAGGGCCTCATGAACGCAAAGCCTTAGGAACATTTTCACTCCTGTGGGCAAAAAAAATACATATGAAATGTCTACTTAACTGTAAACACATGACGGCAATGTATTTCTGATTACAAATTCATGTAAAATGTTTTATGTTAATGACTGCTTTTCTTTGTCCAGTTTGAAAGTTGTGGCATTTTCAAGAGCAATGCATGAACACATAAATAGCACACATAAAATATCGAGAATTGTACAAAATAAAAATAAATAAAAGAGAAAATCAAACATTTTGTAGTACCTTTCAGTGTTTACCTATTTTACTGGATACTTTCATTTAAAGTCCCAATCCAATCATATTTTGATCTATTTTTAAAGCGATCCCATTGGTTCTTTTTAATTAGAATTACACGTTTTTTGGACAAAATTCAGAAAATCCTGTTGTAGTGTCTGCAGAGGTGCAGGAATTCATTAAAATTCATCTACTGAGTTGTGGGCAACCCCATCCCCCCTTCCCCTCTCTCTGTTTACACACTCTCCATCCAGTGTACAACTAGATATGAGGAAAACTTGTCACGTGCAATATTAGTGACCACTATTGCAATTTCATTGCACTGGAACAGTTTTGTTCAAAAAATTTAAAAACATATCCTAAATTATAGTCCAAATGACCCTGGTCTACATAGGAGGCAGGACTAATAACATCAAAGGGCTCAGATTAATTGTTTACCACGTGAAGGGGTCCATCTGATTGGTCAAATGCATAAAGGGCTCCATTGGATTTGTTAAATACTTCATGCTGCCATTAGATTGTTTAAGCATGTGTGTAAAGATTTAGGGTAACCAGATGATGCCGTCGTTTGCGGCGCCTAACCTAACATCATCGGTGTGACAAAAATGGAAAGCATTCTTGAAGCTTTTACAGTTTAGGTCCAGATTCCAGCTCAAACGAAAGGAACAAAGACGTTGTTCATGGATCTATTTCTCTGCATCGGAATGGAGCAGAGCCGGGGGCTTGAGTTCCACCCGCTGTGTTTTTCTATGTAAAAAAAAGTTTTGTCTTCTCCTGATTTTCAGGGTTTTTTCTCCACTTTTTTTTCTATATATCCTCAAACATCAGGAAAATGCCACAAGCATGTTAGAAACACCAAAACCACGATTTTCACAGAAGCGTGACCTTTAATAGCCGTCCAAAAACAATACAAAATGATGCAGTTATAGTCAAGTAAATGATCAAATATTCCTTGCCCCTCTTGCTGGAGCACAAAACCCCTCTTTTTTTTTCTTAATTCCATTCTTATTCTTTTTTCTCTTTCTCTGCTCTCGCCCTCCTACTCATCTGTCTGAACCCGTTACTAGAATAGCTTTGCTAGCATCATTCAGGCACACACGCTGTCTAATGAGCTATTCTAGCCGGCTGTTGACAAAGAAAATGAAAGCTGGTGTGATTACAGAAATCTGGGGCTCTGCCGAACTGCAATTTGAGGAAAATGATCCGGGCTGCCGCCAAACTCTGAAAGGAGCATCACCTGAGCTGCTCCAGAAAAACGAAATGGCAGGAAGTCCTTACAAACGCGTTCCACTCACAGATGTACACGATAGCGGTAATCCCACTGGGACTCAACACAATGTCAAATCCAGAAATAATCCAGGAGGAAATGCTCCACCCCTCTTTTTTCTTTGTACATTTCCAAAGGTTTTAATGAGAATCACACAGTGTGATCACAAATTTACGGGGAAGGGCCAAAAAGCTGAGAGGATTTCTCCACCCCTGCTGCATGAAGGATTATGAGCCCTCGTTTTGAATCGTTCGGTTTTCCAGATTGCAGGCTTTGCAGAGCTGGGAGAGGCTCTGCAGGAGTGTATAGCAGGTCGGTAGGGCCCAATATGTTAATATTGGTCCGAGATAAATACCAAAACATTTCTGTTCTTGAAATTTTGCATGGCAATTTAAAAAAAAATATTTAACAAGGAACTCCTCTTTTCTCGAGTTGGATACAACGGCTCACTGCTTCTGGCTGCCAACCGACACCTAAACATGAGTGGACAAATCACAGGGGTAGCCATTTCAGGTCAGTTCTCCAGCCAACTTAGCACAAAAACACACACACACAGTGTTGACATCCCATCCATAAAATGTCTACCTGATTCCCGGGTTTCCTCTCTGAATCCCTGCCAAATCCTGCTATTACAGAAAAAAGTCCACGCACCCCGACTCAGGTTTTTTCTTTCCCAATATCTGTCATTTCTTTCTTCTTCTTTTTTTTTGCGTCAATCTAGCTCTACCCCACCACCCTTTCACTCTGCCTCCTTCCATTATTTCTGGGATGACAAAAAAATATATATATATTTGACAATCCATCCCCAGTGAGAGTGAGAGGCGGCACTAAGGTGACCCTGAGGTTCTCATCAGCTTCCATCCGCCTTTTTCCACCACTTTGCACCAAAAGCTTGAAGACACAGCAGCTGCCACTCACCGCTTCCATTACCCCCTCACACCAGATAACATCTGAACCTCACTGCCACCCCTACGCCAGTTCATATCACACAGAGGCACTGAACACCCCCCCCCCCCACGCACAGAGGCAAAATGAATTACAATAACTCAAAAAGGGGTTTGACTGAATATGTCCTCATGGAAAAAAAGGAGCTGAGGTGGGAGTCGGAAATGGAGGACGGTGGGTAAAACTGTAAGGAGACAGCGATCTAACAACTCTTCCTCCATCTCATTTCCACATCCTATCCCTCTTAGTCTAGATTACATGGTTATTCCGAGTGCCAAAAAAAAAGATTAAGAAGGAAAAGCTGGTGTTTTGTGTCTGAACATATGCTTAGTGGGACTGGCAGATGGGTTTGCTTTTAATACTTTTCCTTAAGCGTGACAAATATGATTGCTTGTGTGTGTGTGTGTGTGTGTTACATTTCACCATCATCATCACTGCTTGGGATCTGACCAAATTATGATGCGCTCTCAATAGAAATGACATGCTTTACATCCCCAACATCAGTGGGAAACATCAAACCTTTAAAGAAATATTAGTTTATATCTTCAGAAGCTCTTCGTGTAATACTAACTGCTCTCCAGGACATTTATGTTACCCACAATCTTGGTAAACAATAGCTCCGTTTGTTTACAATGGAACTAAATATTTCTTCTTCTGCGGCCTTTAACGGCGTAAAAAGTTGAAGAGTTTTAGTTGTGGAAAGATTGTCAATACTGGAGCTAAAGCTTTGGTGTTTTTAAAGATGATCTTTGTCTACTAAAGTTTATTCCTAGTGCCTATGGTGGCCCTAAAGTTCAAATCACATCAACAAATCAAATGGAATGTCAGGTTTTGATATGTTTTTTGATACTTCTTTTGCTTTTTTAATTGTCGTTGTGATCAGCGACGAGTGATTTGTTGATGTGATTTGCACTTCAGGGCTACCGTAGATGCCTTGTATACCGATCCTGCCTGTGTATCATCTTTCAATAAAAAATAAAATGCTGGCTTGGAGAAGTTTAAAGTTGTACTTGATGCCATAGGCTTTAACTCAGTGACCTACTGTATATGCTTTAGTGCTTATATTATGGTACAAAGGTGCCTCCCAGTGAAAGGAATACCATTCAATTTAGATTTCCTATTTAAGCATTTCACTAATATTTCAATAGATCTTGATCCAGTACTTTATTTGTACTTTAACTTTTTTTCCTTTAATTTGCAGCCTGAAGAGGAGCTAATAAACTAATGTGTCTATTTTGAGGGGGTGTCTGAGGAAATTGGGGACTCATTTGGACAGAAAATCCTCTGGTCGCTGATGGCGACTAGCTTTCCAGGCAGTTCATTACTACTCACAGGCTGACCACATGGGATGTAACATAACACTGAACTGGTTAATGGGCCAACTGCCCTGGCATCTGGGAGGAGTTTCACTGCTGCTGCTCCAAAATGCCAGCTTGTTAACTAACTGGGCGTTCAGAACTTGCCGCTGGGTCCATTTCCAATAATGGTGGTTCCGTTTGAGCGCATTGGAATGGAACTTCTTAGGCCACCTCACAACAATGCATGTGGATGCTGTTATTACCGTTTGGAGGATTTGTGCGATGGTGCAGTCTGGAGGCGGAGCTTCCCCACAGCACCATCGCAAAGGCAAAATTTCAGGCTGTCCCCCATTAGAACGGTTTACCCCTTTTTTTTAATTTCCTGGAGATTAAATTCATTCATTCAACCTACAAACAAAGACATTTATCTAGTCAGGATCATTTTTCTCTCTTTTAATAAGATTGTGCTGTTTGATAGGAGGTGTTCTTTACCAATATCATGATATAATTGAGCTTCATTGGAGAGTCCACAAATGAAAATAGCACAAGATAATATTTTTTGTATTCGTACTACAAATATTAATGACACCCAAAGTGGCATTGATTGTTCCATTCTTTTTGTTCTGTGGATGGATGCAAAAACTTTTGTGTGGCTTCAGAAGACTCAAAATTGGTCAAGACCTGAAAATTTTGGGGTGACGAGATCCATAGCAGCTTGACAAATATTACTTTATAATGACATTGCTGTTAAATGCCTATGTTTGTAAAACTAGAAATGGAAGGAAAGAAAAGACAAAGAAAGAAAAAGTTTTTTTTTTAAAAACAAATGTACATTTCTGTTAAACTGAGGAAATATAAAATATATTCTTCTAACTGCTTAGTTTTATTTTAACGAACCACTGTGGCAACAAAGGGGATTATGTTTCAGAAGAGGTCATCCTTGTTACCATTTGAGGTGTTTGGGGGAGACAATGTTGTCGGCAAGTTCCTTCTTCTTCAGTGCAACTACAGCAGTCCGATGTAATACTACAGGTCCTTTGTGATCAAAGGAATACAGGACTCGAGTCTAATGTCACACTGCTGAAGTCTCTTGATGTTAAATGCTACACTATAGATGCTAAACGTATAACTTAGGTCCAGCGACATGTTGTGAGAAGTGCCTTTTTTAGATCAGGATATCAGGAAGAGAAATAATAGATTTTAAGCCATAAGAGGAAAGTGTCAAGGGGTCTTAAGGTGTTATTAGGATGCTAGATGACAGCAGTCACGTTTTAATTGGCCTCATATCGGCTCAAAAGAGGCGATACCAATACCAGATATGCAGTGTTGGGGTAACTGATAACAGTAACAAATTCTTCAATTCAATTCAATCCAATTCCATTTTATTTAAATAGCCCAAATTCACAACAACAGTCGTCTCAATGGGCTTCGTCCCGGTAATTGTAAGGTACACATACAACATACAAAAAGGATCATAAATGCGTAGAATTCAATAGAATAACTCTAAACTTTAACAAATACTAAACTTCAAAGAAGTACTTCATTACTGTCGAGAAGAAATGTACCCAACACAGCAAATATGTAAACAAACAAAAACATAAATGATACAAAGGTTCCAGTGGGCCAAAAAGTTCAAATATGATATTCAACTAAAGAAGCAACTAAGGAAAAGGAAACATATCTGATAAAAAAGAAAAAAAAAAAAAGGATTGATATGTAGAGCCATTTACCGAAGAGGATTAGGGCCATGGACAAAGAAAAAAAAAGCGCATAGAAAATTCTGACTTTAATCTCAGAATTCTGACTTTAATCTCAGAATTCTGACTTTAAACTCAGAATTCTGACTTTAAACTCAGAACTACGGAGGCCTGTGAGCTACTTCCTTCAGTTAGCTTTAGCAGCACTGTGGAGTCATACATGCTGAGTGGAACTAACGAAAATGTCCTCTTTAAGTTTCTCGTTGTGTGCTGAAGTTTACCAGGAGGCCACTGTGTTAACAGAAGGTGAGTAAAAAGAGATTAATTTAGAATTTTTTAATGAAACGGCGAAAGACTATGCTAGCATCTTGTAACTGTAAAACATCTTTTAAAACTACATATGCTGTTATCAACATCTGTGACAAACAGTCTCACGGACGGAGTTTCAAGTTGTGCATTTCTGCACACTGCAGTTGTTTGCATTCAACTACCTGATTATCTCATTTCTGGAGATTTAAAGACGTTTTACACGAATACATTTTTATCCAACAGATTGTTGTGTTTTCTAAGAATGGGTGACTGTAAATGGCCACCGAGCTTTATTTTGACTTTATTACAATATTTAGCTCTCATACGTCCTGTCACGTCATTTTATATCTTTCTTATCGTCTTATTGGCCGACATGCAGAAAGATGGAACTCCACATGCCAAGACTTAATTTGGAGAAAAAGAAGATTTTCTTATATTTTTACTGTGACATCAAGTAAAACTCATATACTTTTTTTAAAATTATTATTAATTAATTTTTCTTTTGTGCAGATTGGCCGTGATGTCATCGCTTTGGAGGATGATGCAGCTCTGGGACAGACACAACACACACAATCACCATTTACACACTTTACATTAATCAACTATAATGATGCAAGTTTTTTGGACTGATGGAAGAAGCTGCCGGAAGCTCATGTATGCAGGAGAACATGCTAACTCCACACAGGACCCTTTTGGGATTTGAACCAGAGCCCTCTTACTATGAGGCAGTACGTCATTGTGCAGCTGTGAGAAGTTTATTTTGAAAATAAGACCATTTTAAGTTGGAAGCAGTTATTAGAAACAACATTAATTTGAGTTTATTGTTTCAATCATGGTCAATTGGAACATACTTCCTTCAACACAGGAACAGCACATATATAAAGAAACAAAAGTAAGTCACAATCTGAGTATACATCCTTGTAATTTACTTTTCACAATACAAATTAAACAGTTAATGCTTGAAATGGGAAGAGAAGAAGCAAATTTATTTAATCCCTTCCCTATTATAATATGCATAACTTAACAATGATAAATGGTTGCTATATTATAAATTATAAACTGTAATGTTTCTATAAAAATGTACGAATAAAGGTCTATCTTCTGAAATGTTTTTGTATGAATTTATTGGAACCATAACACCTTTTTTACCACATGTGTGAGTTAAACAGGAGTTGCCAACATTATTTACAATGTCAGAACTAACACATGTAATGCAAGTGGCTGAATATTTCAAAAGGAAGCAAATAAATCATATAATGGAAATTTAGTTGATTTAATACTTTTGATCTTAGGTTACTATTATTTGATGGATCTGTTGTGGAAATACTGAAAATTAAAAGTAAATAATAAAATGATGAGAAAAAATGTGTTTAGTTATACATATTTCTTTAAATTTCACAGAAGAAATAACAGGCCGGGATAGGCTCCAGCAGCCCCGTGACCCCAAAAGGGACAAAACGGGTTCAGAAGATGAATCAGAAATAAATTCAAATTAGAAGGAAAAGGTATGTCAGTTATCTGCAGGTATTCTCAGATATGTACTATCGCACATATAAATAAGAAAAAACAGTTAAATTACTTTGTTACCATAGCTCCATTAAAAATGACAGATAAATAAATAAATGTGCTTAAAAATAATAACAAGAACAAGTTTCCAGTGTCTAATGTAGAGTCTAGCATCTGTTGGGAAGAAATCTCAGCAAAAGGACTTCTTTCTGCTTTGACGTGTTGCAGACTCCACAGGAAGGGAGGTGAAGTGTCATTTCTGGATCCTCCAAAGCGATGACATCACTTTCAATCTGCACAAAAAAAATACATTAGTTATAAAAGAAATGAGTTTTATTTGATGTCACAGGGAACATATAGGGAAAAAACAAGTCCAGTTAGTATTTTCAGAAGCATAAATAAAAAATTAATAATAATAATATCTCATTGTTAAACAAACACTCTGCAAACAACGGTCCCCCGTCACAGAATAAAAGGGATAAATGGAGCTTCTTTCTTTCTTGCTGTGTGCAAACATTTGACATAAATGTACTTGTTGGCCATTTATATGCCCACTAAAACTGGACAAATGTGGTTAATCAGGTGAATCCGAACGGACTATGAAAATGCAGCTGAGAGAAAATAGTAGACTACAAAAGAGTCAATCATCCGATTCTGGAGAACTACGTACATAATGACGTAACGATCAAGCTTCCCGGTGTTTAAAAAAACCCCGCTCAATAAAAATAAAATAACTCGCCCTGTAAAAAAAAATAATAATAAACTGTACCATGTGACGTTTGCAGCTGTGCCGATAGCTTAATGTGGGTGCTAATGTGCTAAATAGTAAACACATTGCTTCGGTTCAACGAAGAAGAAACGGCGGTTGCCGTGGATACGCAACGCTACTCTGAGGTGTCACATGACTTTCCCCACCTGAACTTTATTTAAACTCGCCCAGATACAGAATAACAAAAACTATAATATTGTATTAAATGTTATGAAAGGGTATGATTCTGTGACGGGGGACCGTTGTTTGCAGAGTGTTTGTTTAACAATGAGATAATAAAAAGAGAGAACGTGTCTGTCACGTGAAGAGAAGGCTGAAAACCGAACGTTAAGTTATTGTGTTGGACGTGTAAACTAAAATATCGGTGGGTATGCTGCATAATAAAACACGAAAATCTGTTAAACATACGCAGAGAGTATTTTCTGAAGGGTATAAAAAACGAAATTATAAGGTAGTTGTTGATGTAAACGGGCACGACAATGGGTGCTATTACAAAGCATTTTTTGCACCAGCTATGCAAAGCCCTGCATGCATGACTGATGCAAAATGCTAGCATAGCCTGCTGCCCGTTCATTTACAAGATTCAGTTTAAAACAATTTCTTTTTACTTACCCTCTGTTCTTCCATTAGCGAAATGACCTCCTCTGGTAAACCTTAAGCGTGCAAAAAGACACTTACAGATGTCAATTTTGTTGGTTTCACTAATGCAGACTCTGCAGTGCTGAAGAATGTGGCTCACATGCGACGGAAGCGCACAATTCTGACTTTAAAGTCAGAATTCTGAGATTAAAGTCAGAATTCTGAGATTAAAGTCAGAATTCTGAGAATAAAGTCAGAATTCTGAGTTTAAAGTCAGAATTCTGAGATTAAAGTCAGAATTCTGACTTTAAAGTCAGAATTGTCTATGACCTTTTTTTTTATTTCTCCATGGCCCTAATCCTCTTCCGTAGCCATTCATTTCTATTTTTGAAAAAAGTTAGTTTTTTAAGGTGGAGGGGTTTGTTTTCTTGCCTTTTTTATGGATGGTGCTGATTTTGGACGACACTGTCCCAAAAAGCAGATGTTTGTATTTTTGTGACGTTTTCAGGCAGTATAGCCCACCCTCAAGGGTACAATGTGAAAGCAAAACAGACTTAAGGAAAATATGTTTTTTTTTTTAACATATCGTGTATAATATTGTTGTTCATCATCGCAGAGAAATTTGTGCCGGATGCCCTTCCTGACATGGGGAACATTTCCTGTCCACTTAAATTAAGAATAGACTATTCAACATTTTTACCTGCATTAATTTATGAACAAGACAGACTCCGACTCTAATTTCTCTTATTCAGTTTTCCCCTTGATTTGCTGGACTAAACTTTTGCCATGACATCCAGTCATCAAACCACACATAATGCAGAAGAATACGCATTTCTCTTTGGGTAATTCTTTATATTTTAGGAAACTGCAAATTAATGAACTAAGCCAGCGAGTCAATTGACATGATAGCCAATAAAATTTGATAGATATTTCGTAGTTTGTATTAATGGGTTTGTCACAACAACAACTTACTCCTATGAAGCGTAAAGACTCCTTTACTGTTAAAAATAAAGCTGCAAATGCCAACGTCAATCAGGTCCAGGCTACTCGCCAAACCTGAATATCTATCTGCACTTCGGCTTTCCCATACCTATGAAGGTGGAATATAAGAGTAGACTTCATGTGTTCGTGCATGAGAGCAAAGCAGTGATTTGCAGCACAGAATAACGGAAAAAGATGCACACACACATATTTATTCACACACACCTACACCAAAGTCGGTGGGCTGGTAGTGGCCAGCCTTATCACTGTGCCACAAAGTGGGAAGATTAGATTACTCACTTCTCTAGACCTCCAACTTGGTTGCCATAGCAATAGCAATGTGACTGGGGCAACAGCTCACCGCCGTGGCTGCCGCTGGATTGAACAATCGTGGGGGATCAGTTTGTCACTTTATTTTATTCTTGTTCCATCCTACTTTGCAATTTACTGCATAAAATAACAGAATTAAATTTTCAAGCACATAAGTAATCTGCAAAGTATTACTGACCAAAACAAAAAGGAGAGCAAACATCATGGTGCTAAATAAACATGCAGGTAGGTAGTGCATTTCAATTGAGAGGAGTCTCCTCTCTGCAAAGCCTGGAAATAGAAAATGAATCTAAAAGGTTATTGTGGTGGGCAGAAATGACCTTCTGTACCAATCATTACTGCAGCGGAACCAAAAATGCATCCAGCTAATGATTCTCTGTTTTAACATTTCCATGATAGACCAGTGAGGGGATTCAGTCTTGTCTCTTGTGCTTTACAGTTTCTCAACAGGTCTTCTTAAAATCCCAGGTAACCCAAGGAAAAGCAGTTAGCCAGCCGTTTCAATGAGGAACTACAGCTGATGCTGCTGCCGCTAAAGACAACTTCTTAATAAGCTTATAATACAACCATCAAATAAAAACAAAACTTGGTTTCTTTAAGAAAATAAAAAAGTCATTCATTAAGACCAGCTGACCCTTAAGCATTTCTAAATCTTAATCTGGTAATCTCAGAGAAATCTGTGAGTTTAGAATCTTTAGAAAAACAGCTGATTCCACATTTTCTCCAATTCTGAGTAAACCGTTCCCTCGTTTATCGCAGTAGTTACGTTCTAAAAGTAACCTGTAATAGTTTATCCATGAATCCGTGCAGTAGGATTACAGATGTTTTTAGGCTGTAGAACTCCTCATTACACTCTTTTCTATATGTCTCAAACTCTCAAAGTTCAAACCTACAAAGAAAAATAAGTCCAGTATCACAGAATGAAAAACGAAGATCGGATCACGCTTGAAGATTTATATACAGTAACTCCGGCGAGCTGAACACATTCTGAACAGGAGAGCCGGCACAGAGGAGATTGATAAACATGGTCTACAGCCAATTAGGATTAGAGTTGGGTCATCTAGACCCACTAGACAGAGCTCTGAACCTTTTTTCTTCAATGATTTGTGATCTTCACTGGTGTCCATGAATTACATGAAATCTTTCCACCTTTATCCACCTTTGTCATGGTAGGGAGAACACGTCAATGTAAGGATCGGGTCATCTGGACCCCATAAGATAGCACAAGGGATACAGTTCGCCGGTTAAACAAAAGAAATTGCAAAACTGGACTGAAAAAGAATCATAGAAGATTACAAATGGTGAACTGCGATATAGCGATGAAACAAAGTCTCTTCTGAAAGCTGATATGTAATAACATGATGTGAAAGAATACAAATAACTGTTTTCTAGTTTTTGATAAGAAAAACATCAACGTCACCAAAGACAGGCTCCGCCTCAGTCTGCAGCCTCAAAGAACCCTGTTATTGGGTGTGTAACAGTACCTATATAGGCGCAGATGAGAATTTCCAACCTTTTCCCTAATTGTTAGTCAGGCAGTTGAGTTGTGAGCATCTCCAACATTTGAATGACATTTTTTTTGTTTTTTCTTCCCTCATGCATCTTCCAAACAAGTTTGGAAAAGGCGTAGTAGAACAGCGACTCTCCAAACATCACCATGATTTCCTTCTGTTTGTGCCGTGTCAGAAGCTATGCTAATGTTACACACCACGCTGCAAGTATAGCAGGAATATTCAACACTCTGGGTACATAAATTGGCTGAGAACTGTCATGCTTGGAAGTAGAATCACTCGGGTCCAGAATAACACCTTCCCCTGTGAAGAAGCACTTGACTCCTGTTCTCTTCCTGCCCCGTCTGCAGTCTATTCATGCTCTGAACACTATGGTACAGAGGAGTGAAAGACAAGGATTGGTTCAGGCAGGCAAAACTTGGTTTAAAACAAAACAGTGTTGTGAGCCTTCCGTGTTCCCTGATTTTATTTCCAGTGGATCCCAGAATTCCCTTCATGATAAAAAGAAAAACTCAGTTTTTTGTTCCACTCTGCACGCCTGACATCCTTTCTTTGAAATGTCAAAAATTGTACATGTTTACTACAATATAAAGACTTGGAGAAACTTTTTCAGTTGCTATGGCAACTAAAAGACTCTACACAGGTACAACTTTTTAAGTCAATCCGTTTTTTTTAATTGCCAGTGACACAGGAGGACAATCCTTATTAAAAGTTTCAATGAATATTTTTACTAAAAAACATTTTCTTTTGTTTTTCCAAAAACTTTGAATAAATGAGTGTTTGCTGCTTCATAGCACCAACTTTGAGAGTTGCTGCAGAAAAATGAAGTCATTCACCTGGAAATTAAATTAGGAATTGCATTAATCAAACTGAAAAGATAAAATGTTATAGTCCTCTGGGTCGGATCATATTTATTACCACCATCCTATTTTATTTAGGGGCAATAAATGTTTATATTTTTGTTTATAAAGAAACGGTAAAAGTAAAAGCATGTCATTTTTTTAATTAACATGTCAATACAAATACAGCAACAACCAGATATCATTGTGGAGGATTCCATGGTTAAAAAAAAGAAAAAAAGAAAAAGATCCAGCTTTATTTTTTTTTCTAATATGTTTGATTAAATCAAATACAGTAACTCAAAAATGTCCATAGAAAAACTAAAACACTCCAAAAGTTAAAGGATGTACATGATTTGTATAAAGAACACCACATAACAACTAAAACTTTAGTGCTTTAAACATCCACACTCCCATTAACTTTTCTTTTATATTAAACCATTTTTATTTACAAAATATAAACATAAATAGATAAACAAAACATAGATTATTTTAGCTATAGATAAAGCATTCTAATCCTGATTAAATTGTACCTTCAAAAAACACTTAAGTTAGATATATAGTACTTCCTTCCCATTGATAGTGGAATAAATAGTACATTAATCTTTTGCTATTCTTTTTCTAGATTCTGGCAGAATAAACCAAGTCTAGAGTAAGTCTTGGAGCCAGCTTTCAGTACCACACGGTCACACTGACACACAACACATTCCTAATTGTGGCTCTGTAAAGGTTTGGAGGAATCTGTCTGGTTCAACATCCTGAGAAAAAAACCTCTTAAGAGGCTTTTTCAACAAAAAGAGAAAAAAAAATGGTATTCTTCTTTAAAAAACAACGTTATACCTACGACTAAAATGTGAAAAAGAAGAAAAACACAGTTCAAGCAAGTGTAACTAATGGGTCTAATGACTTCACAAGGATTAAAGCATTACATTTATTTAAGTTCATGTAGTGTTAGCTTTTTGTCTATTTATTTAAAGGAAAAACATCCATTCAACCTCAAAAGGAGGTAGGCAATAACTATTTAAAACGTGAAAATTGCTAAACACTTTCATAGCTCCTTTGGGTTGATAAAGCAAGAACAAATTGAATCAACAAATGGTATGTGAGATTGTTACTTTGACCACCAAAAAAATCAATATTGCCTTTATTTTCAAAATTATAAATCTGTATGAAAGAAAATAATTCTTCAACAATATCATTAAAAAAAAGGAAGTGAAAGAAAAAAAAATACGGACAAAAAAGTGCCTGTTAGTAGAAATATGACTCCTATTCATCTGTGTGAAAGGCATTCTAGACACTGTATGGTCACATGACTTTGCTAAATTCAAAGTCCTTCATTGGACTGGAATGATGGATGGACTGATCAGTTTATGCTGTCATCACAGGTGTGTTGTCTGCTGTGATGCATTTGGTCATTTTTATGTAATAGTAAAACGATCCTACCGTACCTCAATCCTAATGGTATTTTCCAATATCGATTTGATTATCGATTTATCTAATTCTGAAATATTTTTTTAACGGTATTTGTCGATTCAAATTGATTCTGCCTCAGACAGATCGATCTGGTTGGATCGCAGGAATAGTAATCAATTAATCGATTAATCATTACACCCTAGTACACCCTAGTATACAGACAAAAGTAATTTGTTGAGCAATAGACACTTACTTTATGACCAAATATTTCTTAACAATATACCTAAATATATGTGATTAAAGTTAATTTCAAGATTAAATATTGTGGTAAAAGGGCAAGCCATCACAATTTCTTTTAATACGTTTTACCACGACAAATTCTACTGGTTCCATTGGCAGATTTTTTACACTGATAGGTTAAAACCTAAAAAAACAAAAGATTTATAAAAAAAGTCTGTCTTTCAAGAGCAAAAGTAAGAATGTGTTGGTGCAATTCTGTTCTGTTGTGGTGAGATCGCAATGAGGTGGATGGAAATTTGCATTTTGTTCCACCTCATTTCATCTTTCGAACAGCTTCCGCTTCCCAAACAATCCCTCCCTGTATCCTTTAAAAATACACTTGGATTGGATTTGTTGAGACATGCAGAAATGTTTTAGATTAAAGCCTTTGCTTGTCCTTTGGATCCTTCATGATCATGTGAGAGAAATTCAATTTCCCCATTGTACAATTTGATTTGGACAAATGTCTAATTTGGACTGAGGGGCCATGTGACTAGACTCATGTCCAAAGGCTTTTTTCCCCCTGCACAGTCGACTTGTGTTCTCACTTATCTGATAAAAAAATAGCAAGCACACAAGAGGACGCACTCTTACACGCCTGAATGCAGCCATGCACGCTGCACTCACACTGACGCATGCTGCCTACAGACAATGAAGCTGGCAACTCGCAGGCTTACCAAAGTTTTATGCTCGCAGATTTATTACAACCTGTTAAAATAGATTTGATTTTCACTGCAACGACTCTTTCGCGTTCCCCTCTTCAGCACAAGTCAAGCCCGTCTTTTACTGCCACTTACTTTAACCTTCCCCCTCGCCCATAAAAGACCGGCAGCTTCTTCCACCCGAGCCAGACCCTGTTTCTTCTTCCCCCTCCACCACTTCCCATTCCTTTTAAGCCTTCGCTCTGATTTTGTCTTTATGGACTGCATTTGTTTTTCTTCTCCTGATCTTTAACCCTCAAGCTCTTCTACTGCACAAATATCCATTCTATCCCTAAAGTATGTACTGTGTTTTTTTTTTTTAAATAATTGTCTCTTTTTCACCCTTAATGGTCGATGGCAGATAAAAATAAGAAAAAACCTCTTGGCTTTGACATTAAACTGCTCAGAGGTCACTACATGAAAATGAGTCTTATTGGAGGTATTCAGAGAAATACATTCATCTTTTATTTGTATTTTTTGTTGCATCCCTTAATGTCAACATTTTATGTTTGTTTCTTTACTAGCATTTAATGTATTTCTCCAGTTAGTTTGCATGTATCTGTTAAAAAGACTGGACTAGGACACAAACCTCTAAAGGGGGCTTTTATTTCAGGATGGCTCTGCAGACCTGGTTTTGACGAGGCCAAAAATCTAAATAATTTACAGTATTTTTGTTACTACAAGGTGCAATAGTATTGAACGGGGAAAGTTCTTGCTCACCTTTCGGTACATCCTATCAGGGGACACAACCCTGCATTTTATCCGGGCCGGGGACCGGCACAGGGGGACCCACACCTGGCGTATCAAAATAGTTAGATGATGTAGTGTGCTTACATTACCCAAAATGCCTCGATGGGCAAGAAGCAGACTATTGGTCAATCATGCACCCCTCCTACCTGTAACAAGCAGCTTTTGGAGAAGGGAAACCCGACTCTATCAGAGAACTCAAACAAGTTACTGTGACATTTTCCATAAAAATGGGTTACCGCCGGCTTAAAAACATGAAGTCAAATCAGTCATTCAGCATTATTTTGTGATGAGGATGCCGCCATGTTGGAGCCAGACTTTGTCTCAGTCCAAACTCTCTCAATAAAACATTTCGAAGAAGCACCATATACTTTTACTAAGGCATCTAAATGGCCAGTACATGACTTAAATAACTGACACAACAGAAAAAAGATCAGCTGTTTATTCCTCTATAGATGTCTATAGGATTTTGGCCTCTCTGAGCCAGCGGGTACTTCCTATTTGGAAGGGGAAAGAGTCACTCAGTCCAGTTCTCATATGCAGTGAATGAACAGAACACATAAGTCCGATTTTATTGACAAGAACTCGCAGCATTGTTCAGTTGTTGTGTTTTGTTTAGTAAAATAAAAAACAAAACAAATTTTTCAGTTCATTATGCTGAAGCACATCAATCCAACAGGCTACAGTAATAATAATAATAATAATAATAATAATAATAATAATAATAATAATAATAATAATATTAATGATGGATTGGATTTATCTGCGCTTTTCAAGTCACTCAAAGCGCAAAGTAATGCCTCGATTCCAATAAGCAGTCCGGTCAAGTTTAAAGGGCGGACCAGGCAATTCAGGTGAGCGTTTACACTTCAAATAATAATAATAATAATAATAATAATAATAATAAGGATTTATCTGCGCTTTTCCAGACGCTCAAAGCACTTTGAACTTAAAGTTGGACTGTCATGGCGCACGTGGGGTAAAGCTGACAAAATCAATGGAGGTCTTCCAGCAGCTCACTTTTTTCCACTTGGCTTTTGGTTCTTCGTATATAAAAGTCATTTCATGTGGTTTAAGAAAAAAATTGTGGGCGGTGAGGAGAAATCTAACCGCTTTCTCATGTTGTAGTGAACTTCAGTCAATCAACAGGTTTCAACATTACCTCCGCCCCAACCGGTCCTTTCCTTTTTTTTTATTGACCCAAAATTGGTACAGTTTGATCCAGCTCAATGGGTCCATTTTATGATGGAAACACTCAAAATACAAACTGGACCGTACCAAACGGTACGAAAAGAGGCACAGCTCTGATGCTCCAACAATCCATCAAGCGATGATGCTCATAGTCTACCAAAGTCGTAGCTACACATTTGGACAGACGTTTAGAGCGCCATGTACCACAGAAACGCAGTTTCAGGTCACAACCAAATTGTAAGGAGCACCGTTGATTTTTGAGAAAATGAAAAGAAATTGAAGAGTGCTGTATGGCTCAAAAATAGCTTTTATAGATTTTCACTGTGAGCTTTTTACGTTGTTTTATTTTCCACTCAAAATGGACAGTTTGCATCACTTAGTCTGCTTAGGTTGTTTCATGCTCTTTAGTCAGCTGGATATTCCATCTGCATTCACACTTCAGCTGAACTTTCCAGGGTTCACTTGCAAACCAACAGAAAGCCTCTTTTTCACGGTTCGCCTGTTTGGTCCAATGAGCTTTCACAGCTGACAAACCAAGTGGATCTGAACTCTGGTGCAGATCAAATAGGCCCACGTGAAAGCCCCCCAAATGTAAAAACTCCACAGCTGCTTTTAACTTTGTTTGTTCCCTTTTTCTTTTCTTTTTTTTTTTTACAGTGTGACAAACTGAGCCAGTGCAAGCGGAACCCTGTTAACGATGAATGTTCAAAAACAGCCTCGGGAAGCGTGATCCTCTATACACCAGAGCGCTCGGTTAGACACAGCAGACAAGGCATTACAGACAAAGCATGATGTTAATGCTTGTGTCACTTTGTATAATCCATGTGTGAGTCTACCATGAGAATTTATTATATGCCTCGTCTCACATGTTCAGAACACTGCACTCATTGAACTCACAAATATATATGTTTCATTTTGTTACTCCAGCCTCATGCCTCTTCTCTCTTCATCTCTGCTTAACAAGTGTTTTTTCTATTTTGTCACTTTCTCCTGAGGGGTTTTCTTTGTCCGGCCTCTCCTTAGCCTTTCTCTTCCTCCACTTTCCTTTTTCTCTATATAGTTGATCAATCCCCAGCTTCATTTCCTCTCTTTCGCTGATGTCTTTCTGCTGTGTTGTTTGGTTTATTCATCTCTTTTATTTAAAATCTTTTTTCGGACTTACGCTTCTTACGCGTAAACCTCAATGCATTGCAGATAATGAAGAAAACTGCATAATTAAACTCTGGGAAGGACACAGATTAAAAGATCTTATCAGAAAATAAGATGTACACACTTACATTTACAAATGAGTTTCATCCTAGAACGCACATATGGCAGGGCCCATATTGTCCTCATATTGTCAACTTTTTTTTAGTGTTCTGTACTTGTGAAAGCTCATTTGGATTTTGGTGTGACCCAAACCCCAATTCGGCTTAAAACAAGGCCCTCTGCTAACTTGCAAGTAAACCCTGGTGTGTTTCAAGGCCAGCGTGAAAATAAATGGATTATAAAACCATTAGCCAGATGTCCAACTTCTCATTTTTCTTTATCCTGATCTTACTTTGATTTATTGACCCACTCCAATAAAAATGTGTTTTAGGTGTTTTTCATATGTTCTTGATATATTTTTCCCATGATTAAGGACGTATATATTTTATTTAAAAAAATTTAGATTAAAACTGCCTTTCTGAGTATTTCTTCTAATTGTGGTGATTTAGAAGCAGAGGAAAAAATGCCGGCCGAAACCTTCCAGCTCCATTCTGATGATCCACTTGTTGACAAAGAGATCCCTTAACATCTTTGTGTTCCTCATCTAAGCTGGCATCTGGCTGAAAACTGAACAGCTTGATGACTCTGACATTGCTCGCTGTCAAGAAAACCTTTTTTTAAAATGGAGTGTAAAGAAATGCTGTGAGTTCCTACCCAGTTCCTAGCCATACAGAATAGATTTCTATAAGACTCAAGAGTCAAAAACGTATCTTTTAGAGTTTTACCTGCAGCAAGGAGTGAACAGAAGATGATTACATTCAATCTGCACGCTGCAGGTGCATTGGAAAATCACAGCCAGTTCTGCTGTTCTGGACACACACAAAGGATTTAGCTTCTTCCCACAACTGCATGTCTGCAGCCTTGGGTTCCCGGGAGATGATGTTAGCGCTGGGTTTGTTTCAGAGCCGCTGCATCCAGATGCATATGAATGTCTGTGCATTTGGAACAACAAATTTGCCTCACAATCAGAAAGCAGATAATGTAGTGTCTAACAGTTTTATAAATAAACATCAGAGACTGCATTTACTTTACTTATGATTTGGTGTGATAATATGTTTTAATCCAACAAACTAAATAACTTTGAATAAACGTATATACATTTCGTACACACGCTTTTTTTGTTGCACTGCTAATGTTAGTGTGGGGTTGTGAAGGGCTGTAAGCCAGCGGGAAAGTATGTAAGAAAAAAAGGGACGGTTGGAAATGGGGGCAGGCTTACGCCACGCCAAAGGTCCTGCCCACAACTCACAGGCAAATTTCTGATTAACTCCTTTTCATTTTTGAATTTTGTCAAAAAACAATATAATCATAATTGAAAGACCACTGGGAACACTTTTACAATAGATCAAAAGATGATTGGAGCGGGACTTTAAGCAAGCCCACCAAATAGTTCATGCAGCTGCATGAGGTGGTCCAGGCAGTTTGTTGTGCAAGTTTGACTCCCAACCTGTCACCTTTAACAAGACACAGGGGGGGAAAGGATACCGTGTTGCATCCCAAGAACACCATAGTCATTGTGAAGCACGGGGGTGGAAACATCATCATTCTGTCTCTCATAATGATAGTGTACCAATGATGAACGTTGCAAACATCTCTCGTCTTTGCCAGTGGGACCAATTGCTGAGTCAGTGATTGACAAATACTTTTTGCCCCACTTTAATAAATGTAGGAAACACGCAACATGGAAAACACTTTGGTAAAAAAATAGTAAACGGTAAATGACGTACACTTATATAATGCTTTACTCCCTTATTAGAAAGCCGAAAAGCGTTTGACAGTGACAGTGCCACATACACGACAATTTTTGGGATTCCCGAGGGATCCCCGTGCGGGAGTCAACTCTGCCGTTAACCCTTGTGCTATCCTAGGCACTTTAACAATGGGAGTTGGGTCATCTAGACTAGGGGTGTGCCAAAATATCGATATGGTGATATATCGCGATATTTAGTCCCGCGATCGATTATCGATACGTCTTCATCAAGTATCGACCTTTTATTTACGTTTTAAAACCCTGTAAAACGTTATATTAACCATCCTTTGGTAAGACAATTCCTTGGAGGGTCGATAGGGGGCGCTCGTTGCGAGATTGGTTGTTGCGGGCGGACGAAGAAGAACACACATTCAAACAAAGATGGCGGAGCGGGAAAGCAATGAGAAGCGCCGGCAGCAAGTTAAAAGACGCGCCGGCAGCATTGAAGCTGCATCACCCGGAGTTGTGTGAGAAAGCTGTGGCTGCTGCTGCCTGAAGCCGACACAGCCCGACGCGGATACTTTTTTCCAGACGAAGCTAGCGCCGTCTTCTGAGAGACAGAGCAGCGGCAATAACAAACGGAAAACGGCCCCTGCAGCGCGGTGGAGAAAGAGGGATTTGGGTTTTTATTGAATGCAGTAGAGCCACGCTTTGACATTCCCTCTCGGAAATACTGAAAAAAGGATCCCTGTACTATACGTCCAGACCAGAGCTACGGCTGAGATGGAAACGGAAGAAAGAGAGGCATCCCTGCCCTTAGACCCCCCTTCTCCTCTAAGCAGAGGTAGACGAGCGGCGTCTTGATGCTAAATATGTTTATGTTCATGTTTTTCTCTCCAGAAAAACATGAACATAAACATAGATCACATGCAGCTTTTCCCCAAAGGTTTTGTTCACAAAGACGTTAACTTTTAGATGCACTTCAAGTTTTTTATGTATTTTATCCCTGGTAATTTATTTTGAAAGCAGTTTTTGTCTTAAAAACTTAAAGGAAAGTTCAATCCTAGCTACTTGATTTTTATTTTTCTGTGAGAATTATATTTTTGTCTACACCACATTTGCACTAAATGGTGTCATTTATGTTTTAACAAAGACACTATAATTTGTTCACAGAATTAATATCTAATTTTCAGCCAATATTTTAAATTAAGCAATGGCTATGGCTTTGTTTTTCAAAAGTTAATACCAATGTGCCTGGCAGCTACTTGACTTATTCATTTTTTATCCTGTTTACAGCAATTTGTACTAAATAATGACACTGCTGTTGATGTTCACTATTGTTTAAACTGAATTTTACAGATATTTCCAAATGAAAATTGTCATTGTTTGTCAAAGACAGAGTATTACTGATTTCAGCAATGTTACACAAAAGTCTGTTATTCATTACACCAAATAGGACACAAGTTGTTTATTATCATGGTGTTTAAAAAATAAATGGGGAAATATTTTCCAAAAAGCTGTTTTTAGAGTTCTTCTTTCTTAAAGTTTAATATATCGTGAGTTGTTAGAGACGAGATATATCGATTATCACATTATCGCCATATCGTGATAGTATTGTTATAGTGAGCAATGTATCGCAAATTGTATCGTATCGTGAGGTACCCAGTGATTCCCAGCCCTAATCTAGACCCACTAGACAGAGCTCTGAACCTTTTTTCTTCAATGATTTGTGATCTTCACTGGTGTCCATGGATTACATGAAATCTTTCCACCTTTATCCACCTTTATCATGGTAGGAAGAACACGTCAATGTAAGGGGGGGTCATCTAAGATAGCACAAGGGTTCGTCACGAGATTGGGAAGGGACGGGTGAGAGTGGGAACCATTCAATAAGAATGCCGACAAAAAATAATAATAATAACAATGGATTGGACTGATCAGCACTTTTCCAGATGCTCAAAGTTCTTACAATGTGTCCATTATACATTCACACGGCGAGGGTGAGGTGTCTGGCCCAAGGACACAGTCACAGTTGACTGGGGGGAGAGGGGATTGAGCCGCCGACTCTTGGATCATTGGCCGACCTGCTCAACCAGCTGAGCCAATACCGTCCAAAAAAAATAGGAAAAAGTCATCAGGAAAATGTTTCCTGGTAATATGCCTACAAAGTCACTCTTATGAAATAATAACTACAAAATCCAGAAGCCATCAGTGTTCCTAGTCACGGGGAGCACATACAATTACATTTAACATTTTACATAATGACTACAAAACAAAAATACAAAGAAGTGACATGTTTTGTTAAACAGTCCAACGTAATTTTAAATTTCAAAGAATGTATTTGGCTCTGCATTCATTTTTATTAGGCAAAGCAGCAGCACTGATGGTTAGAATTCTTTTAGCGCCACATTTTGCTTTCAAATCTCCATGATAAATGTCCACAAAAGTAGATTTGACATTCCAATTTCAAGACGTTGTGAGGTAAAGTTCAATGCAACCATGCCTAGTACGCCCTTAGAGACAAAAATACCTCAGGATGTAAAATGGCTTTTTCTAATCATTTGTTTTACGCTAAAAGAAATAAAAGCAAAACGCCTAAAGTCACAAAGATTCAACACCTTAATACAATTAGATAGTAAAACCTTTGCATATCCTCTGTGCATGTCTCTTCCATTAATATCAGCTGTCCAAAGCAAATCTCTGTTGATTTTGGAGTGTAATAAGAACAAACAGTAACAGTTGTACCAGGGTACAGAAAAGCTAAAATGGACAAGGGGCCTATTGTACATGCAGCTTGTGCTGTTTCTGTGGCAGTGCATGGCTTTTATTATAAAAGAAAAGAGAACAAAAACAAACATTGTGACTTAGATAGTTTTGGAGCAGAAATACTCCAAAAATGAAAACATCACTTTCACTGTTAAACCATTACTGAGGGCAAGCCTCTGTGTTACCAAACCAGTTTCGTATCTCCAGACATTACATTTTACAAGAAAATCTTCCAACAAAAAATCTAACAAACAGTTTTTCTAACTGGTTTTTGCAGAAGGTCTTGTGCTAAATCTCAGCTTCTATAATGCATTAGGCGGCATTCTTTTTCTCTGTAAACACTCACTTTGTGACAAGTGAGCTTGACAAATAAATAATGGAGGTCATGAAATAAAACGCAGGTAGTGTCATGTCCTCCATCTTTGTGTGCAGGAAGAGGTAGCTCTTTTCCGTGCTCGGCAGCTGCTCCAAAGCCGAGCAAATTCAAAGACACTAAAAAAGGCTACCTTCCCCGTTTGTGTAGGAAGGGTAAAGGCCAGCTGGCATCACGCTCAGGCAATAAACACTAAAAAACAAGTGTACTATGATCAAAGTGTTCCTGTTAGGAATGTTTGAGACAGATGTGTAAATGGGCAAACATTGTCATCATTGGAGACAAAAGTAGGCATCATTTATGGCAGTGTTTTTCAACCAGTGTGCCGTGGGAGATGGTCAGGTGTGCCGTGGGAAATTGCCCTCATTAACTGATCTAAAAACATTTCCCATCTCCAGGATTTCAGCTCTGTGTTCGTCCAAACAGGTCCTGATAAAACACTGAGTAGTTAGGAATATGAAAGATCGTAAAATACTTTTTCTTTGCGTTTATTTTATTTTATTAAAGACATTTTGATAAGAATGACGGTACCGCGATTCAGCTGCACCTTCGGCTGTATTTTGGAAAAGTTCCGCCCCTTTAACTGTCTCCACCAATCATTCTTGGGGAGCTTAATCACATGTCTTCAGTCTGACCAATCAGAAGTGCTTAAAGTCTTCACTTCCTTGTCCCGATTTAGCTCGTAAAGTCTCTCAGTTCCAACAAAAATACCAGCTAAAGCTCGTCTTTAGCGGTGTAGCTTTCCACAGAATCCGGGATCAGACCGTGGAACAAGTGAACAAAACCATGAAGCTCAGAGACGCGATCTCCGGCCGTTTTATGCACTACATCTCCCACGATGCATTGGGTTGTGAGAGTGACAGCACACAAGGAGATCTGTTGTTAAACGTCTTGAAACCAACGAACACACTTCAATCAGTTTTTAAATCTTCTAACTTAACTTTTATTCCATCTTTTAGAAAAAAACAGCTGCAGTTTCCAGCTTTTTCTGTAACAATTATCACAAAAATGCATGTGAGATTGCAGAGGGGCTGTAGATCAATACAGACTATGAGTTTCTCCTTTTTTTTTTTTTATTTTTGGATGCTGGTGTGCCGCAGGATTCATTTTAAGGTTAAAGTGTGCCGTGGCTCAGAAAAGGTTGAAAAACACTGATTTATGGTTCCTGCTAGACCTATCACTAAAGCCCATTCAAAGAGAAGTTCTGACGTGGGAAGCTACGTTCACATCGCCCTCGGCAACAAGCGTTCAAGTGGTCACTTCCGATGAAAAGTCTATGTAGACGTTCACATTCACGCAGAGCTACTCAGGTTTTTCCAGCCATTTTTGGGTTCTTGGATGTGCATTGCAAGTTAAACCAGAATGAAGTTTGACCGATCGGGGACTCGGATTTGATAGTGATGTATAGCTAGTATCCTTAGAATTTATGGGAGTGCTAACCATTTGAAAATTGATCATAGTGGAGAAATTAATAATTGCAGTTCGTGCCCAGGTATAATTATATTACACCAAGTCTTTCTTGTGTTGGAATAGAGCTGTGAAAGATTCACAAGACCAACAGTGGGTGGCCAAGATGCGGTAAAAAAAAAAAGAAAAAGAACCCCTCCCTGCTTGTTCAGTGTGACCACCATGGAGTAAGTGCATTTTCAATAATTGCATGTTTATTGCATTCATGAATGCCCGGTGTGTCTGTAGCTTGAAAAGCATTAGTGTTGGAAAAACATCTTAGTCACTTGCATCTGTATGGGGAATTGACCCCTACTATGTGACTAAGGCATAATCCATGATGGTATAGCAACTGAAAGAACATACCAGGCTAATCTTTATATTCTATCTTTGATTTTTAAGCAAATCTTTCCTATATGTCTCAATAGTTAAAAACTTAAAACAGTTACCTGCCAGTTTGTGAATACAAACACACACGTCTAATTATTGTACAAGAGCTGTAGACTAGATATCTTAGAATAAATAATTATGACAAAATATCAGACGTGTTACTAGAAGGGCTTTAATATATCTCATTTGAATAAAATTATCACCTCCCTTACTTAGAAAATAAATCCCATATATCATATATTATTGCATAGATCACACCTGTAATGACTTTACAGACTAAAAAGGGAGTTTCAGAATGACAATACCAAATACTTAAAGCCACTGGTTTTACAAGTGCATGATGTGTTATGTATGATGATACTGTAATCTTGGTAAAAACAAAAGTAATAAAGTCTAAATACTTCATCATACATCCTCCTCAATATTCTGGACAATTACTTTGCAATTATCTCCAGAGTAAAAAGCCTTGGAATCCCAGTCCAAATTGTTTGTATTTATTAAAACAACGCTTTTTTTAATGAATGGCATGAGGCACATCCAGCACTGTTTTAGGGAAAAACAGGCTTGAAGCACAGGAAGAAATTTCCTTTCTTTTCTCTTTTTTTATGCCACAAAAGGAGATTGCAGCTGAGTGACAAGTGCAGTTTTTCGGCTCAACAAATGTATCAGATGGATGATTGTCCACGGGGCCAGAAAAAAAAATTACATCTTTCTTGGTGCCTCGGGAAAGAGAATGCATTCCTCTGCTCTTGCTGAGTCTGAACTGGCCTTGAAAAGTGGAACATCTGAAGCAAAATCTTCTTTCAGATTTTTCTGAAAAAAGCTTCTGCTCACAAGCTTTTTAGCTCTCTGCCAGTCAGAAAGAACTGAAATGTTTGGGGTAAATTTATTGTTCATTGTCGAAATGAGTTTTGTGGTGTTTTAAAACAACCAGAGAGACTAAAACAAGTTTTTTTTATTGCAATTTTGCGCAATAATGTAGCACAATGAAAGAAATACTTACACTTTCTCTTTGACGCTAGTTTGGGAACCACAGGTAAGTCTCAAGGTGTAACAAAAATATAGCTCTATAAAACCTTAGCACACGCATCAAACACTATACTGGTGGTAATTTTCTTTTTTAACCTAATATCAAATTTAAAACTTGTGTTTGGTTGTTGGAAAACAAAGGATCACCCAATCATGAACTCTAAAGCAGCCTCGATGGGAGAGATGCAACTACTTGACACATGCTAAGCCCGCAAATGTATTGTACGTGGTAAGGTGGAGCATCAATGTCTCATTTCCAGTCAAAATAGGGATAACCAATTACAGAGAACTGGCTTTGAATGGCAAATGTAAAACAATAGGCGTCAAGAACTAAAGTGTTTTCCTACCCCAAGGGGCTTCTCCCATCCCTACATTCGTCCCTTCATTTGGACATGATATAGATATCTTCAAATTCGGATGTTACTACCACCTGATGACGTCATCAATAGTCACATCTACGTTAGCGAATAGCTGCCAGCGTTCGAAAAATACATAGAAATGTTGATTTAATAACTGTAAAAAGTCATCAAAGAACAAAAACTCATTTAAGTGTCAAAAAGAGACTTCCATTTAAAATGTGAATGTCTGTGCTTTAGAGGACACCCACATGAAGAAATGCCTTTCTCCTCCACCCACATGCCCGACGTGGCAGCTTTAAGTGCCACTACATTTAGAGAAATAGGGAGGAACCAGGGGGGAAGGGAAGCAATTCCGATTTGGCTGTGGTGTCACACATGCTCAGCCCAGTTTACTGTCTACTGTCCCATCTGACAATCCAGTCCTGGGGTAATAAAAGATGGGTCTAATGAATACTGCCCAAATTTTTCCAGTTGAGTCCCAAGTCAAGAGTCAACTCCTCCATCTTTTTATGCTAATGAATGATTAAGATTATTGTAATACGCTTGTATTTCTCCTATGATCTTTCCACAAGGGGGCCCATGGTTGGGGCCCCCTGTGCCGGTCCCCAGCCCATATAAAGTACATGGTTGAGTCAGGAAGGGCATCCGGCGTAAAAATCTCTGTCAAACCACCTGTGTGAATCAGTTAAGAGTGAACAAGAACTTGAATTCTTTTCAATGACACAATCTCAACAAGACAACCAATAAGAAGCCACCTTTTCCTTTTCTTTAAACAGTGAAAGCAGTATACTTATATAGAACCTTTCTGCCTTGCTTTAAGCCCCAAAGTGCTTTACAATCACAGTCCCATTCACCATGCACACACATTCACGCATGGCATCAACCTCAATCACTAGGAGCAATCTGGGGTTCGGTGTCTTGCCCAAGGACATTTCGACACATGGGGGAGCTGAGGTCGGAACCAAACAAATCAGAGGTTGAAAGCTCAAACTCTGCACCACATCTGTCCCCAATGAATGTCAAGTCATCAACAATGCATTTCTGTTTGTGAGTGAGGAAGCTGGGTTAGGGATGTGAATCAACACAGGAAAACTTGTTGTAAACCAACAAGCTCTCAGAATCACCAACAGCGTATGTTGGTTTTTTTTTATCCAGACAGATTTCCCTCCTAAAGAAAAGCAGTGACCTGCACTTTTCCTACTGCTTATTCTAGAAGAACACACTTTCCGCCGTGACGGGCAGATATTAAAAAGCAGCACATGTCGAGTTAGAATAGAGGTGGTGGAGGAGGACGGCGTGAGTAATCTTACCATCGTCTCCTGATCCTGAGCCAGCATCTGCAGGAGAGAGCAAACACAGATATTAACCAGAGGCTGGGACGGCCGCGGGCATTAGCTGAATAGTGTCGGCATATGGAAGTGCACGTCTGGGCCTGCTCAGGCGTAAGCTTGCGGTCATCTATGTTTGTGGGTGTGGTCAGGCATCTCTAAAGATAGTGCGGAGAGTCAGACAGAAGGCTAGATTTGAAAAGAAAACAGCCAGCTGTGGTAAGAAGGATGTGCTGATGCTGACGGAGGTGCTTTGAGGCCGGAGCATCCTGTCCGTCTTCTACTGACGCTCTCAAAAGCAGCAGGAAGCCATTCTGTTTCCAGCTGCACATCTGTTTATGTGTCATCGAATCCTTTTCCATGGCTTTCCCACTGAATCTGTGTAAAGCCTCTTCAAACACTCCCGAGCTTACAGAACTGTTCAACAATAGAGCAGCGAAACGGATACTCACGAGCACTCCGAAGCTCTATGTAACTCGATATGGCACATAAAGTGATCCGCTAAAACGCACAGAGCCAGAGACCAGACAACATGCGAGACCTCCAAGGACAGTAGGGGGATAATAGCTCAGCTGCATATAAAGACCCATGTGAGATGGGTTTATGAGCACAGGAGGGCCGCTTTGGACTGTGCAACACATGGAATATGAGCGCCGACACTGAATACACTGATGGCTTAAGGTTTCGGATCAATAAAATACATTTTCGGCCAAAAACACTTGGAGACCGAAAGGATTCGGTGAGGTCAGAGAGGAAGGCGGTCACCGAGGGAGCAGAAGTCTATCTAAATACTTTAATGTGCCAGAGCCTGCTTTTATTTTTTTTGCTATCAACTCATGTTTGCAATACGGGTCAATAGCTTTAATATTGTATAGTGTTGCTAATGTGTTGATTGGCTAAAACCCCCGTGTGCAGAATTGGCAGTACTAAATAATAAATTGCTCTGCTGAAAAGCTGAATATTCCAGCATTCCCTGCAACCTTAGGATCAGCAAGCCATGCCAGGCTGAGAGAGCTGTCGCTTTCCAAACTTCCAAACAACAAATGGGATAATTTACTTGAAATATCTGTCAGTTTAAAGGAGGCGTCCCATTGTTTCATCCGCCTTTTTCATGGTTTACCCCAGTATTTCCCGAATTTTACTGCAGTTTATTCAAACTTGCACAAATTCTATGATCAAGAGTTTTCTTATGCGTCTGCTGCCACTCTTTCGACGTGAGTCAAATTGGCTTCTCGACGCATCTCCAGAAATGTGTTCACAAACTTGATGCTTTGATACTTTGCTAAAAAGTTCAGATATGATCTCTGAAAACATTCAGCAATAGTCAGATACACTAAGTAATTACCAGACCGGGCATCATTAAAAGGTAACGGGCAGGACCTCTGATTGGCGAATTCTGTACATTGATTCTAACTTCATGGTCATGGTCACACAGACGTAAACTATGTCCGGTGTGAATGTAGCTTGATTGTCAAACTTTGCCTTTCAGAATTATCCAGAGACTAAAAACTTGGATCAGGTGCTGGCTTATTGAATGTGGGGAAAATAGAACTAAAAGTTTAAATATATGGAGAAAAAATTAAGAGGGTGCATTAAAAAGGTTGGTGGGAACAAGAACAAAAGTTTATTTGGAACCTGGAAAGTGTTTTATGTTCCAAATATTTTTCTAAAATATTTTTACAGACTGCTTTTTACTTGAGTAAACAGAAAGAAATGTTGAGAGAAATGAACCTAAATGAAAAGAAACGTAGAACAGGGTTCATCTTTTTCCATTAATTTCATTCATTAATATTTGAAGCGAATTTTAAACAAGGTTACTTATTCAAAAATGAAATGAAGAAATCAATTCGTTGACAAAACACTTTTCATTTTAGTTTAGTTTGATTTTATAAAAATCCAAAGACAAAGGCAGTTTGCTTAGTTTGCAACATATAGGTAGAAAACAATCATAAATGTATATCATACTTCTTGTTAATAATTATAAACTTGAAATTTAAGTTTCAAATTTGCAGAATCAAGGATGTTATTTTGTAGAGTCAAGTTTAAGGTTCTATCATGTTCGATCTGTTTTACACCAATAATCTTTCTTTTTTCAAAGCGCCTCCAGTGGCCTTTTTACTGGGATTATGTCATTTTTAGCCAAAATCAAAACATAGTTTCAGAGCGGCAGTAATTCATTAGAAATTTGTTTCTGAGTTGTGGGCGGGTTAGCTGGCGCAGAGCAAGACTCCCCACCCCCTTTGTTTTTACACTTTCTCCCACTAGCTTCCAGCTCCTCACGCCCCCAAACTAACATTATCGATGCAACAAAAACGGTGAGCAGTATTGCAACTATCCAGCCGCACAGTTTGGATCCAGATTCCAGCTCAGACGAGGAAAACAAAGACGTAAACGGATCTCGTCATCTACATGTGGATGCATCAGAATGGAGCAGAGCAGGGGGCTTTTGCCCGTCCATTGTATTTTTTACATAACTATATTTTAGTTTTTAAACAGCATTTTTTGTCTGCACCTAATTTCCAACAATTTGAATAAAAAAATGCAATTTGAAGCCTAATTTTCATTCACATATGTCCTCCTCCCTCAGAAAAACACCAAAAACACATTTTTCATCAGAGTGGGTCTTTAAAGAATTTGTTTTTTTGTAGCTTTTTGTCATGTTAGCTTAGAACTTGAAGTAAACATAAATGGGGCAGACATTAATAAAAAAAGATTGTTTTATGCACTGCATAAATACCTTTTTTGTACTGTGAAATGCCTGCCTTTGTCCTGATTGTTGTAAATATTTTGCTTATTTCTTATCATTTGTTGTAAAAAGCTCAGTTTTTTACAACTATTACTGCCATTGTTTGTGATTGGTTTTTGAATAAAATGTTTTGAGTTTTTTTTTGTAAAAAATGAACCAAAACGTTAAAACATGTTCAGAACCTTCCTGCCTTCATGCTAATTTATTTCTTCAGAATTCCATTGACCTCGGGGCACGCGGGACACAATGTGTGGGATTTTTATGAAAAAGCTCGAGCTTTAAGGATGGAGCTGGAGTCAGGGTTCAAGTGAAAGATCAACGAACCTTTACGCCAAGTAAGCGCAGGAGCGGAGGTCGATGGAAAAAAGACAGCTGCCAAAAAAAGACAGAAAGTGAGCAACAACTTGTATTCTCATTTACATACAAAGTCCTGATCTAAAAGTACGATTGGAGGCAGTTTGAGTCTCCAACTCAGAGGAGCTGGACGACAAAGTGGCAGTTTTCTAATGGACGGCCATTCTGCCCCTGAACAATGGTCTGAGTGGGATAGTCGTGAGAGATAAAGGGAAGGCTGAGCTTCTTCGGGTGGCTTTAAATTAAATGATTACAAGCAGAGACAACAAGAACTAAGGAGAATGCAACCTTACAGGGCCCTCTAATCTGAGCAACTGATTTTACTTTCTCGTATTATCTTTCACCTCTCAAAGGACAAAAAGAACTGCAAAAACTAACGGAGCGACAGAGGCAATCAACACGTCCTCACTTTACAGAACAGAATCTCAATTTTGCTCTTATGGGAGAAAAGATGTCTGGAAAGTTTAGGATTCAGGTGGACTTCTCCACATCCAGGTTGCTGTATGGTGGTTCTTCATTAATAGAGTGGAAATACATGCCATAAATAGCTCGCGATAGCTGATATCCACGACGTAGATGTTCAACAGATGTTTCAACGACTTCAATAAAAATCGTGAATTTTTTGAGTTTTTAACATGCGCATGTGGCCTTTTCTACGGTGGCCCTGAAGTGCCACACATGAACAGATCAATTCACGCTAAAACATTTTGAAGGTCACCAATCGACATGTTTTTTTTTCTATGAAGGTTGTTTTTTGCATGAAACTGACAGATTTTAAGCTTTTCGAGTTCAGACCTGAAAACAGAGATCTGATTGCAATCAAAGTTTTATGTAAGGCATTCTGTACTGGAGACAGGCATGAAGGAGATTGATTGACAAGGTTTACAGCCAATCAGGATGCAGAGAACACCATCCGTACGCCCGGTAATTAGGGTTGGGCCATGTCCTCAATTTGCCGTTGACGATGTCTGCTGTCAACCATCGGATGGATCTTATGACATCAAAGATTTTTATTTTTCGTTCTTATATAACTGCTAATTGCTATTTTGCTTTTTTCATTTTTATTTCCCAACTACCGGTTAACCGCGATGATCCAGTATAAACTGAGGGAAGTGACTTTAACAAAAAAAGTAACAAACAAAATAGAAAAGAAGTAGTCCGCTCCCGCACTTAACTAGCGCAATGGACCGGCGGAGCGGATTTACAGCTTTGTGTTTGATGGAAGGGGGTACATGAGCGGTATGTGTGGGAGATTTAAGACTGCGATCCGTCCCACAGCTCTAGGGGTACTACTAGCTACCGAACTCAGAACCGGGTCTAAACGTGTGTCTGAGCACAGCACGGATCGTCAGCAGACACACAGAGGTTTGAGCTTCAAAGCAGAAATGTCGCTCAGTCTTAGAAAACATTCAATCAATCACGTGGATTTGTAAGCCCAGTCGTCCTGACTAAATAAAGGCTGATGTTATTTACAGGATGCAGCGCCACTCCAAAGTTAATGCCAGCATCTGCAAGGCATACTGTTAATCCTGGTTCACTCAGAAAAAGCACTGACCACACGGGATTAAAAATTCAAATGATGAGCTTAACAGGTGTTTCATAATAACCGTAACATTATTAAAAGCATCGCTTTCAAGATCGCCTGTGATTTTTACCGTGAAAGCGACATGTCAATATATATAGCCGCCGGGCGCTAGCACGTTTTGTATTGAATAAAATACATTCAATAAAAGTTTGAAAAAGTCGCCAAGGAAGTTGTGGCTCCCTTCCGGTTTTTCAAACTGGCGCATGTGCGAATGATTATTCTCAATGAAATTGTGACCTTAGTGAACGTTTTTATTCTGAAAACATTTTTCTGGGCCCATGTACACGGTTGGATTCTAATCCGACCATTGATCCCATCAAGATATTTTGTACATGTAACCGCTGCTTATGGTGTCTAACGCAACGCATGGGGCGCAGCACGCGACAGGTATTCTCCATCGATGTCAAATACCATCACGATGGACGATGATATCGCCCATCGGGCACAAATCTCGGCCTTGCACGGCAGAGCGCACCTTGTCCTGTGGCTCGGGGTCTTGACGCTACCGCTTATGCCTCCGGTGCCGAGGCCCTGTAGGGGCCTCCTCTGCACCTGGCTGGGTGGCTGGGCGGTTAGTTTGGCAGCGTGCATGTAGCCTCCACCGGCACCCTGTCACTGTGAGGTGAAAGACGCTAACCACTGAGCCACTGTGCAGCCCTGATATTTTTGATTTTGTAGTATTGCAAAATAAAATAAAATAAACAACATATCTGCGGTAGACTGGCCACACGTCTTGGGAGCACTCCTCTTTTTAGCCCAACAATCGCTTGGATAGATTCCAGTAACCCTGTGACCCAGAAAAGAATTAAGTGGGTTTAGAAAACAGATGAATAGATGAATGACAATAGTATCTTTTTTTTTCTTGAATGCAAAACCTAAGGTTGCCCGAAAAAGTTAAGGAAGCATGGTGGTGGAAGTGTTATGCTTAAGCCAACGCATTATTCTCTACAAGGTTTTATGATGAATGACCAGGTTTGACCAAGCATTCTAAGCAAACCTACTGATGTTAGGAAATAGGATTTGGGACAAGCTTTTAGCTGTTTTAAAGATCAAGCAGCTTTCTAAAACTCTGAATAAACATAATCACCTTTGGGAATTCATCTAAATCTTTAGTTTGTGGTTGAAAAAAATAAGACCAACAAAGCAAAATCCTATCCAATGGCTTCTTTCCCTGCTAACATGAAGCTGCTAAAACTTCAAAGAGGGAAGATTTTCCAGGCATAACTTCATTTCTAGTTTAAGGGAATGTTCACCCAGAAATATCCCAAAACTCTGGGATGTGCTCTTAAATGCATATTTGTCCACAGCAGCCCAAAAGACACAGTCAACAAAAACACAGAGGGCGGCTGTGTTTGCACATGTCTCGGTGTCATCGCTTAGCATGAAAGTGGCACCTCAGCGGGCCTCCTGTTTACGGTTTAGAGTAACAGAAGACTCCAACGTCTGGTCTATTGGCAGCATGTCGGACGTTTTCAGAGACCATCTGAAATTGCTCAGGAATAATGTCGTCATGCTGAGTGAGCGCAAGGAACGACCTGTTAACACCACAAACGGGTCACCAAACGCACAAGTAGCACAAGTGCTACTGGAAAAGACGAACGCGATTAATGCCATTAAAAAAATAAAAATGATGTCATCGTTCGCTTCCTTAAAAGTTAACTTGATTTTGTATCTAAAGATGAAAGATAGCTCTCACTTAACAAGACATCTGAGTAACAGCAATGGATTTAGGAATTAAGGGTTATGAAACTGTGCATTTAGATTGAATGGAGACAAATGTATGCAGTATATTCCAAAAATGATTGGCAAATATACACACCATTATTATTATTATCATTTTTAAATTCATTGAAGTCCTAATATTTTGGCAAATGTGGTTTGATCCAAATGCAGAAGCAACAATGGAAGCAGATGTGTGACTGGTTTCATTCTTTATTCCATTTTTCCCATCATAGCAGAGCCAGTTAGGCTAATAGTTCAGACAAATCATGCATTTTGTGATGCAAGCACCAAATTTGGCATTGATTTAGCTTAGGATCCACTCTTTCAGATTTGCACTTTAGCCACGAGAAAAAAGCAGATGTAAAGATGGTGGCCATACACTTCATTGTTACAAAAAGGTTAAATGTCTACTCATCCCCGTCAAATCAATATATGCAGTTTTTAACCTTCAGGGGTACCTACAGAATACTATTATATGTACAGTATATAACATGAATATCATATATATCTTAAAATCTTGTTCTTGCTAACATGCTTTTCTGACAGAGGGAATCCTAAGGTACATCCATGACAAATTTGGTGCTTGTACCACAAAATGCACAATTATTTTAATAACCGGCTCCATCATGTTTGTTGCAGGTCTTACCGCGGCTTAAAAAAGCAGCTGTTGAAACTGTGGGGGGGTTTCCAAATAGTTTAATCTTCTCAACTGTGAAAGCAAACCAAGCCAAAGGGAGGTGTGAATAATTTTTAACATAACATCTCTTATGTGTCTCTGAAATAATTCCTGCATCAATTAAAGCGTAACTGGGGCAGGTCATCTAACAGGCAGCTATAGAATCTAATGCAATCCTGATCCTTTTAGAAGCTTACACATTCCTGGTCTTTCGTTTGATGAGGAAGGTGATTATTCTACCGGTTATTTTTCGACCGGGTCACAGAAGTGGATAAAGTTGTAGCAGCATCATTTATATTAAGAGCTTGGTATAATTAGTTATTCCCTGTTATTTCTGAATAGGAAAGCCTTTTTTTAAACACAGTAGAGTTGTGTTGGGGGCTAAAAACACATCAAAATAACAGGTGACCTCTTTCATTTCAATGTCATGTAAACTGCATTTGCAAATGAGAAGGCAGAAACTAGGTCAGAGATAAACACTTAACACACCAGAGCTGTTGGATTGTGAGGTTTCTGCATGGACCTGTTGTTCTCTTAGTTGACTTTTGTCTACAGTTAAAGGTCTGCGTTCTGAGTTTCCCATTGCTAAGATGATCCTGATCAGTAAACGGGATTGTCTGTTGTTATTTTTCATGGAGAACCATTATCCGGTATAGAGATGATTCCAATCATGATGGGGGAAACATGGATGTCCAGTTAATTTTAATATATCCTTGATAAGTTTCATATATTGCATTTCTTATCCCAAAATAGATATCCATCACTAAAACAGACTACTTGTCTGTAAATATTTCACAAACGTTCGGTGTATTAAAATAAAAGAAACACTTCCTTTTCTCATGGAGAAGTTTTACGATGATGCTGACTCCAGATTGCAGTTTTTGGGTGTCACAAAGACATGAATCAGGAAAACCTCAGCTGCCAAAGATCTGGTGCGCGTTTAGATGCTTAACACTGTGAGGGAAAGAGTTTTGCATGATATTTAAATGTTTAAACAAGTGTACTTCAAGGCGCATTTTTAGTAATTATAATTATAATTCTGTAATGTGTAACTGCATGATTAATTCCCTAAATACATATAAATTCAATCAGATTTAATCACAACTCTATAAATCTTAATGGATTCAGCAGAAATTAATGAAACAACGCAATTATTAGAAGTAAACACACACGCAGTGTCACTCCAGCTGAATTTCTACCAGTCTTCCGATTTCTTCTGCCGAGTTGTTTCATCCAAGGAGCCTTTAATAGACTTCTGCCTCTAGCTCGTCAGTAAGGGAACTGACTCAGCGCCTGCCTAACTTCAGCAGGAGTCCCTATCTTAGTTCTCGCAGTGATTCATGTAGCCTTAAATAGCTGCTAACTTCACCTTGCCAGTAGATTCATTCAGTCCCAGATAAGTGAGTTATTCAGCATTCGGCTCACTAACATGCTTACCTCTCTGCAGGTGTTCCAGATTCCTTTTTCTCTTTTTTTATCCTATAAATGCCCATTTAATTGAATTAGTCATTCGAGCCCTGCATGTTACTTTGGTAAAATCTTATTACATGAAGAAAATATCTAAGTCTTTCTTATGAGTATAAAAACTCACCTAGAGAATAGGTTCAGGAAATTAGCTGTTCACAGTTGACACATAAAAACATAGATGGCTCTGGGTGCTAAAATATTGTTTTTCAGACATAGATTGCATGTTCTCTCAGCAGTCTATTATATTTTTTTCAGATGGCAGATTTTTTTTTTTTTTTTACAATCACACCAAAGACTAATGTTTATTACTTTCCGCCGTTGAAAGCCTGTGATTTCACTCGGCTTGAATACAGCGAATAGAAAAAAAAGGGTCATCGCGGGGGCTTTGCGTGGCTAGAAGGAGGCTAACCAATTATGCTGAATCAAGCGTCTTGGATAACATTTAAAAGATGTAAAGCAGGAGGTCTGAAAGGCTGCTATAAAGCTAGAAGTGTAATCAAAATCAGCACCGCATATACTTGATACAGCACTATTACTCTTCAATGCATTACTAATGGAGTGCTTGACCTTTTTTTGATAACCCAAGACACCCAGTCAGCAGCTTAAACACCAAAAACATCAGCGGACTCTAAGCTCAGCTGTGTATGAAAATTAACTGAGTTCTTTTCTTACAGGATTGTAAATAAAAAAAGAGTGGCAAGATTAAAGAGGAGGTGACCAAACGAAAAAACAAAATCAGAATATTGTGATTGTAATTGTGTTGGTACTATCAGTTGTTGAAATCCCTTTATTATTTTCCATCTAGCACAAAATAAGTAGATTTAAAGACAAAATATAAAAAAGGCCAAATTTATTCCCTATGACTCTGACTCCTCCCTATTGCTCCAACTGTAGGGGCATTTGGAGCGATAGTGGTGTCCAAACTTGTTTTTTAAGGGGGAGCCAAAAGGACTGGATATCCTTCCGCCGGTAGAGTGATCCGAATAGAACTGTGATATGGAAAAGAAAAGCATTTTTTCACGTGGGTGTGCTCTGAAGCACAGAGGTTTACACTTAATTATAATTATTGACTTTTTGCATGATTTTTTTTTAAATTGTGAAACCAATGTTATGTATTTCCCGAACACTTGCAGCTATGTGCTAACATAGATGACCGGCAGCTATTGATGACATCATCGAGCGGTAGTAATGCTCATATTTGAAGAAACTAGTTTTCCATAACTCTCTTATTGGATGGATAAATGTAAGGATAGGGGTAGGGAATGAATTCTGATTTAGCCATAGATGTTATTTTTATGCGGTAAAAGATTGATGTACGTTTTGTGACCTATGATTTGCCTTTTTTAAAACCAGATGTTACTAACATCCTCTGCTTTAAATGTGGCCTTTTCAACATGTTCACAATCTATGTTACTTGACGATAATCAATAAGCAGCACTCTCTTTTGTTTACATGACGTGTGATGTGTGAAATGATTGGTGGAACAGTGTAATATTATCACTAAGCACTACATTAGGGTTGCACAACATGATGAAAACTCACGATTTCTTTAGCACATTTCAGGTTACTATTTAGCCCATTTACGCCAATTTTTGCGACATGCGTTTTGCACATCTTGATATCGCTATAATGATACATTTATTTGCGATTTATTGTGCAGGCCTACACTACATCTTTGTTACTTGATTTGTTAGATTGATATACTATAAATAACTTTAAATAGAACTGGAGAATTGTTTTGTGGCAGCCATGTAAATTAAAAAAAGTTAAGAGGGTAAATAAACGTTAGTTCATAAGTGTATTATAATGTTCATTCCTCACTAAACAGAACCCCAAGGCGGTATTATGATCCATTCATGCATTCCTGAGAATTGTTTTAAAAACCCGCGGTATGAGCACCAGCGCCTCCCAATTAACGAAAACGAGCAGGTTCTCCCATTGTGACATCACAAAGTGAGGAACAGCCACTTCCAGGAAGTCTTCGCTGCAAGCACAGCCCCCAGGCTAACACACACCCATATTCTCCGTGGAGCTAGTGGTGATCGGCTAAACACTTTACTTTTCTATATGGGGTTCCGTTTGTGGCAAAAATATGAAAATGTGTTTTTGCGTCCACTGTCTATGTCTTTGGTCCATTGACTATGTCTACTGAACGAGTTCATTCAACCTTGGTTCATGTCGATGTACTACTAAGCAATATTTTCTGCGTGCCCATGCTTCTTTGATTTTTACTTTCTGTTTGCTTTGTGATGTTTACGATGGCTTTTTGTTAAAAACGTTGCATTTGTCTTTGTCATTGTCCTTACCCCATGTCGTCTCACTGTGGCATCAGGAAATACCTTAGCAACCATTGCTAGTGTCGTTAGCTACGTTGTCTACTTATGTTGTGTCGTCAGATCTTGTCGTTTTGCTAATTTTGACAAAGTCGCCAGAAAAGTCCTTTGTACAACCGATAAACTGTTTCCTGTACTACCACGGAACGAAAAAAATATGTTTGTTAAAGCCAGCGCTAGATTTTGCCATGATAAACGTTTTTTTTAAATAGACTTTATTGATATTCCTGCAAACACACAGATCCTCAAAGTTTGAGTCGTCTTACTTATGAGCAGGAAAATGAACTGCGAAAAAAACTCGTATTTTATTAAAAAATCGTTCTTTAGTGCGCCATGGGTAATATATTATCATCTATATGGATATAGTTTACACTGAAAGGCTTAAGAAAAGCAGGATATAAGCCTTTGAAGTAAAATATAATAGGGGAGGGATTATATAAATTTGTTTCTTCCCACTGCCTTTTAAGGATTTTAAGAAACTCTGTTGGACAATAATTATATACTGTACGTTCATATATTTCTATTTATGATTAAGGCGAGTTATGTCAAAAAGGTGCCATCATTTTCTTTTATTGTTTTAATTTTCCAATCAATCTATGACTTAATATCTTAAATAGTTTTGATATATCTATGTATTTATTTGTCTTTTACTTTGGTTTTTATTGCTTTAGTAATCCAATTCAATTGTGCCTGTTGAGTTACATCAAACATTTGTGAATAAATGTATATTTATTCACAAATTATCTTTGCAAAACCTTTCCTTTGATTAAACTCTAGCAGTTGACCACATGATTAACACAATTGCATGTCTGCTTTTTTTATTAATAGAAGATTAACCACCTACACATCATTGGTCAAAAGTATACTGTATATCCCCTTAGAGCTTTGGTCTGATATGCACAAGCTGACACAAACAGGTTCCTAAGGCTTTTAAGGCTAGCTGTCCGTACTTGTCAACAGTTCAAATTCAATTATTCTCTTTGTGAAACAAAGTCCATTAGTCTCTTGGCTTTTTCCTGGCTTCCTGCATGTTCCATCTAATGTTGAGTTGATTTTATTGTATTAAGAGCCATGAAGACATCAAAAGAACTGTCAAAGGACCACGTCATAGTAAATCATTTACAATGTCAAGGACCTGTGTTCAGTCTCTTATGAAGATGTTGAATAATAGCGATGTGTTTAATACACCGCCAGACAGACAAATAAACCCACTTTGTAATATTACTCAATTAAAAATAAACCTTTCCAGCAGATTGTTCCACAACTAATAGAATATTTGTCACTTTAGGAAAGTTGTGCAAAGCGTTAAAAATAACAATGATGCCTAACTGAGAGGTAATCAAATAAGAAAGACAAAAGCCCCATTCACGTGGCGCTCTGATAATACTTTCTTCTACCTTAAAGGGCCTATATCATGCAACTTTTTGGAGCTTTTAAGTGTTATTTGCAACCGCAAAACAACCCCAAAGTGAAAATGTTGACCAATTCATGCATTTCCGAGTATTTCTCTAAAACCCTACGCTCTGAGCACCAGGGCTTCCCAATCCAAAAAAAGACGTACAGGTTCTCATGGTTGACGTAGACGAGTTAAGAACAGTCCCTTCCAGGAAGACTGCGCTGCCAGCACCGCTGCCAGGCTAACACAAACACCCACTTTCTCCACAGAGTTAACGATGGTCGCTATACGTATAACATGCACATCCATCTTTGCAAAGGTTTGGATGCTGTTTGTTTTCGTGGGCGAAACGCAGTCACACATGCCAAGGCCGGCTCTGGGATGACATCATGAAATGGGAGGCACCCACAAGGAGAGAAAGGCGGAGCCTCAGAGATCAAGTTGTCTTACTTCCTGGTAGGAAAATGAACTGTGAAAATAATTAATCTTTCATTTAAAAATTGTTATTTGGTGTGCCAAAGGTAATATATTCTCATACATATAGATATAGTTTACACTGAAAGGAAGGCTGAAGAAAAGCATGATACAGTACGCCCTTTAACCCTTTAACCGAACATAATATAAGGGTTAATCACACAAACATCATGACAGTAACCCCCTGCAACAATTTCCTCAGTTTAAACAAGATGAACAAATCCGTTGCTGTCAATGACCAATTCTGTAACAAAGACGCTGCATCGCCAGTACAAAGTTTTTAACTTCATTAATGACATTTAGATGGGTAAGTTGCATGGAACTTGGTGATTGTGTCTCACTCCACTACCTATGGAATCCGTGTCTGTCGTGTGGCTTTTGTAACTTCATTGAGGTAAAGCATTGGCCCATAACTACTGAATCCCATCTCTGGAAGCATAATCATGTTTCCACGACTTTAATATGCAAGCCGGAAAATTGTACAAAGTTAAAATTGGATTGGGGTTTTCATTTTCGGCAGCTTAGCTTTACATGACTGCTTTTATGCAGAGGTAGCAGGAGCAGCTACCACTCTACTCCAGCATTTCCTGGCCACGCGAGTTGCGCCTTCGCCCACTGTGCACAGTGTTGGTGTGTTTGGTGTGCGCGCCTCTGAATGAGTCTCTGTAGGCGCCGTGTAAAGACACATACCAGCAGGACAGTCGCCTTCTGACACAATAAGGATTTCAGACTGCTGCTTGCAGGCATCCTTGCGCAGGAAACACTCATTCTGGTAGTTCTTATTGTTGGAGCCACACACTGGAACATAATCATTGTTGCACTGCAGAGAGAGGAGAGGAGAAAACATCAGGGGGACGACAGGAGAGGAGGACACAAACAGGCAAGAAGACATGTGTCTATGCTTAAAAACAATTTGTTTACAGTAACCAACAGGGTAGATGATCTCTACTCTATGGAGCGTGAGAGAAGATACCAGCCTTATGACTGTCTCATGACTTGGCTGTGGGATATAAATTCACTACAGCTAATAAGGAACAAACTTGAGGAATCAGGGGCAGTAGTGACCAGATGAAAAGCTTCAACCCAAAGTTAAAAGCTTCCCTTTAATTGATTCTACTTGTCTTGCGGAATGTAGCCAAGGGTTTTATTGTAATGATGATGTTAGGAACAGGAATAAAAGTATCTCAGTTAAAATTCCTGCTTTTGTTCGACTCGCTTCGCAGCATGAAGATGTCTTTTGTGTCTAGCACTTGTGTGCTTCGACTGGGGATTCTGGGTGTGAATGTGAGGAGACATCGCAAGCCGTGACAAAGACTGGAGAGCTCTCAAGGCTTTATGCCACCTGGGTACTGCCACTCTGGCTTCCTGTGAGGCTGGATAAAGAACTATATTAAAGACCCACTCCAATGAAAAATGTTTTTTGGGGGACGTTTTTTTATCATTTTCAACATGTACTTGTGGCATTTTTCTCATGATGGAAGAAAATTTAGCTTAAAACTGCATTTCTGAGTATTTCTATGGTCAAATTGTTGTGGATCAGGAGCAGATGACAGAATAATGTTGGAAAAAGCTTGTAGCTGTGACATGGGACCTGCAACGACAGGCCACAGGCTCCCTGCTCTGTTCTGTCAACTTGTAGACGTCTAGATCCGTGTACATCTTTGTCTTCTTCGTCCGTGCTGCCATCTGGCCCAGAATTGTACGGCTGGATAGCTGAATTATTGCTCGCCATTTTTGTTGCACCGGTAATTCTAGGTTGGGAGCGTGAGGGGCTGTAAGTTCGCTGGAGAGAATAGAATAGATGGATGATGGGAAGTAGGAAGCACAGGGGTCTTTCTCTGCATCAATGGTTTAACCCACAATTTTATGGACTCATGCCGCTCTATAGAAAGCGTGTCCAAAAAAAACAACAGGTTTCTTGATTTTAGTGATGAAAATGGCATAACCACAATAAAAATACCACTGGGAAGGATTTTAAAATAGATCAAAATGGGATCAAAGTGGGACTTTAAGGAAATCGATCAGTTTCTGATTGGAAGTATTTGAAGTGCCACACCAAGGCTGATGTAAATGCAAATATACTTCAGCAGCAGACATCCGCCATGCCTGAAGAATAATATTCATGAAATTACGACATTTTGTCCTGTTTGAACACACTGCATGATTTACAAGGTTTACAGTCAAAGTGATTGGATCATTCCTAAGCTTTCAATTCAACTATTTAGGAATAACTGTGTGAACAATTTCCCTAGTCTCCAAATAAAGTGTCCAAAAAAACGTCTAAATTTATAAAAGTAACTTTTTTATTTAGTATTACCAATTAGAAATGCTCATGTTCACATCACAGCTCTTCAGGAAAATGCTGGCGTACTCTGCTGCTCCCCCTTCGTTGCTCTACTGGAGCAGTGGGAGGTTAAGTGACTTGCTCAAGGGCACTCAAAATAGCTGTTAAGGTACAGGAGAACATTACTCATTCATATACCCACACGGTTTGCTAGCTATGGACTAAGTCAAGATTTTTCGGATGACTGATGGCACTACAGGGCTGACTCGACGACCTAACCCCCCAAACCCTGGCCCTTTTTCTTTTTTTTTTTGTGTGCTTCTTGGAACTGCCGCTCCGGCGGAAAGATATTCATTTGATTCCATATTGATTTGTCGCTGCTGCACTGCAGGTATAACAAATGTGATTATTCATTTGAAAAATATTACCCAATACTCCCAGGGAAGAGGGAGTGGCCATGAGAGGTTGCACACAAATTGTTGCTCCACAGACACAGCACATAACCTGATTACATCCAAACGCACTTGAAAGTGGGGAAATGCGTTCCTGCTGAATGTGACATCACAAGGACAAGGAGTTGGCTGGATTATCCTCACATGAGTAAGGCTAAGGAGCTCATTGCTCTTTGTCCTCTCACTTCTGCCTTTCTTTCTGTCTTTAATGGATTCTGCTGGAATCTTCTTTCACCGAGACTAATCACCTGCTAGTCTCCGGGAATTAAACCATTGATTTACAGAAAAAGGCGATAAGCGTGTAGGTGTTGTGTGCATGCTCGCCGCCTTATAATCCACCAGTTTGTTTGTTGATTGTGAGAGGAAACACTGACGGGATTCTAGCCGTGCTATCAAAAGCAGAGCAAAAAGCTCGTGGCTTTATGGAAACACAGGAAAAATAAGATGTGGGGAAAAAAAATACAGCGCAGGCTGATCTTATAGACGTTCCATATGAGACCACAAGATTGTGTAATCCCCATTTCAATGTACGAGAGTTTACGTAATTGTAGAACGGTGGTGGGAAACTGACATTTAAATCCTAAAAAACCAAAGGATGTCATTCTTTCATAACTTTGTTAGTGAATTATTGCAATTTAATAAACCAACTATTTTAAGTCAATAAAGATTTGAGTTCATTGTCTAATAGAGAAACCATTGACTGTACCTCCCCCCTCACGTTTCAACTAGGTAGTCCACTGTTACTCATTTCATTCTTGCTCTACTACCTGTTTTAACAGGATGTAACCCTAACACTGACCCTGTAGGGAAGTTATTCAAGTTATAAACAGACCAATCAGATGCCTTAATAAAAGTATGTGGTGCCTACTGGCCACCACATCAAACCTTTGACAGATTTGACCGGTTTTCCTGAGCCCGCTCAAGTGATAGGAGTGAGGCCTTCTAACAAGCTCATTCCTGATTGGCAAAAGTGGTTACCATGGAGACGTTGACTCAGACCAATCGCTGCTAAATGGACGCCTGGCGCTGTCCATTTAGCCAAAAAATGGTTACTAAAATGGTTACTTCATTAGGTGCTGGACGTAGACCGTTTTTTCATGGGTGACGTCACACTCACTCGGTCCAGTTCTCGTATACAGTCAATGAAGGAAACCTAAATATCAGCTTTTGGTCCTATTTTCAGTGACAATTTTCCAGCTAGATTCCATTGTAAGAATAAGTGGTCTAGACCCTCTGTGGTTCTTTGACGTCGTACTCTGTGCCTTTTTTTGCCAAGCTAATAAATCATGTCCAAATATTTTTTTTAAAGTCATATTCTTTAGGACTTAAACTATTGCAAAGTGCTTTCAGTTTCAACTCCTCAAAGTGCCAAAACTTTTCAAACAGAAACAAACATTAAAAAAAAAAAATTGTAGTTTGAGCTTTTAAGCTTTTAAAACTTAATAAATGTGTCTTGGATTTACTTTTTCAACAATATATATATTTTTTTAACTATTTACAATCAAGTTTTAAGGTCAATTAGGAGGTTTTTGAAGATTTTAGGCTACATTGCTTTTTTCATTTGGGTTGTAATTCAAGTCTTAAAAACTGATTTTCTCAGCATTTTATTTAGAAAACACAATACATCTATATAGTTGATGTGCCCTTGTCTGCGTTGTTGAGCATCTGTTGAGTAACACGCTAATATTGCCTGTGTGAATTGTGATTGCATAAAGATAGTTACATCTATCAGAAGAAAAACAGTATCTTAACATGTTCTGAGAACATTGCATTTCCAAAAAACGCTAAGCACATTAGGTAAATGAAAAAACGTCTCCTTGGAGTCCCTGTCACCTGCCAAACCTCTAAAAAGGGACTTGTGCACTGGCTAAGTCAGAAAACACATATTAGAAGGGGTGGTTGCCAAGAAACAAGGACGCTTGTCTACAAGCAGCATACTATTTTAAGATTAAGGTAGTGTGGTAGAACTGGACTACTGACTATAAATGGTTTTAAATGGTGACCCATGTTGAACTGCTCCCTTTCTGTAAGTAGTCTGTAAGGCTACTGACCATGCAGTTTCCGGTCATTGCAGTTCCAAAAATGGCATCTCTGCAGAAGCTGTCAATCTATAGCAACAAAAAGCTAATGTAAATAGCTATAAATGTAGGATGTTTGTAGATGAGATTAAATTAAGCCATTTGTTTTGTTTGTTGTTGAATTTTTACACACAGGTCAGGATGTTTGAGTTCAGGATCAGTATTTGTGTGTTGAGCATAAAAAGTATATAAGACAAGCATCTTGATTTAGTTGCCATGGAGACCCCTCTGAATTCTGCAAAAGCTTTTGAAAAATCTTATGACCTGTATGTTCAGATCCTCTAATAGTTGGCGGTCATTAATGTGTCATTGTGATGGTACGTGTTAAGGCAGGACAAGAACTTCTATGTCAGTAGCACATTTATTTTAAGATCCTTTACTTTCTTGTAGTTATTTTTTGGATATTGTGTAAAGACAAGAATGGTCGTGTTTGTTAAAGTTTTTTTTAGCTTGTTTTCTCAAGGTAACTTCTAAATTGTTATCTCAAGAAAACTGTTTTTTTCTTTTGAGATTATGGAATAAAATTAAGTCAAGAAAAGGACTCAACTTGTTATCAACAGGAAACAAAATTAGGAAAAGTTTATTCTCTAACCTTAAGAAAACAATTTTTGAGATAATTTGAAAAACATAGATACTTTATTTGTCATTGTCAGATGTACAACATATTTAAACTTGCATTACAGTTGGAGATCTGAGCCTAAATGGATTATGTCTCACTTGTGTCAGATTAAATAGACATACCAGCCACACCACAAATAAACTATTGTATTTTATCCACTCCAAGTTGCATTTAAAAGCCTTAATTAAAAAATAAAAAAGACCTTATGTCTTATGATCCAGAGTGCTTTATTAAATCTGGTTGTGTTTACTGATGTTGAAGCGATTTTGTCAAAATGTTTGGTTTGCTGTTTTTTGTAGTGCGTGCTTAACGTGTAGCAGTGTCGTTCTAACAAAGTTGGCGTAGTCACAGGGAACGTTTGTTTGAGCCATATCAGTCTTTTTTTTTCATGTCGCAAACATGGTATTGTGAATATGCTAACGTTCTAACATGGAGCCATATCAGTCTTTTTTTTTACATGCAAAGTTCTAGAGTAAGTATAAACACAGTTAATAACCTCTGACTGACTGACTGACTGACTGACTGACTGACTGACTGACTGACTGACTGACTGACTGACTTATCTGTGCGTCTTTTGACTTGCTTAATGCGTCTCATGGTTTGGAGCGCCTTCTATACGACTTAAGTAAAAAAAGACACCATTGATGATGCACCTTATAATCCGGTGGGCCCCAACATACCGTAGTTATAAAAATGACACCAGATCCGACGCTCTGAACAGCGCAGGAACTTTTCTACATTTTAACAGGAACAAGTAAAAACAACCCGGCCAAAAACTTAGTTGCTAAGATCGTCTGGTGACAGGAATCAACACTCTAATATCCTGTAGTACTTTTCTTGTTGTCAAACTCAAGTGGAAATTGTGATAATGTTGGTTAGAAACAACTTTCAAATCAGCCAATCAACCTAGAAAAAAGGTTGCAGCAATTCTAGATCTAAAAAAATAACTAAACAGGTATTCTCTCGTGATAACGGCGTATTAAGTGGTAATATCGGGATAACAAGCAATAATTTTCTTCCATTATCTTAAGTAAACAAAATGTGTTTTCTCAATATAATGAGCTGGAAACAAATATTAGCTGACATGGCTGTTCTTGCCTTCAGTAGTCAGATATGTGGCGATATTTCTCCCTGTGTGCACATTTGGAACTTGTACTGTTTCCATTGTAAAGAATCTACCTTGATAACATCATGTAATAAAATATAGATAGAGAGATAGATAGATAGAGAGATAGATAGATAGATAGATAGATGGATAGATGGATAGATAGATAGATAGATAGATAGATAGATAGATAGATAGATAGATAGATAGATGGATAGATGGATAGATGGATAGATGGATAGATGGATAGATGGATAGATGGATAGATAGATAGATAGATAGATAGATTTTTTAAATATATCACATCACTATGTGCCAAAATCAAAAGGGTGATTACCCAAAAAGGGTCATTACAGCACATTCTAACAACTGGCTGACAAATGTGTTTTTGTGTTTTTTTCATGCTGTTATTTTTATTTTATTAAAACTTTTTGTATAACATTGTAACTGTTGTAAAGGTCAAAAGTACACAGACACGAGAAAACAAACTTTTATGCTAGGGATAAAAGCAGAAATAAAGGGGCATGAATGTTGGATACAATCAGTTTTGTAGCGTTCAAAGTCTTTAGCTGAGAAGATAAAAAGTAAAACGAGTATTTGTTGCTTGATCCATTTGTTGAGGAAGCACAAAATAATGCTCTTCCTGCTCTATTCAAAGCTTATCGTACCAAATAAAGCCGCAGGTTTTTGAAGGAGGTCCTTGTGTGGCATTCTATTCCCGTGTTTTGACTGTGACTGACCTGGAAAGCGGGTTTGGAAACTCCTATTTAATGCACAAACAGCATTTTGAATTCAGCCAACTCAGTGTGGGATGTGGCTGATATAAACACACACAAAATCTATTAGCTACACGGAAAAAAAAAAAAAACTAAGGGTGAAAATAAGCATGGCATCGACTCAGGAGCCCAGGAGCATAATAACGATCAAGTGTGAACACCGTTTTTAACAAGCTCGGAGAGCAAAGAAAAGATGGCAGAATACAAAGACAGTAAGAGGAGGAGGAGAATGGGAGGGAAAGAGAAACTGCACACTGGCTCTTGATCAAAGGGACTGGGATGCAGGAAGGAAAGAGGCTGTAGAAAAGACAAGAGGCAAAAGTATTAGGGAAATTGGGCTGAAGGCGAGAAAAAGTCAGGGAAAATGAGGGGAGGCAGAGAGCGAGGAGTGATGAAAGCGCAGGAAAAGTGAGATGCAGATGGTTAAAGGGAAAGATGCACAACATTGGCCCCTACATGCTTGGCACGATTTAAAAATAATAAAAAAAGGGCCACAATGCCTGAAGAAATGGAGGTGTACAGGGAAAAAGAACTGCATAAAGTAAAAAAAAAAGAAAAGAAATGGGGACACCGAGAAAATGAGAAGGACAGAAATCTCTCACAAGGGGGGAAGAATCAGAAAATCCTACAGAAGAGTTAACTGTGGGGCCTTTCCTACTTTTCAATATCCCCACTTCCTCTTTAACCTGGGGTTTCTTCCTTCATGCCAGGTCTGATGGAGCGCCGGGCGTCAGGAACCTACGGGTGTTTTTCTCAGAGCCTCTTCCTGTTTGAGAAACCTCCCCACAAAAAGCATCCTGATCTTCCTCGGTATCTGGCTCCCGCCCGAGCAGAGGGGAGTACTGAGAAGGTGGAGGGATTAAAACCCCTTTTTCCCCCTACCTCAAGGCAGTGCGAGACCGAGGATGTAGCTGCGAGCAAATTACACATGTTTTCCAGAAATATTCATAGGTTGGCTTAGAGGAGTGTCTGATGTGTCAAATTAGATGCATTTCTTTTGTATTGCAGAGACGACAGAACCTATCCAAGACAGCTCGGGAACAGAAATAGATTGCCAAACATAATGAGCAAGTCAGAGAAAAAAATGTGAAACTGTGAGCTTCTTTTTTGAGTGAAAACCAAGAAGAAGAAAAAAAAACTTGGCACTTTTTCTGCCCACTTCGTTTTACACATCTGAGATTTGGTTTGACGTGACAGTAAAAAGGGGAGCTGGTTATGAACTTCTAACTTCATCCCCAGATCTCAGACAGTATATAAACATCATATAAACAAAAATAAATAATATCCCACTTAGGGCATATCATGGATTCTTTAGCTTTGATCCCTGAACGCCGTTCTAACTAGCAGTGGCGCTCAACGTCTGGAAAAATAAGCTTCATCAGCTGTTCTCTATAAGTCGGCCAAGATGACAGTCAGCTAAATGGAAATGAAAGACACAGAGGTGCCAGGAAAACCTGAGAGGTCTCTGGAAAGATATATATACAGTATATATATATATGTATTTATATATTTGTGGGAGGATTTTGAGGGGCTGAAGAGAAAAGATGGTAATGAGAAGCAGTGAAAGAGAAAGAAGACAGAAAATTGAAAACTTATCCGTCACAATTCTCTGCAGACAAGGGAAGTTTGGGGCTAGTGGCCCAGGGCCATATAAGCAACCTTATGTGCCCGCTGGTTCAAGCTTTGCAAACGTGGATGACAACTGCCTTATAGTTCTGCACTGATGAAACCTCACAGTTGTGGGCAATCTTAGCCAAGACTGCAAAAGACTGCTGGAGTGTCTGTGTCTACCTTTGTTAGAGAAGCAATACCCGACCATCTTAGAGTAGATGCTATATTTCTTATATCCTTGCTGGAGGTGATATGGGACTTTTTTATTTATTTAGGTTTGTTATAACAATACAATGGTTAATTTTTACATTACTCTTAAAAGTCTTGTAAGTAAAATAAGCTTGTACTGGAATACACCTGTACAGGTGTTGCTGGTTTTAAGTTTGTCGGACCGTGGAGGTCTGAGACAGGAGTTTCAACCCATTCTTCAAGGAGTGCAGGTACAGTTTCCTTGAGGCTTGTAAGGTCAACTCAAGGGATGACATGAAAATGGATCGTCTTGTGTGTGGTAAGTATATCGTAAAGTATTTGGAAGGCTACCATGAGTTGTACACACTTCTGACATACGGGGGATGTGGTCATACGGTACCCTGACGCCACTCTTTACTCATGTGTAGGTGGCAAATGCTTGCCCCCTTACTGACTTTGTGCAAATGCTGCAGGGTGCAAATGCTGCAGGTGATGTACATAAGTGCCCATAGGATGCAAGGAGCACACTCGTTACTTCAACACCACCAACAGGCTCTTTGCGCACGGATTTGAGGGGAGTTAAAAAATGTAAAAAGTCTCTGCTACCTCAATAACCCCACTCCAAGAAATAATACAACCTCTGATCAAAGAGGTACCCCAAGCTGACAGTGCTGTTAATTTGAGCGTTCTTTCAGACACTTTTTAGCAGGTCTAGTTCAAAACAGTCACTTTTGTGTCATTTTTGGGACTTTTTCTGGTTTTACTAGAGGATTTTAGTGGCTTTGGCATGAAGGATACGCCACTTTTCGTCCTTTAATATGCAGGTTACAGGAGTGTACACAACACACTTAAAGCACAGAGTGTAAAGATCTAATATTATCAACCAGCAGGTCGATAATGGAATCTAACTAGTTTGAAGTGGAGTTTGAATGTTCTCCGTGTGTTTGGGTGGGTTTTCTCTGGGCACTCTTGCTTCCTTCTACTGTCCAAAAGATGCTTCATAGGTTATATAATTACCCTAGATTGTTCCTAGCTGTAAATGTGAGTTTGTCTGTAGTTGTGTGGACCTGAGACAGTCTTCTGATTGGCCAGTTCAACAGTAGCCAAGATAGGCTCCAAACACCCTGTGACCCTAAAAGGGATTCAGTGGGTTTGGTGGATGGATGGATGGATGGATGGATGGATGGATGGATGGATGGATGGATGGATGGATGGATGGATGGATGGATGGATGGATGGATGGATGGATGGATGGATGGATGGATGGATGGATGGATGGATGGATGGATGGATGGATGGATGGACAGACAGATGGATTCAATCTCTAAGAAAAGGCTAACTATGGTTGATAAAGAAGAGTTTACAAAGTTTAAAAATTAGTGATTGGAATTGACATAAAAAATTAAAAATTGGTGCATCTCTACTATAAAGAGACCTTGGTTGGAGACATTTCTTCACTTGTGTGGAAGGCTAGAACCTTGCAAAATGCAATGGTTATTCAGTGGAATAAAAAGGTATTTAGTCAGCCAACAATTGTGCAAGTTCTCTCACTTAAAAAGATGAGAGAGGCCTGTAATTTTCATCATAGGTATATCTCAACTATGAGAGATAAAATGAGAAAAAAATATCCCATTGGCTTTTAAAGAATTTATTTGCAAATTATGGTGGAAAATTAGAACTTGGTCCATCAAAAAAGGTCAACTCAAAGCCTTTGTTGGCAATGTCAGCAGACAAACGTTTTCTGTAAGCCTTGACGAGGTGATCACAAACTTGCTGGTATTTTGGTTGCTCTGGACAAAGACCCATGTAACCTCACTGGGTCACAGAAAGTTGCATGCGATGAACTGGTTGGCTTCTGTTTAAATTTCTACTTTTCAATTTATTTTTCAATAAACCCAACAGAATTTTTAAATATCGCTGTAAATATATTATTAACAGGTCCATCCATAAGCATACAAACATTATAAGGGTGGTAAACCTTTTATCTGCAAGTGAGAGTGGATAGGTCAATAGTAATGTATTGATAAAGAAAAGTTACCAAGAAACACCTACAAACACAGGGATGCTTCATTATAAGGTTGTCCTCCTTTGAACTAAGTTTTCACCTCTTTTGAAAAATAAAATATATGATTGTAGCAGCCAGTGTTTCTGTACCTCCACCCACTTTTCTGCCATCCCTACACTCAGAGCTAACTTCCAGCAGTGTCCTGTAGGGGCTGCTGTGGCTCTGCCTTTCCTCAGCTGTTTATAAAGGGTTACAAAGTCTAAGTCTGTGGGATGGCAGCCAGAACCCGCGGTATCCCCTACCATCCTAAGATCCTGTCCAAACACACACATGCCCCCCCCCCCTCACACACACACACACACACACAAGGAAAGCTACTGATGCATCCACCATTAAAGCACTCTGTGAGGGGAGGGAGGCATCTGCTCCTTACCAGGTCATAACACAGAGCTACCCAGCATAGGATTCACAACCATCATCATTCATTCGGTGCTTCTAAGACAGCAGCAGGTTGACTTCACCAAGCATCCAATCTAGCTGCTGGCTGACAGGGGTCAAACAAAGAAAGGTGATGGAAAGAGGATGAGAGGCAGAAGGCAGAGTGGAAAAAGAGGCACGAGGGAGCCGAAGAATGGAAAGAAACATGGGCGGAAGACAGGGAGAGGGTTAGAAAAGGCAGGAAGTGAGAAAAGTAGCATCTAGTAAGGATGATTCCAACGTTAGAGATGACAGTCAAGAGGGAATGACAAAAGCGATCTAAAGTGCCGACCAGAGAACAGCTGCAACAGAAATCACACGTGAGCAACAGACAAAAGGGAGAAAAGGTGAAGGCACTAGGCAGGTGCAGTCATTGGTGTGTGACTACATAGCGGATGGAAAGAGCACGCCACTATGACAAACAGAGATCTGCCAAATGTAAGCTGGGAACAAGCGTGACAGAATATGAGCACGAGAAAGTGGAAAAACAAACGACGCATTGCACTTTCCAGAGATGCTCACACGTCACAGACTCCTCAGACGTGCAGAAGATCCATATTAGTCACTTTTGCACGAAGAAGCTTGAAAAGTTTGGTACTCTTAATAATAAACAGCATGAGTACGTAAGAGTGGATGACAGCTGGGTCAGGCAGAGTGGGAAATGTTTGTTCTTGCGCTAATCGCTCAGGAAAGTCTCAAATGCAAACATCTTTGATGTGAGACACGCAAAGCTAACCCTTCATAGGCTTATAGACCATCAAGACTATCATCTGGCCATGTTTCCACTCAGACAGCAATTTCTTGTTGATGTAGTACGGTTCAAAGTATCCAGTGTTTGAGCTTAAAGTATAGATATACTGTATTTTGTTCACACTATGAGGCACATCGTGTCATATATAAGGCGTACGGAACTATAAGGCAGGACGGAAGAGTTGGAGATAAGTTCCGACATCCGTTAGACGTTATTAAATGCGTTCATGGTGACTTTAGAACTTGTTTGTAACATGTAAAAAACAGTGATAATGCTAAACCAATTGTTAATGGAACTATGCTAACTCCCAACCTTTTTAGTAACACCAAAAAAATAAAATAAACACACACACAGACACAGTCCAACACCGCCACACCTTAGCCACATTAGCGTTTTCACAATAACCCCCGAACCTGTTTGAAATTGGTAAAAAAAGAAAGACTGATATCTTTAAAATTGCTTCAACATCAGTTAGTACAATGAATCCATAGGTAAGGTACTCCGGATTATAAGGCATTCTTTTAGAAAAAAAAAACTACAGCTTTTTACTGCGCCTTACAGTGCGGAATATATGGAATTTTGGAATCAAGCTTTCAACAAATTGCTGTGTAGCTATAAACATAAAAATGGGGGAATTACAAATTGCCTCCAACTGCTGTGGTACTTTGGCAGAAGTACTCAGAAGCAGTAAAGGTACATGGAGCCCTCTGCTCTTTTACAGACTTGGGAAGTTTTTACACACTATAGCTCCCTCAGCAAAGGAGCTGCTTTGAAGATCCAAGATCAAAGGATCAACTTTCATTTGAGGTGTGGGGGAACCTCCACAATGCTTACAACTTCACAAAGGCTGGCTCTCATTTCTCAACACGCTATATAGGACTGGGCGACATAGCCTAAAAATTAAATCTCTGATTTATTTTGTGTATTCGATTTCCGATTTTTTTTCTGACCCCCCCACACACAAACACTTAAGGAAAGTAAGAGCAAATTTTGCTTTTATTTAATGAAACTCAAGACAAATGTAACCCCCATTTCTTAGATAGATAGATAGATAGATAGATAGATAGATAGATAGATAGATAGATAGATAGATAGATGGAATCAAAGTCCCAGCTGTGTTTTAAGTCACACTTGTAGTCTAGACTAAAAGGAGACAAACATTCACCGTGAGATTAGCACCATTTTCTAAAGGATTAACAATGCAGCTCATACCTGGGGTCTAAGGTTTAAATTAAGGTCGCAATTACCTATTTGCAATAAATACAGCTTTAATAAACTTGCAACTTATTTTACTGTGTTAGGGATACTCACTGATTGGTAATGCCGATAGGGGAGAATAAGGTTACCTGTTGTTAAACTAAGTTTTCACCAATTAACTCCAACAATTGCTAAACTCCACCAATCTTTGCTGCAGAGAACATCACCCCTTAGTCTCCTCCAGGCTGGTCTACAGTAACTTATTCGTACTCACTGGTTTCACAGGATTTCATCGTTTTATCGTCGTTTTAACGTCTATCACAAGCACAGTAATGTCTCAAACTGCACTGCATTAAAAAAACATTTTGAAAAACCATGTCTCCAGGAAGTACCAAATACTTAAGTTCGTAAAGGCCACTGGAGGCAGGTTTCATTGACTTTCTCACTGACTCCCGTGTCAAAGCAACCAACTTAACACCAAAAAGCCCTATTTCTGTTCAACACAACTATCTCAATCATTGCATCTTCCTAATCCTGCTTCATAATGCAAATGTCTTCAATGAGATGGTCCTCACAATGAAAAACCAGACATTTATTCTCGTTCCACACAACCACTCAATCACACAAATAGCCACAAATGGGCAGTAATTGCCTCCGTTGAATGGGAAGTGATTAGACTTCAGGACCCAATCCAGACCCAGATGAGAGAAAATAATGATTAAACTCTAAGCGTGGGATACAAAGAGTTAAATGTGAAAGTTAAGATGTTGTATCTTTTTATTATTATTATTTTTTTGTAATTCAAGTATTTTATTGAGTTTTTATAATTTACATGCATAACAACCCCCCCCAATAAAAAAACTACAACATTAAAATAAAAATAAATACAGAACATAAAACAGTGAGGATTACCAATAACAGTTTCCTATACATGGTGTATTGACGTGTCATCATTAAGGCGTCATTGATAGATAAAGACAAAAGCTGTCCCATTTTTCAGTCACAGATATATTTTTGCAATTCAATTTTACAAACATCTTTTCACAAGCACTATTTTCAATCATTTTTTCTTTCCACATTTTGAGATTTGGGGTTCTTTCCATAATTTCAAAATAAGAGGAGCAGATGTCACCAATACTCTGAAAGTAGTTTTGCTTAGTAGTGGCACCTCTTTTCTGTCCCCTATGAGGCATAGTCTTGGTGATTTGGGAAGTTCACATGCTATCCAGTTCTGTATAAATTCCAAGACGTTATTCCAAAATGGAGAGATAAGTGAGCACTCCCCTATTGCATGAAGAAAAGTACCTTTCTCCATATGACATTTCCAACACAGATCATTTTTGATAATTCTGTGGTATTGTCACCTTATTATAAAAAGCATCTAACTGTTCTGTGCTAACAGTAGTTTCCGATGTGTACAATTTTTCTGTTAAAAGACATTGTTAATTTCACAAGATGAGGTCATCAGTCTATCATTCTTTTTTATAGCTGTGATGACGTTATAATTATCCAGCTGTTTGAGATGTCTAGCCGGTAGCCTTCCCGTCTTTTAACCCCTCTCGAAAAAGTGCCTATTCTGCCTTTTTGTTATATGTTTCATGGAGGTTGAACTTCAGTTTACAAATTTCTTTAAATTTACTTACATTATAGCTTTGTGCTAGGTGTTTTTCCAATTCCTTTATTTAATATTTTTATGTTCTCCCTGGTCTCTCTTGCTTTTTTCAGGGCTATAGCCCAGACATTTTCCTCTCATGAATGCCTTAAGAGCATCCCATAGCCTGTGGGTGACCCAATATTGATATCCTAGAGAGCATTTGATTTCTTCTTTTAATGATGCTACAAACATAACTTCATAACTTTAGTTTCCATCTACCACGCTTAGTTCTACCCATTTGTAAATTAATATGTAATTTCACTGGTGCATGATCAGCGAGGGCAATAACACCTATTTCACAATTAGTGACTATGTCAGTGCTTAAGTTTGAGATAAGAAAATAATCAATTCGAGAACAGGTTTTGTGGGAGTGTCAGTAGAATGTATATTCCCTTCTTGAGGGGTGCACAAGTCTCAGATATCTACCAACGCAAATTCTTTTTAAGAGCATTTAATGCCCACCCTTTCCTAGTGGTAGAATTAACATTGTTAGCACTTTATCTAACAAATCATCAGGCACCTGGTTAAAATCCCCACCCATCAATTCCTGTCCTTCTAAATTACTCAGCATCTTATTAATCTTGTAAATGAAGTCAGGTTCATCCCTAGTTGGGGCATATACATTAACCAAAACAACCTTAACCCCACAAAAAAAGGCCCTGAATGTATAACAGTATCATTATCATCCTGAAGCTGCTTTAGAAATACAAATTTAAGTTTCTAGTTGATAAGTGTCATCACACCACGGCTTTTACTCGATACTGAGTTGTGAAACACTTTGCCGACTCAGTCTCTTCTCATTTTTAAGGCTTCCTTATCTCCAAACTGCGTTTCTTGGATGAATGCAACATCAGTATCATGAGATTTGAGGTAACTGATGACCTTTTTCCCTTTTAGTCGGCGTGCTGCAGCCATTTATGTTCCAAAACACCAGGTTAATATCAACATTACCCATTGTTATAGAATTTTAAAATTAGCTTCTGCTTCTCGTTGCAGGTGTGGCGGGCGCTAAATAAATCCACAAATTAGCCGCGTCACTGAATAAGCCGCAGGGCTGTGGCGCAGGACAAAAGTAACGGCTTATAGTCCGGAAATGACGGTATCTTTTTGATGTAGTCGCATAGAGCGCTGTTTCCTTCCATTCCTTCTTTCAGCCACCCCGATCTTCTATTCTTCTGCCCATCGCTGTTCTTTTGATCATCCGCACGGTCCCAGAGTAGCTCAAGGTTCTTAGCTAGCATCTTCTTGGTTCAAGTTAGCAACTTGGTCCTCCATGTCCGAAATGCGGTTCTCTGCTCCAGTTAGCCGTAGTTGAATTGCACTTACGGTGTTGTTTAACTCTGTTGTGTCAGACTTAATTAGCTAAACATCACTTGCCACCGCATTCAGTGTAGCTCCCACTTTAGTAATTTCTGCAAGCAGTTCGCTTATTTCGGTCCTCTGGCCCTCGTGTTGGTTAGCAGGGCAGGCTTTGCCAGTAGAGATAGTCGGGAGGCGCGTTTGCATTCTTCGTTTTTTCTGACTCATGGCGATGTTTGAGATGAGAGAATAAATATATCCCTGTATCATAACAGGTTTAGATGTGTTTAAATTATGCAGATGGGTAGAGTTTACGTGGTGGAGTAAGTGCGGGCTCATGTACTACACAGCCATTTCCTGGCCCCTCATCACGTGACTCACAAGATGTTGTATCTTTACACTTACAGTGATTAGTGTATTGGCTACAACATAAAACTAAGTCACATGTTCAGCAAACACGGCTGAAATGGAGTTTGTGAGGCATGGGCCTGATTTTTTACCTGTTTTTTCCTTCAGCACATCATGCATTTACTTGTACTAGATGTTGTTTTAAGTTTTTACCATTTGGTTGTAGAAAATCCAAAAGACTAGATATTGTAAGCCATAAAACGTTGTTTTTTAAGGGCTGAAACAGAAATAAAACAGCTGCATAAACATCTTTCTAGTGTGGTGCATTCATATTTGCTGCTAAAGGCAGCAGTTCAATGTGATGACCTTTTGGATGCGTCTGCTTCTCGTGACATTTCCTGGTGTCACTACTGAATCGTCTGAGCAAGGAGTAGCTTAGATAAGGCCCAGTTGTATCTATAGTGTGGTCAGTGTTTGATTTTGTATTTTTTTTTTACTTGGCTTATCCTTTTGAGAACCGAGCTCTTGTGTCATATGTCTTTTTATTTCATAGTCACAGGGCCCTGCGTAATCAGAATTAACTACAGTGGTAATAAAACCCACAATGTGATCTCCTTGTATGTGGAGGACAGGTCTAGGTCCTCTCCTACCCAAGTAAGACTTTAGTTTAATTTGCATTAAGATGTGCTTCACTTGCACAGTATTTAATTACTTGCACGTTTAGACAGTATTAATCCCATGGATCATTTTCTGCCTTCAAGAGTTTGAAACATCTAACTATTGACTGTTTTGAAACTTTCGACTGTCAGATTCTCCCGAGGCTGCTTTTAAGGGGTAAGGGTGCGGAGCTCCAACAAGCTCACAGCGGATCGGCAAAAGTGGTTGCCATAGAAATGTTGACTGAGATCAACTCGGACCAATCATTGCTTACTGTCGATTTCTGGTTCTAATGTGGCAACTTGCATATTGTGAAAAAATGAAGACTAAATAAATTCAATTCGTTGAAACTGGAAGCAAGTCATTTTCTATGGGTGACGTCATACTCACCCAGTCTAGTTGTCATACAGTCAATGCGTCTAACACTTGTGACCGAGTTTATTGTCGAAATGGTCGATGGTTTTCCTCCTGTGAAACCCAGCCTTACAGCCTCCTAATTCGTTTCCTCTCGCGCCATATCATTTTCTCTTCCATGTATTACTACATAAAAAATACATATATATAAATTTTTTTAAAGAGAAAATCTGGCATTCTTGCTCCGTTGAGTATATTAACAGTGACACCACTGACACAGAATTTATTTGGTCTGTGGATTTAATGGGGTCCATAGCAGATCAAGATTTCTTTGAAGATAAAAGTAACTGAATACTCATCGAGGTAAAAGGGCATCTGGCTCCAGAATACAGAGCAGGTTGACTCAATAATAAGCTGCAAAACTGTGTTTCTGTAAGATCATGTAACTCATGCTATTCATTTTCTCTTTTGAGCCCCATTAAAAATGGTGGTCTTTGGCAGTAAACTTAGCTACATACAAGATCTTTTCGAATCTCCCCTCAGATTGTACGGTTTTATATAGGCATTCATTAAATAAATAAAAAATAAAAAAAACACAGGCAAACAGACCTTGGCTTAAGATTCAGAAACCCTTATAGCTCCATTATCGACAATCACTAGTTAGGTCCTGCTGTTAGATCCATTTGTCATTCATCAGCAGCCAATTACAAGCTTCGAGTACTGAGTAGATAATGAACTGAAACCACAGACTGAAATTTGCTGTTCGAACTAATCTATATAGATGGGAAAATCTGTGCTGCGGTAGAAAAAAAGACTGAAGAAGATTGTCTGCTTCATCCATGGTGTTATATTGACTCATTTTAGTGCTGGGAAGTTTTTCTTTTCCATTTATAGATTGCCAAAAAGGTTTTCTATGTGACACATGTGTCTGTTTTCATTGTGTCTGCTTCATTTCGTTTAATGTTAGAAGTTGAATGTTGATCCAGCAGTCGGGGAAGCAATGACCTGGGATTCTAACCCTACACCTTTGTTTGACATTGGGTTTTTTCATATTTGAAATGTTCTTTTCAAGGTAGTAAAAGGTTTTCCTGGTAACCCCTAAATAACAAAATAACAATCACTTTTTGAACTACTGTAATTCTTTGAATGTTTACGAAATTCACGAAATTCCAGCAGATTCAATTGAGTGCAAAGGAACTTAACCGCATACAAAATCCCTTCATATTCCACCTCTATGGTTTTATATAAGCATTTATACAAAAACCCACCAGCAAACAGACAGAAATGAACATTCAGACCAGCAACAGTTCCGTCATTGACAACCACTAGTTAGGTCCTGCTGTTAGATCCATTTGGGTGTGTTATTTAGGTGTTGCCAGTAACATCTCTCGTATTAAAAGCTTCAAAACCTTGAAAAGAATCTTGACATTATAAAAAAAACTAAGTCAAACATAGGTGCAGAATTAAGCCAAAGTCACTTTTCTCCGTGACAGAATCAGCTGGTAAGCTGGTAACCAATGAAAGACAGAGATACCAATGAAATATGATTAACCTAAAGTGACAATTATTCATTCATTTATTTATTTATTTTAGATAACATGTTCCTTACGGGTGTATTACGTTTTCATAGGAGAACCGACAAAGTAATTGTTAAGACTGGATCAAATGAGACAAATTTGGGTGGCTGTGTTGCACACAGGGAGACTCAGGAAATCTGAGTGAGAAAGCCACAGACTTAACGTGACGATCCCTGTTTCAATGATTTGGCAGATATTGAGGCGAGCCACTTTGCTTGTTACCCATCCAATGCATAAGTGGGACTATCTCCATTCATTAAAAAAAATGTGTGAAATGCTTCACATCTTTGATTTACAGGAACATATCACTTTCATTAAACACATACCTATAGTGTGTCTCTATTGGCAAATAATGAATGTGAGAAAAAAATGTATTTGTATTTTAATATCATCAACACCTCCTCTGCACTGTGGTGCCTCATAAGTTCACAGTCTCCACCTACAGCTGGTGGGCACTCTGCCTTCATTTGAGGATTACATCCAAAATCAGACTCATTCTCCTAAATGTTTCTCCTGCCTTTATGCAATAGGAACAACACGGATCCTTCTGCTTCCTGGGAACTACCATCCCAGAGGACGACCTCAAGCGGGAGCCGACCAGTAGCTCCATCATTACAACAGCCCAGCAGAGGATGCTCTTCTTTCGTCAGCTGAAGGAAATCAACTGCAGTTTTACACAGAAATGGTTACTACGCTGGAGCCACAATCTCACTCTACTGTGAAGGTGATCAACCTAGCCTTCCACCCTCGAAGAGCCTTTACAGCATCAGGACTTTGAGACCGCAGCAGAACCTTCTCATCATGTACGCTGGGGTTTTGAACCCCTCTGCTCCAGATGTTTAGGTCCATCCAGACCAGGACATCTACGTCACAGCACCAGTTTCTTCCCCTCAACTGTTAAACTTATAAACACCAGATAATGATCACTTGGTTCCTTTTTAAAGTTCACTTTTGTCAGGTGTACCTGCACTGCACACATATACAAATATAGCGATCTAAGTTTCTTCATCTGTACAGTAATCCCTGTTAAAGGCCATGCCACACAGCCACTACGATTTGTCCACATTCGAAATTTCTGGTGAGTTGAGAATCACGCACTGTATGCATGTTATACATTGTTTATACGCAATCATTACATCAATCTTAAACAATTCTGTGTGATTTTTGTGAGATGCATGCAAAGACTTTTGGCTTTTCACCACAATTCCATGAATGTCTGACAGACTATTCACGCATATACCACCCCTGTAGAACTTTTGTATCGCACATACAGCAGATATATCACATTAAAATTACATTAAATTAAAGCAAAGCACCGCGAGGGCCTGCGGCGGGTGCTGACCATGGTGCTGAAGCAATGGGATTTCTGCCCAGTGCTCTGAACGTCAAGTCCAATTTAGCGCAGTTTTTTGTGTTCTTTGTGTGATTTATTTGTACTTCTTCCATAGCTTTAATGTAGTTCATTTGTGATACATCTGTGAAAGTTTCACAAATATTACAACTTTTCTTCTTTTTTTTAACGTATAATTATGTATGACTAGTTTTTATCCATTCAATATGCGCAAATTGAACATAGCAGCAGTGTGACATGGCCTTAAGGTTGGGTTTATAGCCTTTATAGTCTTAATGTAAATAAATGTTTGTTTCATGGATTACAGCAAATTCTCAGGGATGTGAAATCTTTCTCTTCCATGGGAATGGACCAATTCTGATTTGTGCATGTTTGATGACAGTCTTCACTTAAACATTGAACACCAGAGCCGTCAGAACAGAAAATAGCATGCTCTTTGAACCACTGTAACTCTTCCAACTTTTGTGCAATTGACGTAATGCCAAAAGATTTCGACAAAGAGCTATAGTAAGTCAAAGAGCGTCAACACTGTAGCTACAGCTCTGGCGTTAAAGGATTTACAATCAGTTTTGTTGGGAGAAATACATTAAAATAAAACATACTATTCCAGAGGAAGACACAACTTGTGAAAGTCCCCAAAAAACAACTAAAACACAAAGTGCTAGAAGCAAAAGTAGCCTTTTAACATTCCCTTTATGTAAGGAATGTTACTGACTTGGCCCATTTCTCTATCGAATCTCAGTACCAATTTTATTCTTAGATAAGTTTGGCAGGATTCTTTGTCTCTCATTTGTTGGGCAAGAAATCGCTTTAGAGGCTGAAAGCAGCAATCTTTGTTTTTGTGTCACGATGACAGCTTCAGTCACAAATAAAGGGGAGAGGCAATATGATTTCTTGTGTTTCCATTTGATTTTTTTTCCATTTACATTAACTATTTATATTATACACACACAACAGAAATACCTTTGAGACAATAATAAAACTAACAAAAATATTGATTCTGTTTTTTTCTCTGACAACGTCACCGTCCTGAAACTACTATAACAAGAAGAACTTCAACAACTTTCACTCATTTGCTGGCGTCTCAAGAGTATGTATGTGTGTGGGACTATTTGGTATCCTACTAAATACAGAGTCAGTGGTTCAGAACTGCTGAAAAGGTTTTTTTTTTCTCTTCCCAGCTAAAGGACACTCCTGGGAACTTTTTTTTTCTTGGTGCAAGCATCTCAGGCTCTACCTAGACATAAAACAGGGGCATGAAATGTTCACAGCGGCGCTCTCCTTCATCAGCATGTGCGGCATATAAAGTGAATTTCAATGACAACTTTGACATTTTCTACGGTGGCGGAAAGCTGTTTCAGGAGAATGAAGTCCACTGATCCTCGCTGGGAGTTAAGACGCTATGCAACAATTTATTACATGGCCTTCAGATAGTCCCTTTGAAATGTTTGTATGCATCTAAAGCTTTGAAAAATGGAGCTCAGGGCAAATCACTGATGTCCACCTAAGAAAGAGGACAACCCGTATCCTTTTCCTACCAAATACTTTGTCTATAGGAAAGACATCTTAATTCTCTTTAAACTGTTATGTATATTTATAGATCTTGGAAAAAAGCATAGTCCTCAGAAATGTTGCACCATTTAAAGGAACATTTTCAGGCATTTCAACAGTGTCAGTCATGAAGCCAATTGGTTGCAAAGAAAAATCTACCCAAAAACCTGTTCTTTCAAGTTGTGCCAATCTTCTCAATAAAATACAAAAACACAAAACTGTACTGTTCCGACTCTTGGCTGTTGAGGATAACAGCCACTAATCAACATGTGCTGTAGAGATATAAGAACTAACAAGTCCAGTTTTTTTTTTTCATTTTATTTTTTAATAACGATAAATGCATTCATGCTACATGTATGGTGGACTCTTATTTATAGCAACATTTACAATCTAAAAAATAACACAGAATAGGTGAAAAAGTAGCCAGTTTGAATTTTTTACAATAAATGAATAAATTTGTTTTTGGCTGTAAATCCCCTCGCTACACTAAGACAGACATAATGGTAACGGAGAACCGGTCATTGTAGTGAGAACCAGTCATTGTACTCGATATACACACACTCACCACTACACTCATTGTAGTGGTGGATAAAGAACAGAGGAAAGCCGTTGTGGTGGATGTGGCAGTGCCAAGTGATGGGAACATCAGGAAGAAGGAACATGAGAAACTGGAGAAATACCAGGGACTCAGAGAAGAACTGGAGAAAGCCTGGAAAGTGAAGGTGACAGTGGTGCTTGTGGTAATTGGAGCACTCGGGGCAGTAACCCCCAAGCTGGAGGAGTGGCTACAACAGATACCTGGAAAGACCTCAGACCTCTCAGTCCAGATGGAACAGCTAAGATACTGCAGGACCCTCAAGCTCCCAGGCCTCTGGTAGAGGACCCCAGCTTGGAGGAGAAACCACCCGCGGAGGGTGAGAGGGGCGTTTTAAATATATATTATCGTTTTACATTATCATTCTGGCTATAACAGAAAAGGTCAAGCAAATACATCCTGAGAAAAACAGAAGAAGTGACACTGACATTATCAACATTTTAGAAAAACAAAAAAATGTCCAGTGATGTTACAAAACAATATCTAGTTCTGTTCTAAATTTCCACAACCAGTGTTGTGGACCAACATTACCCAATTGCTTCTATGAAAACTCATGTCACTTAGACGACCGCATGCAGAGTGTCAAGCATGGCAAAGGATAGGTGATAATTTGGGCTTCTTTAGTTTAGTCCGACTGGTTTCTTGAACGTGAGCTTACTGGACTCAAACGGCCTCCACAGTCACCAGATCTCAACCCAATAGAGAATCTTTGGGATGTGGTGGAAAAGGAGATCAGCATCATGGATGTTCAGCCGACAAATCTGCAGCAACTGTGTGATGCTGTCATGTCAGTGTGGTCCAAACTTTCTAAGGAATTTTTCCAGGACCTTTTCGAATCTATGGCACCAAAGATTAAGGCAGTTCTGAGGTCAAAAGGGGGTCCAACCCAGTACTAGCAAGGTGGACCTAATAAAGTGGCCAAAGAGTGATTCATTCATGTTCTAACCCGTTTGTTCCCTTTCGGGGGCCCCGGGGCGGCCGGAGCCTATCCCGGCCTCTTGCGGGCGAAGGCTGGGGACACCCTGGACAGGACGCCAGTCTGTCACAGGGCCAGTGAGTGATACAATGGCTAGATCAAAGCCCACACCCCAGTTTGCAACCATAAATCCATTTCCCTCAGAGTTGGGTCTCAGTTGTAAAGAGCAGCTAATTCTGATGTGGATTCTTTAACATAAAACACGTCTGTTCATAGAAACCCTAAACCCATAGTCAAAAATACTGGTGAAAGTGAAGACCTTGCAACTTTACAACCAAAATAATTTGTATTAATTAATAAAAATATGTTGACGTTGAACCACACCATGTCAAGGTTTCTTTATTGCCTTCAATGCACAAAATCATTAAAACTGCATTTATATTTTTGTAATATCTCTATACTTTCTTTAACAATCAGAAAAACATATGACATAAGTCAACATGTAGAAAAAAATACAGACACAGGTACTCACTTCCTCGCTGCCTTTTAAACTGAGGATTGTGCTTTAAACCATGCAGCTCAAGGCTAAGAATTAACATATGTCACAGCTTCATATGTTTTGCCAGCTCATTGACTTAATTAAAGTACACAGAGCGCCATGACAAATTAATTACAGGTCTGACATTTAACACACGGAAAAAAGTAAGTGTTGACTTTTCCTGGATGTGATTGAGCTGCTTGACATCGATGATATGGCATGTGGTAGATTTTTCTAATGTGTGTGAGAAAGTTTCATGGTACATAATTTTGACTTAAGTTTAATTTAAATATTTTGGCAATCTATTTTTCAAAATCTTAGAATTATCCATTGTACACATATGCCGGTGCTAACATGCATCACACCTGACTATAAATTCCCAAACATTTTTCTGTATCTATTTTCATAGCGTTCCCAGTGGTCTTTTAAATATGATGATGCCGTTTTTAGTCAAAATAAAAAATCCTGAGTCGCTTTTTAGGACATAGATTTCTAATGAACTCCTGCCGCTCTGCATAAACTGTCATTGTGGGCAAGACAGTTGGTGCTGATCAACCTCGCCCCCCTTCCCCTCCCCGTTAATGAGAGCTCTTTGTTTAAATGTAACCCCCACTAGCTTACAGCCCCTTACAACCCCAACTTAACATTACCTATGCAACAAAGACGGCGTGCCATATTTGGTGTGAAATGTCAAAGCGGTACACATTTTTTTCCACTCCTCTATTCCGGTATATGAAAGACTTGATGTCATAATTACAACCAGGCACAAACTGCAGTTACTCATTTCTCTTGCATGATCATTTTGTTAAACGGTTGGTGCTTTGGTGACTAAAACAGCTACCCTTACATCACTACCAAATCTGAGTCCTTGACTGGTCAAAGAACTTTCAACACATTTTCAATGACCACACATTTTTACGCGTAGAACCCGGAAACTGACTTAAAAACCTGCGGAGCTACGCATGGAAGCCAGAGTTTGGAACGCAGAAGCCCGAAACGCGTATATAACGCACGTTGACGTAGACTTTTCGTTGGAAGTGGCCGCTTGAATGTGCGTTCCAGAGGCTGGTGTGAACATAGCATTAGAGTACATTGTAGAGCTGTTGGAAAAAATAAAAACCTTACAAAAATCTCTGCACTACTGTGGGTTAAAGTTGTGTACTTATGTGGCTTAAGTGACATGCTATAGATTTTTCTGACAGTGCTCTTGTAAAAGAGGCAGAGCTCCACTTTCTGTATTCTTATTTTTAGCAAGTGTCCAACTAAGCAGATGCGTGACAGAAAGCCCCTGCAAACTCTTTAAAATTCTAATAACAGGGACATCCAGCTGCATATGGCAGTCCTCCTTACAGGCATCTCTCATCGCTGATGCTCTGTGCAATGGCAGGGTGGGATAAACTGAGGATAAGTTTTTTCTGGGGGCTTTGGCCCAAAATGTATTCGGTATACATAAGACTTTCAAAAATTCATGACTCAACCTCAGCACAACTGAAATCTCCCTAAGCTGCACGGGCCGTTCTGCAAACTGGATCCTGTTTGGGAAAACTGTTAAGTAGACGTTGAAAACTCACTTCACATGTTCATTTACGCAGCCATTTTCTGATGCGTTGCTTTTGCTCTGGCTAATTCCTATTTATGCTCAGGACTTTCCCCAGTGTGATGAGAGTGACAATAGAACCTTTTCACAGTAGTGGCTGCATTAGGGAAATTTTCTGCTGGGAAGCTTGCGGTATTGTGCATGCAGGCTCAGTGTGGGGCTGTGCCATTGTCACCAATAGCCCCAGAGCTTTACCTGCTAAAATAAAGTCCAAATTGAATTTCTGTAGGACAAATGGCCACAGAATAATCTACTGGTATTTCCTACAAATGTGATCCATGTTATTTTTAGGGATGGAACTCAAAACCATTCAGGTGGTCAATAATATTGAACTTTGTTGTTTCCAAAGTTTCTATTTTCAAACTGCTAATGTTTTTTGAAAAACATTTTTTAACATAGATGAATGTGCCTTAATTTTTTAATGTTATTTTTTTACCCGCCATTTGTTGTTTTAGAGCAGCTTCTGTGACTTTTAACAGAAATCATCTATTATTTGAAAACAGGTTATTCTAGATTATGGTAGAAAAACCATTGACTGTGTATGAGAACTGGACTGATCATTGCTGCTCCTGACGTCCTCTGGTTCCAGCATGGCCACATCTGTAGAGAATGGATTTCATTTGGTTGGAACCAGAAGCTAGTCCTTTTCTGTAGGCGACGTCATGCTCGCTCAGTCCAGTTTCTGATAATCAATGGGGAAAAACACAGACAAGAGGAGACCCATTGTGTATTTTGTGTATTGTGTATATTTAAGGTTTTTTTTATACCTTAAATTTCTTCCTTTAAAATGATCATGCTTCACATTATTATGTTGGTCTAATATAAATGAGTCTGGTCTGTTGACAGAGAATCATACTGTTTAAAATGCTTTCCCACTTTAAAATGAACTGACAGAAATTCCATTGGCTTTATGCTAATATGTTAGCAACCAAAGAGGCTATTTAGCGTCTGGAAGAGCCTCAATCGCCAACATTTAGCAGTTGACAGTAATTCAAATTTCATCCATTTTTAATCACCACCCTTTTGTAGAAATTCCTCTTAAATTACACACGTTTTGAAGAGTTGCAACATGTGGCAAACAAAAGTGAGGCTTTTTTAATGTTTTTTTTTTTACAAACTGACTTTTATTACTCTAGTTAAGGTTTAAGTGTCTATTAAAATTAAGAATCATCCAGGTTAAAAACCAGTAACTTTAGATTATGGCGATTAATACAGACAAAAGGACATACACTACTTTTTTTTAATTATCCAACATTCCCCAACGGATTCTTTGCCAGATTAAAATTCATTTTAAAAGGCCATTAGAATCTTGCTAATATGTTTGGCAAATAACATACTATATAGTACACTAAGTAGTGAGCAGTTAAGGAACTCAGACAGAACCCGTGCAGTAGAGAAAAGTTTGTGTGACAGAAAATAAACACCAGGGAAACTAAACTAAACTTAGTTCCACCCTGTTTTTTCCCCACCCAACTTCTATTTCCATTTATTTAGCGTACAAGCTCACAAAATATGGGGCAATAAAAAACATCTTTCAACAAACTTTTATAGTAGACATTCAGGAAACTGAATGCTGCAGTAGTTTTAGGGGAAAACCTCCTTCGGGAGTTTACATTTTCAACGAATGTAACACCTCAACATTTAGGCCAAAATGACAAACCAGTGTTTGATTAATCCGAACCACACACCGGCAAATTAGGAGGAATATTACATTACAGCTCAGGCTTCACACAAAGACACATAAACACGCTTCAGATTGGTGCTCACAGAAAGAGAGACGTGTACAATCACAGACACATCCTTCATCCGCAGAGACCTGACTGATAGCCTGATCCATTTCCTGTATCCATTAGAGGCGGCTCTAGATTATGCAATTCATCCCAAGGCTATCATCCACCTCTATCAATAATAAACATCTCCACAAATCTAGGGCGAGCCTCTGAGGAAAGAGAAGGCCCCACCCCACACGTTCTGCTCCTCATGAAGCCCTGCTCCTGCTCGGTCAGTCCTGCGTTCCCCTTTCCCTGCGCCTTGTCCTCAGTAACCAAGACGTACGCCGGCCCCTTGACCCTGAAGCTCAATCTTTTTCTTCTTCTTCTGACACTCATCAAGCTGCAGCCTTATCAGCTCTGACAGAGACATCTTAGGGCCTTCAATGCTGCCAAAGAGCACCTGTGGCTCATGACGGGAGACAGACACTGGCGTCAAGGATTTCCCTTCCTGCGTCTCGCTGAGAAGTGCTTCCAAACAAGTACCTGACCTCAGACTGGTGGGATTTAAAACACAGGTGTCATAAATACATATTTAATTTCAGACATATACATACGTCGGAAACTCCATCACATTTCCTGGTTAAATTTTTTAACTCTCTTCATAATAAACCTTTCACAATAAAAGAAAATGTTAATTAAACATGTGGATTTTTAGTTAATCTCTAATTACATATTTATCAATTCCAGATAAGATTCTTCAGAATGTGAAAGCAGTTGAAGTACCTTCCATTGAGGGATGTGGAGCTTTTTTCTTTCTTGATATAACAGTAGGGTGGCCTTTGCTTCAAGATCCCTGCATATGTATGTCTTCCTGTGAAGCTTTCCAGCTGTGCAGAATAATTGCCTTTTTCACATCTGATTGCTTATTTGTTGAATAATGCATAAGAACAGCAGGAGAAAACCTGATTGATAGTATTAATTACTTAAATCTATCATACTGATAAATACAGGATAATGGTGTATTTAAATCCTGATATTTCAAATATCGAGATGAAGGTTTGTGGCATTTAACTTTTTATTTATAGCTCAATCCACCACAAATTAATACACAAAAACACTTTTTTTAGGAATTGAACTTAACTTTATTATCAACTAGACAACAGGTGCTGCAAAAAATAATTTAAAAAAAGACGTCTGCGCGTGGAAAAATCTCAAAAAAACATTTAAACAACAAAAAGTAATTTGTCAATACAAATGAAAAGCAAAAAAGGCAAAAAAAAAAACTAAAATGAAAGTTACAGTAGGGATTCAATTGGATTGAATCTAACACAACACTTTAAATAATCTGCTTTCACTTTACAGGAAAAGTATGAGAATCCAATATTTAAATTAACACTGAAAATCGTACAAAATAAATTAAACGCACGTTTCTTCATAGAACTTATTTTAAGGCTAAATTTAAGCACACTTTGGACGGGGCTGAAAATAAAAAATAAAAGGCACGAATAACTATGGAGCCCGAGTCCTGACATGGACAAAATATATATATATATATTGTTCCCACAAATTAAAATTGCGTTCCCACGAAATAATATTTGATTCCCACAAAATACTATTTCGTTCCCTCGAAATCATTAATTTGTGCAAATGAAATAAATATTCACGCCATAAGTCATTCATAAACCTGGATATGCTCTCCGTCTGGCCGCAAAAGGCGCTTTTTTGAACATTCGTTCAAGAAAGGAAAAAGAAAAACAAGAATGATCAATTTATTGTTGTCTCAATGAACATAAGAAAAATTTCATAAGATTTAGGATGTCCAAGCATTGTGCATCGCCATACCGCAGCGATTCTCCGGACATAGCTCCTAGCTCCGCCGCAGAGATCTTTTGCTTGTCATGGAAATTTGGCCCTTTGGTTCTTTCAGAAAAAAATATTTTCACACAATTTTAAGCTTACCAAAACAAATCATTTTAGAAATTTTCTTTCTAAACCAATTTAGTAAATATCCTTCAATCTAGCTCACACCAGATTTTAGCATTAAAAACAGGATATAAATGTATTAAGTTCATACAATCATCAATTTTTTTAATTACAGATCAATTTGATATCACTAATTGATTTTTTTAAACCCATCTTTAATGTCTGGCTCAGACATTTGTTTTTGTCAAAAGTTGCTAAAAAATATTTGTTTTTCAAGACTACAGAAATTTGAAATTGCATAAATAAATACATCAAACTAAAACGGCTGTTTTCTTACAGCTGCACTGCCGTCTGGGGAACTACAGTGTGGAACCAAAAGGTGCAGGAGACCGAGCTTTTGGCAGGATCCTAAAACTTTAACAAACTTAAAGATTGCCACCAACAAAGGAATACTCCGGGAAAAAAAGAATTTAAAAACCAGAAACATGTATAGACTGAGGATGATTGACCAAAGCAGCTGTGGATGATTATCAAATGAAACCAGCCGAGACAGCGACACAAAACCTGAAAACAGAAGATGAACTACAGAGATCAAACAAAAGACCACAATCCTCACACTGTCAGGAACAACACTGTAGACAAAAAATAATTCAAACAATAAATGAAGTTCATCTGAGAAATGAATAAAGATGTCAGATTAACACTAACCATGATATTATTCATTCAATAAAAAATAAAAAACATAAAATAAAGAAAGTCAAATATGCTGCAGCGGTCTGTTTCTGTTGTACTGATTCCAAAGAACAACATTTTTAAAAATTGTAAAAAAAATAAAATAAAAAATTTCCCACAGCTGTTATTTGTTGGAAAAAAACCTTTTTTCTTTCTTTCACTTTTCTTAGCCAGAAATGGTTTTTCTTTGTTCTACAACATTCATCCCTTTGCTTTAGATTAATTACAATAAATCAATAAATATTTCTATGCTTTCATCATTAAAATCCCTGAAATTTGTCGATGTCTCTGTTTGGTTCTCAGTCACAGCTGCCCTTACAGGTGGATACGGCTGTCTGCAGGCCAAAACCAGGCTACATTTTTTCTAAGGGCATGCAGGTTGTAGCAAACTCTTATGCAACACACAAGCCAAGAGTGTGGCATAATGGCACCGTTGGACAGCATCACCTCTATCAAAAGTGTCTGCAACTTACAGTCTCCTTACAAACACCTCATGATACCACATGCATGACAATAGTCTGTTCCACCATCATGATGTCCTTTGAGATGACCATACGAGCCTCACTTGTGCTCCCCTTAAGATGCCGCCACTCCCGTCAAAGACCCTCCACGAGCCCGGACAACCCAAAAACCCACAGCCCCCGTACGGGTCAGCCCCTCGTGTGACTAAGGATTTTCTCCGATTATCAGCAGGGAGCAGGTCATACACCAGCTGGAGAGCTAGTTAGGCCTCTTGTAGACGTTGGAGCTATTGGACACCACAAACTTCACAGATTAGTTTACGGCAGTCAGCTGATAAAGACTTTGCTGCTAACTTACTCTGAAAAGTGAGCGCATAAGCAGGATCCTCTAAGAACTCAAAGACATTGGAACATTTGATAGACCTTGCCATGTCTTTGCAGAAAGGATAAAAGTGTTTCAGTGATCCTTTTCAGAATTAGGGATTAAAAAAAAGCATTCAAAAGATAATAGATGAGCATCCTTCCAGAAACCTCCTTGGAGCAAACAGATGAATTTAGGACAAAGGTCTGCAACCTGAGTCTCCAAAGCCTTATACAACTCTCTATTGACTAAAAAAAACACTCCAATTAAAGTCATGTGTTTGGTGTTTTTAACATGTTCTTGTGGCATTTTTCCGGATGATGGAGGATTTATATGAAAGAAAACATTAAGCTAAAATTGCGTTACTGAGTATTTCTTTATTCCAATCATTGTGAATCAGGAGCCGATGGAAAAATAGTGTTTGACAAAGCTTGTAGTAGTGGCGTGGGTACCACGATCGGCGTGCCACAAGCTCCCTGCTCCGCTCCATTCTGATGCATCTACTCCTAGATCCATGAACGTCTTTGTTTTCCTCGTCTGAGCTGGTTTCTGGCTCAGAACTGTGCAGCTGAATAGCTTCAACATTGCTCACCGTTTTTGTGGCACCTAGAATATTTAGTTGGGGTTGTGAGGGGCTGTAAGCAAGCTGTAGAGCGTGTAAGCAGATGGATGATGGGAAATGGGGGCGGGTCAACAGTTCCGCCCACAACTCCGCCGCTATATCCTAGAAAACAACACGATTTTTTGATTTGGCCTAAAAATGACATAGTCATAACCAATTGACCACTGGGGACACTTTTCCAATAGATTAAAATAGGATTGGGAGGGACTTTAACACTAATAATAACAATATTTGTAATTTGCATAAACTTTTTCCAAAACTAGCAAGTATCTAGGACAAAGTAAAACTTAAGACTCTGTGTGTCCACCCACCTGCCAATCAAACAGTCGTGCCCAAAACAAACCCCTAAATTTTAGAAAAAGACAAAATCAAATCGATTATTCCTAAATGTGTTTTAAAAAAGAAATATAGCAACGCCAGGCCACTTGCACATTTCTGTTTGACCAGAAATCTGACTTTGGACATACCTGCAGTATTTTCTATGACAAGGTAAGTCTGTGGCAGATAAATCAAGAAAAGTTGCAGCACCGTTTGAGTCCAGATTCAAGGCAACAATCCAGGTCAAGCTTGAAGACTGAGAAAGGGGGAAAAAACCCCACAAAGCCCAGAGGAGCAGCCTCCAACTGACAAGGCTGTTCTCTGCCTGACACTGCTGTATTCCGCAGACCTCTTAGACAGAAGAGTGTCAACCACTGCCTCTGCAAGTGACACACTCTTTTCCCATGATGCCTTGCCATGTTTACGGACTCTGGTCAAGCACGTTCGTTTGTCGGCAGCATGGGAGCTCCTCGGACGAGCAGGGGGGGGAGAGAAAGTGACAGCCTCATTGTTGTGGAGGAGATGGAAGTTACTGTGACAACGGAAAGATGGAAGGAGATGGAGGAAGACTAGGAGGAGGAGGTTGGCTGGTGCTTCTGCTCTTTAACCACTTGGCAGTCTTCTCTTGATTAGGGGCCTAGCCGTCAGTCCCAGCGGAGTCTCACCAGCTGAATCACCAGAGACAGCCTCCTCTGTAATAGTGTCTGACAGGCCAGCCAGAGCCACAGCGGAGCTGACACAGATGATCCGTTTTCCGGGAGAGATGCCTGACGCAACATCTTCCAAAGTCCGGCATCTTCCTACTCCACCTGCACGACGAAGCAGACTTAACTCTCCTAAAGGGCCTGTGTAGGTAAACGGCACATAGACAACACATGTTTCCTGGGTTTAATTCTTTGAACAGCTCTCCGTGTGGGCATGTGGGGTAAAATCCACTCAATTTCTTCATTAATGCAGGCTTTGGCTTTAGCTCTTCTACTTTAAACACTGTGTAGAAATTTGCCACTGTGGGACATTAACATTGTCCAGTTCAGTCTTTCACCAGTGAATGGTCGCCCGGTCCCACGCCAGATTTGACCAAACGGTTAACTGACAAAAACAACAAGGAAAATTCTTTTTTTTTTAATTGTAATCAATTATTTTTATTGACCTTTTATTTATTTATAATGAGATAACCTAATAATTCCACTGAAATGAGTACTACTGCCTAAAGGAGAACAAACTAGTAGAAAATTAGTGAATATTGGAAATTAGAAATTGAAATGACTAAAGCAGCAAAAATAAGTTCACATTTTTGGAAAGTATAGAGATTATGTCCTATTTATGTCCTATTTACATCCACTTAAACTATTCTTTTTCTAAATATTACAGCCCTACTGAAATTATTCTTTTTACTTTTTTTTATTTTTAACAGATCAGCCATTTTAGCGTTTTGAGATCAATTGAATGGAATTGGAGGCTTAAATTAGTTAACCACATAAGGTTTTCATAAAGTGAAGTGTAAGGTGTTCATTAGGGCTGTTTGATCAATTTCCTCGCTATTTCCCCACATCTCTAATGTCCTGTCATCTGAGTCCATGCTGCTGCAGTCTCTCTGTGCTGTGCTTTACACTGGCCTGTATCTGAAAACAAATTTGGAATTATTCCGTTCACGTGGCCCTCAGTAAAAAGGTTATTAATGAATGCAAATATATGGAATGGGGTCTGCATCACAAGCCTCTCTCCGTACCACCTGGATCTTTGTGAACATGAGTGTGTCGGCATAATCATAGGTATGTTATCATTTTACTTTTTTTTATTTCAAACCTATTTTAAACCTAGCGCAGCAATGAAGAGAGCTGGATGTGGGGAGTGAAGGTGAAGTTGGGGAGGGGGGCATATCAAATGTGTCTGTGCTGCTTGAAGAGCATCTACATTTCTAGCCTTGTAAATTTTTCCATCATTTTTTTAAAGGTGTGCATCAAAATGCTTTCACTGATTCTTGTTTAGTGAAATATCAAGGACATTCTGCCCTTCTACCCCCCACCCTTTTTTTTAACGCCTCCATCAACATCACATGAACCCACATTAGTTTGCATTTTCTCTTTGATGTGAAGGGAGCTTCGGCGTTCCAGCCATCCAAGACCAAACAGTACACGGCTCCCGGCAGGAAAAAGTGGGAGAGCAATTTGAGGTCAGGCATCACTGTGAATAGTGGCCACATCCAGCCGCCGGCGGGGAGCATGTTAGAGGCCAAATGTGCAGCCTGTGTGTAGTACTTAATTCTTTTATATGGCCTCAAGAAATATTTTAGTGAGCAGCATTGTAGGAAGGCAATAAAAAAAGATGAATAGATTTTGCACAAAAAATTGAAAAAAAAGGAAGTTATTATACCTGCTGCAGAGTATGTTTTAAAAGAGACACACTGGCAATTGTCTGAGCGATACAAATCCTTTCACTGCATTTAAAAATAACATGAGGTTTCACTAGAATAGGAACTGAATAAAGTGATTTGATTGGCAAGCTAGCAGTTTTTTAGCCTGATATCTACATTTGGTATCAAAATGAGGCTGGCTGGCTGGCTGAATGGATGGCTGGATGGATGGATGGATGGATGGATGGATGGATGGCTGGATGGATGGATGGATGGATGGATGGATGGATGGATGGATGGATGGATGGATGGATGGATGGCATATTAAGTTTACAGCTGATTCCAACAGTAAAGATGAGGACATGCCAATAAGCCGCAGATTAACCCTTAAACACTGGAGATGTCGCTGGCAACACCTGCAGAACGCCCGCTCTTTGACCTACTGCAACTCTCCGACTGTTTACGTGATGAGCTGATGCACAACGATCACTACTGTAATCTGTTGCAGTGGAAAGCTGCTTTTCTCCGTATTAGAATCAGCTGGAATTACATTATTGAAGAGTTGGCTCAATGTCAACAAGGAAGATCAATGTCATCTTCAGGTACGCTTGTTTGCTGAATTTTCTCTCCACACATTACTGATCGAATAGTCCTCACTCCGTGTGGTTTTCAAGCTGCACCATGGCACACCAGAAGGTTCTACAGAGGGTCACAAACACTGCCAAAAAGATCATTGGCAACCCTCTTCCCTCACTGAAGGACCTTTACAGCACCCGCTGTCTTGGGAGGGCACGCAACATCATGAAAGACTGCACACACCCAGGACACCAGGTGTTTAAATGGTTGCCCTCTGGAAAAAGACTGAGGGTGCTGAGGTCACGGACAAACAGACTCAGAGACAGTTTTTACAACAGAGCATGAGCCCTCATGAACACACATGGTTTAGTCTCTCTGGGAGAAGGAGGAATGTAGATTCTGTATATACACCTGGTATGCATGTGTATATTGGTGTATATATTTGTGTACATATTTATACATACGTATATATATTTTTATATGTATATATTTTTTAATACTTTTCTGTGTGCGTAAGATAATTGTTGTTTTCTTCTTTCTCTTTGCACCAATGTGGGTTAGTTTCATTGGATTATTGTACCTAGTTTGATTGTACAATGACAATAAAGCTTTATCTTATCTAATCTTATCTTACTGTTAACCAATGGTGCACACTTTCGTCACAGCCAATCACAATTAAATTCCTGCATTTTCATTTATAGAAGTTTGTTTATCTGCATTCCAGGTTTTTTCACCGGTCCACCTCCACTCCGTTCTGCTCCTGGGTCTTCGCTTTGGGTTGGTCTGGCCTTAACCACCATCAATGTCCAGGCTCTGGGGTTTTTTCCACATGCTCCAGTGTCATCCCAAGCATGCAAGATGTGGCCAGACCAGAACCTATAACTAAAAACTAGTTTGTTTTTGTTTGTGCTTGTTGTCATGTGTGATTCTAAGAAAGATTTTTTTTTTAATCTGTATTAACTGGTTACGCTATCCAAAATTCAGTAATTGGATCCAACTAAGAAAAAAGGGATTGGTTTAAAGTGCTCCCTCGCTGTCTCGCGGTCACCTTTCACAATCCTGCTGTTTCTGGGATTTTTTTTCAGTGCAATTTTGCATAATTGTTTTACAGCGTACTGTGTTCTGTGTCCTAATTGGCTGTTGACCTTGTCAGTCAATCTCCGTGCCGCGTCTCGTATATAGAATGTGTTAAGCTTGGTGCATTACCATTAATTCTTGATTGCAAGCAGATCTTTGTTTTTGTTCTATATCACTGGACTTATTTCTCTGCACAGGTTTGAACTTGAGGTTGAACAAGAAAGAAAAGTGTGAAAATGTTCATGTCTGTTCAAGTGTGTAGTGAAGTTTCTTAGAGCCTTAAAACTCTATAATCCTACTTTACAGATTTCACCTATTACGGTTAATGGAACGTATCCCCCATGATAAATGAGGGACTACTATCTTTTTTCTTCTGTGTCTTAAATTTGAACATGTGTGCTTTGGTAGAAACTTCCAGAATTTTATGCCAGTGACTCCCATCTAGATGAAATAGACACATTACAAAGCATCCCTCTCTTCAGATGTGTTTTCTAATACCATGACTGCTTCAATTCCCAGTGTAAATAAACCCTTTGAGAATCAGCACTGTGACCTTACAAAGACATAACTCCACCATAACACCCGGCCTCTGTTGTCAGATGAATTTCACCAGGAAGTGCTGAGCGGTAAGTAAGGCTTTGCAGTGTTGAAAAGAATATTGCTTTGCAACGGCTTGACTCAGTTTAGAAGGAGAAGGTCTTGGAGCTTTTAGGAGCCACGGTGTAGCAAGCCTAATGCATTTTGGCGATGAACAGTGACCATTGATGCAACCACAACAAAAACTCTCCTTTTATCTTTTTTAAACAAGTCAATTTTTGAAATATGACTGTAGGTTTTGACTTTTTTTTTAATTACCAAAAGATGGCCATAAAAAAAACTATCTTGACATTGATTAGAAATAATTGATTATTTCAGGAGTTTACAACACTAGGAAGTTTATGTTTACGCTCTCTGATGAAATCCAGGCAGAGCCATGAAGACCCAAACAAAGAGGCCAAAGATGCATAGCTGAGTTAACCTCAGACTCTTGGTATCAGGGCTAAAAAAAAAAAACCTGTGTGACCTGCTCTTTTCTGAGAGCACACAGAGCGCCTCAGTGTACAATGACAGCAGTATCAGTGTGAGATCACTTGAAGAGGAATGGAGCTGTAATGTCGTTTATCTACAGACCTCTTTTAACGGTTGCTCTTGGGGGGGGGTACAAAAATTGAGATAAAAGCGACCAATCGAGTGTCAGCCTGTTTGTGCCGATGACGTACTGATAAAAGTTAACGAATTATATTGCAAACTTTCCCTCTTTTAAACACTGTACCTTCGTTTATTCTAGAGAGTTCATTGGAGCAGCTCACAAATATTATAATCAATACACAGCTGATGGGTATTCTCCTTTTTTCAAAACAGGTTTTGTTGTAAACTTACGGATTTCATGATAAAGAATGGCAAATTTTGAAGAGGCCAGTACTATTCAGCCTCAATATCAGAGAATGGAAATAATCCAATATTTCTTTTTAGTACTATTGCTAGATAAACTCGCAGTCAGAGCTCAGTAGAACCACATATTCCTGTTTCTCTCAGCTCTGATGATTTTCTTGCATTTTTCGATAGTAAAATTTCACATATTAGACATAAGTTGAATCAAGTTATTCCTACTATCAGCCCAGAGCAGACTGAAGCGGTAGAAGGGGAAGCATCCATAGAAATCTCTGTAACATTGGACTGCTTCACTGCTGTGGATCAAGCGGAAAAAACATCAATTATTACGTCCTCCAAATCCTCAACTTGTCTGTTAGACCCAATTCCCACTAGACTTTCAAAAGAAGCCTTCCCCCTAATTAATGAACCCATATAATAAACCCCAATAATAAATACCTCTCTGGAAACAGGTTACGTGCCACAGTCTTTTAAATATGCAGTTGTTAAACCTCTTCTGAAAAAGCCCAGTTTGGATCCTAGCATCTTGGCCAACTATAGACCGATATCTAACCTGCCCTTTATTTCTAAAATCCTAGAAAGAGTAGTAGTTAAGCAGCTTTACTGCCACCTGCAGGACAACAGCCACTTTGAAGACTTTCAGTCAGGGTTTAGACCTCAACACAGTACAGAAACTGCACTAGTTAGAGTCTTAGATAAGTCTAGAGACTTATTACTGGCCTCAGAAAAGGGACTGCTCTCTATCCTGGTCCTGTTAGACCTCAGTACAGCCTTTGACACTATCGATCCCAGTATTTTACTCCAAAGGTAAGAGCATGACATCGGAATGAGAGGATCTACCCTCCAGTGGTTTGAATCCTATTTATCGGATAGGTACCAGTTTGTTAATGTTGATGGACATTCCTCTCATTGCACTCAAGTTAGCTACGGAGTCCCATAGGGCTCAGTTTTAGGAGCATTCCTGTTTATGCTTAATATATTACCCTTAGGAAACATAGTGAGGAAACACATCATTCATTTTCACTGTTATGCAGATGATACGCAGTTGTATTTTATCTATTAAACCTGAAGAAAATGACCATATAGAGAAACTTAACGCCTGCATCAGTGACATCAAGACCTGGATGACAATTAATTACCTCCTCTTGAACCCAGAAAAAACTGAGGTCATTATACTTGGACCTAAAAACCTCAGAGATGCTCTGTCTGCTCAGATAGTCTCCCTGGATGGTGTAAGTATAGCTTCCAATTTCACAGTTAGAAACCTTGGGGTTTTATTTGACCAGGATTTATCATTTAAGGCTCACATATCTCAGGCGCATAAAACTGCATTTTTTTCTCCTGCGTAATTTATCTAAGATCAGAAATATACTTTCCAAAGAGATGCTGAAAAACTCATCCATGCATTTGTTACGTCTAGACTGGATTACTGTAACTCCTTGTTAGCAGCGTGTCCTAAGAGTTCCTTAAGTCTCCAGCTTGTTCAGAATGCAGCAACTAGATTGTTAGCAGGAACTAGCAGAAGAGATCACATCACTCCTGTGTTAGTTTCACTTCACTGGATCCCAGTTGATTCTAGAATCAAGTTCAAAATCCTCCTGCTAACCTATAAAGCCTTGGTGCAGCAGTAGGGTGGTCGACCCATGATCGTAAGATTGCAGGTTCGATTCCCACCTTGCATGTGTCAAAGTGTCCTTGGGCAAGACACTGAACCCCACCTTGCCTCTGGTGGGCGGTTGGTGCCAGTGTTCGGCAGCGGAGCTGGCAACAGTGTGTGACTGTGTGTGTGAATGTGTGAATGAGTCTGTGACTGTAAAGCGCTTTAGGCCTTGTAGGTAGAAAAGCGCCATATAAGTATACGCCATTTACCATTTACTTACATGGTATGGCCCCTCCTATATCAAAGACCTCATAGTGCCTTACCACCCAAACAGAACACTTTGCTCCCAAAATGCAGGACTGCTTGTGGTTCCTAGAATTAGTAAAAGTACGGTTGGAGGTAGAGCGTTTAGCCACCAAGCCCCTGTTTTATGGAATAAACTCCCAGCTCATGGAAGAGAGGCAGATTCAGTTTCTACATTCAAAGTTAGACTGAAAACATTCCTCTTTGGACAGGATTATTATCAGACTAGTTAGTATTCAGAGATTATTTACCTAATGAGATGACACATCAAGGGGCTTATCCTACAAACAAATAAATTGAAATTAAAATTACTGTTTATGTGTTTAAATTAAACTTAATAACAATAACAATTAGTTGTTAGTAGGCTGATAGTAATTTTGAAGCTGGGGCAACTATGGTGCACTGGGGTTCTGTCCTCTCTCCTCATCTACTTCTACCCTTTCTCTCTTCTCTATTCTTGATTATTATTCATCATTTAGTTCTCCATGCCTCTGTTTGGTGCAGTGCCATTCATGTACTGTCCCTCCTTCCCACTCCCCTCCTGGGTAGTGGACTCGCGCCCCCAGCCGTCCCCCAACTCCATCTGGATGAAGCTCGTCTGCTGGACTTTAAACACGTAGATTTAGATAAGTTAATTCTTCTCTATGAGTTCTGGTTCATCGCCTGTCCGTCCTGGGGGAGGATCCCTCCTTCATGTGGGCACCCTTGAGGTTTCTTCTTTTAAAGTTAAAGTTTATTATTATCCTATTGAATTCTATGCATGATTATTGATGCATTGTTGCATGATTCTATGCAGGATTTATGATCCTTTTTGATTGTATGTTTACCTTACAAATACCGGTACCAAGCCCATTGAGACGACTGTTGTAAAATTGAAAAATTAAATTAAATTTGAATTGAATTAATAATTCACAAAATGATATAACACAAAAAAGTAATGTAACACAACAAAAATATTTAAATCATGGGTTTTGCTGTGAAGTGTGATCTAAACCTAGTTGAACCTCTGCAGCATGCATGAAAACAACGCAGATCAACAGAGCCAACTCACACATATATAAATGATCTCAAGGTTCCAAACACTACGCAGAAACCATGAGGTCACTGCTGTGAATGGAGCCTGATTTTACAGGAAGCCAGCCTGCAAAAGCACTGGACTACTTTGTTTGGAGTCTTTGACCAAAGCATAAAATCAATCCCACAGTCTGGTTTCAGGGTTGACATACTACTCCCACCTTGAGTAGTGGTATGCCATTAGGTGGGTATATTTAACGTACTGGTTGATGTATGGAGAACAACTTGTGAACCCAGTCATCTGTTGTCCTTTTTTTTTCCTTAAGTCATTCTGACCTCAAGAACCCTGTAATTAAACACTGACATAAAGAAAGAAACAAAACGGCATTGGGGTTGACACCATGCATTGAGAATCCTTGAAGTATATCATACATGTTGACTGACTAATGCTTTTGATGTGTTTTGTTCTCCTAAACACTTATTACAAGCATACTTTTTACAAGTGTTGCGCTGCAGGAGACAACTGCTGTGTTCACACCAAATGTGATTCGAGCGGCAGCAGTGGCTGGTTTCACTGTTAAAACACACAACGAGGAGTCCATTTTACAAGGTGAGCAGCTAATGTGGTGCGATTAGAGAGCAATGGTAAGGTTTAGGTGGTACAGCGAAATTTAAGCAGCATAGCACGCATTTTCCAGAGTCGAAGAAATGGAAACTTTGGCGAATAGTCACATTGCGTCGACCAATCAAAAGCTAAGCTTTGGTAGTGACATGTTGATGATCTGGTCAGTGGGTAGAGTCCAAGACTAATAGAGAGAGAAAGTTCATTGCTAGTGTTGTAATCTGGGGATCAATGCAGGACAGAAAGTCATCCAACTAGGCCACAGAGATAGAAGTTGGAAAATCTGAGGTATTCTCTGCGGATAAAAACCAAGTGGGAATTCCCCTAAATCGAGTACAAAACAGAGGCGGCTTGCATAAAAACATATCTTTTTAGAAAATCAGCTAAATGAAAAGAAATGTAAACGATACAAAGCAATTTAGACCAACACTTTTCAAAGAATTTCAATTAATTCGATTCAAGCGTTTTACTCTGCTCATTATTCCTTTATTTAGCATTTATCATAAAATCAATCATTAAAAACAGGTAAATAGAAGGGAACCTGCACTACAGAGCAGTAAGTTGCTCTCACAGCAACCCTCGTGTATTATTACAACACGTAATAGAACCCAAAGCTTGATCGACCTGCAGTTTCTATTTAAAGACATCAAGCTCGAACGAGCCAGTTGACTTGCAGTGTTACACTCAAAGCAATCTGACATCAAAGCAAGTTGCCAAGAACGTGACAAAAGCCTTCTGGGTCTTACCTTCAAATCGCAAATGCACGTCACCATCTCTCCGATTCTTAAACATTCCGCATCAAACTTGCATGTGTTTGTGTCGCACAAGAACAGGTCTGTGTCCCGGTCATCGGAACCTGGAGGGCGAGAGCGTAAAAAATACATCAGTGACTAAATGTTTCTTTGTTCAGCCCTCGAGCAACTGCTTCCCAACCCCGAACCTCCTGTTAGTTATTAGTCATGGCACCTAAAAAGAAGACACACTCTTTGATCAAATTGCGTGCAATTAAAAAAGACAACGCCATGGCCTTTTCTGCCAAAGGGATAAGCACGCTTAAAGAAGTAGTGCGGATTTAAAGGAAGACATGAACAAAAGGCTCTTCTTTTTTGATCCTCTTTCTCAGTTTTAGCTAATAATTGTGGCCATAATCTCTACCAACTGACACGATGGGTGTTTTTTTGGCACGTCAGGTGCTTCAATGGTCGTAGCACGAGATTACACCCCTTCGTTTTTATCTGCTCTTTTTCCCCACAAGGTTGACTCTCGGGGAGCCGTCCTGAAGAGGCGAACCTGAGCTATAGACTGATTCAGGCTGTGTTATGGATCTAAAATGACAATCTGAATCAAATCACAGTGACATGGCCACGAGACGGTGCACTGGGCTCCAGGCTATTTGTCTACCTGAACCAATGGCCCACAGAAAAGCTCCTCAGTGTACACAAAGCTTTTTTCAGAGAGAAAATTGGTTTACAACTGACAAAATTGCAGCTGACACGGAGATGGAAGTTTGATGTTGAGGCAGAGGCAGCAGGAGGTTAAACTTGCAGCCACAGTTGTCACAAATATAATGTCATTCATGGTTTTTGGTAAATGAACTCCACATTTAAGAGTGTCATTTGAATCTTCAAAGGGAAAAACTTTGCAAAATGAGCAACTTACAAACAGAGTGTTTTCTGATTGACAAAGACAGCTCCTTATATTATGGGGCTATTCGTTCAGCAACCATGCGCTGACTGGGAAACCACCAAGAACACCATATTCTGTCATTGATGGGGGGGAAATTCAAGCTGTCTTTAGACAAAAAATAAAGAAGTTGACCAAAAAAAAAAAAAAAAAAGTGGTGTAGCGGCAAGAAGGTCAGAATCCAAGCTGGGACCTTTATGTGTGGAGTTTGCCTGTTTTCCTTGTGTATGTTTGGGTTAGCTCTGGGTACTCTGTCCATTCCAAAAACATGCTTCCTAGGTTATTTAGTGACTAAATTGTCATTAGGTGTGAATATGTGTGTGTTCTGACAGGTTGGCGATCTGTCCAGGCTGTACACCTCCTTCACCTAACACAGGGGTGTCAGATTCATTTTCACTGAGGGCCACATCAGCATAGCAGCTGTCCTCAAAGGGCCAGATATAACTTATACATGTAACTAAATGTAATGAAAAAAAAAGTTTGCTTGTTACTCTAGCATAAATTCTTTTACATTTGATTCTGTCAGGTTAGGTTATATGGTCAGTGTTTAAGTCCTAATGTACAGTTGCCCAATCCGATATTTCATGTCCAATCCCCCTAGATATGAATAAATACACACCAATTTTTATTTTTATTTTAAGAATTTGAAAACTTTTATGCTCTCGCGGGCCACATAAAATGACATGGAGGGCCACATTTGGCCCTCGGGCCTTGAGTTTGACACATGTGACCTAACAGTTGCTAGGATTGTCCCCAGCAACCCCATTAACCCAGAAAGAGACAAAGAAGGTTTGGAAGATGGATGGATGGAAAACAACATGCCTTGAGTCGAACTCAAAAATATCTATTTTCCTAAGTTTATGTCTAATTTGGACTGAGACGATTAATCAACTTAATTGATTAGTACAGTAATACCCATTTTATGGGGGGGGGGGGGGGGGCAGAGACATTTGCGAATTAGCTCAATCCGCAAATAAGGAGAACCCCCCCACCCCCAGTGTGAGAAGAATGTCTGTCACCGATCCTTATTTATCAAAAACCATTAGTCACAGTTATTAAGAAAAAGGCGGAGACGGAAACAAGCATGTCCCAAATTTCTAGGTTTATTCTGACCTTTAGAGCCATTGCAAACTTCTTCATCAATCAACATAAATCATAACGGTTATCCATACTGAAAATATAAGTGCAGCTACTGTAGTGTGATATCCATGCTAAAGTACATCCTCTAAAAGCTCCTCTCTCGGCTTTCTACCTAGGCTTTCAGAATGACAACATAATTTGATGCAGTCAAAAAAAAAGGCGAAAGGAACTAAAGGTTCACAGACTGTGCTGTGATGGGAATTTAAAACTGCACATGGGCATTGCAAATGCACATCTTTCATGTTAAAGATGAACATCACCAGTTGCGTTCTCCTTTTTGTCTCACTTCATGGTGCTTCGCCTCAGGGGTTACTGACTGATCTAGAAGGAAAGGCGTGCCACATCCTAAAGCTTATTTAACCTACACCACAAAAGAATGACTATGTAAGTGTGTTAAACGTTTATCTTCTCTATAAAAAAAAAAACTCCTCAGTCTGTCTCACATCTATCTGATACATTATCCTCTGTAAAGTGCACTTCTACTCTTACTTAGGATTTTTGCCAGACTTCCTCCCTTAAACAATTTTCAATACACCTTGGCAAATGACAAAATTTTGACATTTCCCTTTAAAATGCACATTTTTAACGATATAAAGAAGGGGATATTTGAAGCAATCTTCAGCCTGGATTTTTTTTTCTCAATCTCCAAGTGTGGGAAAAACTGCTAATACAAAAAACTCAGTGTTAAATTGGTACAGCTGATGGAATTCAGCACAAATACCCCAAGGCAAGCCTCACAATGAAACAAAACACTATTATCCGTGACCTTAGCTTCATAGTGCCCTCTTCACGCTTTTTGCAATTCCCCCGCCCCACCCCTTCTTTACCCCACACATAGATGTCTCAGCATGATGGACAGTCATACACACAGAGATCTGTAACCTGTGAATGTTTATCAATGTCCCTGTACACTCGAAAAGGCCCTTCTAGGAATAACAGAACCTCTGCAGACAATGCTCCTCCGTGAAAGAGAAGTCCACTTCAAAGTGAACCTACTCCACAACCTACTCCTTAATGACCATGAAGTATCACATCTTTGTGGGAAAACACAATGTTTAAGCCAAGACACTAGAGGTCTCAATGCTTTAAATCAACAGACAAAACCGAATATTGTGCCTGTACAGGGCCATAGAAGGTGGTATTGGTGGGGGGCACTGCAAATGTTGGTTATTTTGACTGCATTTATTTCAGCTTTGCCTTTTTGGATGCTACACAAAAGAAAAAAAAACCAAATGTATCCACTGTAATTTGTTTTATGGAAATAATATAAACGGAAACTCTGAATTGGTTAAATAACTCGTTCTCCCTTATGTGAGACGAAAACAGACGGGTCTTTGACTACACAGATTTTCACCTCAGGAAAGGAACAGATTTCTTCAATGTAGAATCCTGAGACTTAGCAAACCAAGCTGTCCTTATGGCTAGATCAAAACCTGTACTAGCACGTAGGTGTCACAAAATACTAAGGTCGTAGACCCCGCAGTGAGCCCTTAGGGCAAAAGGTTTATGCACATTTTTTACAACCTGCATGCTACAAGCGACAAGTCGTTGGAACTGCCAGATTTACAGTCTAAGGTGTGTCTCCCTTACGTTGCATGGAGAGTACGTCTCACGACCGTCAGTTAGTTTACAATGTCTCCGTTACCTCTCTCCCCGTCTTCTAGAGGAGTGGTTTTCCTGCCACTCCCATGTTAAGTAGTTCATCCACAAACTTTGGTAATCAGACCCCATGCCCTCTCTCTCCTCACTGAGTCCTCATAAAATGCATGTTTTGTGTTAGAAATGATGTTATGTTTTCCTACCCCTGCGGCAGCCCCGTAACCCCAAAAAGGATCAAATGGGTTAAGGAGATAGATAAATAGATGAATGAATGAATGAACAAATGAATTAATGTTTTCGCACTTCCAAAATTAAACTTCATCGTCATCCACGAATGTGTTATAACGTGCGTTATCGCGTGGACACGTCCCCTTAAATACAAAATAACATTTTATAAACTATTTATTTTGAAAGTAGTTTTATTTTGACCTGTTTTCCATTTCTCTGGCTTTTTTGCTGCAAAATCAACACATCAACAGAACTACTGCATAAAGCTTGCATTGTGGAGGGATGGATGTGAGACGCAGACATGACGGAGGCAATGGAGACGCACCGCAGATGGACCAGTGTGAATCAACTTTAATACAAAATACAAGGGGGATGTTGGTGAGACCCACATATGTCTTTCAGATTGTTCTTTGTTTGGCCCCCCAACCCAAATTCTGCGGACAGGGTCCTATAGGAGCTGTGAGGCAAGAGTGGTGCTGTCCATCCTGCATCATCCGTGCAACTCAAATTAGACTTACAAATACTTTACAGTACACTTACCACAGACACGACAATAGTACATTCCATTTTCAATGAGTCTCCACGGAATAGCAAGACACACTTGCGCTCCCCTGAGCCCGTAAGAACCCATTTCAGAAAAATGTCAATATGTTCTGTGGTCTATTTGGTTTGTGGTATATTGCATTACCTTTTATTTTTTAGAATGGGTCTTGCTTCCTGTGGGATAAGATACACCGTCCCTCTAGGACTCTCCATGGGCTTGGACAACCCAAAACCTGCAGCACTTACCTGTAACTATAGCTTAAGATGTCAAGTTGTTGGAGCCTAGCAAGATATTTTCTGTCTTGTTAATGCAATTATTCGTCACAAACAGTTGGTCTACCTTTGTTTTCTTCTTGCTATTTGCCTTGTTCCATAATGTATGTGTTTTTCTTCTGACGTTTCCTGCTCCTTTTCATCTATGCTAGCAACAAAGATAACATGATTTTAACCCTAACAACTTTTACCTCTGATTACACAATCTATAAAATATTTAGGCTGTTTGAGCACACATTTCTGGCAGTCGGAACCAGGTTTCTTTAAGCAGGAAGCAACAAAAGAAGGCATTAAGAAAAAAAAAGGTATTTCTATTTAATAACAGGAAAAGAAAATGCTACTCCTCCACACGCCATTAAACTATCATATGAACCAAGAAACAGATGTGCAGACTGGACAATTTTTTTTGGGCTAGAGGAAATCATGCATCAGTAGAAAACAATAACTTTGAGTGGGATTCATGACTGCTGGAGACATTGTCGTAGTGCTATACAATACAATGCAATCATGACACGTGACAAAACAATCCGTCTGGACTGAAAATACAAAGAGGATTGTCTGTGAAGTGTTTACCAGGAAAAACTAGAAAACAGGTTTTCTTAAGACGTGAAGTTTCTGAAAATATATAACGATAAAACAATAATAAAGATGCCAAGAGATTATCATTTTTCAGAAGCAGAGGAGCTGTCGTAGTGTAGGCTTAAAGGGAAATTGCAAAAAAAATCGTGTTAAATAACAAATGCAGGCTTCAAGCACAACCTAATTTTCACACGTAAAAGTACATAATTAGACTTATGTCTATTTAAGAGAAATGGATGTGTGCAGCAAAACAGGACAAGCTTGGTGCCATGTGTAGATTTGAAAAAGAAGTAAGCTTTTTACAAAAAAGTACAACCTTTGCCTTGCTTGTATAGTATTTGCCATTAATAATGGAGAAGTGGGCTGATTACTCGATGGTTGCAAGAACGTTATAACACGATTCACAAATACAGCCTAAAAAATTGATGATGCAACACTTTCCTTAAAAGCATAGAGGTTCCGAACAAGAAACACTTTAGATTGTGTTAAATCATTTAAATACATTAACGAAGCACACATCGATCAAGCACAACAGACTGCATTAATACATCTCGAAATTAAGACTGAAAAAAACTGGTAATGGTAACTGGTGTATATTTGTATAGCGCTTTACTACCTTCTTGGAAAGTTTACAGACACAGTGTCATTCACCTATGCAGACACACATTCACACACTGATGCCAAACTCAGCTGCCGGACGCTGATGCCATTCTATAACCACCAGGAAGGTGGGATTTAGTGTCTTGCCCAAGAATACATTGGCGAGCAACGCTGGAATTGAACCTGCAATGTTCCGATCAGACGCCGACCGCTCCATCTCTAAATCACCTTTTTAGTGAAGACTTTGATTTATTAATAAGAATGTTTGTTTTTTTACGACGTGAGAAATAAATCCTCATTCCTTTTTGCTCCAGCTTTGATCTTGGACCAACTCAAGAGAACACCTCACGATAAATCCAAACATCTGCCTGTTCGTCGGTGACCTGCCTGGCTGCTGAAGCGCTCTGTAGATCTGCTTCGAGACTGCAGAACTTTGGGTTTGTAATGGATTTGGCAGCCCAGAGGTTGTCTGATTGGGCCTGCTCCTGTCCAGAGATCTTTGCCTGCTTGAGGTTATAAAGAGCCATCCATATGTTGTAGGAATTGCAACGTCTTCAAAATTTGCTGATGCTATAAAGCTCACTCTTCAATGTGAAAAGCTGGCACATGCTCTTGTAAACATTCCATAGAAAACCCACAAACTGTGAATAATCTTTAGGTTTTATGTAATTTTGTTGTATGAATTCATTATTTTAGATCATATACAATGCTGTAGAATAATTATGGTCTTCAAATGAAACAACGTTATCACAAATAAGCAGAGTACAGGAAATGTAGGTATGTTTTACTTCTTAATATTCATTGGAAGACTGGAATTTGCTCAGTGGCACATTTGCTTCCAAGTCTTCTCCGTGAGGTACCACAAAGTTCTGCCCATTTCAGCACTTTTGGGGCCAGAGAACATCCCCATTAGAGTTCCTCTCAGTCCATCCAGTGGAGAGTATGCATTACAGCGAAGGCCACCTGTCATGCTGGCTGACTTCCTCTTGGCTCCTAACAAAAGACCTTTTTTCCCCTCCCAACTCTCCAATGTTCTAAATGATATTACCCCATTCTAGGAATATAAAAGTTTATAACACTGAATAATGGGTTCACATTTTTTACAGCTGGTCTTTATGTGCAAGTGAAATGCTCATTGGCCAGTCGGCATCAAGAAATGGACAATGAGGTTGCAGTATTGCTTTTGTTAGAGACCAGTTCTCTAAAAAGAATATTTTAAAACACTACATGTATGTCGGAAATATGTCAAAGAAGCATTGAATCTTTTCATACTCAACTTGTGCCTTATTCACCACTGCTCTTTCAGGTTCATGCAGGCTGTCTGCAGGCGAAAAAATGACAAATCTGTATGGGGCACCCATGTGGTTTGCAGAAAGTTTTAAGATTGTAGACTGCTCGGTGAGCCCGTAGACCCAAAATGTTCATGCACATTTAAATCTACGGGCTTCCTACAAGCAACAGGTCGTAAGTAAGGGTGAAGTGGGTGAGAAGCAGGCGTATTGCACGATTTTTCAATTCCCTGAACACAGCGGACTGTGGAGGGAGGTCATGTTTAAGTGATAAGGCAAGGCAAGTTTATGTGTATAGCACAATTGGTACACAGACTAATTCAAGGTGCTTCCCAAAACAGAAAAATGCATTAAAATCACAATAAATCATAGAAATAATCAACATAAAATTTACTTTAAAAGAAAAGGAAAAAAAAGATTTAAAAAGAAAGGAAGGAAAGAAAAGTGCAGATAGGACCTTTCAGTCATATACACAGCTAAACAGAAATGTTTTAAGTCTAGATTTGAACATGAACACAGAAGAGGCCTGTCTTACGCCTTCAGGGAGGCTGTTCCAGATTTTAGCTGCAGAATATTGAAACACTGATTCTCCTTGTTTAGTTCTGACTCTGGGAATCAACAGGAGGCCGGCCCCTGAGGTCCTCAGAGTACGAGATGGTTCATATGGCACTAACATGTCAGAGATGTACTTTGGTGCGTGGCCATGGAGAGACTTGTACACAAGCAGAGCTGCTTTGAAGTCTATTCTTTGAGGTACAGGGAGCCAGTGCAAAGACCTGAGCACAGGACTAATGTGATCATACTTCCTGGTTTTGGTCAGGACTCGAGCAGCAGCATTCTGGATGTACTGAAGCTGTTTTACAGCTCGTTTGGAGAGGCCGGTGGTCTGCATCCACGCGCTGATCTGTTGGAGGCAGTGGTTGAGTGAATCCACCGGCCCATATTCACCTGTTGTCAGTGACACATAGATCTGAGTATCATCTGCATAGTTGTGATAAGATATGTTATTGCTGCGTATTAACTGCCCTAGTGGCAGCATGTAGAGGTTGAACAGAAGGGGTCCCAGGATCGATCCCTGGGGCACACCACAATTCAAGTCCATGTAGTCTGAGACACAACTCCCAATTTCAACAAAATATTTCCTGTCTTCTAGATAAGACTTGAGCCAACTTAGGGCAGATCCAGAGATACAAACCCAGTCTTGGGAGTCTGTGCAAAAGGATCCCATGATCAACAGTATCAAAGGCAGTGCTCAGGTCTAGCAGGATTAAGACAGAGACTTTTCCATCATCAGAGTTCAGGCGGATGTCATTGGTTACCTTGATAAGAGCAGTTTCTGTGCTATGATGGGGTCTAAAACCTGACTGGAAAACATCAAATGAATTGTTTAATAAGAGAAAGTCAGTGAGCTGTTGGTAGACAACTTTTTCAAGGACTTTTCCTAAAAATGGCAGATTAGAGATAGGTCTGTAATTATTCAGTACAGTGGGATCAAAACCGCTCTTTTTCAGGAGGGGTTTAATGACTGCAGTTTTTAAGGCCTCTGGAAATATTCCAGATTGAAGAGACATGTTAACTATTTGAGTAATTGATGGCAACACACTGTTCAAGACAGACTTTAGAAATCTAGTGGGTAACACATCAAGGCAGCATGTAGACGAGCTCAGACGGGTGATGGTCTCTTGGACAATTTGGTCAGTGACAGGTACAAAGTGAGTCAGCTTAGAGTGAGTAGGTGGCCGTTGGATAGTTATATGTGTTGTGGAGTTGATGGCTTTTTTAATGCCCTGAACCTTGTCATTAAAAAATACAGCAAACTCATTACATTTAGGTGTACAAACCAGTTCTATTGGTAGCTGGGTTGGAGGGTTAGTTAATCTGTTAACTGTTGTGAACAGGATACGAGAGTTGCTGCTGCAACTTCCAATTAATTCAGAGAAGTACCTTTCCCTTGTTCTGCATAAGATCTGGTTGTAAGCGTACAACTCCGCCTTATATATTCCATAATGAACCTGGAATTTTGACTTGCGCCACTTTTGCTCGGCTCTGCGGCACTGTTGATAAGGGCTGTTATGAATCACCTGAACACCCTGTGGCAAGGATCCAGTACGCGCACGTTAACAATACCTAAGGTGTGATGTTTTGGTACTGTACGACAGCACGTTTGTCATAAGTATGAGCAACTTAAATCCATGTTCTTCTGCTCATCCAGGACCGGGTCGCTGGAGCAGCAGTCTAAGCAGAGATGCACAGACTTTCTTATCCCCCGGATCATTTCCTCCAGCTCCTCTGATGGGGACCCCAATGCGTTCCCAGGCCAGCTGAGACATACAATCACTTCAGCATGTTCTAGGTCTTCCCCAGGGCTTCTGTCCAGTGGGACATCTGGACCAGATGCCTGAGTCATCTCAACTGGCTCCTTTCAAAGTAGAGGAGCAGGGGCTCTACTCCAAGCTCTCTCTCAGGGTGACGGAGCTCTGCCCCCTATCAACCCACCCTGCAGAGGAAGCTCATTTCAGTCACTTGGACTCAGGACCTCATTCTTTTAGTCATGACCCAGAGCTCTCGACCATAGGTAAGTACTAGAACAAAAATCGATTGAGACCTATGCTAAAACCTTTTTATTGGGGGGGGGGGACTGCCTACTTTCAAAGGATTTTTGTCTAAATTCTTTATTTTGGGGAATTTATTAAAAATCAAACGATATCTAAACTTATAGCCCAGCAATGATCTAAAGACACTCATTGTCTATGTACAAAAAAACATATATATGTTTGATGTGACCAATTCTATTTTAATCAGTGTCCTCTGTCTGAATGGAATCCATTTTCATCCTTATCTCCTCCATCGTTGCTTAAATGGTGAACTTGCTAATGGTCGCGGTAAAGACGTAGCAGCGATACAAAAGTGAAGTGGGTTTAAGCCATTATATGACGCTATACTGAACACAGCTGTCGACACTTTGAAAAGACTCAATTTGAGTATTGGATTGTTGTCTTTGTTTTTCAGTGTTCTGGTGATATTTGGACAATTTGCTAACTTTACATGTCAAAAATTATTTTAAATAAAATAAAACATCCAAGGCAGAATCAAGTTTTCGTGATTTTGTGACAGATATCACAATGTTTATAAACCCTGTGGTGAATCCTAATAATTGAGCTCAATAGTTTAAATATTCCATTGAAAAAGTGTAGGTCTGTCACCAGTGTAATATACAAGAAATGGTCTGTACATGAATGAAGTATGTGGCATCTGGCACAGAAAAAATATTTTTTAAAATAAAACTGAAAACACAAAGTAAAAGGTGGAGTTTGTAATATAAAAAGCTATGCCACTGGCAGGACTATTCCTTATAAGAGAAAACGTGTTTCAATGACAAAACCCGAAGGACTAAAACGAAAGCAATAGAAGAAACTAACAACTAAATTGGAAGATTTAACAAACACCACTGCAAACCAGGCCTATCCACACACGTTAAGAATAAAAAATTGTCGCCACAGAATGTTAGTGTCAATGTGTATTAAAAAAAAGGAAGTTCTGCATATTTGCAAAGAAAATAATACAGCAAAAAAGTCATCCAGCGGATTTTTTGACGTGCTTTTTAAAACTGCATTTTTCTATCTGCTCTGAATTCACAACAAGTTGAATAAATAAACACTCATAAAGAAAATTAAGCTTAAATCTGTATTTCTATTTGTCCTCCACAATGGGAAAAATCTTTTAACCCTTGTGCTATCCTAAGCACTTTAACATTGGGAGTTGGGTCATTTAGACCCACTAGACAGTGCTCTGAACCTTTTTTCTTGAATGATTTGTGATCTTCACTGGTGTCCATGGATTACATGAAATCTTTCCACCTTTATCCACCTTTGTCATGGTAGGGAGAACACGCCAATCTAAGGATTGGGTCACCTGGACCCCATAGGATAGCACAAGGGTTAAGAACATGTTAAAAACACAAAAAAAAAACATGTTTTTCATCGGAGTGGGTGATTAAAATATCCTTAGTTCCATGTCATCAAACTAGTAAGAAAGCAAGAACAGCTGTAATGACTGAAACCCAAAACAGGTGCACATGATTAAAACGTCAGCACAGAAGGGCAGAGGACATAAATTAACACAGGACCAGGTTATTCAATCAAAGAACCAAGGCCTGAAAAAACACAGAACTAACAAACAGAATGTTAACAGGTACAGTGTAATAAAATGACTTTATCACACTGACATAATGATTCAGGAGATCGCAGTTTGCTCCAACAGTTTCATCAGCGCTCTCATTCTGTCTGCTACCAAATGTTAATCGCTGCTGCCGGTTTCCACGGGATCGGAGCGCGGCGCCGCGTCAGAGGCCTGGAAAACGGATACTTCCTGCTCCTGCTTTCCAGCTCCAGGAGAAGATTACAGTGACCTGAATAATTAACGAAAACAAGCTGCCAAACATCAAATATTGAACAGGTGATGTTTATATGTTAACGGTTAAGATGGCGAGCTAAGCACTTTCTTGTCTAAAAGAGAGATGCCGCCTGTCCTCCGACCTACCTGGAATCTCACTCCACTAGGAAGATTTAGGGGTCCTTTTCCCGTGTTTTAAGCTTCATACTGATCAATAATTAACAAGACTAAATTAATAATGAGGGCTGAACAACCACAGTGCTGGAACATCCTCTCTTGGCCCTTTCTTATACTTTTTTTTTTTTATAAACTCGCAACAAGTATTGAGCGGCTTATATTGGGTAATGCAATAAAAACATATTAAAATGATTCTAATGAATAACCTGAATGAAACAGAGTTTTTGGAAAAGTTATTCCACCTAAGCTTTTTACCTCTTTTGTTTTTTAAGCTGGTTGCTGAAGTGTTTTTTTTTTTTTTTTTTCAAACAGGCAGCGCCTCAGCCGCCCCATCTCCTACCACATCATCTGTTTACTGTCAAGGGGGTGCTGACTCGCATGCAACTCTGGGGCTTTGGACCGTTGCAGTGACGACGCTTTGAGGCAGACGGCTGATTCTGGACAGACTTCTGTTAAATCACTGCGCCTGATGGGATGTACGAGAGGCTTTTGCATGTTTCGCGCTTACCCCTGTCAATATAATTACCCAGGCTTCACATGGGGGCTGACACAGCCAACAATAAGTAGAGGTTTTTTGCCGAAGGAGGGATTGAGGCCTTTTTTTTCTTGAATTAACCCCCTTTGACACGTGAGCCAGATAATGGGATCATAGAAGAGACTTCTGCCATGCTCGGTTACTACTGGCGACACCTCAGTAGTGACCGAGGACTTTCTCCTTCATGCAAGTAATTCAATTAAATAAGATGCATTGAGGGTTAGTTTTTGGGGCTTTTTACATCTATTTGACATCCACTCCAATCAAAATCGTGTTTTCTTTGTGTTTTCAACATGTTCTTTTGGCATTTTCTGATATAAAATAATTCTTTAAGTTGCGTTTCTGAGCTTTTCTTTAATCAAACGGTTATGAATCAGGACCACATGAAAAAAAAATGCTGTCTGACAAAAGAGTGCATTTGTGACAGAAAATAGATCCATGTTTGACTCCAAACTATACGGTTGGATGGTTCCAAAATTGCTCACCATTTTTCAACCTGTGGCGTGCGGTAAGCAAGCGGGATGGGGTGTAAACAGAGAGCTCTCAGCAACTGGGAGGGGAAGGGGGTCAGCGTTTCTGTGCGTCAACAGTCCCACCCACAACTGAGAGGTGGATTTTTATGAACTACCACCGCTTTCCATATACTATGTCCTAGAAAGTGACAGTTTTTGTTTATTTTGGCTAAAAGCGGAGTAATCATAATTAAAATACCAATGCGACCGCTTTTACAACAGCTCAAAAGGATGAACGGAGTGGGTCTTTAGAGCACATTTGAAACATAAAGTCAAAAGTTACACATTTTTAAATAGTTATGCAATTAATTATATATTTTTTGAAGGTTTTACAGCCATAATATTAGCTGAAGTTGCAAAAAAAAGTAGCACAAGGTCTTTGGAATAAAAAGAAGATTTGAAAACTTAAGTATCAACAGGCTGTTTTGTCTATTTTTGCTAATGTGACCACGCTTGCCAAGAACCTCAATTTTCAATCTCATTGAGTTTGAATATTTATCAAACATTTTTCTAACATTTTTAATGCTTTTAACCTCAACACCAGGCCTCCAATGCAACAAGGATTTGGAGTATAACAAGAGGGAAAACTTAGTTTCTACATCTTTTGAATAAACAGAAAGTTGAAAACAAAAATCACATGTTTTATAGCCTTTGCGGGTAAAGATTTTGACTATCGTGAACATGAAGAGCAGAGATATACAGCAGTAATAAATCCCTGATCCACCAGCTGTAAGCTATCCAGTCTAATCTATCTGAACGGTCAGTCAGAACTGGATGTTCCCTTTTTCCGTGGGTTTAATACAGTCTTTCAGGCCTGTTTCGTGTATGATGCAAAACAGCTGGAGGCCAGGGTAATACCGGCAAAATTACCATGTAGTGAAACACTGCATCTTTACGGATCCTGGGTATTACATGTATAGATTCATACATTGTCTCTTCAGAAGAAACGAGGTTGGAATTAAGAAGAGCACCTCTTTTTTTTTCAATTCAAGCTTGTAGACAAACAGCAAAGCCTTTATGTATACATTAAAAATCCTATAAATAAAATAATTTACCTGCAAACCTGATCAGTCAAGAGCAAAGACATAATACAATCAGACAAACAAATAGACCACTGTTCTCTGGTGGGACGAAGGCAGGTTCAACAACACCCATGTGGATCACAGAGGGTTTGATTGATACTGCTGTGGTAAAAATAAATAAATAAAAAAGTGCAGTGGAGCTTCCCAAAACCCTCTTTTCAGGCTGAAAGCAGTTCATCTCAAGAGGAGCCATCGTAAAAACAACTCCATCGCACACCTTTTCCTCCATCTGCCATAATATCTAATCACCATCGTGAGCAGTAGAAGGTAAGTCATACTCTTGGCAAGAACCCATAAAAATGAATATCAGCAGTTCTATTATTGTATTTTGATTATTTGGCACTCTAAAGAATCACAGCTCACATGCATGAATAGTGTTTGAGGATTTATTCATGGAAATCATTCAAAGATGAGGTCAACTCCCTACTTTCTACCACACCTTAGGTTCTGGCACTGCTATGACTGTCACAAAGGGTTCAACTCATTAAGTCAATTGTTACAAGTCAGTGCACCCCTGGCATTGAAGAAGCCTTTTCCAGCCAGTGCTGATCTGTATTTCAAAGAGCTCAGACCCCAAGGTTTCTGATACCACCAGCAATAAAGAGCCAGAAAGTTCCCATGTCTCAAAGGTTTCTTCAGTTGGTGCAGCAACAGATACAAACAGTTAAGCCGGCCATCGTTTCAGTCAAGTTCCGGGTAAAAGATAGTGTAAGGTAGCCTAAAACGTTTATCACAAAGATGATGTCACATGTTTTTGATGAAAAAGGGTTTTCTTGCAGAAAAGAACCCTAATGTTTGTTTTGCTGTTTTTCTTCAAACATCAGCTGTCTTTTTCTTTTTCACAAAAAACTCATTTTTTATTTGTGTTTATTATAAATATACAGCTATAAAGATGTAAAGTGTACGTTTTCGTGGGAAAAAAAACTGACTGCCAGAAATTCCTAAGAACTCTCATTATTGTTCTTACTTGCCAGTCTAATCCAATTATCAGGAGTGTTGGGCGTGCCGTCTGTGGCTACACACACCTGCTGGGAGTTCAGAGACTTCTGTGTGTGTTATTAGTGGCCATTTTATCTGGAATAAAGACATTTCTCCTAAAGCCGTCGTGCTAATGTCACGTTTCTAGTGTTGTTGAGGCAAAAGCGCACACTAACGGAGGAGTAGCCAGCGGAGTTCCTATTGCGTTACTCATGACACGGAAAAAACGTGTCTAAGGGTTTACTTATTCCACAGAAGTTGTGCCAACGATGCCGAGTATGTGATACAACGTTCACACCCGGCATTTGTTGCGCGTTCAAGAAGGTGCAACACTCGGTTTCATGAACACAAAGGAGCGGCAGGCAGGAGCTTTTTCTTTTTTTAATTTTTCTACAGTTTACAAGCACTTTTCTGCTACCTACAGTTAGAGGAGGGTTGGTGCAAAATGTCGAATCTTGAATGCAGGCTGCCGTGGTCGGTGTGAATGTAGCCTAAAAATCTTAGTTTTCTGCAGCTTGGAACCCAGATTTAGTCTCTTTGGGCCCCTTGCACAGCAGCTTGTACTCCTTTTTATCATGCATTCATTCATTGAACACTAGCTTCCAGCCATAAAACAGTGTTGCTGCAACAACTGCCGTGGTTTTATATCGGGATTTGCTTCACAGATTTTACCCAAATCCCTTCAACACAATCTAGGAAGCCCCTGGCCAATGGAGTGAAAAGATGTTGCTTTGTTTGACATCGTTTTGCCATCTATATTTTTATCTGGAGATGTGACTTTTTAAAAATGTTTAGTATAGAAATAAGTAAACTGGTGCACTTTTAGCCTTCATAGCACATCCCTGTGTGCGGATTCACACGAAATCTTTCATTTTCTTACATTAAAATGAATGAAGAGACACTTTGTGTTAGATAACCAAACTGCCCTATGAGAGTCATATAATTTGGCAGTTTCTGGCTTATCCTCCATTGCAGTCCAAAGCAGAAAGACTTTTTATCCCAAAAGTCCATTTACAACCTTTTTTTTTTTACGCCTTAGAATAAAATCTTCCTCAATACTCATTCAAAGGCTGCATAGCAGAGACGGAAACCTCATTTTCCTGCCAGCACAACCCATAATTATCGTTGTCTTATCACTAAAGTGACACTAAACTCATCATATAACCATTTCCCAGTCACTTCTCCCTGGAAGGAAAGGTATCACACGAGTGCTACCGTTAGAGCGCACGTGGATAATTATGGTCTGACCAATTAGGCTGTAGTGAGTTTATTATTGTTATTAACATTAAAAAGGTTCTTATCATATGTACTGCATGCCACTTGTCATAGTCGATTTATTCTAATTGACACTGGGGGCACACGGGTCGCGCGGGTGTTCTCAGCATATGCACTTAAGCCTCATTAAGGCCAGATTAAAAAAAATCTTTGCCGAAAACGCATGCAGGAGTGTGTCGGGAAGTGGGTGGGTGTCGGGCAAGTGTGTGTCAGGACAGGATGTGTGCCATTATCAGTGGCGGTGTGCGAAGAACCTCCACCGTCAATGGCAGTGGCACAAAACAGGACCAAGCGTTAAAACAAAACCCAAAAAAACAGGCAATCGGAGGCGGTGTCTGGATAAACGTCGATGTGATCAATCCCTAGGGTTAGTTCATAGAAAGGATTGCTGATCACTGATGCTTGAAACTAATTCCTGCTGCAGTCATGAGGAATTTTTTTTTTAGCTCAAAACAGAAAACAAGCAAACAAACCAAAAAATAATCACACCTAATTTTCCAAGGGATTAACAAAAACAATTTGGTTGACTAATCCTAATTTAATTAGCATGTTACCTTCATCAAAATAGTAATTAGTTGACTTTATTTCCAATTGGGTTTTAACTCTTGCTTATGCTGAGTCTCATAAGCAGCACAGAAACATCTTCTAGCACCTTTAAACAGTTCGAGGAAGCTGCCGTGGCTGAAGAAGTCTCTTGTTTCTTTAAGAATGCCAATTATAATGCAAGCCTACCGCTCCGACTCAAATGGCATCATGACTCCATATTGATGTCTGCCTTTTATGAGCTATAATATCAATACTGCTACTGGGCCTGAGAGTGTGATCGGCTGGGAGCTATTTTGAGGGCTCAGTCTTGGATGGACGACAAGGGAAAATATATGGCAACACTGTGGGCTGATTTACAGAGCGAGGAGAAGAGGCGCTGCGCTCAGAGCATCCAGCTCCTCTTCTTTTATGGGTTCCTTTTTTTGTTGTTGTTGTTGTTTTTGTTTGTTTAAGGATGAAGAGGGGGTGGAATCACCACTGAGGGATGATGGGAAACAACTTCTTTTCCATGTTTCTAATTGCAAAGGTGACACACCGTAAAGATGGATTTTCCCTTAATGCAAATGTGTCTGTTGCTGGCATAAACGTATTAAAACTATTATTATCAACATGTAAATTTATTTTTAAATATTATTAAATTTTGAAATATTAACCATTTTGTGGCTATTTTTATCATTAAATGTGTCCCCTTTGATAGACATTTTATAGTAACGGAACTGGTAAATTCAAAGACCTAATGTAACACGCCCCCAAAAAAATGTATATATGATGTACGTAGCCCTTTCAGTTTAGGTGTCATCAGCTTCAATGCTAACGTGTAAACTTTGATTCGCTTTCCCTGCTCAGTTTTGGAGAATTAATGACTTCACGCCTTAAACTGAAGCTGAAACTTCGGGGGAGGGGGTTAGAAATCCAGCAGAGGTCTCACCGGAGCAGTTCCAGCCGGTCGGCGTCTGGCAGTCGCTGAGGGACGACGGGAAGGCGCGCAGCTGCTCCACAGGTAAAGTAGCGAGGAACGAGACCAGCGTGATCCTGAACCAGCCTCCCGCGGCGGCGCTCCAGCGGCGCTCCTCCAGCGGCGCCCGCGCTGCTGCGGACGGACCCATCTCTCAGTGGCGCCGGCCACGAGCTGGCAGAGACACGCGCGTGAGCACCGACAGGTTCCGCGAGGCGCCTAAACACCCACGGTGGACCATCTTCCGACAGACACCGCGCGCCCCATGTAGCAGAGCCGCGTGGACACTGATCAAATCCACGGAAAGCCGGGAAGGAAGCAGACTCCGGTGGAAGGGAGGAGAGAGGGGGGAGGAGGAGGAGGCTGCCGGAGCCGCGATGGAGGTGGTTTGGTGGGATGGAGGAAAAAAAAAAGTTAGCAAGCAATAAGACTTCCGTGCAGAAGAGGATGCTAAGGAGTAGAGAGGGGGGAAAGGAACAAGAAAGAGAAGAAACTTGAAGAAAAATCAAATAAAAACCATGAAACTGTAAACTAAGAGGGTGTAGTCAGAAAATCCCACGGGTCAGGTGTGCAGACAGCGGCCGTCGTTGATAGAATCCACGGGTGAGGCGAGCGGCGGTCCTCCCGGTACTTTGTGTGGTGCGTTCAGGGTCGCAGCGACTCTGCGCTTCTCCCTCTCTCCCGAGCAGCTGGTTATGATCACGTGGAGTGTGATGCACACACAGAGAGCGAGCCAATCAGTAACAATTAGAAATAGATATTTTTTTCCCATTTAGAATTGGGCAGGAGGAAAAAAAGAAAATACAAAGAGTTGGAAAAAGACGCACTAAAACAGGGGTCTGCAACCTGAAGACCCTCTCCAATGAAAATAGTCTGTTTTGGTGTGTTTTACAAGTTCTTGTGGCATTTTTCTGATGATGATGGAGGACATATTCTTAAATTTGCGTTTCTCAGTATTTCTTTATTTAAATCACTGTAAATCAGGAACATATAATCAAAGGCTGTTCCAAACACAGCAAGTCTAAAAATACGTTGGAACCACAACCTTCCTGCTCTGCTCCATTCTGATGCAGACAGACAGATCCATGAACGTCTTTATTTTCCTCGTCTGAGCTGGAATCTGGATCTAAGCTGGACGACTGGAGAGCTCCAAAATTGCCCCCCATTTTTGTTTCCCCAGTAATGTTTGGCTTTGTGAGCCACACAATCTTATGTCACCCTTTACAAAAAGAAGATTGATTTCTATTCATGTTATCGATAAGCATAAATTAATTGTTTGTGTTTTTGTCTGGCTGAAATACAACAGAAACATAAAGGTAAAATAGCCTTTTTTTTTTAAAAAAAATGTATAAAATAGTTTAAAACTCTTGACAGAGGTTCACATGACTTCCTTTCAAAATAAAAGACATCCTGTGTCACATGGGATCTTCTCAACGCAGCTAATGTAGTAATGGGTAGTGTAATGTCAGCAGTAATAAAAAAAAAAACTTTTTATTTTATCGTTTTTTTTTTATCTCGGCCAGACATTTGTAAATCTAATCACAATGAAATCAGATTTAATTAAGTGACCTTACCATATTTTTAAACCACTTAAAATCCTTTGATTTGTTAAAAAAAAAGTAAAATCTTAGAATCCTGTACGCCTTGATTCTGGTTTTGCTTATTGATGCACTGTGGTACGCAGTACACAAAACTCCACCAAAATACGTCAGTTTGACTTGTGATACATTTTTCAGTTGTTTGTAAATGAGTTAACTAAAGCCAAGTTTAGCTTGCTTTACATTTTTTACTTGCTACCTCTTTTCACTTTGCTTTTACTTTTTATAATTAAAATCTTGAATTTGTTTTAAGAGCCACGATGGGGAAGTAAAGGAGCCACATGTGGCTGTGGAGCCTCAGGTTGCAGCCCTGTGCGTTTAACCCTTGTGCTATCCTAGGCACTTTAACATTGGGAGTTGGGTCATCTAGACCCACTAGACAGTGCTCTGAACCTTTTTTCTTCAATGATTTGTGATCTTCACTGGTGTCCATGGATTACATGAAATCTTTCCACCTTTATGCACCTTTGTCATGGTAGGGAGAACACGTCAATGTAAGGGGGGGGGTCATCTAAGATAGCACAGGGGTTACAGCTCCAGTCCCTCTAACTCAGTAACAAGTGGAGGGGTTCATGGCTGAGGAGGAACTAAAGTCAGAAGAAATATATATATTTTTGCAGTTTTCAACTGGTAAAATACACATTGACTACTGTCAACGTGTCCAATCTCAAGAGCACTGTTCTTTCATCAAAAAAATAAACTTTATTTTAACAACAAGAAACAGAAAATAGAGCAATTTAGATTTACAACTTGTATGTGTTTCAAAGGGTTTGATACTCTGACATTCTGACACAACATTCAGGATCGCCATTCTTTCTATTTCAGACAGGAACCGAATACAATTACAGTTCAGAAAGCAAAGTACAAGGGTAAAACTATAAAAGAATAAAAGATTAAATAAAATATGATGACAGAAATATACAATTCTGAAAAAAATAGATAAAAGACTAATAGAGGGCTGAATAACTTTCATGCTGGATCAAAAGCCAGTAAACAATTCTTTTTTTTAGACCAGTTGTGGGGGCTGTTAAAAAATTAAAGGTGAAGATGTCCTTTAATGCTATTTGTATTATATATTTGAATTTTAATTATTTAACACACATATAGACGGAATGTATTGCTTAATTTCCCGTAGTAAATTTGAATAACAGGTTTAATTCTTTGAGTCAGAAAAAAAAGCCAGAAATTAGACAGCAAACCAAGGCAAAAATTAAAAAACAAAAACGACCAAAAGAAAGATATGACTTGAAGAAAGTCAAAGTGAAGACCCACTTTGATCATCTTTAAATCTATTTTCAAAGCATTCTCATATTTTATTGTGATCATTTTGATGTTTTCTTTGTTTTCTTGTACATAGTTGTACAGAGTTTATTCGAACTTTGCTTCTAAATTCCAAACCCCTTCCCATCACCCATAAACTGAGCCATCTGGTCACCCTCACTCCCACTAGGTCATAGCTCCTCAGGCCTCCAACCTAACATAACTGATGCAACAGAAACGGCGAGAAATGTTGGGGCTCTCCAGCCGTACAGCTATGAGCCAGACGTCAGCTCTGACGGGGAAAACAAAGACGTACATGGATCTATTTGTCTACAAATAGATGCATCGGTATGGAGCAGAGCAGGGAGCTTGTTGCCCGTCCAGGGTATTTTCTAACAAATACAATCCTTGTTAAATTTTTTCAATATATGACCTCCATCCCCAGAAAAATGCTACAATAATGTTAAAAACCAAAAACACAATTTTCTTCATAGTTACTCTTTCAACTTTAGATTTACTATTTTCAGTCTCTAAGCCATATCCATGTACCCACGTATCTCTTCCTCAATGCTGGTCTTATCTTTTAGTAATCCACATTATCATTCCTCTCTGTTTTGGCTAGAGGTTGCTGCTGTCATGTGGGGCAAGATGTGGTCAGTAATTGACATGTACGGCCACAGGGGGAAGAGAGCGTCCAGCATCTCTCTGATTTGAAGAGGTTCAGTCATCAGGTTGAGAAGACTCGTCCTTTGAAGCGAGGAAATTGGAAGCCATGCGCATGGAAAAGCCCTTAGGAGGAAACAAAGAGGGTTGTTGTTGTTAAGGCTCGTCATGCCCGTAAGAAACTTGACCTCATGATAGTATGGATTAAAAGCTACTGCAATGTGTACACAAGGAAATCCTTTGATGACGGATGACTAAAACATGATTACTTGGATTTTTTTCCTGCTTATTGGGTTCACAACATGCCATAACAATTGGTAAAGTGTTCACATAAATATGCACGCTAACAGGGGTTTTTCGGGCCATTATAATAAAGTTTAAAAAAGAAATACATTTTATGTACAGTAGGTGATCAGAAGTGCTAGTTGTCAGAAATTCGAGGAAATTAGTTTACGTAGAAGCTAGCGCATTGCTGGCATGTAAAAGTAAAAACATTTTAAGACAGTTCAGTTCATTTCTAATGATGTGGTGATTGTGATTAAATCAGAGGGTGCTAATAAGATTACCTCATAAGTACTTGTGAAAAGAACTGAAAAGAATCCCTTTACACCGTGGCAAACTGTTTAGTTCTTATTAGTTCAATAAAAAAAGGGCACAAAGGGGTCACAGAGCTAATTATGGGCTTGCATTAAAGACATATTTCCTCTGAAATGTTTTTGAAGTGCACAGTAAAGACACATGTGACACGTAATAGAGTTTTATACTGTAAAGCTCTGGACATGTTTACAATAACCACGGTCAGCCTCTGGGCCCCAGGAGCCCAGGAGGCTTTGAACTGGACCTTGGACGTACAATGTGCCCAATCTCCGCCTGGGCTTAGAATAATGCTCTCTGCTGCCTGTGGCGTGATTTGGCCCTCCAGCAGTGGAGCCCCCGGGGCTGTTCCCCTTGACCCCGTCTCTGCTGGGCTGGTATCTGGGATGGTGTTCCCAGGCTCCCTGCCTCTTGGGAGCCATTAGGAGCCAATTGCTTGTTGCTGTGGGCCTGGTTTCAGCCTGGTTGGACGCGCCGTCTTTTCTCTTACATTACGTAAAATTATGAAATATTTAGGAACCACTCATTGATGAATAAAAGACATCTAAATTCATGGAGGTTTGTGTGTATGTTGACACACATTAAAAAATCACTATTTATATTAAAAATGTTCCCAGTGCTCTTTTAATTTTGATTATGCTGCTTTAAGCCAAAATCTAAAAACCGACGTAATTTTCTAAGACTTAGTTTCTGCAGAGCAGCAGGAGATCATCAGAAATACGCCTCTAAGTTGCAGGCAGGACTGCTGGCGTAGAGGAACCCCGCCCCCCTTCCCCTCCCCGTTGCTGAGAGCTCACAGCAGGGAGCTTGCACCCCACCCAGTGTTTTTTACTACGCCACAAATACACTTGATTCACAATCATTTGAATAAATAAGTACTCAGAATTAGAATCTTACCCTTATTTTTCTTTAAATCTAACCTCCATGTTGCCACTTCAACATGTCAAAAACACCAAAAACATTATAGCATCTGAGTAGGTTTTAGCGATATATATTCTAAACCGAAGCTTCATGAGTTGATCTCACCCTTCTTTGACCTTTGGCGTCTCCCATCAGGGGTCGCCACAGCAAAACAACCCTCCCTCGAGGATGAGTCGCACGGTTATCTTGGCAATGGTTTTACGCTGGATGCCCTTCCTGACGCAGCCCTCTCAATCTAACTGGGCTTGGGACCGGCACAGAAGCAGAGAAGGGAATAGGGACCAGCCCTGATTCGAACCCTGGTTTCACGAACGGAAGGTGCCGCAAACCAGCACGAGCTAAACCGGCCCCCGTATGAGTTGATCTCACCAATTTTGCAAAATAATGACGAATCAAGAAAAATGTCCCCGTTCTACACAAAAAGAGCTGGAATAGCACTGTGAGAGTACATCCTTCCATAAATGTTGCATCTTTAATGATCACAATCTTAAACAACATCTCTGCGACAGCCGCTCTTGACCCTGTGTTCCGAGGCGCGAGTTAACGTTAATAGATGGACAAGTGGATAAATGTGTGAAAATCTTATCTTCGCTCATCATCTGGAATCAAAATCTGTTAGTGCGAGGTGAAAATGGGATATGACGACCTGGTACTTCATTAACACAAATGCAGTTTACTCAGTTGAAATGTGGAATTTAATGGTCTAATTATGTTAATTGTGTTAATGCATAAGCCATTGCGCAGCACAGCAACGGAATCAATCATCACTGGCTGCAGGCTCATTCTACTCAATGTACTTTTCCTTAGTAGTCGTGGGAGTTGCTGCTAAGACAACTTTGCTAAATAACAGATTCTAAAATCTGGGTTTTATATTTCCGGGTGTTTCAGACACTCTTCTAACTTGTAACAGGTTTGGATCATTTTTGTTGTTTTGTTTTTAATTCAGCACATAACAGCTTTCAGAAGTCGGGAGCTGGATGACAAACTGAACTGACATCATGGGTATTGGGACATACATTTTGGAAGTTCAGAAAGAGCAGACATGTCAGTGACATTGTGGTTAGGGAACCACAAGCACAAGGATTTCAGAATTTGAAATCTGTTTACAGGTGAATGAAAAGGCATGTCGTGCTTTAAAGCTGCGGTGCATAGATGCAGTAAACAAGTGTGGGATGTATCCGAAACTATGACATGGTAGCAAAAAAGATAAGCCTAACAAGTAGAGTGGTGGCAAGACAGGCCCAAGGCTGCATTTCTATTTGACTAATTTGGGTTTCAAAGCAAGCCTTTTCTCTTCACTTCCAGCAGTCCCCTGTCGTCCTCTGAAGCATCTGGGCATACTGAGCAGTTGATGTTTTCCAGGCAACCTTGTACACAATCTAGTGAGTGCAAAATGAGAAATTGAATTGTGTCCTTTTAAGGATTGCGGCGGTAGAGAAAGCCCATTTTTTTAAGCATGCAGACCTTGGTTAACACAAGTGGCACCAGGAACCCTCATGCTAAAGCAATCCACAGCTCGACGTCAAGTTCATGTCCAGTCACATGCTATGACATATGGCAAAACATTACTCTGAAACAACAAAATGCGCATGGGTTACAAGCAATTTGTCAAGCAAAGCTTGGAAGTAATGTGTGGTCATGTTGGCTAATGTGAAAAACATGTTTCTAAGCTTTGTAAAATGGCCTTTATGAATATGAAATGAAATGATTAATGGACTTTTGACACCATGGCATTGCTTGATGCTTAATATGGTGAAGCTTTGACTGAATTTCAGTAAGGAAGATCTACCTCACTTTCGGGTAAGCTGGGTTCTTGCACCACTTACTCTGCACACCTCATCAATTAAGTTCCCCGCCTTTTTTTCTCAGCCAATTACAATCGCATTTCTACTTTTAAATTTAATTACGTTCAACTCTCTACATCAGTGGTCCCTAAATCCAGGTCTCGAGGGCCGGTGTCCTGCTGGTTTTCCAGAATCCCTGCCTTATTTGCTGCTGATTACCTGGCTCAGGTGTGTTTAGCCAATAAGGAGCTTCAATGGCAGGTTGTTGGGAAAAGATGTTGGACACCGGCCCTCTATGCCTGGATTTGGGGACCCCTACTCTACATTCTCGATGGTTTGTGCCGGCCCTACCCCTCCTAATTCTCCACCTGATAGTGTGTCGTGGACTGGCCTCAACCACCATCAGCTCTAGGCTATTGGGTTTATCCATCTATGGTCGTCACCTGCCAAGAGCCCAACCCACTTTTTTAGTATCACAAATAAATCTTTATTATTCGCACTCCTAAGATTTCTCCTTTTTAAAATGAAATCTACCATGGTCACATGTCAATGTGCAATGTTAAGGTCAAATACAAAGTTACAAAGGCTTATTAAAAAGGTAACTTAACATTTTTTCAAACAGTGGTCCATCTATAAAACAGTTGAAGTATAAATATTAACTTTTTTTCTCTCTCATTTTGTTGTTGATGGGCAACATGCAGAATACACGACTGCTAAACTACTTTTTGCCCCACTGTAAGATCTAACCACAAATGTGAGAAGTGTTTTACTCAACCTCTGTTTTATAAAATAATAATAATAATATTTGGTGAACTGCACTGGTTCCAGTAATTTTGTTTCAAAACATGCATCAATCTGGAATTCAAAAGGCTTTCCTGTTGTTACAACAGGTTTCCCCCCTTCCAACAAATCACTTTTCTTCAGAGAACTGGTCTTTTGTCTTTGACTATTATTTGTCCACAACAAAATATTAATGTTTGATGTGCCACAGGCAATCGTACTAGAAATCACACTCAGCATTGTTAGGTCTGAACTTTTGCAGGTCATTTTGACCAGGTTTCTGTCAGAAGAATAATTATGATTAGAAATCTGCATCAACAAGCAGCCATGTAAATAGTTAGTCTGTTGTTTTTGCGGCTTTCTGTTGCAATTCAATACAATTAGTTAAATTATGTGAAATTAGAAAAAAAAATTAACAGAATTTATTCTGTAGTTCAAGGTGTCAAGAATACAGTTTTTTACTTTGCCTGTAAAAACTTAAACAAAACATTCTGTCCAATAAAAACCTCATGTGACAAAAGGTTGTCTTTATTATCAGGCAATTTTCCAGTAATAAGGGAAACAAACATGATGTAAAAAGATGTGCAAGTCTAAATTTTAATGAGGTGTATACTTCCTCACTTATGTTTTGCATGCACTGAGCATTGAAGTTGGTAACAACACCTTCAGAACAAAAGCAAAGCATACTGATCCAACATCTAACCCACTTCGGCACCATCAAAATGCTCTTTTAAGAGGATTAATGAAAACCAGAGTTCTGCTCTCTAATTTAAAAGTTGAAGTCCACAGTTCTGGCCGAACAGTGTTGGATTGGTTTATGGCAACACCGAGGACTGTCATCTTTTGGTCTCTCCATCTTTTATAATGGGTAAAAGTGTGCTCGGCTGCACGCATTCTAAGAGTAGCTTTTCAACCAATGCATGGTTGACCAATGGGTAATTTTGTCATACGCTCTGAATCATCCACTCTGAATCACTTTGACTCAAACGCCACCTTGATTAATCATCCGCCTGTATGCTTGTAGACTCCAGTCTTGCAAAGGAAAATGACAGAGACACAGCAGAGAAAACATCGTTCTCTAAAAATGTTTTTTCTGTCAAACGGCAAATCAGAAGTTTATTTCTTAAAGACCCGCTACGATCATTTATTTTAAAATGAATTATGTCATTTTGGGTCAAAGTAAAAAGACCTGTGTCATTTTCCAGGACACAGTTTCTGCAGAGCGGAAGTAGTCAATTAATTCGCCTCTATGTTATGAGCAGGACTGTTGGTGCGGAGTAAGTCCACCCTCGCTTCCCGTCATCCATCTGTTGACACCCTCTTCCACCACCGACCTAATATAACCTGTGCAACAACATGGCATTTTTTCGTCTGCTCCTGATTCGCATTGATTTGAATAAAGAAATACCCAGGGATGCAATTTATGCTTCATTTTCTTTATACATACGTTAAAAACCCAATTTTCATCCGCGTGGGTCTTTGGTGACAAGCCCGTTGGTGGTCAACACGAATGGTCTTGCTTTCTTTTTCTTTTTTTTGACCTTGTTATCTTCATTTAACATGTTCAACATTTGAGTATTGAACTTTACACAACTTTAAAGAAATATAGTCTGCATGAGTGTATTGAAACAATAATCCACCTAAAAATGTTTTTATTTTTGATCTCTTCGCAACTTTAGGGATTAGCAGAATTTTATAAATAGCTCCAGCTTTGTCTGATACAAATCAGAAATCCTCCCTAATATTGTAGGCTTCGCTTTCCCTCTGTTACATTGTTAATGACTGAAATCAGCAGCGGCGGAATCTGTAGTGCCTCTAAACAGTAATTACCACATTTCCTCTTATGTTTTGCCTTTTTTATCTGTACATTAGCCCGACTGAATACCTAATCTGGTATCAGTGACACCCGTGCAAGCTTACTAAGCATGACGTCTCCCTAAATGCAGGCTCGCTCCAGGCTAAAGGGCTAATTATGTTTATGACTTGTTGAAATGTACACCAACTCACCAGAGAGCATTCTGGAACAACACTCAGGCCCGTATTGAATAACTAATGATAGATTCTTTCCTTATAATTACTTTGATGTATTAATCTTAATCCTGCACTTATTTTGTTAATCCAGGAGCTGGCAGTTTTATGGGAAGCAGGAAAATAGAAAAAACAATCAGTGGCCATTTTGTGTCCAAATGCATCCCAATTTAGGAAGAACACAAAGCGTTGGATCCCATCAAAGGCGTCAGCACAGAAAAACACAGTCAGGCATTGGGAAGTCCCAGCTTATCTCCCAATTGGTCTCCTGGTTCATTCCCTTTACGTCCACACCTTCCTTCCCACAAAGATTCAGTTATTACTGTGTCTCCTTAACAGGCTGGGTGTCAACCTGGTTCATCCAACGAGCCCACCAGCAGAATTCTTGATGTTTGTGTCCTGACAGCTCATCATTTCATACTTGTCAACACTGCAATCTGTTACCTGAAGACTGTGGGTTTTTCTTTTTTCTACACCTGGACCTATTATTGCTCTAAAGAGTTGATAAGGGTCAAAGGCATCGTAAAAATATATATATCAAGTTTTTCAAGAAAATAGTAAAATGTGGGTAACGTTTAGTATTTGTGATGACTTTTCTTTGAAACATAAGGTATTACAGTAAAAGTAAACCTGAGTCACAGCCTCATCTAAGATGCAGTATGTAGGACCTGGAACCTCAGCTATATTGATGAAGGGATTCTTCTGATTGTCCCTCTCTTCCTTCCTAACCGAGCATTATATTTGGACCTGATCTACTGTTTCCTGACCCTGACCCTGTTTGCCTGCAGCCTGCCCCGACTCTCGCCTGGATCCTGACTTTCCTGTCTCTCTTCTGATGATCTCATGCCAGAAATGACCCCTGCCTCCCTGACCCTGATTTAGCTTCTAGCTGAGCTCAGACACCTGCTGCATTTGGATCCAGCCGTCTGTCTGTTCTTGTACCAGACTCTAGTGCCCTTGAAGTGGATACAACATGTCTGCAGGTAAAAAATAGGCAAACCTGTACAGGGGACACGTAAGTACGTGAAAGGGAGTCACGTCATATGAATTTGCACGCTCCTTGCACTCAGCCTGACTGTTCAATCAGTGTCATTTATGTTGGCATCGTATGGGTGTCCTATGTGCAGTTGTGTATACTGTTCTATCACACGCGTGCAACTTAAATTATCCTTACAAATACTTGTTGATACACTTACCGCAACAATAGTACGTTCCGTTTTCATGATGTTTTTTGAGGTGGCCACACAAGCCACAAGGGAACTGTGAGACACAACTGCACTGCTCCTGTATACGACCCTTCACGTGCCAAACAATACAAAAACCTGCAGCACCCGTACGGGTCAACCCCCTGTATGGGTCATGTGACTAAGGCTTCATTATAGCTTTTTTTTTCAAGTCATACGTGTAATTCTCATACTGAAAAGTGTTATTTATGTAATAAAATTAAGGGGAAAATGATAATTGTCTGGCCAGTGACAGTGAAAAAATGCTCGATGAAACCACAGACAGAAATACACTGGATGGGGATTCCAGTCGTCACCAGTAATATGCTGGACAGTGAAAATAAAGCCTGAATTGGGTTGTGTACATGGACCAGAACTTACTCCACCCAACCCGAAAATGTTGTGAAAATAGCCAACTGAGCTGGATAAGGAAAGTGAGAATTGTGTTGAGTCCAACTACCTGCCAATCAAAAAAAAAAAAAAAACATCCATAGAATTTTTAAAATTTGATCTAAAAAATAAAATCAAAGGGATTTTGAAATAAAAAAAGGACTCTGGATCAAAAATAATCAAATCATTTTTCTGTTTTACAAAATAATTTGAAAGCATGTCCCCCCGCCCCCTTGTTAATAACATTTTGAATTTATGATTGGGAGCATTGCTTTATCAAAAAACTACAAGGCAAAACAGACATCGCGCCACAGGCAACAATTAAAATGAACAATAAACAAAAAGCCTTTAACCTGTCATGCAGGCCATCAACTCTCAATACTGATGCCTAAAGGCTCACAAACAGCTTCCTTTTTTTTGTAAAATCAAAACAGTGGGTCATGACCTGTCAACAATCTGCGTCCAACAATGCAGAAATGTGACTATTATGTGAGTATTTTGCATTTTTATTTGTTACCCAAAAAGCTGATTTTAGTTCATCTTCCCTGAAAGCAAAATACATGAATAAATCAGTCAAATTCTATTTGCGGATCTTTTATCACTCCTTGGACCCATGCAGACGCTGTTAATGTTTCCTGTCCTCCAACATCAAAACAAGGCACCCATATAAAAATATGAAACCTAATCTATTGAGTCTCCATGTGCTCTCTTGATTCATTCGCATTGAGTTTTGATGAGTGACACGTATCAAGTAAACATCCAACATTTGCTCCTCTTGCTCGTGTCACTATTACTAAAAAAAAATCAAATCAAATAATCATGCATCAATATAATTAGGCACTTGCATCTGGGCTGTGCCACTCTTAGCATGTATGTGTATTAATTTGCATATGCTCCGATTTAATTATCTGAAAACAGATGTGCACACGTGATCAATGTGCATGGCTCCATCAACCGGCAACTTCTGCACGGCGTGCCAAGTACAGCGTCAAATTTCGAGCGGGCCACATCTCGCTCAGAATGGGGATTTTAATGAGCAGGTGCTGGGGAGTGAAACAATGGCACACAGTAGCTTCTCCTCATGATTGCAGGCAGCTCAACTCCTCTAGGTTGAACAGAACAGGGTGAGGTTCTCTCCCCATTTTGTCATCTGCTTTCTGATTGCAGCGCTGATGAGACAACCCTCCACCACGCACACTTCAGACTGCACAAAGACGAAGACAAACAACACCTAATTAGGGTTTTTACACCATTTGTGCAGCGCTAAGACGATTAATAGTTGCTTGAACAATGCATCGTGAAATGGACTTTTGTCATGTTAGTTGTTGTTGTTTAAGGGAAGGCAGGTGATTCTGTGTGTCATGGGGCGGCAGATAAAAGTTAACACACATTGATACATTTATCTTTGTGTACAAGCCATCAATGTATGAAATGAAAAAAAAAAAAACTCTAGTTGTATTACAAATGGCACCTAGCTTTTTTCACTGCCTTGGCTTATATGTACACACAGCAGAAAAACAAACAGGAATTTATGTTCTTTTGATTTGTTTAATTTTAGCACTACATGCAGACCAAACGGATTTAGTTTTTGAGCCGGATCGATGTTCTGCCTCGTTGAAGCATTACTAAAACACAGTTCTGAATACAGCATCTTTGGCAGGGGCTGTGTATTTTTGGTAGTTGCATGCTTTTGTACGACGAATAACGGGGATTTGATTGATTTTTATCCAAATGTCACTAAGGCTGAATCCAAATTATTTCCCTACCTTTAACCTCAACATATTGGAGTATTGGATCTCCGTTTCAATACTCACCTATGGTCAACTGTGTTTCTCTGGTCATGACCCAAAGAAAGAAGACTGAAATAGTAATCCTACGGTGAGATGCTTGGTCACAAGGAGAGAGCTTGGAGTAAAGATTCTAGTCCTTCACACAGAGGAACCTGTTGAGGCAGCTTGGGCATCGGGTCCGGATGCCTCCGTGACGTCTCCCTGGGGAGGTGTTCCGAGCATATCCCACTGGGCGGAGGCCCCGGGGAAGACGTTGGAGAGACCATGTCTCTCTGCTGGCCCAGGAACGCCTTGAGGTTCCCCCCGGAGAGGGGGGAATTGGGGAAGGATGGACACCTTCGCTTAGACTGCTGCCCCCACAACCCAGATGAGCGGAAAAAGATGGATGGATGGACGGACGGATGGATGGATGGGGCGAGCTGTAGCGGTTTTGGGCTGGCTATCCCTCCGCCGGTAAGGTAATCCTGGGGAGAGGAGAACTGCATTTCGTCATGCGGCTATGCTCTAAAGCCCAGAAGTCTACATTTAAATGTAAGTATTGAGTTTTTGAAAATACATAAAAACGCAGATGACCAGCGTTTATTGATGACGTCTTTGTGCGGTAGTAAGTCTGAATTTGAACACGCATTTTTTTTTTCCAAATCTCTCCACTTGGAGAGATAATTATAAGGGTAAGGAGAAGTCATGGGGTAGGGAAGAAATTCCGATTCCGCCCAAATCCCCCAGTAGAATTTTGGATTTCACAAACGGCAAAGATAAATTCTGTGAAAACTGAGGAAAAATTGTTGAAATTTTATTTTAACTGAAGTGAAATTCCACACAAAGATATTTCACAATATCATTAGATATTAGGTGCATTTTATAAATACATTTTACCCCGCAAAGCCCACTTTATAAAAATTGAAAGAAAATCTTTTTTTTTAAATTAGATGTTTTTTAAACCGTTTAACGAAATCTACAAAAATGATGTCATGTTTAAATGAAACATAGATAGTATCAAATATGATAATGGTAATGAGATAAGTTCTTGGTGACAGCAACGTATTGACCTGAGTGTTCAGGAAAAAAAGCAACTTATTTACCCACTCTCTCTGATTTATTTGTACTGTTATATAAATAATAATTATCAATACATTTTGCATTCTTTCAATACAGCAACTACACTTTTAAAAATATAAAAAAACCATAGATGAGTTATTCCCACCATAAAATTAAAAAAAATAGCTTAACTTTTCCCAATCAAAAGTCTAGTGGAATGACGATGCACTACAGCAGTGTTTTTCAACCTTTTTTGGGCCAAGCCACACTTTATCCTTGACAAAAATCCTGCAGCACACCAGCATCCAAAACTTAAAAAAGGAGAAACTCTATAGTCTGTATTGATGTTCAGTCCCTCTGCAATCTCACCTGCATTTTGTGATAATTGTGGCAGAAAAAGCTGGAAGTTGCAGCTGTTTTTTTCTAAAAGTTGTAATAAGAGTTTTCCGTAATAATTTTCAACTAAATTATTTGAAATTTTATCCTGGTAGTTGTTTTTCCCTCCAGTTTATTAACATTCAATTTTTTGTAACCTCACAAAAAAACAAATTTATTCTTTCTAAATAGTGATGTATTTATTTTTTTCAATGTTAGTGCAAAGGCAACTGTAATTGTTTAACAATATGATCACAATATGTTTGATAGATTTTACACAAAAACTAACATTATATTTATGTTTTCTGTAGCTCCACAAAAAGTGAACATGTTGAAGTTTTATTAGTTTTTCTTTTGTCTTAATCAAAGAGGACGTCTTTGAAAACTTTAACAAAAATGTTTTATAACTTTTTAGATGATTAAATTGTTTCAATTTAGTTTAATTGTGTCTGTTGGCCACTTCACCTTCATCCTGTTTCTGAAATGTTGTTATTACTTCTATTTAAGCTTAAATTTTGATTTTTCAAAGGTGACTGATGTCTGAAAGAGAATTTGTCCTTCAAACGAGACGTTATTAGAAAAGTGTTTCAGTTAGACGGATGACTTGGACCCAACTCTGATTCCATCAAGAAGATTTAAAAACTGTTTGATGTGTGTTCGTTGTGGTTTCAAGACGTTTAACACGAAAGACTCATTGTGCGCTGAGACGCTGTCACTTTAACCCAATGCATCATGGGAGATATACACAAACAGCCGCCGAACGCAGAAAGACTAGCGTCTCTGAGCTTTATTATTATTAATAACTTTAGTATTATATCACTTTTTCCACGGTCTGATACCGGATCCCGCGGAAAGCTACACAGCTGAAGCTCGTTTTGGTATTTTTGTTGGAACTGAGAGACTTTACGAGCAGAATCGGAACAAGGAAGTGTGGACTTTAACCACTTCTGATTGGTCAGACTGATGACATGTGATTAAGCCTCCAAGACTGATTGGTGGAGACAGTTAAAGGGGCGGGACTTTTCTGAAAACAGAGCTGAACTTATAGCTAATTCGCGGTACCGTCATTCTTATCAAAATGTCTTTACTAGGATCAAATAAACACAAAGAAAAAAGTATTTTATGATCTTTCATATTCCTAGCTACTCAGTGTTTTATCAGGGCTGTTTGGATGAACACAGAGCTGATATCCTGGAGATGGAAAATGTTTTTAGATTAGTGAATGTGTAGTTTCCCACGATACACCTGACCATCTCCCACGGCACACCGGTTGAAAAACACTGCACTACGGGGGCAGAAAACAATTACATACCATGGGTTTTAAGGAATGTTTGGAACATGCTAATGAGATAGGGGCCTCAGACATGCCTGTATCAAATATGGTATAAATGGTTACATAGGTTTAACATTCAAAATTACTCCCTTTGCGACACACAGGTGTGTAAATCTTACAGTTGACAAATATCAAAGAAACTCATTTTTGCTAGCGGGTGAAATGAGTAACCATAGCCGCACCCAAACAGTATTTGTCCTATAATATTCTTACTAAACACCATAGTCTGCTAGAGTGCAGGCAAGTTACTGCTACCAGCTCACATTTGTTTCATAAAATACTTTTCTCTGTGTTGAACACAACTCTCTTTAACCTGCACCCTGGGGTGCCTCCATCTGACTTCAATGCATCATTTAACCACAATTGTTTGGACTGTGTGAAGTACTAAAGAGAAACAGTGGCAGCTGGAGAGGAAAACATTTCTTAAGGCAACAATTGTGTGAAAATTACTCCTGACAGACATTCTTTTTAATACACTGCATCAAATATGATTTTGCACAGGTAACAATCAACGTGTGTTCATTTGGCTTTATGTTTATTGTTTTAATACAGATTTTCATCCACCTGATACAATAGAAATAACATAGTTCTTGTGTGTACCTAAACCACCATCTGTAGTTGTTGGTCATGATAACATTTATCAGAAAATATTGAACAAAACTGTTTTTTTCGAGCGGGTTTACAGGTACATTAAAAACCTTGAAATAAACCTGGAAATATGAAAATAAAACTAATTCCTGACTTAATTTAAGTAAGCTGGACATAGTTAAATGAGAGCAATGGGCCCACACATCTGTCAATCAAAACCAATCCTCGATTACTTGATTACCAATTACTCACAAATTTAAGTTTTATTGAAATGGAAACAGCTGATTTGAAAAGAAAAAGAAAACATTATCTTTATTCTTTTTCAAAAATTGTATTTTGACCAGGTCACGCATTTATTTATTTTTGGGAAAGAGCAGCCTTTTTAACAAGGGACGAAATTAGAATAAGCTCTCTTCTGAAACCAGCCTCTAGTGGTCACTTAGGGAACTGCAACATTTGCTTTTTCTGGGTTGGTGTCAATCGCAGAAATCCAATGTGGTTTTTTTTCTATCATCTTAATCGGTAGCAGTTATCACATCAAACCAGGTGGAAAACGATACAGACGATACACATTTCTTAACTTGTATCGTTTATCGTGTTTGTCTAAAACATTTCTAGAGCAAAATGCAGCATTTTTAGACTCTGCATACATGTAAATGCATTTGTAAACTGGCTTTGTCTGATATTGGCTTGCATCAGTCCACAACAACCAAAATTAAAAAGTTTGACAGGACAACAGGCCGGTCACTGAGAGACTGGATCACAGTGAGGATGAAAGAGGCATTTATTTTATTTTATTTATTTTCCAGAAGATAGCCACTGATGCACATAAGGGCTTAGGAAAACCCATGGTATCTAACCAGCAGAGACCCATGAATAAAAAGAAGGAAAAAAAACATGTAGACTTTTTCATCTTTCCTACTCAAGCTAAACATTTTTCTAGTCCAGCATTTTTTATCTATAAAATATTTACAAGGCTTTTTAGATCCAAAGACCACCAATCACCTAAACAGTTCATCTACATACAAAAATCTGAATAGGATTTTTAAAAAATCCATCAAAAACTTAATTTTCTTTCAACTCTTTTAGTTGGACTTTAGAGTTTAAAAAAATGCACATCCATATCTTTCTGCACCTAAAAAGAAAAAGAAAGTACGCTCTGCATATGTTCAGGCATACATTCGAAAGCTGTCTCACCTGGAAAACAGAACTACCTGATGAGTAAAGACACCTTCCATACATATCCAGCACAGTCTGTAATTAACGCATGCACATTTTGCATATGTTCAAGCATTTGCTAAACACACGTTTTGAATATGCTTTCAGAATACGGTTGCCACACGGGACTGTTGCTACCCAGTACTAGCACATGTATTCACAGTTGGAGTGAAATGTTGAAACTCAAATCTCGTGAACCTAGCTCCAGGCTGTTCTTTCACAGCTCTATTCCGATGTATGAAAGACTTGGCGTCATGGAATTTCGACCGGGCGTAAGCAATAAATCTTAAAAGAAGAATCTTTAGGCACAGAAAGTCCAAATGTATTATATGTGCCTATAATACCTTTAAAAACTTTCTGACTGTTATTTCTTAGGAGCTGTCTATCTTTAAGATAATCTTGTCATATCTTGACAGTCATAAATCCAAATCATGGAAGAATGCGAGAAATTGAGAACAGATGTGACAGAATGAGTGCACTGACGGCGTGGGCCCCTTCATTTTTATGGGTTTTGTCCTTTGCAAAATAAGTATCTTTAAAAATGCTTTTTTCTGTCATGAAGAAAGTACATACAAGGTAAGAGGTGTTGGATAAATAAAAGTGAGCCCACAGTTTGAAATGAAAGCTTCTTTTATTTGTTGCTGTCGTTGGAAAGGGTTCCTCGATAGAACCCCGCATAGCTTCACTTTGCAATAAGGATTGTAGGGCAAACCCCATTTTGAGTGACAGCAGGCTGTTATAAGAAATGAGTGCAATTGCCAACGGCTAAGGAAAAAACTTTATTGAGACGATGCTATCTAGGTTAGATCAGAGATGGAGAGGGGTGCTGCAAGAATAGATTTTTTTAAAATCTGTGTCTCTTTCCTTTTACATGGCTGGTTTTCAGTGCAAAATGTAAACAGACAGTTGTCCATCCCACGGGCATCAAGGATGAACGTTTTTTTAACGTTTAACAAAACTACTTTTTAACGCGTTACCAATTCAAATCAAACCTTGACGGCAAAGTACGTCATTTCTGCTTTTCTTACGACTAAATATTTTAGGTGTCTCATACTAACTAACCCTTCAATACCAGAGCTTTATGGGGCTTTACTGAGCGCTGTCTGGTCTGTTTAAGACCAGACCAGGAGCTTCATTAGCCGGGACCTCCCCAACCCTAAAGCATGCATTGAGCGACGTGCAAACAATGACGAAGAAAGGGAAAGACATGGTAATTATACAACATAATACAGTACAGAGGGGGCCGGTTTAGCTCGTGCTGGTTTGCGGCGCCTTCAGTCCGTGAAACCAGGCTGCTCCCTATTCCCTTCTCTGCTGCTGTGCCGGTCCCAAGCCCGGTTGGATTGAGAGGGTTGCGTCAGGAAGGGCATCTGGCGTAAAAACATTGCCAAGTTAACCATGTTTTGCTGTGGCGACCCCTGATGGGAGAAGCCGAAAGTGAAAGACTACGGTACAGAGTACAGTTGTTCAGAGTAGTTTGGTGAAGAGACTTTGATTCTGGATCTAAGCCGGGTTTGAGGAGGTCTTCCTCTGCTCATACTGGAACCAACAGTAGCTGGAGCCTATCCCACCTCATCAGTCTGTCGCAGAGCCATAGGAGACATCATTGGGAAAGAAAATAATTTGTATTTTTTGTTCACATTTAAGGAAAAGGTGATTTTGCGAAACTCCAAAAAAGGCGTGAATAACGCTGGGTTCCATTCTACGTTGTATAGACTGTGGATGTCTTTCAAAAAGACTATAATAGAAGGTGGTAGATCGGAAGATGTTGAGATTTTAATCTGCAGAAACAAAGACAGTGCTACGTTTGTTAGAGGAATGAGCCTGAGAGAAAAAGTCTAGACAACTTCAGGACAAGGATAGAGGAGAAGACCAGTGAGGAGGCTCATGGGGATGGGGTAAATAGGACATGTAATGGGGTTGGTACAGTCCAACTGTCTAGGGTGTAACCCTGCCTTCACCCTTCAGTAGCTGGGTAGTCTCCAGCATCCTTGTGACCCCAAAAGGGAATAACGCCGGTCTAGAAGATAGATGGATGACGTTGGCAGGACAAAAACAATGATGCTGTGAGGAGAAACGATAAAGACAAAAGTGATGTGCTGTAAAAAAAATAAAAAAGCCAACAAGTAGGAACATGTATTAGTACTTAGACAGTCATTCTTTGCTCTTTAATGGCCATTAAGGGTAACTGTTTCATGATGTCTAATGCTACATTCACACCGGGCATGTGGTAATCATTCAAGAACACACAATGAACCCGGGTTCTTGTTCATAGGCTTTTAGCATCTTTAGCATTAGCTGTGTTTCCATTTCACATGTGCACGAAACGTTATCTAAAGTCTAGACATGTCATAAAAAACACAATTTCTCAGTTACACTGTTTCCATTAAATCATGTTTATGTGAATAAACATAATCCAACTCACGTAGTCAGTCAATCAAAACCATGGCAATGGACGAGAACAACTACTGTTTTAAGTTGAATCACAGAAAGGGAGCGTTTGGATGAAGTCACGGACATGCCGCAAGTGTCTTTATATGTCAATGAGCCAGACACAGAGACGCATGTGTGAAGCCTGTTCAGCGGTATTAACAAATAAACATTCTAACAAGTAAGCAGTTCGACCCTTTTTCCTGTTTGATAACACGCCAATGAAGCACCTATCAAAGGAGACGACTACGTCTTATTCAGACCATGGATCGGCGAGCTCCTTACATCTGGGAGCGGCTGTGGATTAAGCCGTTTTGGGAAATCGGCATTGGTAAATTTTAAACAGGGGCTATGGGTCCAACAATTCCGCTTTTAAAGTCACCCTATGACAATAAAAAAAATATATATATCCCAGTGGTGTTTTATTCCTGATGATAAGGATTTTAACCAAAGTCCCACAATCTAAATGTCTTAAAAAGCCATATTTCATGCCTATCTGTAGCCTCTGTTTCCAAAATCTCCTCTACATGGACGTGGACGTTGGTGCTGAGCTGATTAGCCCCGCCCTCAACCCCCTCATTTTCAATTCAATTCAATTCAATTTTATTTGTATAACCAAAATTCACAACAACAGTCGTCTCAATGGGCTTCGTACCGGTATTTGTAAGGTAAACATACAATCAAAAAGGATCACAAATGCATAGAATCCAATAGAATAATACTAAACTTTAACTAAACAGACAAAATTAAACTGGCAGCCCAGCCTTTTTTGCAAGCTGCATCTTGCATGAGTGATGCGAGCTTGACACAAGGTCTGCGGGGGAGGGTGGGCACAAACGACATCTACTGACAGTCTCCATGTTCAAAAGTTCATCATTAGTGAATAAACGGTGAAAAGTGATACATTGCAAAACTTTATGAACAATGTGTGGAACTATAAAACAAATGTGTGTATCAGACCTGCTGTTTAGTAAAATTACACACAAAAATAACTTTGATTAATCCTGGAAAAATGCTTTGAATTACATCATAATACATAAGATACATTGCAGGGGAGAGTAGCACTGGCTGTGGTTTAGAACTGATTTGTTGCTAGCACATGCAGGTTGTTGTGTTTACTCACAGAAAATAAAATGAATTGCCAGAAAGACAATGTCTATTTGCACGTAAACACGTCTGGCCAGTGCTGAATTTTTTTTTCTTGGCCGCACCTACTCAGAGGAAGGGTTAAGTTTAGGATTACGGGTTACGGTTAAACTGCGTTAAGTCAACCTATGCGTCACTGCCAAATCCAAGTCCCTGACTAGTCAAAGTTCAACTGGTTTAACTTTCAACATGCGTTCAATGGCTATGCGTTTTGAGGGTAGAGGCCATAAAAGGACTTAAAAATATACGCACAGTGCACTGCATGAAATTCAGAGCTTTGAACACGGAAGCCCAAAATGTGCACATACGTGTTATCACATAGACTTTTATTTGAAAGTGGTGGCATTGCTGAGGGTGGTGTGAACGTAGCATAACTTACTTTTAATTATGCTAAGCATGATTACAAAGTGAAGTACAGATTGAAAAGGGTTTTTTCTAAATTAACCAATTATCATGCTATTTGTTATTATTGTTATTAAATGAGAGGCAGTTAACAAAAACGTATAAGAAAGACTGTGTCAACAGGTGGACCAAGAGAAAGGCAAAAAAACCCAGTCCTACAATAGTTTGAGGAAAAGGGGTCAGTGTCATCGATAAAATGAAACCACTGCTGTTTTCATGGCTCCTCACACATTTGAAGGGAATCCTCCACAGAGCAGTAAAACACCTTTCACTTAACAGTGTTGAAAGAAAGTTGTAATATACACACAAAAAACCCTCTCATACAACAGCAAGAAACCAGCTTAAACCTTCTCTGCTTGTACTGAAGTCTAAATTGCATCTTTTGGTAGTGGAGCCCACAATAAGGGCAATAGCCGGCTCTCACAGCTATTAAAAAAACGTGCTCTTTTTAGCATCAGCTTGTTCGCATTTAAACGTTCCTCTACAGGTCAATTGGAAAATTCTGTAGTGGCTCCGGAAGGCAGAAAGGCTACGCAATACCCCTGGACCCTTTCAAGTAATTACCGTTGCAGGTGGTTAACGCGTCCAGCTCCGTCTTAAAATCTCCTCATCTGCGAGGGAGGAGAAACTGAAGACCTTTGGGGGTCTGGCAGCAAAGAAGCAGCCGCAGACTGTCATGTCATTTACTTCAGCAGCCAACTCACTTAATTGGATAGGAGGAGTTCATTTGCCCCCATCTTTAATTTGGCTAGCCACAGGGGATGGGAAGCGAGAGTAATTATGAAGTCAAATTAAATGTAGTTTTCACAAATCACTTGGAGGCGTCTGATGGCTTGAAGTGTGACCACAGGTTTACTTAATGGCTGGTGAAACTGTCCTTAAGCCAAGTAGTCACCAGTCATAATTTGCTGCAATTTTAAAGTGTAAATGAGTGGTACATAGAAATTAGTTGGGGCATGAATGCATACAGTCCTCCATCTGCATTCCTAATATATACATAGATAAAAGCCTAAGCAGAGGACGTCTGCTCAAATTAAAGTGGAAGGAGGTCACTGCTATACTGTTGAGTTGATGAGACAAGTCAAAACTTAAAAAAAACAAAAAGCTCAAGTTTAAAAAGAAATTGTCAGCAACTATAGCTGTTAATGTGTTTGGGAAACGTATTGTTCAAAAAGTATGCAAGCAAGAAAGCAAAAAGTCTTTAGTACCGAGGGGAAATTGGTGACAATAGGTGTTCAATGAAAAGTCTATGTAAACATGCATAAATCCGGGTTTATGCATGGCCTCCCGCATTCAAAACTCTAGCATTGACACATAGCTATGCGTTAAGATCGTTTTTTGGTTCTATGTAGAAAACATGCGGCCACTGAACGTGCATTGAAAGTTAAACCAGGTCAGACTTTGACCAATCAGGGACTGGGAGTGCCAACCGTTAAAAAATTAACCATGGAGAAGAAATTTATAGTTGTGGTTTGTTGCCAAGTGGAATTATATGAAACCAGATCTTTCAGATGTGTGAACGTTGCAACAGGCTTGTGGAGAAATTGTACTAAAGTTGAATTCATTTTATCTGGTGAATGACATCACTTTACATTTTCCAAGACTACTGGTGGGGTTTTGGTTGTTGTTGTAATTGTTGATGTTGTACAATCTGTCAGAAAAAGATAGTAAATTTTGATGCAGCTACTGAATTGTAACCGTATAACTAAACATTTGTTTTGGTCAATTTACTGGCATGGCTTGGTAAGTTTTGTAAGTCACACAAAATCTGAATAAAGTCCACTAAATCTGGCATTGGCTGACCTTTTCAAGATGACCATTACATTTCACTTGACTTGAACTTTATTTTTCTCACAGGGAGAAATTCCCTACTTACTGTATTTTTGGACCATAAAGCTCATTTGATCATAGGTAGCATTAAGTAAAACGAAACAGTCTTTTACTGTAATATGACTACATTAACCAGAATGCCAACAAGTGCCAAGAGGCAGGTGATTGGTCAGAGGGGTTGCTGGGAAATCTTTTCAGTGAACTGTGTTGTTCGTATTTACATCTTTTATTAGCAGTAAGTAGCCTTTGCAGAGACCAAAACATGGCCGATAAGTCAAACTTTGTTTACAGTTATTCACCCTTGTTATGTTGTAACCATTGACTGTCAGTAGGAACTGGACTGAGTGAATGTGATGTCACCCATAGAATGTGGTTTACTTCCTGCCTCAACAAAATAAACTATATTCAGTTGCCAATTTTTTACAATTTGGACATCGCCATGTTAGAACCAGACAACTTCAGTAAGCTGGGATTGGTCCGGTGGGTGTGAGTCAATGTTTCTATGGTAACCACTTCCACCAATTAGGGGCAAACTTGTTGGAAGTTGACACCTCTGAAACTTGAACGTGGGCTGGGGAGAATCAGTCCATCAAGCGTTTCAAATGTTCAATGTGAGACCATATACTTTTCTTGAGTCATATAGATTGAACAACTTGTACTACAGAACAAATATTATGTCAAAGAAATTAGGATTAGCAGGAACATGTTAAAAATGTCGCCAAGCAAGAACGGTTATTCTGACAAATATGAGTAATAGCTGTTTATTTCTTAATAGTAGTCTATGGGATTTTGGCTTTTTGGAGCCGGCAGGTACTTCCTGTTTGGAAACGCAACGGGGGAGGGGACTCTCAGTCAAGTTTTCATTGAAAGTCGATGGTTGTAATACATACTACAAAACAATATACTCCCTTTTTCAGTTCATTCTGTTGAAGTACAGTACATATCACTCCATTAGGCTCCTGAATATGGTATGCTCCAACGATCCATCAAGTGGTGCACCTTTGTCGTTGATCAAAGTCCTTTTAAAACATTTTGACAGATGTTCTAGCATCGTGTCCCTAAAAATATTAGTTCTGGTTCAGTAAACAACCAGTATTACTCCATAAGGCGCATTATAAGGTGCCTTGTGGATACTTGAGAAAATAAAGGATTGTGGGTGGCCCTTGTGGTGTGAAAATATAGTAACAATGCTCGAGCATGGTTTGTTGCATTTGCACCAGCAAACACTATAATCTTTGCCTAACTATAAGTAACAAAAATAATATTAATAATGGATTGGATTTATCTGCACTTTTTCCAGACGCTCAAAGCGCTTCTATTGTGTCCATTATTCATTCACTCTTCATTCATACTTGGTGATAAGTATGTTCTAACATTTCTTTTTATTCCTCAGGCTTGAATAGGTTCATTTGTATATATTGATTCTTAAATGCATTTGAATGATTTGAAAGTCTCAATTATTCAATGCGTTTTTTTCTGTTTGTGAAAAACCTATCGGGGTTCCCTGTCACTATACGTTAACTGTCAACACTTCTCCATCCTATAATTTTAGAACCTAGTGGCACAATCATGAGCCTGCAGCACATTCCAAGTGTCACTGATGCTTGACGTGATAAACCAGCAGGGGAAATGATGCCAAGTGACGGTTGTCCACGTGAAAGGAGCTAAGCAGCAACAGTCATTTTCACAGATTAATAACTAGAGTGTGAGTGTGGAATGAGAAATTGTCCTCCACCTCTTTACTCACAAATAAAAACACACTGAGGACTCAGTTTCAGTCATCACCCTGGAGAGAACAGAAAAGTGCTGAAAAAAGGGTTAGTCACAGCCTTGTTCTGGCCAATTTGGATGAATGTTTCAAATTTACAACCAGCAATGACTTATCGTCCAAGAGGTAATCTAGTTATGGCAGGAGTCTTTCCGGGTACAATATATGAGATGACAGAGAAATGATCATGTCCAAACTTTTGACTGGCTGTGTACTTCATCCCATGCTCCAATACAAAAAAGGTCAGCTCTGTCACCTTCGCTCTGACTCAAGTTGATGATTTCATCGACAGCAGTGCAAGCCTCTATGCGTGTAAAAGTCAACAATGGGTGTCTTTCTTTTATTAGGTAATAGTACTGTACTGCCACGATGTCTCTTAACATTGTGGGGAGCCCTCTGCGAAGCAAGAACTGCTAGATATGCAGTATTAATAGAGAGGCACCGCCGGTTTCTTTTCAGCACTGAAGTCAGCCTGACTAAAAGTCAAAATGTACCTATGAGGGAACATCCAGTTCTTAGACTCTCTGAAGCAATAAATTCATGAGCTTCTTCACAAACAAGACAGTTATCATTAGAGGAATTTCATGGCGTTCTTCCCACCGCCGTCGCCAATGCGTCATCAACCAGAGCAGCTTTAGAAGCAACTGGAGCAGTTTGTGTCTTTATGGAGCTCCCTCAGTGTGATCCAAAAAAATAATTGATTGTTTCCTTTAATTTTATGACACCAAACTGTTCTAAATTGACATGTTTATGCTGGGTTTATTGATTTTTTTTTCTTTAATGGTTTTTCTTTCTAAAAAGGATTGCACAACAGTGGAATGTTAAAAATGTACACGTTTACAACACCATGATCCTGTTTAAAAATCTTTTCTTTGTAGAGTTTGTACATTTTTCCTTTGCTTGTGTGTGTGTGTTTTTTATTTATTTTTTATAATTTGGTCTTGTGCAATAGTAGAACAGATTCAAGATATTCTTTTTAGGTTGTTGCCCTCACGAGTCTAAAAAACTAATAACTTTTTTTTAAATTTTTTTTTAGGAAAGACTCTATACTTTATCCGCAAAACTAGGCCAACATTTTTAAAATTCTTTTGGTTTGAACTACTAAGATATTAGTTAAAAAAGTGTTTTGCCCATCCTTTCTTCTTCTCAACCCACCGACTGTCTTTTTGGGTGATGGGCTTGCAGGAGCCCACCCAAATGCTATTAGGCAAAGGCAGAAAACACCCTGAACAAATTGCCTATCGGTTGCGGCAGAGGCGATCCAGGCTAGTTTGGCGTCCTTGGCGAAACACTGGATGGTGCCCCCCAACCCCTGCTCCAATAACTCAAAGTCTGCTTACATTCAAACACAGGAACAAAATATATGATCTATGTTACCTTTTTAACTATATAAGTAAAAGGTGAAGATATAGTATGTAAGTTAGTTCCCACTTAATACGCATCAGATGGTGTTTTCTGTGGCTGCTGGTAAACTTTGCCATATTTTTATTTTTATTTATTTTTTTAGCTGAAAGCATCTCTGATGTAAATTATGAATACAGATATTCTTGTCATTTCTGTTGGCTCCATGAATGAACATCAATGGAAACTGAGGGACGTATTCTCGTGTTATGTGTGCTCAAGTTTCAGAGGAAACTGAATCAAAAAGAACAATTGTGTACATTGCATCTGAATGGCAGAACAGCATTGATGTACGCAAATCAACAAGATTAGACTTGGGGGCAAATATTTCATAGCCACGTGGAGAATGGGCTTTAAAAGTTTCTTCCTCAAATGTAAGGGCAGCTCAAATTGGCAATTGTTTTTTTGGTTTTTTTCTTGGGGGGGAATTGTTTGCCCCCTATTGCACCCTGGGCGACCGCCCACATTGCCCAAATGTAAAACCGCCTCTGTTGGCCACACAAAGGCCAGATAGACATAAAGAAATAATTAATCAAAGTGTGCTTGACCTTATCTCCAGCAGTAGTTTTAAATCATCTAATGTCTCACAAAGCAGCCTGCTTCTGGTAATCAGAACGTTGTTTTTATTTGATTTGAACTGATTTAGAAATTCAAACCACCAAACAGTGTTTCTCCACTAACCTGACTCAACTTTACTAAACCCAACAAAATTGACTCACTTGCTAGAGAAGCATTTGATCACTTAAAATATATGAAAATATTTAATAATTGAACTCAGACTTTCAATTTTCAGTCTCTTTCCCCCAATCTTAAAATGTATTCAATAAAACTTTTAAATAAATGAAAATGTGAAATTTGATTTGGGTTTCCACTCTGGGCATTTTGCAGTTAGTTATCACTTTTTCTTTAATGGACATTAGAGATGATTGAATTAGTCGCTTTAAAAATTGAATTCAGCTCAAGAATCTTTTTCTGTTGTGCTGCTTTTTGTTAGGCTTAAAGGCAAAAGCCACACTGTTGATCAATAAAAACAGCAAAGCTACAAGACATTAATCAAAAGTGGCGTTTTTAAGAAAAAATGTTGTTCAGTAAGAACTAGAGCCAGAACGAAATTGATCTGAGTTTTTTTGTTTTAGCAGCCTTTTCAGTAAACCCCAAACAGAATTATAAAAACTGAATTTGCTGTGTGCCTTAAAGACTCGTTCCAATAAAAACTGTGTTTTAACATGCTGTTGTGGGGGGTTAAGATGGGGGAGATAGAGGGGTGGGGGAGCAGTCAATAACAGAGTCATAACATAAGAGTGTCATAAGTAAATTGCATGACTTAGTTCTCACACACACACACCGATATGCATAGAAGACTTATCTCACAGGGGGCAGGACTGGAATAGACTTATGCACACAAACAGGTACAAACAAGATTTGCATAACCGATATTTTTGGAGAGGGGTGTAAAAACATTACCAGGGGCCATATTTGTGCAAAAGTGAATAAGCAGGTGGTTTGAGTGAATGTGTGCTTCTTAGCGTGTACCTTGATCACATTGAATGCTCCACCAAAGGCAGGAGGTCCGGCACCCCAGACCCAGCAGCAGACAGCCCAGCCGATCCAGGCGTCCAAGAGCCCCCCAGTCAGACAAAGACCTGGGAACAACCACCGTCATGCGCACCAGACCCCCCACCATGGAGATGGAAGACTAGACCTGGGAGTCCCCCGGTCGAGGACTAGGAGGAACAGAGAGCGCGCAGAGTCAGCCCCCCAACCAGGGCAGGAACCCGCACCATTCAAAAACTCATTCGTGACGCTGGGGGGCCACAAGCTCCCTCCATTCTGAAGCATCCACTTGACAACTAAATCCATGGTTTTTCCTCGTTTGGGGTGGCATCAGGCTCTGGTTATCCAGTCAGATGGCGGGATAGCTCCAACATTGCTCGTCATTTTTCCTTGCTCCAATCATGTTAGGTTGGGGGTGTGAGGGGGCTGTAAGCTAGTTAGAGACCATGTAAACAGAAAGCTCTCAGCCAGGGGGAGGTGAAGATGTGAGTGGGATTGATTGGCGCCAACAGTCCCGCCCACAATTAAGAAGTGAATTTCTAATGAATATTGCCGCGCTGCAGAAACTATGCCCTGGAAAAATGATAGTTTTTAAAAAGAAATTTGGTTAAAAATGGCGTGATGAAAAAAAAAACTTTTACTGTAGAATTCTCACTATAGAACAAAGGTTGATCGGAGTGGGACTTCAAAATTTTTAAGTTACATTTACAGTGGTTCCCAAACTGGGGGGCGCGCCCCCTAGGGGGGGCGCGGGGTATTGCAGGGGGGGCGCGGCAGAGTTTAGAAACCAAGGATTTGTATGTTTGTGTCAGTGTGGGGGGGCTAGAAAATATTCTAATCTTCAGAACGGGGGCCCTGCAGAAAAGGTTTGGGAACCACTGAGTTACAACAAGTTTGCAATCATCAAAACTTAATTTACATTTACGAGTATAGCTCTAAAGCTACCAGCTTTTTTCTCCCGTTTTGTCTGCCTAAATTGTGTTTTCCCATCATGATCAGACTATACAGTCCCTATCCACACTGTTGTCAGCTGACATTTAGTTTGCTCTCTCAGACTATCTTTTGATCATAATCCAGAGTGACATTTGTTACAGAAACTAAAGCACAAACCCGTGAGCAGAGATTTCCCGCCGAATCCGTGCTGGCGGAAGCCGGCCAGCTTTTAGGCGGGCTCTGTGAGAGAGGAGAAACGAATGAACTTCTGCAGATTTTCCTCAATAATCTGACAGATGCTGTTCTCATCACTACTGCGAGCTTTGAGCCGGTGATCAAAACAACCTAAAGACAAAGATTTTTCCATTCAAGCCCTCATGCTCATCATTAGCTCTCCACCTTCTGTCATCACGGTCCAACTTCTGTCCCTGTTCTTCATCTTGTTGAAATCTTGTTTTTTTTATAGAATAAGATAACAAAAACAAACTTCATGAATGCATTTTATTTGTTTAGAATTCTTTTTGAAACCACAGCATCTCTTTAGTGACATATGACGACTTTCCAAACTTTATCAACTATGTCCAAGTTAAAACAAAGACTGCGCTTGTCAAGCTGTTAAGCACCTAAAATCTCAACACAAGCGTTAAACTTTCCCAAACTAGGTCAGGAAGAGTTTTCCAAACCTGTTTGAGGACTTTTGACTACATTTCTAAGCCTTAAATGCAATCAATAATTTAAAAGTTGAAGTTTTCACACTGCTTTCGATTCAGTTAGCAGCGTGAAGAGAGTTTTAGCGGCTTCCTCTGCGTTTGTTATAATGCATCGGCAAAGCAACAGATCTGTGCACATCTCTGAAAAGCTTCCCATCATCATCAAAGTCTAAATGTGATGTAAAAAAAAAAGACCTGGAATTCTCACTGATCTGACAGGGGGGCATCGCTTTAGCCCCTCCTCTGCATCTTTGAGAGCAAGCGGCAGATTTTCCTCTTTTTCATCACAGGGAAGTCAGACTTCTGAGGTGCTGATGCAGATGGTTTGAGGAAAGCAGTTTCTGGTGACATGTTCCCACAACTTTGACACCCTCTGGATCACATGGGTGGACAGAACAGTGAGAAACGGTCGAGAAAAATGAAAAGAGGAGGGATTGAAGACCCCCCCTACAACAAATTGCATAACCGATGACAGCAGCAAATTGGCTTCAGTGAAGGAGCAGACTGGACAGCAGCGTTAAAAACAGTGACTAAAATAAAAGGACGGAGCTAAAAGAAGACACTGGTCTGTCTAAGAAGTCTGGAAGTGATGGAGAGGAACATTGTGGTGCACGTCATAACAGGCAACACCTGATATTCAAAATATTTATGAAACAAGTGGGGGTTTGCTTCAAAAATCCTCCTACTTGGAGCAATCTTATCATTCAAAATTTCCGTAGGGGTCTAATTATGTGTACTGCTAACTATGACAACCATAACAAATTATCTTTGTTGACAGTTAAAGTCTAGTTAATCTATACGCTCCAGGTAAATCAGTCTCTAAATTCAGGTGAAAAATTGGGGTCAACTGGACAAAACACAAAACAAAACTGGAAGTCAAACATATCACCTAAAATAACTACCGTGTTTTTCGAAGTATAACTCTGCCTTTTTTTGCATAGTTTAGCCGCAACCACTAGGGGGCAGTGCAGGTGTCTGTATCAGTACTTGCTACTGACGCGGCACAGAAGAAGGAGCGTCGCTCAATCTTATGTTGGGCTTGGCAGAATTGTTTCAAGGATGAAGAGTTCAATGGATTTAATGATTTAAAGTGATAGAAAGATTTTAGTTTGACTTGTTAGCATGTTTTTTATGCTGTGGTTCTCTTAATAATTATGTTACACTCCTATACTAGAATTATCCTACGTTTCATGAAGCTAAATAAGCATCAATACGTTACAGTAGTGAAAGGCAGAAAGTTATTCTGTTATTGTTATCTATTCTGTTATTATCATTTCCCTTTCAAGATGTAATGTCTGTTCTTGGTCCCACATTTTGTTAAATGAACTTTAAATAAATAATTAAATAATTTTTTTTTTAAAAAAACGCAACTTCCATAGTTTTTATTTTTTTATTTTATTATACTTTTTTTTTTGCTGTTGTGACTTATACTATGGAGCAGCCTATAGTCCGAAAAATAGGGTAATAAAAAAAACGTAAAAAAAGATTACTTTACACTCCAAAAAATTCCATTACAGAAACAACAAGAGCTAACCGGACAGAACTTCACTTGGCTTTGAACACAACACGGAGCTGTGCTGGTAAAATGGAATTCAGCTGATTGACTCATCAGTAGGATTCACCTTTCATCACCATTAGACAAAGAAAATGTCTTTTCATTAGCACTTTGCTTGAGTCAGGAAAGCTCTGGCCATAGACAAAGATTTAAAGAAAAAATCCACAATGATAAAAAAGAAAATCATCTTTTTTGGTGTTTTAACATGTTCTTGTTGCATTTTTCTGAATATATATTAAGAAATCTAAGCTTAAGATGGCACTCCTGACTATTTATTTTATTTTTATCATTGTGAATTGGGAGCAGAAGGAAATGCTGGCTGATGAAGATCACATACCATAGAAAACATGCTGGACAGGCCACAAGCTTGGCTGGATAGCTCCAATATCGCCCGCCGTTTTTGTTGCACCCGTAATGTAAGGTTGACGGTGTGAGGGACTCTAAGCTAGCAGGAGAGCATCTAAACAAAGAGGAAAGGGGAGGGGAAGGGGGGTGGGGTTGCTCCGTGCCACCTCTGGCACCCTGCAGAAACTATGTCCTAGAAAATGAAACAGGTTTACAATTTCTGTCTCAAAACGGCATAGTCATAATGAAAAAGCCACTGGGAACACTTTTTAAATAGATCAAAAGATGATTGGATTGAAATATAGGATCATTTTCTGGATTATATCCTCATAGTTATAATGCTAAAATACATTTTCTATAATGTGTTTGCATAAATATTGCACACAAAAAAACGCCATAACAATCAGAATTCTGTTTTCACAGCACTCAATCACTCAATACAGCAGTTTGTTTGTCAGAATACATCTCAAATTTCCATATGACTTGCAAGACTTATTAGAATGTCAACAGTTGTGATCCTCTGGCACGCGTGCAATCAGGCTAACTAAACTACGTGGGAGGAGGGTTGTGCTGCAGCTTTGATAAAGTCGAATCAGGACTTAGCTTGTGTGCGGGAGCTTAGATGGAATGGGTCTCATTAACTTGATATTATGTAGGAAGACGCAAATCATTTCAATTTATGTCTTTTTGGCCTGTAAATGTATTTTATTCATTTCCCAGTTTGTTCATCCATTGATCTTAAAACTGGAAAAACACTGAGATGTGAGTGTCTTTTACACTCCAGTAGCTTTATGAATGTAAGCAGGAGTCAGATGTGAGCCACACAGCTCGTGTCCATCTCTTCTTCAACCACATTCTGAAGTGTGGCATCTCTCAGATGAGCAGACTTCCTGGTAATTAAACACCTCAATGAGCAGCTCACACATTTGAACATTTCATTACCATTCCTGTAATTGGATTCAACATTTAATTAGAGTTTCTGGTGTAAACAGTTTGTGATCCTGGGGTGAATGGAGTCAGAGGTCTTGGATGCTGGTTTGACCCCTCTCACTGCTTCCAAACACCACAGATTAGACCTTTATCTAAACTTGCCTACTTGAGAAAATATGTGTCTATCAAAAGGACCCACTCAGATGAAAATGGTGTTTCTAACGTGTTCTTGTGGCGTTAGTCTCATAATAAAGATACACATATAAAGGAAATTTGGCTTAAGATTGATTTCAGAGTAGTGTTTTATTCAAATCAAAAGGGCATTTGAAAAAGATTGTATTTGTTAGATAGAACATAGACTGGGTGGACCTCAAGCGTCCTCTTCCGCTCCGTTCTGATGCATCCACTTGCAGAAAAGTAGATCCATTTAAGACTTTGTTTTCCTTAAACGAGCTGGCATCTGGCTCAAAACTGTATGACTGGATTGCTGCTGTTCTGTTAGGTTGGGGGTGTGTGTGAGTGGGGGGGAGGGGGGGCTGTAAGCCAACGGGAGAGCACGTCAACAAAAAATTCTCAGCATTACGAAGAGGAAGTAGGGGTGGGTTGCTCCACACCAATGGTTCTGCCCACAACTCAGAGACAGATTTTAAATGTACTATTGTACAGAAACAATGTCATAGAAAGCAAGATTTTTTTTTTGCTAAAAACAGCAAAATCATAATAAAAAAGCTTTGAAAATAGATAAAAAGATGATCAGAGTGGGATTAAGTGGATTTCAATGTATTAATGTCCATGGATCCAAGACTTTAAAAAAGCTTTCATGATTTTTTATGCCATGAAGTGCTTATATATATACATATATATATAAGTGTATATATTATTGGTGACATAGTGACACTTTGCGAGTCAAAAAACTGAATAGCCTGCAACATGTTGCCCTAGTGGTCATTTCAAAAACATTCTTATCATTCCGTCAAATCTCGGCGTTACCCTGACTGCAAAGCTAAAGAGTTTAAATTTTAATTCCAGCACTTTCAGAGTGTATTCAGCTTTTTGGTCAAACACCTATATTTATAATAAAAAACACAGAAAGCTTAGCTAAACTCTGCAGAATGGAAGGACAGATAAAAGGCTTGTGTTAAGCTCTTACAAACAGTGGGAAAAGAGACATCGTATTATAATAAAAGTGGGCTGGAGCTGCCTCTGAACCAAATTGACACTAAAACCAGAGTGTTGTGATGAAGGATGACAAAAATGTAACAAAAACACTTCAGAGAAAGCTTTTGTGGAGGTACTGCATTTGCTTTGTACAAATGTTCACCAACGATAGCAGCCAGAGTGGCGGCAATATCTCCTAATTCATTCAGCTTTTAAGCAAATTGGTTTTTTACAGTGGCTGCCTTTTGTTACTTTAAAAAGATAAGAAAAGCAAAAGTTTGTTCTTTAATAATTACTTTTGTTCTGATGTTTATAGAATTTGCCTTATTCTTTTAGACCAGAGTTTGAGTTTCAGTCTAGATGTTTTAGTCCACAATGTGTGCAGTCTCAATTAGACGTCACCACAGCTGAGACTAAACGGCTTATTCTTTTAAAAGAAAATTGCAAATACATCCTTTGTTTACCCGGGTTACTCTGTTATAACACATAGAATAAAGAAACTCTTCCTACATTTATTTTCACTGAATACCTTCAAACTTTGAAGAAAAATGCCTGAACCATTAAATCATCAACTGTGAGGTCTGAACCACAGTTATGAGAGTACCAGTAACTGTCAGAGGTTTTGCTTCCACTTTCCTGTTGTCGGTTCACACTGAACTTTCAGAGGAGGATTATCTCGGCCCTTGTGTGTCCTTTTACTCCATTACTTTTACTTTCCATGTATTTAATGGGTTAAACCTGCTGCGTAATGCAAGGACAAAAGCATTGCCCCCTGAGCAGTGGTAGAAAACGTAACTGTACATATGCAAGTGCTTACATCTAAGGCTTTAAGTCACGTGCCGCATGCGTGCACAGGTTGTTGGGTTGTCCGGGCCCAGGGGGGGTTGTAGTCAGGAGCATCTTAAGGGGAGGGCAGATGTGTCTTGCAGTTCCCTTGAGCCTCACGGAAAATGGAACGTACAATTCTTGTGCGTGTTCTAAGTGTTCCGTAAAGTATTTGTGAGGATAATGTAAGTTGTGCACATTTTAACAATTGGGTGGGGCTGTTGTACAGTGTGTACTTTACCGCACTCAGCATTAGCCACAGTTGTCGCTGTGGCTAGATGGGGACTGTCTGACCCGCATGAGGTCGGAAGGAACCTGCACTTATAATGTTACCAGCCCTCCCAGGCCCCCTTGGCACCGTCAGCTGGATTTGGGAGGAGGATTAAAAGCAACGGGCAAGCGTCTCACCTACATTTCTACATTAAATAAGCGTTTGCTATGACCTGTTGCTCACAGTGTGCCCAGAGAAGAAAATGTCCTTGAAAATTTTCACTTTTCAAGCTCACCAAGTGGTCTACAACTTGGCTGTTTCATGCGGGCCACCCGCTTGCCCCACACATGCATTTGTTGCCCATAGACAGCCCGTATCTACCCATAAGGGCGGCCGTGGTGCAGCGTTGTGTCGAAGTGTCCTTTAGCAAGACGCCGAACCCCACCTTGCCTCTGGTGGCAGGTTGGCGCCAGTGTTCAGCAGCGGAGTGTGTGAATGTCTGATTGGGTTTGTGCCTGTCTGTTGGGCCTTCGAGGAAGGTAGAAGGCGCTATACAAGTATACGCTGTTTTAACATAAGAGCAGGTGTGACTACGTCTTTACATCTATCCAAAATTCAAGAATGTTAGTTTTCTCTGTATCATTCTGCTAACTAATACCGACTACCTGCAGTAAAACGTGGAACTGAAACACTCCCAGTTGGGCACCCTGAGGCTGAAAAAAAAAGTCTGGCTTGTTTTGAGGCTACAGTTGTTGGGCTGTAAAACTGCTAAGAAACTGGAAATCCTGGTTGGACGTACATTATGATGTGGTCCTGCTCTGAATGAGAACTTAGAAGCAGATCTGTCATCAATGGGATGTGTTGTGCAATGTCCTGTTGCACTAACGGCACTAACACAAAGACATGTAAAGATGTCTTTCTCTAGAGTTCATGAACTTTTCATTTCTACTGTACACTGAAAAAAAAGATCTGTTGGATTGACATAAAAAAATCATGGACATCGGTTGCGCGCAAAATAATCATGTTGAACCAATATAATTATTGCACATAATAAAATCATGTTCTACCATAATGAATGCTTCTTTGTTTCTGCACCTAATAATTTTACAGAAACAAACAAGATTTTATTATGTCATTTACCATAATTTTTTCAAAAATTTTAAAGACAATAAAAATTTAGCAAAACTATTATTATTTTGAAATTACCTACATAGTTCATTTTAATTTATAAATTATTTTAATAAAATTTAAATTGAAAAATAAAATTGCAATTGCAGATTATTATTTAAAGCAAATACATTCTTGTGCATTATTACAGTCCAATGAACATATGACACTGAACACAAATTTCAGATTTAACTTTTTTATTATCTAAACTTGAAAAATATGTTTACAGTGTAGCAAAAAGTTCAAATCAATATAAATTGGGCTTGCTATTTTTATTAAACAGAAGATAACAGAGCCAAAGCAAACAGCTGGAATCCCTTCTTAGGAAAAACTTTTTAAAGGTCATTTTTATTAAAAGAGTCGGCTCTTTAAGCCTGAAACCTTAGACACAACTTTGCCCTACAACTCTATTACAGTTTTTCTTTGGATTACCTCAAAGGTGTTTCTGAGATGAGGATGGTAATCAGATTTGTGCTGTAAATAAGGCCAAAAAAGCCTTGGCAACTGCCACTCTGACACTTGGTGGGTCGACCACCACAGCCTGGGAGATGTGGACCATGAGAATGTCCTCTTCCTCGCCACTTTCCATTAGGAGGGAAATTCCCACCGTGGTGTCCTCGATTGCCTCCTGGATTGCTGCATGGTCTTCATTCTAAAGAACACAGAAAATATTTGTGTGCACAGTTTACATTTGAAGTTTAGTTAAAACGTCTAGATTACACAACTCACCTGTACTTTGAATAAACCCCTGAACTTGCTTATGTTGGCGAGAAGGTCAGCAGTCTGAAATACAAAGAGTCAACAAATTTTAAATTCACATGCAAACTTCAGAAAAATACAATTCTTACCCTTGGCTCATCCATAAATGTTATAGTTACTGGGTTAACAAAATCATTATATCCTTAGTGTCATGTTAACAGAGGTAGTGGGATAACTGATCAACTATCAATTTCATTATTTATTATGTATGTACCTTTCTGCATAAAAGGTGTGTGTAAAGAGTAGGACTGGCAATCTTGATTACCTCACGATTCGATGACAATCCAGGAGACAATAATATATGGTAAATGCATGGTGAAGGGGACCCACCTGACTCAGTGAAGACTGGAGCCCAGCATGATCAGGGAGGAGCAGTTGGAAGTGTTGTGTGATGAGCTCTGTAAATTAATCAGGAAATAAATATAGTGACACTTCCACAGCTTTGTTGTATAATTTTACTAACTAAACATGCATTGGTTTGAAATCAATAGCTGCAAAAATATTCTGAAGAAATTAGACCAGAAAGAACATTTGACAACCCCCTCGCACCACATGATTCAAACCACGCTTAATGAGAACCCGCGAATTTTGAGATGGAAACTGCAAAACTAAACTAGCAGATCGGGAGTAGCTAATCCCCCCACCCATAAAGGATTCCCATATGTGACGGTGCCGTCAGATGCTGAGGGGGGGCCACACCGGGTTTTATTGTTTGTATTTTGTATGTTATGATTACCACCTGTGGTGCCGCCTGGCTGGGATTGAGAGCAACGCCCCGTGGGCGTGGCATCCCACTTAAAGGTGAGCACTGCAGGTGGCGAAAAGAGAGGAGTGACAGTGTGTGCTGTATGCTGCATGGCCCTGCGTGTAGCATCAGTGTCGGCAATAAAGAACAGATCCTCCTCACCTTGGCTCCTCTGCATCCTTTCTCGGCGGGACCCCGTCACACCATATTAATTTATCAAATAGGGGGAATCTGTGAAGTAGTATTACAGACATTATTATAACTAAGGCTGTAAACTTTTTACTACACATTATACACTTGTTACAAAAGGACATAAATATTTTCACTCCATTTTAAACTCTCAAAGCTAAAATCTCAATAGAAAAATATGTTCAGCATCATAGAATGAAAACAAAGCTCTGATTGAAACCAAAGATCTATGTAAACTGGACAAACCGACGCATTCTGTGCACGAGACGCGCGCGGAGAATGATTGACAGCTGACTGAGACAGAAGTGCGGTGCTGTTTGCTGGTCAAATAATGCCGTCCTTAAGCTAGCTCATGGTGGCTCACGGTATGGAAATAATGACAATAGTAATGATAGCTTCTCACATTTTCCTTCAATTTTGGTCTCAACGCAGAATTTAGCAAAAAGAAATCCACTTAGTGACGATGAATCCCCATGGCAAAGTTTTTCGCCTGTGGGAAAAAAATAAACCGCCGTGCCCGCGAGCGCCCACTGCCCCTTTGTCAAAAGCGAATTCCTACGGCATAACTACTCGCCACTCTTCCCCGCACATTGTTTGAAATCACCGTGTTTACCGCTGAATCTGTCTTCGACGTGAAAGAATTTACCGCGCTCACCTCCCCCTACCTGCCGTCTGAGGGCTGCGGCCGCCAGCGACAAAAAAAGTGGCGCGCAGAGCCTTAACTTTGATAACTACGACAAAAGTGGATTACAATGCTCTTCCCCATGAAAAAATAACAGTAATGATAAATGAACGCCGTTCATTTACTTAAATCAATTTGTTAGATTAAATTAATTTACCTTTTTTAAGCTCCTCCAGCCAGCAGGTGCTTGCAGCTTCTCTAAAATGGCTGACTGCAAAGTTTCTCCTCCTGGAATGCTTCTTCACCGATGGGGTTTACTTATCCAAAATTAAGGGGCAAAGGATCAAGCATAACTATTTCATGTTTTGTCAACATGATTTAAATATATAAAAGTAACACAGCAAGACATTATGTGTGATTTTCAAGATTATATTATGTTTCGAAGGTAAACATAATTTGTTCATATTAAACAAACATGTTTAGTATTTGTAAATTGAACAACCCCACTTTTCCCGTTTTTTCAGTGTAATTGCGAATGTCGAAAAAGGGAATCAGCATAATATAATTCACTTCATTTCAGACTCGGATGCGGTCCTTAAAAGAAGACAGCTATAACATGCATAATAAAACATAAATAAACAAATAAAAAATAAATAAATAAAATATCTAGGTTTACAATCATTTAAAAAAAGAGTATAATTTCTGTGCCCAGTGTTTTCTCAAGGCGGAAGTGTAGCGGCAGGATTTTCTTTTGGGATCAGTCAGAGACATGAAAATTGAATTTTTAGACTTGTCCAGGCGCTCCATGAGGCTGTATGCAAGCTTACGCATCTCAAGAACAATGAGATTGTTCTTTGTGTTTTATTGTGCAGTTGTACACGGCTACCAAACTCTGGTTAGTGACCATCTGTAGCGATTGAACATGTTATATATGGTTGCAGTCATACCTGTCATACCTGTGCAGTATCACACAACTGTTACACTGTTTCAGCAGCGCTGTTAAAACCCCAGTTTGGGGCAGTTGCATCCAAACATCACACCGTCACAAAATGAGCCGTTTTTACACGGCACATGGCTGCTGTGTGCGAAAGCTGCCAGCTTTGAAATACCATTTAAACAAGAATACACATCAAAGCAAAGTTTGATAATCCAATCCACAGCACTGACTCTTAACATTGTTAGTTTCCAGCAAGAATCATCAACATGGATGATGCATTTAAACTCACATCTCCATTGGTGACATTAAATTGCATGCTTAGATTATTGCACACACCACAAAACACAGCAGTTCACTTTAAAATTGGCGATACTGGAAACAAAATGCCAGGCTTGGTGGAACCTGGATAAACGTAAAAACTGACACATCTCTGAACAAAAACAGATAACCTGAAACAAACTGAGTATAATCAAATGTAGAGAGGCATGAGAAACTGAAACCTTGGACAGGGGCAAACAGAACATGACTGAAACATGGATTCTACTTTGAAAAAATTACCAGCCGTGGTCACATTTAAGGAATTTAAATAAATTCACATTTAATTGACAGAAAGACAACCAGCCGTGGATGATCAACATGAACCTGGTGACTGATAGGGAAACAAAACATGACCAAAAACCACAACATGACTGACAAAACCCAAATCAAAGATCACAAACCTCACAGAAAGTTCTGTTAGTTATTTGGAAAAATGTTATTCCTCTTTCCTGTGTGGTGAAACAAATGCAAACAGTGCAAAAATAGACTTGAAGGCACTTCATCCAAATTAAACGATTTGGAAAATTTCTGACTCTGAAAGAGAATTTGAGTGTATGCAGCTGCCTCCTTCAGACTGTTTTATGATCCGTGTTTTTTCACCAATAGGCTTTCTCAATTCAGAGTTTGATGTCTTTTCCAACAATCAAAATGTTGATGGTAATAAAGTCCCACTCCAATCATCTTTTGATCTATTTTTAAAGCATTTCCAGTTGTTTTTTTTTTTTTTAGTAAGGATGATATCATTTTTAGCCAAAATCTAAAACCTCTGTCGTTTTCTAGGACATAGTTTCTGCAGAGCAGCAGGAGTTCATCAGGCATTCGACTCACTTCACTTCCCATCAGCCCTTCCTTAACACTCTCTCTCACTAGCTCACAGCCCCTCACAACCTCAACCAAACATTGCAGGTGCAACAAAAATGGCAACAAGTATCGGAAGTATCCAGATGTAGATTTGAGCCAGGTATCAGCTCAGACGAGGAAAACAAAGGCGAACATGGATCTATTTATCTACAAGAGGTTACATTTGAAAGTGAGTAGGGAGCTTGTGACCTCTGAACTTTTAAAACAGCATTTTTTCGTCTGCTTCTAGTCCTCAATGTTTTGAATAAAATAAAGTACTCAAGAGATGCAATTTTAATCTGAATTTTCTATATCTATGTCCTCCATGATGAGAAAAATGATAGAAAAACGTGTTAAAAACATCGAAAACACAATTTCCCTGAAAGTGGTTCTATAAAGCGTGCTTGAATGTTGTTACAATAACCGCATTCACCTACGACACATGGTGGGAACCCCTGTCAAAAAAATTTGAGGAACAAGAATTTAAAAAGCAAGGTGGAGAGAAGTAAAGGGGTAAAAAAAAAAAGTTCCATTAGAAGCACATCTTATTCAGCGTTTGGCACAAGACTCAGACATTCTGGAGGCTCAGGAGCCAGAGATCTACAGACCCAAACCTGACCTCAGTAGGAGCCAACCCTAAGGCAACGCAACTTTAAAGATGTTAACGTACAACGTTGGAAAGGTTGGGTTACGCAGGGAAAACACATTCCTGCACGGCACTTAAACCTGCCCAACAAATACCATGAAGCATCCCATCCATCAAGCCGCGTGACAGTTTGATTGCCAAGGCTGTCCTGGAAATAAAAGTCGGTCCACCCATCTGCACAAACAGATAAAATCTGTAGACAGATCTGACTTTTCTCGCGACTGCTGTCTGACTACAGCGGCCTTACCGCTCTGCTTCTGTTCTATTAGTCCGCTAATTACAACTGACAGAAGTTGTGTCTTTTTAAGATGAGACTTGTTCAAATGTGGAAGTCTGTCTTATTCCACAGCTAATGAGGGTTTCAACGGTCACAGAAATCTGATGGTGGTCACTTCTCAAACAAACCATCTCTAAGGCACAAAGGCCAGAAGACAGACATTTCTTTTTTTTTTTTTTGCCGTCACAGTGAAACTGTGCAGCCTACCCCCCTTTGTGAAACACCTCCTTTATGAAACAGAGCAGTCAGACAGAGTGGTTGCCTCTGGCAATCTCTGAATTACTTTCAAGTGACTTTGTTTAAGGAATCACCTTAGTCTTAACTGGAAAGGCCAGGAATACAAGCACGTATTGATTAGTGTGCTCTGAATAAATGGACCCAGGAAGTAATAGCAAATATTTGGCAACAGTAGCTTATCTGTGTAAAGTGATTAAAAACTCTCCTCCAACTTTCAGGTCAAGTTAGACAATAAATAGGTAGATGGAGGGGGGAAAAAAACAAGAAGTTGGTGACATTTTTATTCGTTTTATGGCCATTCACAGCAAGGTACTAGTGAGTCATAAAGGAAGTGACATTAGAAAAAATGATTGGTATACAGTATTAAAACATTATTATAAATATTACTCTCAAGTAAGTCTTGAAAATCATCGCTCCAAAAGGAAGGCTAACATAAAAACTATATCCGTGATGATAGATGATTGGAAAAAAATCAACACTGGTCTTCCTAAAGGTTAGAAAAAGGTTGTAAAAGTTTTTCCAATTAGAGTTGACTGTTTTAATCTCTTTGTGAAGTAAAAATTCTGTCTTCAGCCTCTGCCATGTAAGCTGACTCATTGACGTCTGAGATGGCATCATTAAGATCGTCCTTTTTTATTTTTATTTTACAGGAAAAGCATCTGGTAGACTTGGTTCAGACGGGTTGGGAATGATGGGAAAAGGCGTAGTGGTTTTGGTTTGGTTCGATTGCCATCGTTTGTCTGCATTTCACCCACGGAAACAAACAACAAACAACATCCATTGACTAAAGATGGATGTGAATACAGTGCATATAAATAAGGAAAGTGTTTTTGCTGATCACCGCGAGCTCTGTGGAGGGGGTGGGAGTGTGTGTTAGCCTGGGGGTGGTGCCTCTTCCTGTGAGGGACTGTTCCCCACACAAAGCGTGGACCCACTTGTTTTTATGGGTTGGAAGAGGCTGGTGCTCAGACAGAAGGGTTTTAAAGGAATACTCAGAAATGACTGAATGGATCAAAATACCACTTTGGGGTGGTTTTTAGTAAGGAATTAACATTATAATACACGTAAACACTCAAAAAAGTTGATTTTGCAATCTGATATTTTAATGATTGTAAAGTTAATAAATCAAAATGATAGCTTTGTTCAGAATGTAATTCTAGTACCAAACAATTTTCAACCACTTAATTCTTTTGTTGTGTGTGACACGATGCGTGAAAGAATCACTGCTCATTTTAGAGTTTTTCATATTTCCATTTTTTTTTTCATAATTTTGCCGTCTATCTAATGCAATCTTTATACTGTTGCAGGCATCAATGAGTTTATTACTAATTAGATATGCATTTGTTTTTTTATAATTTAGATTAAACTGATAAACAGTGACTTCCAGAGTTTATAATGTGATCCATCTATATTCCAAACCTCCTTTTGGTTACCGTAGCGAAAAGGCAGCTTTTTTTAATTTTTTTTTTATAGCTTTTTTTAACTATTTTTTTTCCTGACGTTGACAGTCACTTTATTAACTCTGGATTTCAAAGGGAAGCCAATCAATAAAGGCTCCACTGGTCAGTGCTGTAATTTGTCTCCATTAAGTTTAAACAGAGCATTTACAATTTGCTAAATAAATATATGCAAAAATCAACACTTACCAAGCACGGAAATGCCTCCACTCAACACTTAATACGGTCACCCAGTTGGCCGGTAATCTATTTAAATCTATTATCACACTATCCGGTGTTGCCTCTACCATGTGTCATAATTAATATGGAACAACAGAGCTGAAAATAATTGAATTCTCTTTCCATTTGAGTACAGCAGCAAGTACCAGCAGCCATGACACTTGATCAAAAGGGAGCTCCTTGTAACCCAGAATGCTGACAGATGGGTTTCAGTGGTTTAGTCAGGAAAAGCATAGAGTGACAGGATACATAGGATGGGACATATTTACATTACACTTCATGTGAGTAAAATGATTAAATAAAATACAAAATAAAATAAAAAAAGATGAAAAATAAATCAAAGTGTACATTTTGGCCAAACCGAGGGACTCACTATTTATTGCAGTTTAAGAAAATGGGTACGTGATTCAAACAAAGCAAACCCATTTCATCTGCCAGGAACGTCTAAGTAACACACGACTTACTGCAACTCCTTGATTGTTCCCGCGATCAGCGTGAATAAGCTGATGCTGATGTGAACTAAAGCTACTTACTGGCTTTGCTCCAATATGCAACATATTACTAACGTAAAGAGTTGCATAACGGCACAAGGCTGATTTTCTCCATTTCAGAATTCCCTGGAGTTACAGCGTAAACGGTTAAAGAGCAACGGTAGTGGAAAGAATGCCTCCACTGAGGCTAAAGCTCTGGTGTTGAAACGTTAACAGAACATGTTTCTGCAGACCCTTACCCCAGTTTGTTTTCTGTCATGCATGTTGTCGTTTTTGTCATGATATTAAAGGCTTTGAGACATACCCAGATGCTGGAACCCGGAAGGAAGACAGGAGAGTTATAAGGTAAGTAATTTGATTTATTTTGTTCTTGTAGGTGATCCCCCAGAGGTGATGTATTCGGCTCGAGACTGCAAGTAGGAGGCAGGAAGGCGAGGCGTGGCTGGAGGGCTTCAGCGGAGGCTGAGAGGGCATGAACGGCAGGTGAGGAGAGCGTGGATAGAACAAGTGGTTCTGGAGGAAATCCCAGGTAGCACTCGTGATGATTGAGTCCTGAAAGCGAGGCGTAGACAAATTACTAAACAGGATTCAATTTCTTGGCATAAACAAGAGAGACTAGGCAAGCACCATGGAGGAGCAACGAACTGGCGATGAATACTGGTTGTGGATCTTCTTAAGAAGGCAGCAGGGCTAATGAGGTGAGTGGCAGCAGCTGGGAATCCTCCAGAGCAGAGCAGAGAGGGGTGGGGCTGACAGAGGCACCATGACAGTTTTCTTCTCTTTTGAATGAGTAGGTTATGAGTTTGCATCCCCCTTCCAAAAAACAAAACAAAAAACAACTGAAACCTGCAGCAAGAAAAGTCTGTAGCTTTTCTATCTTCTTATTAAATACTTTGAGATAACATATTTTAATACTGTACACTTTCATACAGTACATGGCTTTTATAGTAGACAATTTTTTGTCAAGTTTAAAATAATAAAATAGCATTTGGTAATATTGTTACATGTGATGAGAACAGCGGGTGAGGGAGCTGCAAAATAAATTTCACCTGTAATTGAAATATTTATTAGCCAACAGCACAAACTAAGTCTAAAACAAAAACAAATCTATTTACTATTTTTTGGAAAAGATAAGGAAAATACAAACAGAAAGAAATTCCCTAAAAGTGAACTCACGGAAAAAGCTATTTTTGTTTTTACAAAATACGATTTATTTCACCCTCTCTAGAAAATTGAGTTTCTTTGTGTTTTTCTAACATGTTCTTTAGGCATTTTATTTCGATGATGGAGGATGTTTAAAAAGAATTAATCTTAAAATTGCATGTCTGAGTATTTCTTTGCTCAAATCGTTGTAAATCATGCGCTGACTCAAAAATGCCATTAAAAAAAAAAGAGGATATTTGTGACGTAGAAAACACATTGGGCGGGCCACAAGCTCCCTCTCTGAGCTCTAAACAATGGGGAGGGGAGGAGGGGCGGGGTTGCTTCACAATGACCACAACTCAATTTATTTATTTATTACTGCCGCTCTGCAGAAACTGTGTCCTAGAAAATGAAAGGTTTTTTGATTTTGACTAAAAACGTCATAATCATAACTGAACAACTAATGGAAATGCTTTCACAATTGATCAAAAGATGATTGGAGGGAGTCTTTCAATATATTTTAGTTTTTTAGCAAAAGAACATATTATTAATTTTCACATTTTATTATATCTTTAGGTTAACAATGTGCAGCTAATGACCTTGGAGAAATAAAACCAAATATAGGAAATAATTAAGCAACGGCTTCAGAAGCTGGCGATAGGATTAATGTATGTTCACAGAGTACAAATCCCACCAGACACTGTAGAGCTGAAGGAACCAATGTTTTGACACACACTGTAGATGTTTCAAACTGAAACTTTTCTTGTCATTTAGCACAGTCTACCTGGCTGGAACACAGATGCTTTAAGGCACCCTTCACCTCGGCAACAGTGATCTCCTCACATTCAGTTTCCCCAGGATAGCGGATGAGACACCTCACTTTTGGACAGAACTCAACTGGCTCTACAAGATGAAGATATCGATTTTCTCCATCTTTGCCAAAGTCATTTTATAAATGATTTGATGCTATGAAACTATTAATTCACATTTCAGAAATAGATTTTATATTAAATGATCATGCATAAACTATAATCACATCCTCTTTTTAGATGAGTAAAACGATTAAAGTCACAACATCTATAAAAAGTGCTTTTGAGACCCTGCCTGATTTATTATTTTACATGCACACATCCTGTGGGTTTAGTAGCTCTTAAGATAAACAAAAAAAAGTCCAAGTTCACACATTGTTCATTGGCTTGGCAGGAATTGTTACCTTTGTCTGTATACTACAGCTGGACCGAGTCGTGTGACATCACACATTGAAAAAGATTTACTTCCAGCTCCAACCAATCAGAGGCAATTCAGCCACCATTTATTTTGCGATACAGATGCCGCCATGTTGGAGCCAGACTATGTCAGTAAGCAGTGATTGGTCCAAGTCGGTCTGAGTCTACGTTTCTATGACCACCACTCTCGCTAATCAGGAGTGAGTTTCTTGGTAGTCCACACTCCTAATACTTAAAAGTGTGCTCAGGAGAATCTGACAATCAAACGTTTCAAACATTTGATGTGAGACCACTTACATCTACTGAGTCATCTGATTGGTCGGTTTATAACTTTCAATAAAGAAAAAATAAAAAATAAAAACATCAGATTATAAAGAACATGCTAAAAAAGGTAGCAGAGCAAGAATGGTTATTCTGACAAACTGAATAACAGCTTTTTGTTGGAGCCAACGGCTACTTCCTGTTTGGAACATGGGAAGGGAGGGGTCACTCAGTCCAGTTCTCATAAAGAGTCAATCATTAATACCAACGCAGACTTGAAGCTGATAACATGCAGCACAAAGCATACAGTATGCACATAGTTGATTACACCACATATCTATTCTGATTATGTTTAACTTTTCTGAAAACCTGATCCATCTGGAGTTTTCACAGAGGGTCATAGTTATTTGAGTGGGCATACAGGGTAAAGGGAATGGGTAATGCTTTAACAACAAACAGGTATGGAGTTGTTAGCTCAGCATGAAATTGTAGCTTGAAAATGTCACTTGGACATAGCAAAAAAGAAAAAATTTAAAGTGAATCTCATTAGTCCCACTTTTCCCCTGGTGGTCCATGCTGGTTATTTTCTAATGGTGGCTAATTTACAAGTAAGGCATAATTGACTTCCAGAAGCAACTCCAGGGGAATTCTGAACTCTGATAGCGAAAGTACTTAAGTGTGACAAACTATTTGTAAGTGTCGGGCTGAGAACACATTTGCTCACAGTGGGATCATAAGTGACATCCACAGACACAATCATGTTTGAAGATTATCGAATTAAACCGTATCAATTGTCAGCATGTCATCCAAGGATGAATTCATGGGAAGAAAAGACTGCAAGAAGTGAAAGGTTTAAAGTGCTCCACCAAAAAAAAAATAAAAAAACTTTCCATGCTGTGTTGTTGACTTGCATTGCATTGACTGTATGTATGTAAATAAGAACGTGCGCTCATTTCACCTGGATAAATAAATGTATATTAAAATTTACATTGAATACAGTCAATCCAAAAATCCCGACATTTTCTGGACATGACATGTAGATTTTATTTTCTCAAAATAAGGCTTCTTGTACATCGTCTTGTTACCTTCCAGGGGACGTCTGTGTCATTTTCAATCACAAAGAAACTTGCTGGATGAGATGGGCACTTCCACCTGTATAGGGGTTGCCCTGTATGGGTGCTGCAGGTATTTGCGTTGTCCGGTCCCATGGAGGGTCATAAAGAGGGGCAACTAGTTCACGTCCAATATGTGGAGGACCACAGGTGTGTCTTGCATTTCCCTTGAAGCTCGTTAAAATTGGAACGGACAATTGTCCTGTGTACAGTAGGTGTATTGTGAAAATGTAAGTTGCAAGCACTTATGATGCATGGATAGGGGCGGAGCTAGGGGATGCTAAAAGGGGGGCAGCTGCAGTCCCAGGAAAAAGCTTTCCTCAGATGCCTCCAATTTTTGAGTTAACATTACTATTGACAAAAATTGATAAAACAACAATACGTTAAGTATTAGTCACTTGACGTTAGCTAAAAGAACTTCTGTTTTTATTCTAAATACAATAATAAAACCATTTAAAACATGTTTGATCCTTCTGATGGCCTTCCACTGTGCTGTTCTCATTTGCCACCCTTCTAAAGTCTTCTGTCCCCTTTATAAAAGGTTCTGTGTACAGGTGATGCTGTTGAAAAAACTCTTAGGCTGCCTTTACACTGCATGGTTCAAGTGACCCAATTCCGATTTTTTCCTCTCATTTGGCACAGATCGGATATGACTGGTGGAAGTGTAAGCAGGACAAAAGCGCATGGATTCTGTTTTTCTCAGATCGGATACAGGCCTTTCTCATATGTGGAAATAAATCGGAAACGAATCGGATACGTGCATTTGCGTTTGCCATGTAAGCAGACAGATCGGATATTCCCCAGTAAATGCGAGTCTTACGTCAGTGACATCAACTCAGGAGGCCACCAGCTGAGATCACATGACCTATTAAGGTGCTTTTTTGTGCGCTGATTTTGCTGTCAGCGTGTTACCTTTCAGCTTCAGGCTTTAGACCGTAGTCGGAAACCGCTGTTATGTCCGGTTCCGGACGCAAACGGTAACTAATGAAGCGAAACACCGTTGCTATGGACAGGCTAGAAGCCGTTTATTTCTTTGGGGGGCGTGTATGATGGGGACCGTGTGTGTGTGTGAGCGCGCATGCTTGCGTGTGTGTGTGTGTAAGGAGAAGAGAGCGGGGTGGAGCGTGGGGGTGTCGGAGAACCGTAAATTAAAAATAAGGTGTCTCCCCCAAAAGTTTTGGAGCCTTTCTTAACCCACTCTGGAGGCTGAGGGTTCAGAACGGAAAGAGAACCCCGAGGAAATCTTCCGTGTGTTTCTGACTACGGTCGGAAAAGAGAAGTCATCGCGCAGGAAAGGTTTAACACTTGGATCATACTGTTCGGACAGCACAACGTCTGCAAACACTTCCTCATTCCTCACATAAGACAGCCCTAAGCCATAAGCAGCCCTCCTTTTACTCCCCCGTGCATCCCCTCAGGAGCACCCAAGGCAAAGCCTCCTTCCGTTGCTGCGTTGCCTCCATGACAACAGCAATCACTAAAGTCCGAAAGAGGTCCGCGGAAGGCGGAAATACTGCTACGTAGTCCTCAGAACGTCTACATTTGATAGTTTCAGCATTGTATAGTGTAAATGCAAAAATCAGATACGGGTCACTTTTAAAAGATGATGTAAGCGGGTCGTCAAAAAAAATCGGATATAGTCAGAAAATCGGATATGAGCATCAAGACCTGCAGTGTAAATGCGGCCTTAGTCACAACTGCTTCTATTGATAAATACAGGTTGTATGCAGACGAAAAACAGGCAAACCTTTATGCACTTTTGACGTGACAGGCACTTACCACCCTGTGTAGTCTGCAGGATTTGAGGAGGGTCAAAAATATAAAAAAATCCATACGAATCAGCTGTATCTCACTTGTGTCCCCCTTACTTACTTTTAATGTGTTAAGTGTTCGCTACAACCTGTCGCCCACAGCATGGCTGTAGAAAAATGGGCATGAACATTTTCGTGCTATGGGCTAACCAAGGGATCTTCAACCTTTGATATTTCTTTTTAAATTTTTTTTAACTTGTCCTGTCCAGGGGGGGGGGTAAAACCATGAAGCAGCATAAAGCATGTATTGACCGTATTGATGTTTATCAATACGGTCAGGTTCAGATGTAATACAAATCTAGAAGGGGCGGGGCCTGTCCACACATACGCTCTCAAATGTTATAAACTCACGTGTTGGCTGCAAAAATGTCCACATGTCAACATGCACACAATACCGATAGTGTTCACACACGCATACTTATGCCTTAAAACCAACTAGTGTGAAATATTTCATTCAATCACGCAACGTGTTTGTCCAAAGGTGAGCTAACACCTGTGCTCAGGTGAGTGTTTATGTTCTTCTAAAATGGATGGTGGAATGTGAAAAGAAGGAGGGATAGGTTCCCAGCCATCCCCACACCAAGACCCCCGCCGCAGCAGCCAGAACCCCCCCAACGCCACTGGCAGCAGGCATAGAACAACCACCCCCCCGGGGAACACATCCACCACCCAGGCCAGGGCCAGCAGGACTACCCCGAGGCCCCCAGAGCCAGAGAGCAGGGAGGCACGGAGGGACAGAGAGCGGAGCCCCGGCCCAAACAGGAGAGCAGCCCCCCCACTGCGCCAGGAGCCCCACCGAGAAGAGTGCCCACAGCCCCAGACGAACGGCTCATCACTACCCAGGAGGTCTGGGCATCCTCCCGCCCCACCCCAGGTACGGGTCAGGACCCCCCAAGGAAGACCCGCTCCGCGCTCCAGGCAGCCACCCAGTCGGCCTGCAGTGGGTCCAGGAAGGAGCAAGGCAGGGGCCAGCTGCCCCCGCCCAGGAGGAGGGCACACAGGAGAAGAAGGGGTCCACAAGAGATGTTGTAGACATGGCCCGAGGAGGCTCACCCACAGTTGGAAATTTGGCGAGGCCCAGCACTCAGGGGCAAGGACAAGAACCCACACCACAGGGACACGGACACCCCCGGCTCAGGTGTGATGCGATCCCCGGCTCTTGGCCTTGCCAGAGCGTTCAGGGATACATGTGTGTATGTTGTGTGCAGGTGGAGAGTGAATTACAGTGTGTACTTATTCAATGTTAAGGTCAATAAAATGACACGGAAACTGAACCGCGGATTCTGAAACGTTTATCACGCGGACAGAGAGACACTGCGGACAGATCTGTTGCATAATTTTGTGTTTTCTTTTCACTGCCCTCTAGTGTACTGGAGGTCAACATGGTGTTTTCTTTATTGTAGTGAACTTATGAGTTAAAAGTCTAGACTTCTCCTTTGTTCTGTTTAGCCTATTGGTTTTCAAAACTAATCTTTTACACCATAGAAGACATCACTTAATATTAATAATTGCTTCAAATAAATATTTTCATAGTGATTACGCTTGAATTTCTTTAAATTGGTTATTTCATTAAATAAAATAAACAAAAAATTCCCAATATTTTTACATCTTGCTTTTGGTTTTGCTAATTCTACATCCCATTTACAAAGGTGGAATCCGAAAACTATACATCCCAATTCTTCATCATGCCTCCCACATTTTTTCTTTTATTTTTTATACTAAAATCAAGTCGTGGTTCCATTGGCCCCTAGGTTTCGAATCTCAGCCAAAAATAAAAAATAAAAACCTCTCCACCACAGTCGCCCCATTGTGACTCCAAAATAGAAAGCTCTGTCTCCAACTGTGTTGACACAGGAGGTTATACATTACACTGACTCGTTTCTGAGTTACAGATACACTCTGTGCGCCATACTTAGCTCCTCTTGTCCTCTCAATTACACACAGGCAAAAGTAACTTCATATCTTCCAGCGTGAATTGAGACTGTGAAAAATAAACAGTGCTCAAAGCACGGATATCCGCCTGCAGCTGGCGAGTGACACGGATTACTTTTGTCGTTGAAAAAATTCAATGGTAGCCTTGTTCAAACGTTTCTGTCACCTATAGCTGCGTGTCCTTTGGAGAGTTAAATGAAGGGGCTCATCATAGTGGAACACCCGTCAGAAGGGGGAATACGTTCTTTTTTTCTTTTTTACCAATTCATCACAGAGCAAAACACAGAGGCGGTTAAGCTGCACGCTAATAGGGGTCTCAGAATTACAGCCATAAACTGCAAATACTTGTGCACCCAGAAAATGCCATAGGGATACAAAGAAATAGGTTTTACGTTACATAAAAAAGTAGTTCCTTTAAACATTAAGCTGCTATTGCACCAATTTGGAAGCACACATTTGGGTTTTTATATTCCTCCCACTGTTATTTTTGCCTTTTAGGTGTACACATTTCAATCCATAGTCGTGGTGAAACTTCCTCCTTTGCATTTGCCATGCGCACATTCTACTGCTGCAATCTTTATGTTAGCTTCCATCACTTTTGTTGTGACCTTTAATATATTTGTGTGCCATCTGAAGTCAGACTGTCATCATGCCGCTTGCTTTGACATCCATCATGCCCATATTTAAAGCCTGGTTCTTGTCTGTTTGGATTTGGACCCGTTGGTTGTCCCTAACCGACCTTATTATATGTAAATGTGACCATAAGGTTCTACCTTTGCCAATTTGTTTGGTGGGAGAAAACAGTCAAACAAAACAGCGATTCACATCTACTGCTTTACAACTGAAGTTTTCCTAATGAAAGTTACACAAAGTGTGACAGTTTTTCACATAACAGCACGCCAAAACATTTACACAGCCAAGGGCCTCACAAAACACTGAAGTGTTGTCAATGGGGGAAGGCGAGACAGAAACTACATCCCCCCCCAATGGGGCAGTGGAGATGCCAGAGATCTAAAGTCCCATTCTCCAATCACGTGCCACCAATCTTCCTCCCTCCAATCCTGAGCCGGCACCAGCCACTCATCCTCCAATCCACAAGGTCTCACCCCTCACAAACACTTAATATACAAAATAACAAATTAAAAAAAAAAACATACACAAATACGAAAAGAGTCGTAACACAAGAGAAGCCAAAAGCCTTAGTATCTACCCCATGGACATAGAGAAAAATCTGCAAATTTTGATTCAAATAAAAAAAAACAAGTTAATTGACAGATTGGCGACCTGTCCAGGGTGCCCCCTGCCTTCGCCCACAAGTGGCCGGGATAGGCAGCCGTGTGACCCCAAAAGAGAATGAACAGAATAAGATGAATGACTGAGTGAATGAATGAATGAATGAATGAATGAATGAATGAATGAATGAATGAATGAATGAATGAATGAATGAATGAATGAATGAATGCAAAGTTAACTGAAGTGCACCACCAGTATTATTGCCTTGCACCTTCAGTGTAGCCAAAGAGAAGAAAAGTGATGTCGGCCTTGCAGAATGTTTTTTTTCCTTCCATTTCTGTTGTGAAGTTGAAATGGGAACTGATTTCTTCATGCACAAGCCAGCGAACCCCTCAGGAAGTCGACAGTTTTAATCCCATCTTTTCCAGTGACGGAATTGACCAAACCAGTTGTGAAAGATGGGAATAAGGGAGCTTTTGGCTTGCAAAACAATTACTAGTAAACAGAAGCCAACTAAAAGCCAATGACAGGCGGTCAAATCTGTGATTTTACCATTGACAGTTATCACAGTTGCAATAAACAAAATGTATGCAACCCCATATATTACAAAGTACTGCATCACAGTTTACTTTCACAACACATCACAGTCCAAAGCCAGATGTGAAAATTGAACTCAGGCCAAACAGTAGAACAAAAGCTGGGTTTTTGAGTTCGTTACCACAGTAACTTAGTCTGTTTGGCCCCGCCCACTTGAGAGTCTGCAGGTTCTGTCAGAACCATAGTTTCATATCCTTGCTAATTGAATTCCTTTCAAGGTGATGATCAGTGAGAATTCATCTAGATCTATTTAATTAAAATTTGCCCAACGAAGACTTTTCTTTTTCCAATTTCACCTATAAAAAAGTGGAGATAAATAGGAGATAAAGTCGCTCAACAACAATAACAGTCAAAGTTTGTGCTAAACAGTTTATATTTTTCATGAAAGTGGAGTTAAACTGTTTTTTTCTCCGACATTGTACTGCAGCACAAACCACAGACGACGATGAAAAAGAAACCAGCAAACATTCGGGGAGAATGACTGACAGTCATGAAAAGCAGATCAGACAGAGACAACAATGGAGGCTGTTGCTTCCAAACCCATTTCAACTTCAGCGAGTCAAGCAACACTATCAACTAAAATATCATTCCTTGTTGCACATAAACAATTTTGTGATGTAACCGAACATTTATGACTTCTTTTGAAACAAAGTATGCTGGCATGTTTGTGAATTTACCATGTGGGTTATAAAGGTTCTTTAGAAGAAGTATGAACTCTTTTAAGGAAATCAAAGTTTCACACCCGCTCTTGTACAAATGTGGAAAAGGTTTGCTGTGTTTTAACCCATGAGAACCCATGGTGACATCCGTGTAACAGAAAATATCACTAATAAATTCTGTTGTCCATTTGATTTGTGGTAAAAAAAACATAATTAAAAAACTCCCCGTTTCATCAGGATATTCATCCATGTTATCCCCTCAGGGGCTGTCACAGCAAATCAGCTTTGACTGATTCACATAGATGGTTTGGCAGAGAGTTTTTACGCAGGATGCCCTTCCTGACACAACCCTGTCTTTTATCCGGGCTTGGGAATGGCACAGGGAGAACCCAGACCGGGGCCCCCTTGTGGCTTCATTGTTTGGCAGCATCGTTAAGCGTCTTGCCCAAGGATGAAGCACACGCCCCCCTGGTAAACGGACCCTGGTTTCCCATGTGTCACGCAACCTAATGGGCCATCCTACAGTGGCCCAGAAGGGTCACAACACATTAACTTACCACATAACACAATAACTCACAAAAACAATACATTAACTTACAAAACAACACATTAACTCACAACACATTAACTGACAACACAACACATTAACTTACCACACAACACAATAACCCACAAAACAATACATTAACTTACGAAAGAATACATTGCCTCACAACACAATAACTCACAACACAATAACTCACGACACAACACAATAAGTCACAACACAACACATTAACCCACAACACAAGACATTAACTACCACACAAAATATTAACTCATAACACAACACATTAACTTACCAGACAACACAATAACTCACAACCCAACACATTAATTCACAACACAACACAATAACTTGCCACACAATACATTAACTCACAACACAATAACTCACAACACAATAACTTGCCACACAATACATTAACTCACCACACAATAACTCACAACACAACACTTTAACTCACAACACAATTACTCACAACACATAACTCACAACACAATAACTCACAAAACAATAACTCACAACACAATAACTCACAACACAACACTTTAACTCACAACACAATAACTCACAACACATAACTCACAACACAATAACTCACAACACAATAACTTGCCACACAATACATTAACTCACCACACAATAACTCACAACACAACACATAACTCACAACACAATAACTCACAACACAATAACTCACAACAAAACACTTTATCTCACCACACAATAACTCACAACACAACACTTTAACTCACAAAACAATAACTCACAACACAATAACTCACAAAGGAAGTATTGAATATCTCTTTAGCGGACCGGCCTTCTTCAATTCATTTTCTTAACCCGCTTTATCCCTGCTCTAACCTGCGTGCGGCTCTTTCATCCTTATGACTATCGTGTCAACCTGCCGCTATGATGACCATATTTTGCGCTCTCTGTGTAGAATACATTGAGGAGCGCGGATAAAACAACGCTGAGCTGCAGAGGATGTGAACAGGTAGAGAGGCGGGGGAGGGGCTTTGGCCTCAAACTCTGTCAGAGAGATTGAAACACGGGCGTCAGATTAAGACGCAGTTTTCACTGCGAGAGTTGAAGCAGAGACTCTGGGAGGATCTCATAAACTCAAACATGGAAACATGATTACCATGCAGAACTCTTCAAAATAATAAACAATTATTATTAATTATTAAAATAATAAACCTGATCTCTCCACATTCTTCGTGTCTACCATGCATTGATACACACAGACACCGCTCCATGTAGTGATCAGACGATTACTTTAGCTGGTAGCTCCTCCCACACGGACCAGGGTATCAATCTTTAAAGAACACAATTTCTAAGAGGCGGGGCGTTGCACAAATTATCCATACCCACCCAAAGCCATTTTTACCCGCAAATTTAGAACCAAAACTGCCCAATCTGGCAACACTGCTGCCAGCTTCTCTTGTAGAAAAATCATGCTCCCTCCCCAGCTCACTGTGACATTACTTTCTGTTAGGTAGTTAGCCGCTCAGCCCAGTGGAAATTTCAGAATAAAAGCACTTCAATTGCAGCTTTACTTCCGTTGTGAGTTAATGTGTTGTGTGGTAAGTTAATGTGTTATGTTGTGAGTTATTGTGTTGTGGGTTAATGTGTTGTGTTGTGAGTTTTTGTGTTGTGAGTTAATGTGTTGTGTGGTAATTAATGTGTTGTGTTGTGAGTTATTGTGTTGTGAGTTAATGTGCTGTGAGTTATTGTGTTGTGGGTTAATGTGTTGTGAGTTATTGTGTTGTGAGTTATTGTGTTGTGTGGTAAGTTAATGGTTGTGAGTTATTGTGTTGTGAGTTAATGTGTTGTGTTGTAAGTTATTGTTGTGAGTTGTGTTGTGAGTTAATGTGTTGGCTTGTGAGTTATTGTGTTGTGAGTTATTGTGTTGTGAGTTAATGTGTTGTGTTGTAAGTTATTGTGTTGTGAGTTAATGTGTTGTGTTGTGAGTTAATGTGTTGTGAGTTATTGTGTTGTGAGTTAATGTGTTGTGTTGTGAGTTATTGTGTTGTGAGTTATTGTGTTGTGAGTTAATGTGTTGTGTTGTAAGTTATTGTGTTGTGAGTTAATGTGTTGTGTTGTAAGTTATTGTGTTGTGAGTTAATGTGTGGTGTTGTGAGTTATTGTGTTGAGAGTTAATGTGTTGTGTTGCGAGTTATTGTGTTGTGTGGTAAGTTAATGTGTTGTGAGTTAATGTGTTGTGTTGCGAGTTATTGTGTTGTGACCCTTCTGGGCCACCGTACCATCCGGGCTTGATGTGTTTTAACAATTGTACTAAATGCCTACAAGATCTTAGATGGACTGAGAAGGAAATGTGATGGGTAGGCTCCAGCATCACTTTGGCCTCAACTGAATATAGTTTATAGAATACATATACATACATACCATGTATGGTATCCTATCAGATACCATGTATGCAACAAGTCAAATTGTACAATGTATACTTCACTCATATGGAATCACATCCCAAAACAATCAAACAGAGATAAGCCCATGAAGATATTGACATTTTTTTGAATTTATGTATATAGATGAAATGTATGACTACAAGGTGGCAGCTAAGTTTGCAAACAGGGAAACGGGGTGATCGAAAAGACTATATTGTTCTTAGAGCGTGTTTTTTGTTTTCCACCTGGGAGATCTGCAGCTTTAAACGCACCGACGGTGCTGATCATTTGCATCACATCTCTCTGCCTTTGCCCTCCAGCTCTGCATGGAGCTCATTCAGTCTGGTTGTCAGGTCTGTGAGAAATCCCAGGTCAGCCTGCCACACACCATCTGACAGTTCTTTTTGATTCTTGTGTCGTGACGGCAAAAAACTCAGATGTCAGGCAGCAGGTCGACTAACCGCTGCAGTGCGTTGCTGTTGCTCAGACGAATCAGATCACTGCAATCGGCTTCATGCTTGTCCAGTTGACAAAGTCCAGTCCTTTTGAATGGATAATCTTAGTAACAAGCGTCATAGTATGGGAAAAATACAAAATTTGGTCAACAAGTGCTTGGTAATGGTAACCCCAACATAATGATAATAGATAAACTTTGCAAAGTCAGAACCTTTGTGTCAAAGTGCAACAAACCAGGGGTGTCTTCCCAACATATAGGGCCCCATTCTTTATCTTAGAAGCTAATTTATGAATGTAAATATAGAGAACACACTATTTGAACAAGTAGTATATGCCCTCCTCAATCCTTTTCTGTGGTAAACATCAACAAAACAAACAAACGAATAAACACAATCAGTTGCACGGTGTCTGTTCAGTCAACAGATTCATCAAACTCCAATGAGAGGCGAGAGTTACAGCAACACATCCTCAAAGTTCCACTCCGAACATTATTTGGTCTTTTATAAAAGTGGTCTTTTTATTATGATTATACTGTTTTTAACCAAAATCAAAATGTCTGTGTTCGTTTTTCTAGGACCTAGTTTCTAGAGAGCAGCAGAAGGTCATTAGAAAATTGCCTCTGAATCCTGGGCGGTACCGTTGCTGTAGAGCAACCCCACTCCCACTTCCCATCACCCACAATCAAGAGCTCTCTTTTTTCTTTCCATCTAGCTTAAAGCTCCTTACAACCCCAGCCTAGCATGACCAAAAACCTTATTTTCATTGGAATGAGTCTTTTCTGCCACATCTTACACACAATCTCCATCCTTTTTGGCCCTGTTAATGGACTATGTAGGAACGTCTTGCATAATTCTTTTACTGTCACTGAATTGACAGTAAATCTACCCAAAATGCATTTTTAGTGTAGTGATGACACTGATTGGCAAACAGTCACACAAATCTTGTATGGGGCGGTTCGATTCCCCCCTTGCCTGCACATGTGTGGAAATGTCCGTGGGCAAGGCACTGAATCCCACGTTGCCTCTGATGATTACAGCGGAGCCACACGTTCAGTGTGTAGAGTCAGAAAAACATTCAAAGCGATGAGTTTAACTCCGAAACATGCATTTACGCTAATTCACATAGACTTTTTTTTAGAAGTTGTCGCTTGCACGTTCATTTCCGAGGGCAGTATGAATGCAGTTTCACACATTCACCTGTAGTAGATGTGCACTAAAACCTTTTTTTCTGTCAGAAAAGTAAAAATAATCATTTCCTTTACATGTTGGTAAAAGCAAGCATTTCCTATCCATAGTTCTATCATTCAAAAGACAATGTGATGGATTTGTAATCGGTTAGTCTAGCAGTGAAAACGCAAAAGAACAGAATTTGTTTTCCACTTGCAAATAAACCAGTGAGCCCAAAATGCCAATAATAAAATAATGCATTATGTGGTCATGCATACACCTGCATGTGCGTGATTGTGTGCATCCATCTGTATTTAGTGGTATGGGAGCGGCTCGGAGGGGCTCAGGTGTGAGATTGCTGGTGTAATCAGACCTTCATTTCCTCAGCTGACAGCTCTTTTACTTTCCTGTCTGAGGTCTGCAGATTCACAAGGAACCAATATATTACTGTTCCCGAGCCACGGGGTCGCTTTAGGAAGCCGACTTCTTGAGATAACGACTAAAACATTGTCTTTTTCAAATGCATTAACTGCATTAACTTGTGTGGCTTTTCTAACCTGTATATTGGTTTTTAAGATGCTGCTGAGATGTAATGGTTTGCCTGATCTCCAGTTTTTTATTGCATTGATTTTGATTAAACACCACTACGCTTTTTCAATGTTTCTATCAATATTTGGATTTGTTTTTGATTCCAAATGAATAAGTCAGATAATTAGACAGTAAATAGGCTGAACAGAAGCCTTAAATATCATGATCATCTTTATGTCATGTCAAGTTAATTTATGACTGGTGTGAGTCCTTGTATTTCCCTTTTAAAATTGGGGATTGGGGAGAAAACGATACTATCCAATCAAGTGATTTACACAGATGTTTATTAAATAGATTACTAAAAGCTCCATATCAGGGGAGCAAAGACAACAAAAAAATCTTTCACTCGCTAATTTGTCTCAAATATGAAATTTAAAAAAAAAGTCAAAATTGAATTCAAAATGAGTCTCCATGTTTGTCTGTTGTGTTTTGGGTTTAACAGGAACTGACTGGGTTTTGTAGCACAACTCCTGGGTTTACCTTCTAAATTGTGTTGGCTGGTTACTTTAGTTTCAATGTAAATAGTAAAAATTAATTGATTTACACTAAGGAAGTGACTATTGTAATCAACGCCCAATGTAATTAGGTCGGGGTTACGGTTAAAATACGTGCGAGGAATATAGCAATATGCATTTTGGGCTGCACATATTACGTGTGGTCAACATGAATTGCCATCACTTTTTGTGCTTGCTCTCACATTTTTACATGTGGATAACATCAGCCTTACAATGAAGTGATTTAAAAGATTTGTATTAATCGCTCAGCTAAAAGTTCAGCATCAGGGGTGAGAAGACTCCTTTACCGTAACTACTGTTCCTAACTAGCCCTGTAATCCCTAGTTTACTCTTGCAACCTTCTTGAAGTCTTCATAGCATTGGAATAAAAAGTTTGCATCACTTTTTTCTGCACCAAGTGAAGCACAACTCTGCATTCCAACTTGATCCACTTCATATACTTGTAAAGCCCCATTCCTTGGGAGAATTAAGGGCAGAAAGATGCATTTCCTCTTCCTTGCTCCGGATTTTTGCTCTGGCATCATCGGAGTCTTCCACTAGAGTTCAGCCTTTTTTTGGAGTTTCTGTAAATTTGCTGAGAAGTTAACATAACTAGCAAAACATTTTTTGTAGCAAGACAGCATCCAGGAAATTGTAAAAATAATTAGGGTCAAAAACGCAATTATATATGAACGGTCATCAGTCTTTTATTGCTGCTGGTCTGCAGCATTTCCTCTGTGGTATACTATTTTACAACAGTCTATCGGGGGCAAAGAGGCTTTTTCTAGAGTTTAAAAGTGATTATGTGTAAAGACAACAGAGAGATTATTGGATCAAACAGAAGAAGTTGGAGGATTAGAGAGACTAATTAATGCTGGTAAAACTAGCTCAGCTTTTTCCTTCCTGTTCCAAAAAACGAAAACTAACTCAATTATTTAGTTTGGCTGCAGCGACACAAATGCAACCAATATTTAAGGAGAGCTTAGGGGCTCTCGAAGTCCAGTTTTTTTTGTTTTTGATCATTTAATAGAGTACTGATAAAATCCTTCCCACTGTGATGAGACTGCTTTTCCTAAGTTCAGTGTTTTTAGACTAATATCACATCTCCCATGAGGCATCAGTAAAACGGGGTGATGCATCTCAGCCTAAAGTGAAAACCAACTCTTTGTTTACTGTTGTTTGTTTGGTACATTGCGTTACCAGCCAACAGTGATACAAAACAAACATTATTACAATCCCACTAGAATAACTACCGTTGACGTATTTTGGTGATGTCAATAATCAAAGCACTGGATTGGCTGAATGCTGATTGGTTTCAGGTGCCACACAACTATATTTACTTGTCACTCAGCGACTAATCCGCTGAATATGTTCTGTTTTCTGTTCGGCACACAGGCCGTGATGACAGGTAACACTAAAGCTTCATTGGTGGAGCTAGAATATTAGAATCTCTGATTTGTAAAGATATGCAGGGAAGTTCTATTCAATTTATTGTCTTCAGAAATAGCCAATTAAGGTTGTTTAAAGATGCCACATAAGGATAAAAATTCAAAAAATAAATACGATTTTGCTCAATTTGTACCAGTATAATCAGCATAATCCAATTTATTCCAGATTAATTCAATAAAGGTAAATTGTTTTAATTGAAATTTAAGTCTAGCCTATAAAAGTGTCCAACATTTTACATCGTTGCAAACCTCTATTAAATGTACTCTGTTTGATCAGAATTTATAATTGCAAAAACTTATTTACACCCAGAGTTCAAAATGAAGGGTACTGTATTTAAAAGAACAGATATTAAAGCATTGAGTTTTTGCCTCACGCCATCAGGGTTAGCTGCTTCAAATCCCAGCTGTGGGCCTCTTTGTGTGGACTTTGCATGTTACTTCCATTCATGCGTGGGTTTACTCCTGACATCCTGGCTTCCTCCCACAGACCGAAAGCATGTGTTAGGTAATTGGTGATTTTAAATTGCTCTCTGGAGTGCATATTAGTGTGTAGTTGTTTGTGTGTTTGAAGCCCTTTTGGCGCCAGATGCTGACCGAGCCGGAGCAGAGCTCTGTATGTCTTTGCTGAACCCTCCTTCAGGTCCCTCGTCTGTCGTTTTGGGGCTACAAATGCAAAAGGGCACAGCTCTCTGCATGGAAGCGCTTTTCAAGACTGCAATAAAGCCTAAGTCAAGATTTCTGCTAATATTTTTAATGCGTTACATTGCAAATAAAGTTTAGAAATGTGTCCTTTTTCCCCAATCCTTGTTATATTTAACAAAGGAGTTTAGTTTTCTAGTTCTAAAGGCAAAAGGATACGCGGTCAAAAAACCAGATGAGGAAAAAAGTAAAACCCAAAGTCCAGAGCGGTGTTGTCTGGTCTGCAGGCGCTACCCTCCTCCCATTTCCTTGTTGCCCCTTTGCCTGCCCTCGCTGATTGAGTGACTGCAACACGCCCCTCACTTTCCCTTTCAGCCCCTGCTGCCCTGGTCAGAGCTGAGAAATTCATAAAAATAAAAAAATAAGCTACTTATTTAAAATGCCACCTTTTCTGTTGGTTTTGTTTCCATAGCAACCATTTTCATTTGTTTTTCGCCTCGGGGTGACAAACATGTCTGTGTAACGTTTGGGATTTTCTTAGCAACTGAGATTTTTTGCTAACCAAGCCCACATTCTTATTATGTTCAGATCATGTCTTTTTTATTTTTATTTTTTTTGTTCAGCTTGAATCATGCAAGAAATGTCTAAATCCAACATTTTTCCCAGGTAGCTTTCCAAAGATGCCAGATGAGATAGGAGGCAATAGATCGATAACCCAAGAAGGAGTTTAAATGTGTAGCTTGTGTTAAAGATGATTTTTTTTAATTCAAGATGGCGGTCTTTTCTTTCCAAAGTCAACAAAACTTTGATTGTGGTTTTAAGTTTAAGCTGGAGGTACAGTGTGTGTGTGAAGGTTTGTGAAGATCACCCGAACAAAAGTTTCCTTTTCCCATATTGTGCGTAAATGGGAAAATTGCACACATTGCCACAAGAACAGTAACCAAGCCATGGGTTCTTTGGCCATCCCATAATAATTTCAGAACGTTCTTTGTTTCTCCACGACATGTCCGTTTTGGTTTTGTCAGTAAATTTTGAATTTTCTTTTAAACCCAAAAAAGATTGACAATTTTTTACTGTTTCACCTGCTGTGGGTCATCTTTCATTTTGTTTTTAGGCGGTGTGTGTGTGTGTGTGTGTGTGTGTGTGTGTGTGTGTGTGTGTGTGTGTCATTTCCCATGTAAAAAATTCATTTTCACTAGTGTGCAAATCTTTTTAGGGACTTTTTAAGTATGTGGTGGGGGTGACCCACCACACATGTGGTCCCGGACAGCCATATAAAGAGGAGACGATACCATATGCTCGCACTTTATGAATGAAATGATCAAAATAAACACATGGAATGCTTCATTGTCTGGTTACTCTGTTCAAAGAAGCATAGAAACTGAAAGGCAGAGAGTAAAAATGCGCCTATACCTCCAAGCTCCATATCCTAGGAGAAAGGAGAAGGACAGCCACTGTTGAAAGTAATCTATGGGCTGTGGACAGGGTTTAATGGCGTGTTTGATTTGAAAAGTGAAAAGTAATGACGGACCGTCTTGGTCCTTGATATTTCATTTGAAGCACTGGCACGTATTTGCCTTTTAGGAATGAGATGAATGATTAAGTCACGAATTGGTGAGATCCATTAAAGTTATTGGATAACCACCCAGTTTTGAAGACACGCCTTTTGGAACAGATCTTTTCAACTACAATGACTGGAAACAGTTATCACTCAAACATTAATGCTACTCTTTGGACAGGTTTTGTCGAGAAAAACGTTTGACTGGGGTTTACAGATGCAGAGCACATTTCTTTCTCCCCAAAAGCTTTTTCTTTTTTTCTTTGCTATATTCCCTCCTGTCTGTGGTGGGAAGGAGACAAAAAAAAAAAAAGAACAATCGAGACTTTGAGAGAACATTAAAGATCCAACCCTCAGGTAAAAATCCCTGCTGGGCACAACTGTCAATCAAAACTCTTGTTGCACATCTCACTGAAGGGGAATTTCTGTGTGTGCAGATGGCATCGGTGATAAAAAAGATCACCCATTTATCCCCAGGTTGTGCTAAAAATGCCTAACAAGGTGTTGCGTTCCACACGGGGTACTGCTGTTCATCTGCTGCGTTTTATTAGAAAATAAAAGGACTAAAGAAGAAAAAGGAAATAGAAGAAAAAATAACTCCTCCTCAAAGCTTCTTCTATATCTTCAATTATTGTGACATTGTAGGTACTTTAAAAAGTGATGTAAGAAAATAGCCACAAATTGAAGGAAAATCAGAATGTATGCATTGAAAGTAAGTTAGTGTCCCATCAGTCTTATCACCAAACTTTGCAGCAATGAGTCAATAAATGCTTGAAAAACAATACAGAACCCATTTTATTTCTTCCTCTAAAATGTCACCTGAACTTTTCCCTAAAGTTGGACTCACCTGAGGATCTCAGAAACGTTACGGTTCAAGTATTAACATTATGCTATTGGGAGTATCGGTCAATACATACAAAACATGATAATGTAAAATGTTTTGTTCATAGATTGAAGTAAAGCTTCTTTTTTTTCCCTGCAGTGTACGCTACACCGCCTGCAAGTTCATCTCTTTGTTTTTTACCAACCCAGTTCATTAGCCGCTGTCATGTCTTCCTCCACACCACCAAGCAAAGGCTCCACCTCTTCTGCTCTGACCCCTGACCCTTCTCCGCCGAGCATCTTTCCCATCTCTGTGACCTCCCTTCACACCGGATATGTGATGTTTAGCATATGGTGTTCACACTGGACGAGCAGGGAGGGGCCTCTTCTTCTTTTTCTACTATTTAGTAACGCATGTCCGCCACTTTCAGTCGGAACAGGATTGGTGTGAAATGCTAAAGCAGTATAAATCTGTTGAATCTTGCTCCAGGCTTTTTCTTTCACGGCTCTATTCTGATCTATAAAAAATAAAACTTGGTGTCATGGAATTCCAGCCGGGCAAAAACTGCAATTCTTAATTTCTCCTCCATGATCAAGTTTCAAAAAGTAGGGACATCTGTGAATTAAAAGGGACGTCATCCATTCTGAGTCCCTTAAGGTCAAAGTTCAACCTGGTCCAGCTATCAACACGGGTTCAATGGCCACCTGTGTTGTCCGTAGAGCCCGAATACAGCTGTAGAAACTTGCATAGCGACGCGTGATCGCGAGGGTTTTGAACGCGAAAGCTCATAATGTGCATATGCGTGTTCACATCGACCTTTCATTGAAAGTGCTCACTTGAATGCTTCTTGTGGATGGTGGTGTGAAAGTAGCCTTACATCCAAATGTTGTTCCACCTCTCCTAGTGTAATCTGCTATGCACCACCCAGCATCTGTTCGCCCTCTGCTCCCATCACCTCCTGCTCTGCCCCGCCAACGTGGCGCTTCATCTCTTCTGCCTTGACCTCCAACCGTGTTCCATTTCTGTTACTGTGAGCTTCAACTTTTTACCTCCACCAGCAACTGGCTTTGGTTCCCTCCGTATCATTTGGGTCATTCTAATGTTTTTACGTTATTATTTTATTATTCCTTATAGAAGCAACAGCCAAATAGTTATTGTGCTCTCTCCTGTTGATCAATATGTTGCGTTTTCTAAAACGCCCAACCCCTCTACTGGAAAACACCACACAGGTTCACTGGGACCCCACACTTTGGTTCACCAGCGCAAGTACAGTAAAAGAAGGGCCAAGGAGGCCTCCATCCTCACACTGGTGTGAAAAACAGCTGGGTGTTAATTGATGGAAGACACTCCGAGGTGCTCGACCCAGCTGCTGCGGTGCTGCAGGGTTTAGCTATCTGCAGATTCCCAGGTTCCCCGGCCTGCTGTTTTCTATAGTTGGCTGCAACTCAGCAAAGTGAAGACAGACAGACAGACAGACAGAGAGTGGAACAGCGAAGCTGAATAAGATCCCCTAGAAAATAAAAATGAAATAACTTTGGAAGACATCATAAGTTATCAAAGTTGCTAGAATAGTCAGACGTTATAAAAGTCAAGCAGCATATAAGGAGGAAACTCCCAGACGCTTGTGCTGCTTGTCTACATTTTGAGCTCATGTTGTCTTACGAAAAGGGATATTTTGCAGTTTGATACGCGTCTTTCAGTGCTGAGAAGAGTGCACTTCACATTTAGAGAAGCATTTGGAAGGTAAGCACAGCTCCATAACTACGGTAATACCAGGTTAACACACACCAGCGGTCTCTTGAGCTTTTCAGAGCAATTTCTTTCTTTTAGAAGACAACACTTACCAAGTGTTGGATACGCAGCATCCAGAATTGTTTGGCTTCCTTTTCCTTTTTTTGCATTTAAACAGTCATTTCTGTCTATGCCTGGAACGGTTTGACAAGCAGCCCTCTGGTAGAAAATTCCCCCTGTCCATCCAGATACTTTTCTTCTGGAGACAATGGTGACTTTTAGGCAGTCTAGGGCGTCATGGCGGCGTTTTAGGACAATTCCGACACAATGCTCACTACTAAACGGCGAATATGACGTCACTGATTTCACAAAGTTAAAATCTAATTAATATGACTGTTTTGTGATAAATATTTATGAGTCCACTGTCTTTTGAAGATAAAAAAAAATAAAAAAAATACATTTAAATACATTTTTGGGGCAAAAATTGTTCTGATGCAATGCATTGTGGTCTATATTCGCAGATCTAGTAAGCATCGAAGCATCGATGCATACTGGTTTTTCACAGAGACTTCAGGGAAATTCCTAGGGCAGGTGATATGGTAATTGTAGATTCAGACAGCACTACAACGCTATATAGTGCACTTTAGGGGTTAGGGTGGGAAATCGGACACAGCCATTAACTTAGTAAGTGATCTACTCTCAGGATTCCTCCCATTTCTGCAAAAGTCCTGTTGTTTTTCATGCTGTTTCCATGCAGTTGCTCTCGTGACATATGGTGATGACTTCTGTCATCCTTACCCCATTTAAAAGCGCTACAAGAAACAGGCCTTAACACTTTAAGCCACCACAATTCAGCAATTGAGACATCAACCTGCCCGGGCAGCATGTCCTTTCTGCCCTTTTTTCGCCTTGACTTTTTACCAAAAGGCCTTGTTTGGGTTAATTTGGCGTGTCTGTTATGCAGACTGATTTTCCAGTGCCCTGCGGCTAGCTTACACTACACCCCTGCTGATGGGAAGGAGTTTTAGGTCTGCGTTCTTGACTGTTACCAATTTTTTTCATGTGAATGGATATCTGTAAAAGGAATAAATTATTCACAAACTGAAAAGAAACCCTTGAAGAATGCACTCAATTTAATGACTAGTAAAGCTTGAATAAATAACTTTTAATCCAAGCAAGTCTGACATTGTGGGAAATAAATGTGTCAAGAAGAAACTTTCTCAGTTGTGTAAATGTAGCCGATAATGTGGTCATGGCGACCTAACCTTGGTGAGTTTTTACATTGACTGTCCAACAGATCCCACATTTGATCCTCAAATCAAAGAGTTTTCTGTCTGTGGCTTCTTTTAACACCTCAGAGATTGATTGCTGAAGGACTGAGGAGGCAGACACGGTAACTAGAATCCAGTATCCCACAAACAAGAGCAGTAAATTTTAGCTCAATCGTTTGCTGATTAACGCTCCCACCTTCAGCCAGGCGGTGATGCCTCTTGTCCATTACTCTGTCCTGCAATCAGTTTTACTTAGAACAGAGAGGGAGTGCAAAAACAACCAAGAAACGCCGCTCATCGTCAATGTCCTTCCTGATCTTGTCTGGTTTTGTTCTTACGTAGCTCGCCTTACTCATCACTTCAGAAAGCTTGTTTTTGCAGAAACCAAACTTGAAAGAAAACAACCTTCCCAGGGTTTATTAAACGTTTAGAGGTCTCAAGATGGTTTCTTCATTTAAGGAAGGATTTAGGTTTTTCTTTCTGTAGTCATGAATTAGACGGTCCAGTGCTACTTCCAAAGCGCACTTTCACAGTTTTTATTTAAAAAGTGCAACTATTCTAAATTAGAAAAGAGTGTTGAAAGGCTTCTCTTTCTTTTTAAGACCAACTCAATATTTGAAATAAAGATATACCAGGGACTTAGGGAAGAACTGGAGAAAGTTTAAAATGTGAAGGTGGCTGTGCTGATCAGAGCACTCGAGGCAGCAACCCCCAAAAGGAGTTAAAGTGGATCCCTGGAAAACTTCAGATATCTCAGTCCAGAAAAGTGCAATAAAACGCCCCTCTCACAATCTGTGGGTGGTTTCTCACCCAAGAACGGGTCCTCTACCAGGGGCAGTATCTTAGCTGTTCCATCTGGACTGAGAGGTCTGAGGTCTTTCCAGGTATCTGTTGTAGCCACTCCTCCAGCTTGGGGGTTACTGCCCCGAGTGCTCCATTTACCACAGGCACCACTGTCACCTTCACTTTCCAGGCTTTCTCCAGTTCTTCTCTGAGTCCCTGGTATTTCTCCAGTTTCTCATGTTCCAGAATGCTCAGCAGAGTTTGTTAAACAAATAAAAATAAAAAAATACCCCAAAAACATGAAGTGGTAAATTCAAGAATTTGGTCTGCTTTTAAAAGTGTAAATGCCATTTTTAAATGCTCTATTTGCAAGAAAACTAATTTTCTCAATTGTAATGCCATATTTTGTGCTTGTTTTTGGTTATAACAGTCCAACACATACTGTGAACTGCACCTTTCAGTTGAATTCTGGCTTCAGAGTAAATGATCACCATGTTTCTACTTTAGCTTTTTTTATTTTTTTTTATTGTTTATTTCAAGCTATTAAATAAGAATAATACACAAAAACAATGCAATCATCAAATAGACATTCATACAATGATGGATCAAACTTAGGATAATTAGACATAAAGATAAATATTGCTTGAAAGGGAAAGACGTGAAGTCATATAATCCTAGTGATGTTCTACCGTAACCCTTTTACATGATTTATCATTATACGCTTCCTAGCTTTTATCAGACAGAATTAAGAAGCCTTTGGTAACAATAAAGCACACACAAGCAGCTTGGATATCCTCAAGAATCTTGTTAAGGTCTTCGTAGTCATGGTTTTTCTTAGGGGCCATGGTCAGCTCTCTTTTGTTGTTGTTGAGAAAATCAACTTTTAAGTCACTTGAAGATAGTTGTTGAGCCGCCGTGAGCCACACGCGTCCTTGCTGTAACCCGGAACCGGGTTACAGACTTGTAGGTTTCTTTTTGTTTTTTCTTAAGGCTCTTTGCAAGTGAAAAAATAAAGCCACCACATTTTTGTTGTTTCTTTTTGTCACTGAGACTTTTTTCCAAAACGTTATTGCTTCGTTTTTAGAGTCCAGTTGGAGTCTCTTAGTTGTCTTAGGCCTCAAGATAGAAACCGTTTTCTAACATGGGCCAGAGGCCCTAATGACTGATGAGGCTTCATGTATTATTTATGTATCACTTGTATGTATGTATGTATCACTTGTATGTATGTATGTATGTATGTATGTATGTATGTATGTATGTATGTATGTATGTATGTATGTATGTATGTATGTATGTATGTATGAATGTATGTGTGTATGTGTGTATGTGTGTATGTATGTATGTATGTATGTATGTATGTATCACTTAGCCTTAGACAGGCCAACATGACGAGCAACCGAAAGTGGATAAGTGAAGGGTTACTGGTGACAATGACGGGTTAAAGCCGAGTTTTCTCAAGATTGTCAATTAATTTACATTTGACTCTGTTGTGTCACCTGTCGTCAGGTGGATCGCCCTACTCTCTTTACTCATCCAACACTGAAAAGATGCCCCATGCCCCCTCCTTCCTAACTGAGTCCTTGTAAAGTGGAAGTTTTGTGTCACGACACACTTTTGAACCTCCACAATTAAACTTTCGTCGTCCAAAATGGCGGTATCTAAGATGTTAATGTTATCGTGTGAGAACACGATAACATTGTAACCCGGTTCCGGGTTACGGGCAGGGCGCGTGGCATGTCTCTCTGCATATACAACTATCTTCAAATTACTTAAAAAGTTGATTTTCTCCAAAAAAGAGAGCTGACCATGGCCCCTAAGAAAACCCAGGAATACGAAGACCTCAAAAAGACTCTTGATGATATTCAAGCTACGATGAAAAGCTTGTTATAGTTATAGTATAACGGGGTGGGATTATATAAGTTCGCTTCCTTCCACTCCCTTTCAAGCAATATTTATTAATATGTCTAATTATCATACATTTGATTAGTTACTGTATGAATGTACAACTGATGATTATTTTGCTTCGGTGTATTATTTCTACTTAATTGCTTGAAATAAACCATTTAAAAAAGAAACCATCACCATAAATATGACATTAAGTCTGATAAAGTTCCAAATCCAGGTTGAAGACCTGCCTGTTTGCAGCTGCATTTAATTAGTATGCAATAAAAAATGTATTTGCACTGTTACCTCAAGGTTTCTTTAAATTCAGTTCTTTTTTATATTTCTTTAAAAAAAAATTTTTAATAATCATACCTTTACCATTTCTTTCAATTGTTGTTTAATTGTTTTAATTAATTTTTATTTTTATTACTTGAAACATTATTTGTTTCAATTAATGTTTATTTAAAGCACTTAAATAAAAATAAAATAAATTAGAAAGAATTGGTAGGTAAAAACAATAAATAAAAAGTACAGTCTAGTGCTGTAAAAAAGAAAACTAAAGCTGGAAATTTACAAACTACAGATTAATTTCTCTGACCTTTTTTGCATCTCACTCTTGTGTACAGTAATTACTTATAACTTATCTAAAAAATGATTTAGATTTTTCTTTAACTTGTTACTGCTTTACTGGTGCAAAACCTAAATACATTAAAATCAAATAAAATAGCCTTAATTAATAACGGCAAAGCAATTAGTTACCAAGTTGTCAGATGCACAGCTTGACTACTTTGAAAATGGAGGCATTTCAGTAACTGCTCAATTTAACAAATCCAGTCTAGTGGCAAAACCTAAAGACGTAATTGGACCTTTTTCTTTGCACAACACATCAGAGAGATATTCTTTCAAGTCAGTTGCAGACAACTGGGATTTAATCTGTTGGAATGCAAAGACTTTGTTGAAAGACTTCTTTTTGATGGTCCAAACTTTAAGGATAAACTAATATTTGAAGTTTAATGTCTGTCAATATGACTAATTTTATGTTTAATAAGTACTCTATTAAGGTAAGCAAGACTAACTGAAAAAAGGAGAAGGAATTTATCCAACTTCTTTATGGTTGCTCCCATTAGGGGTCACCACAGTAAAATATCGGCCTCTTTCTAATAGTATCCTCGGTACTTTCCTTTTTGGTCCTCTGGTTAGCTCCATCCTCACAGAGATTATCATTATCCTTTCTCTCAAAGTGTCCAAACTATCTCAGTCTGCTTCCATCATTTTTCTCCATAATGTGTCCCTCTGATGGTTTTTATTCCTGATACATTTTAAAGTTTCCAGTATTGGAATGGGATGGATAGTGTTGTTTCCAACATCTGGCCAGTTTGTCCAGCCCTCAGATCAGATTCGATTATGCAAATACTTCTGGATTTTGCAATCATTTTATAAGCAATTCCCTCTTCACAAGTAATTAAAGAAAATGCTCTTTGAGGTTTTCTTGGATTAGTTTTTAATTCACACAGGCATGGAATGTATAAAATTGGAAGCAACGACTTTGTCTTTTAAAACTTGACACCTGAAATAAATTCAGTTCTGATGATAGTCCCCAGTGAGAACATTCAGACCTATACCATGGATTTTGGATGCCCTGCGATGGTCTGGTGTCCTGGCCATGGTGTACCCCGCCCTTGCCTGACAGTAGCTGGGACGGGCTCCAGCAACCCCATGACCCCAAAAGTCATAAAACAAGTTTGGAAAACAGATGTATGATCTTGGATCCTCTGGTAGGGATATTGATTCAAAGGGACTCAAGCAGTTTGAGATCATCTGTGTCTAATAGCCAGTTCATGGAACAATGGCACTCACCACTGGGGACAATTAGGTTTGCACACCTTACTTGGACCCATAGTATCCTTATGATGAAAATAAAACCTGATGATGAACCAACATTGCGCAACATGGAAGTCAATGGTCGACATTGCAACAATGTCCATGCCTTTACTGTGCCCCTATCAAATGTTGTCAAGCAACTTTATTCAAAGATCTACAGGGCTTTAATGTCTCTTACAGAGCAATGAAAACACTGCCTGATTACTTTCCTGTTACAGCAAAAAAAGATCCTTGCTCGTTACCTTTTCCTTCATCAATCATGTTTGCGTCATTTGCAGATGTAGTCACTTTTGCACAGCCATTCTGCCTCTACTACCCCAGTTTCACTTCACACAATATTCTAGCCTAATACTCCACACACAGATGCTGTTTGTCATCTCCACCATAATGTCTCAACACTTTCTGATTTCTGCCAGCAACAGTCTGGAGTGCAGATTTATTAGCAGGAGACAGATGGCCAAGCTGCGTAGGTAAAAGGTGGACAGACCAGAGGCATCAGAAGCATGAGTGTAAGCATGTTGGGAGACGGCAATCCCACCTGCTGCCATATAATAATCGGCAACAAGTTGTAAAAATTAGTTGCTATTTACAGTTGCTTTCTTGATGGCATCCAGTAGAAGTTGGTCAGTTAATTAGAGGTTTTGTGTTGGTACCTAATAATGTTTTGTTCTAGATCACAATATCAGGCATGAGCACAAAAACCTGCAAACACACATAACTCTGCTATGTTTATTTCTCAAACACATTTTCAGTGGATTTTGGGCTGTGCTAACTGAAATACTAAAACGGAGTCCAAAGCAAACTTTGCTTTTCAAAACTGTTTTTTTGTGTGCAAAACTAACCTTAGTTTAGAAAAGTTAGCCTAAACTCTTTTGCATGAAAAAGAGATAAACAAATGAATTGTTGTTGTTGACCTCTTGGCACTTCCCATCAGAATAACAGGGTAATCAATGGTTTTCATACATTTCTCCTGAATGACGTGGTCAGGAAACTCCATTAAGAAAACACACACATACATTTCCTCTCTGACAAACGCTCTGCATCTAAACAATAGAGCTGGGAAACAGAGTTAAATCTTAAAGTGGAGAACAATCTTAGGGGGATTTAGTTGGGTATTTGAAGCTTTGAGGCTTCTTCTCGCAGGAATCAGTTTTCAAGACACTGTTGTGAGAAAGCTTACAAATAAAAGTACAGTAAACAAAATAAAACTATGCAAGTTATGCGAAATTTATTGTGAGTTAAGACAAAACAGATGCGTGACCGTTTCTTTGAGAGGCACATTTGAATGCTGATTGTTATAGACTCAACACTTATTTTTTTATTATTATTATCTGTTTTCCTGCGGCATATAAAAGAAGCCCTGATTGTTGATTTCCTATATTGAGTCACATTTATACATCTCACAGAAAAAGACAGCTCTTGGGTATGTTTCTGATTTTTATCTTATGACATCCTCCACGCACAACTCATGATAGGAGTGTCATTTAGTGCACTTTATTGAGCAAAGCCAGAAAAAAAGCAGCCAAAAAGGGCTGATTGAAATAACTCTGGGTCACAACAGTTTTCACATGTTAGCTTGTAATGTCACTATGTAAAAGCAAATTTGGCCTAAAACAATGACACCAGCCATCGCATGTAATATGTAATATGTGAGACTAGCATGTTGGTCGGTGTAGAGACGGTGGCACTGTGTAAAAGACAGGAAGCGGAGCTGGAGGTAGCAGAGATGAAGATGCTGAACTTCTCTTTGGGAGTGACAAGGATGGATCAGGAATGAGAACATCAGAGGGAGAGCTCATGTCAGAGGTTCTGGAGATAAAGTGTCACGGTGCCTCTGTCTGCTCACCTCCCCCCCTCACAGCTCTGCTCTGCTGATTGGAACCAGCTGTCCTTCATCACCTCATCTTCTGCCAGACCTTCATAAGGGAGCGGCTCACCAGAATTCAACGCCAGTTCGTTTTACTCACTCCGGTGCTTAAGTCTGGCCTTTTAATATCTGCTAACCTAGTCAAGTTACCTTGCTCACCTCGCTTTTTGCTCACCTTCAGGTTCATCTTCCACTGGTCACGCTGGTTCCTCGTCCAGAGCTTATCTCCACTCTCCAAGCTGGTCCTGTTGTCCTCGGTGCTCACGCCTCGGCCCTCGTCGCTCCGCCGTCCTCGGCGTTCCGCTTCTCCTCAAGTTGGTTCCGCCGTCCTCGGCTTCCACGTTGCGCTCCTCAGGATCCACGGTCCATCGCATTCCTAGGAACTCTGTGAATTTCCCCTGGAAATAAAACTCTTATAAACTATTCTGGGTCGGAAGTTCCTTCTGGGTTTCAGCATCTGGGTCTGTCATGTCTACGACGCCCCTGACATAAAGTCAGAGAAGCCAGACAGAGATGGTTCAGACACGTCCAGAGGTGAAACGATGAATATATTGTAGAAGGATGATGAGTCTAGAGCTGCCAGGCAAGAGGGTGAAAGGAAAGAGGTTTATGGATGCAGTGAAAGAAGACGTGAAGGTATCCGGTGTTGGAGCAGAGGATGCCGAAGACGGCATTAGATGGAAAAGCTGATTTGCTGTGGCGACCCCTGGAGGGAAAAGCCGAACGGAAAAGAAGAAGATTGCATGTAATATTGTTTCTACAGTTAAATGTTTCGGTTATTTAGGCTCTAATTCAAGATCTTTCCTCATCACAGTGAAGATCACAAATCATTGAAGAAAAAAGGTTCAGAGCACTGTCTAGTGGGTCTAGATGACCCAACTCCCAATGTTAAAGTGCCTAGGATAGCACAAGGGTTAAACGGGGCCACATGGAGACAGAAGTACCACTGAAAACATGGGAATGATCTCGTCAACCTCATGAACCCGGACATGACCATCGACACAAATCAGCTGATTCTGAGAAAGGAAGCATTACATATATCTCTTTGGACAGATATGCAACACTTTACTGAGGTAAAGTCATTTAAGCACAAGGTTGGTTTTCTCTGCTTGAAAGAGAAGGGAACCTTTCAGACAAGCTTTTGGGAACTTAGAACTCCATCACCTATTGATGTAAACTGCCTGTTCAAAAACCTTTTTTTTAAATAAATACTGCCAGTTCATGAATATTTACTAATGTTTTAGAACTTTGAGACAAAAAGATTTTTTTAACAAGTTTTTTTTCCGATGGAAACCATTTATTTAGACTTTAACTGGGGCCATGTTTCTCTGAATATTTGTATTTGATATTTTTACTCATTTTACTAATTATCAACCGTTTGTTTGTGTAAAGTAAACCAAGCCGATTTACCAGAGGTCGCAGCTTTAACTTTAACTTAGTTTTAAATTGACTAAATTTTATTTGATCTGTGTTGGCTTCATTGAACTTTGTTGGGATTTTATAGCAGATTTTTTTTTCAAGTGAGTAACAACAGAATGCCTTCCACCTACAGCAGAAGAAAAAGGAAAGTGCATGTAAAAACATCAGTAAGGGCTGTGCAGATGCATTGCATTCTCAGTGTGTGAAACAATCCTCAAATATATTCAAACAACTCCTGCAGTATTTTTTGTCACACAAAAAAAGGCTTTGATCCCCCGTTAGCATCACATTAAATACCAACAGTCTGACTTTCCCAAGTTTTGTGATTCCTATAAATTATGCATAAAAGCTGCATTATTTCTGCACCACTTTAAAGAGCATCTCCCCTCATGATCACCCACCAAATTAGCTGTTGCCACTGGAATTCTAATGAGCCTGTTTGTTTGAGGTTTGTAAACTAAGCCATTGTGATGCAAATTTACATTTGCAACCGCTGCTCGGGACCAAAGAAGGTCTGAAATACCTGACAGATTTTCCCAATTAAAGTGCCAATGATTTGTTTATGGAATAATCCCAGCACACTGGCCCACTTCAAACACTGTAACGATATCAAGACATGGCAAGCTTTGATATGCTAATGTTGTGTAAGGGGATATAAAACAGTTTGATTCCCTTTGGCTCACCACATCATGCTGCAACAAAGATGCAGCTTAGTCTCATTTCTAACACAAAACACTCCATTAAATTCTATTTAACCACAGCTCTGGCGAGCCCGGTTGACAGTACCTCCCACACTAGAGCTGACAAATGCTTTAAACATCAGACTTTCCTGTGTGCTTTTGTGCACGCTTGTGTCATCTGCGCCCCATACCTTTTGGGTGTGAAAACTTAGCATTTCACAGCAACACACTGTTTTTTTATAGATAACATTTAGTCAGAGGCAGCACTAGTCAAAAATATGACCCTGCTAAAGACGATAAGATGTTGAATGTTTATGAAATGTGACGTTACCAAGTGTAGCTTTGTGACTTTGTAAGACAATTTTGTAGGTTTCAAAAAATTTTCTGTAGTAATTTTGTAACATTAGAAATTAAAATCTGACTTTAGCGTTATTCAGTAAATCTGGCATCTTTTTAACTTCATTGAAAAGTAAGAAAAAGTCACATTTTAATCAAATAAAAACATTAAATTCTTCACAACCTGCAGTCTGAAAGCTCAAACTCAATATCACATCTGAGTGGTTGAATATAGACAAAATGATCTGCAAGTTTTTGAAATGGTTTCTCACATTTTTTTAAATCTTTTGTTTAGATTTTTGTCACACTCAAATGTGAATAAAGTAAAGAAAAAAGAAAATTAACTTAAATTTTGCTGGAGGTAAATTAGATATTTATGTGTCTTGCAGCTTTACGCCAGTCAGGCAACATTGCAGAGTTTATCATGACTGCAAAAACTATTTGTTTTAAAAAATTACAAGTACATCCATCCATTCATTTTCTTAACCTGCTTCATTCCTTTTGGGGTCAGGGGGGTGCCTGAGCCTATACTAACAATTGGAAAGGGCGAAGGCGGGGTACACCCTGCACTGCTCGCTAACCCATTGCAAAGCTAAAACTTACCAGTGCCTTTTCATTCATTGATTGATCATTTTGAATTTAAAATCAGCTGTTAGAACTTTATAATACTAAAAGTTCACAAAGGATGCACCCATATTTAGCAATCTGTCTCACACATGAATGAGTTTGATCCTAAAGTCAAACTTTTGTGGCCGGTGTGACCATTTTCTTTGCCCAGATAAAATGTGCTAAATGAGCCTTTCCCTTGGCTGCATACAGAGGTAGGCAGAAATATGTTTCAGCAGACTCTAGTGCAGCGGTTCTAAAGTGATTGCTAAACGTGGCAATGCGTAATTCTCCAAAGCTGGGATATCAATTCCGTGAGACCCTGTCTCCTGTGTCAATTTGTTCAAAATGGCTCCGTGCTGAACACCAACCGCAAACTGCATCTTTCCCTACAAGACCGACCATGAAGGTAAATCTGAAGTATGCATTTATCTCTATCAGACTGCTCTTTATCTATGCCTTTTTTTTAGGCCAGGAAGCTCTTTGTCGTTCTTTGAAATAGCAGATGGTGTTCTAACAAAAAGTGAGCATTCCATTACATGCTGTATAGAATGTGTAAAACAGTAACATCTGGTCTATATTGGTAAGCACAGTGTAAGGGAGGGCTTTGAACAGGGTAATATATGTGCTGAGACGTTGTGTCTGAAGTAGGAACCCCCAAAGAGAACAAAACAATAGATAATTGGAACTAGAAGGTAGCTGGTTCAAAACCTTTGCATGAGTCACCACTGATTTTAGCTTTAATCAATAAGATGCACTTAAATACAACTCTGGAAAAGCTTCATCCACTGCTCAGCCAGCTATGAACTCTTTGTAAATATTACTTTGGAACTGAAGCAATGAATCGTCACTATTTTCTTTCTTACATCAGTGATGTTCAGCTATACTCCAGATGATAAGTGAGATTCCAACAACACGAAAGCATGGATCCATCCTGCCTTGTAGCAACAGTTCAGGCTGGTGGTGGTGATGTCATGGTGTGGGGGATATTTTTCTCAGCACGTTTTGGGCCCTTTAATACCCATTGAGCATGGTTCCAACACCACAGCCTACCTGAGTATACAGTAGATGCTGACCATGTCCATCCCTTTGTGACCACAGTACCATCTTCTGATGCTACTTCCAGCAAGATAACACGCAATGTCATCAAGCTGAAATCATCTCAGACTGGTTTCTAGAACATGACAATGAGTTCTCTGGACTCAAATTGTCTCCACAGTCACCAGAACCCAACAGAGAACCTTTGGATGTGGCGGAACGGGAGATCGACATCATGGATGTGCAGCCAACAAATCTGCAGCAACTGTGTGATGATGTCATGTCAACATGGACCAAACAGAGGAATGCTTCCAGAATTTTGTGTTAATCTATGCCACCACGGATTAAGGCAGTTCTAATGGCCAAAAAGCAGATTTTTCATCTTTTGTGTATTTTATATGACATTTTTTTGAAGATGCAATCCAAGCAGAGAGGACGCATGACTGATCCTTCATTATGTGTTGAGGCTGCCTGCAGCTGCAATGACAGCCGACTCACATCATCATCCTGAATTCTGCCCTCATCTAAAACAGTGTCCTCCAGATTCTGAGTGACTACCTGTTGCTGGTAAACAACAGCAAGCAGAACAAGACAGCAGAAACTCTCCAGGACTAGGATTATGCTGGACTAAGAGACATTCCAGGGCCGGCAGACAGTCTTTGTGGCATTAGACTTTATCCAGCAACTTTTTCCAATCTGCTGTCTTTGCCCCGTATTTATTGTATTTAGTATAATTGGCTTTTATCAACACTGAATTTTTTTAAAAATATTTAAAAAGAATAATAATAAAGTGAGGTTAATGAGCTTATAATTAATTGTGCCTGAAACTTTAGTCTCATATATTAAGTGAAAACTTTCTTGAACTTTCTTACAGTCTTGGGTTTTGTTGGTTTTTTTATTTTTTATTTAGAGATCCTGTTATATCTTTTTTTTTTTTTATTCTATTCAGTTTTATTTCATCCAGGCTGTGGCAGAGAGGAGACTCCACAGTAAAAATGTGGGGAAAAATCAATGCCAATGACTTTTTTTTTAATATTTCATGAGTTTATCATCAGTTTTGATTTACTCCTTTTGGGTCCTAAAACATATCTTGATGCTTTGCTTTATATTGGTTTGGTGTCTCTTGAATTTTTCCTGTATTTCTTTTTTAAATGTAAAATAATAATTTCCCCAAAAAGGTCATAATTCAGCAATTGATGTTTCAAAAGCTTACACATTTTATGTTCATGTGGATTTGTGCTAAATCTGATTCTGTTTTTAAGCTGATTTAATAGTGTATTTTACACACTACAGGGTGCTCCTGATCGTCAATTACGGGTCTATTTTAAAACCTATGTCACATAAATAAGACGGACCAAACTATAAGGCACATTAATTGAGACAAAAGAGTCAGAGATAAGTCTGTCACTCAGTCAAACACCATTAACTGCATTCACAGTAACTAGGAACTGTTTGTGACACACTACATGATAGCCGAATTAGCGTAATCACAATAACCCCCAACTTTCTTTGCCACATGGGAAAAAAACAGACAATACCGTTAAATAAACTTTAGTGTGTCTACTCTAACTCCCAGCCTTGTTAGTAATGATATGCTCACCACGGGCTCAGACACGTGTGGTTATCGACGGCTTCCACTGACAAGACAACATAAGCACTTGTATGTGCACATTTCTTTCAGTGGATGTCCTAATATAAGGCAGGAACAAACCGGTGTGAACACCATATTCTAAAAGCGCATCCAAAACCCTTGAACGCACCACACATGTCCAATGTAGTAGTATGACACGAAAAGAAAGTACAGTCCAGCACGGCTACACATAGCCGCGTTAGCGTATTCACAGTAACACCCATCCTCGTTTGGAACTCATAAAAAGAATAAAAAACAGTCTGACATTTTGACAAAGTGCCGTCTACCTCTCAAAATCACTTCCACATCAGAAAACACAACAAAATGAATCTATATAAGGTGCTCTGGATTATAAGTCACATTAACATTTTTTAAAAAATGTGCACCGTGCAGAACAGAAAATACAATAAGAAAAAGTAAACTGTTGCCCGGCGCATGGTCCTTTTGTTCACTGGTTATTATTATAACGTTTCAAAACGTGAAACATAAAAACACAACTGCCTTTATAATGAATACAACCATGAGACAGATCAGAAAGAGTAAGTGACTGTGAGGGATACTGTCTGCACAACACCACGACTGTGACACCAAAGGTGACTTATGCATTACTTTGAGTCACACTCCATAGTGTGTGTGGGAGTGAGCTGCATCTGCTAATGCTCATGCAGAAAACAAAATGTGTCAGCCGAAAACCGCAAAATACCATCTTATTACAGTGAGAATTGATGTACAAATTCAGCTGTGTTTTTTAGGTTATTTTGATACATTTGTAACATAAAAAAACATCATAGTTTCATTTTTTGTTGTTAAAAGCTGTTAAAAACTTCTTTTTTTAAAAGGGAAAGCGTGGCTCTTTTACAATGAAATCACAAGATTTAAAAATGTAATTGAAAAGGTTATATAGTACAAACTGCTCACTTTGTAACTTGCCTGACATTCTGGCAGATTATTAAAAAAAATAAACTCACAACAACCCTTGCACAGTAATTATTGCCAAATTGGAAAAAGAACAAACAAAATCCAGAGTAATCCCCTCAGAAGAAAAAGGACCTCTAATCTGTTCCTCAAACCGGCTAATTGTTCATTTGGTTACATATCCGGGTAAACACAGAAGAGTTCAGTTCTCTCGCTGAATCAAGCGGTGCAAAAGCGTGGAATTACTCATTATTACACTCATTATTTCTGGAAACACTTAGGAAATTCAGCTACACCAGCAGCCACATTAAAAGAGATGAACCTCAAAAGTTTCAAGCTTCAGTATCAAGTTTTTTTTTTTTTTGTGCCCTTTGATGTAATCATTAGCGGTATAAACTCATACATCTTGAAAATGATGGTTTGAGTTGAAAGTCCCAATTAGAATAGCAAAGGGAGGTGGTTTCATGACATTCCATAGGTGATTCACTTATCGGAGCACTGAAGTGCAGAGCAACAAAAAAGGAAAAGTTTAGCCTCTTTGTTAGTGAAATAAGTTGGAATCAGTTTTTGGATATGAGCAGGGGATCCATTTGCTATCTTTTGCAATGGACATTTAGGGTATTAATGACAATTATGCCACGGTTGGGGTGAATACTCTATTCTGACTGGCTGCAGGGTTCCATTAAAAAGTGAAAATGGATACCTAAAAAAAGAAGTAATATAGCCTGAATGTTCTATATTATTGCACTGGTCTGAACCCTAGTTGATAACCGGAACAACAAAATCTTGGAACATTTGTTTGTTATTCCACACTAGATCACAGCAAGACCGTAGAAAAGATCTCCATTCTTCAAATGGTTCTACGATAGACATGCCAATATCTCAATGACATTTCACCATCAATTCTATTTCATTTTAAATGGTTGTTTGTCTTTTTTACCATATTGCTTGAAACAGAGGGAATAAGTGTTTATTATAATTTTATGATGAATTATTTTAAAATATTGTTATCAGAAAATATATTACCAAAAATATTGGCTCACCTGCCTTGACTCACATATGAACTGAAGTAGGTCCCATCTCCTTACTCTACACAGTTCATCAAGATATCCACCGCTTGCAGCTATCACAGCTTAAATTCTTTTAGGAAGGCTGTCTGGAGGATAAAGAGAGGCTTCATATGATTTTTGGACCATTCTTCCAAAAGGTCATTGGTGAGGTCACACACTGATGCTGGTGGAGAAGGCCTGGCTCTCAGTCTCCCCGCCTAATTCATCCCAAAGGTGTTCTATGGGGTTCAGGTCAGGACTCTGTGAGGGCCGGTCCAGTTCATCCACACCAGACTGTCATCCATGTCTGTATGGACCTTGCTTTGTGGTCTGGAGCACGGTCATGTTGGAAGAGGAAGGGGCCGCTCCAAACTGTTCCCACAAGGTTGGGACCATGGAATTGTCCAAAATGTTTTGGTCTCCAGAAGCATTCAGAGTTCCGCTCACTGGAACTAAGGGGCCATGCCCAAGTCCTGAAAAACAACCCCACACCATAATTCCTCTTCCACCAAATATCACACTCAGCACAATGCAGCCCCCAAATGTACCGCTCTCCTGCTACCTCCAAACCCAGACTCGTCCATCAGATTTCCAGATGGAAAAGCGAGTTTCATCCCTCCAAAGAAGGCGTCTCCACTGCTCTAGAGTCCAGTGGTGGCGTGCTTTACACCACTGCATCAATGTTTTGCATTGAATCCTGGTAAATGTGTGGCTTGGCAAAACAAAGGTGCAAGAGGTGAACTTTCTCTCAAATATTGAACATAATATTTAGCATATACACTGGCTGCAGCAGAGTGAGGTCAGCACTGGCTCAATGGTTAAGACAGACAGCACATCACTGTGCACCAAATAATCCGCTTATTATAAATGATAATTTCTGATGATGGATACCTCATTGGGTATTATCCCTTTACAACTCTTCCTCGCTGATTAAGGGTATCCATATGCATACTGTTATCACAACACTTGCACACAATTGCTAACAATGTGCTTTAAATTCCCCACTCTTCAACCCTTTTAAGTGCAGAGTGTTAGAGACCGGAGGTTGGGACCTGTAGAGTAGAGAATACTTACGAATCCCCATACGAGAAATTCAGTTGTCCGCTTAGCACACGATCACACATACCACACACTGTCAGCTCCATTGGTCTCTCCAGCTCCTGTCCGACTCGATAGACCTTGTTTTCCAAAGGACATGGAATCATTTTTAATAAACTTAACATGTCAAACACATCAATATGCTCTTAGGTTTAACTTGTAACCACTAACCAGCAATAAACATAAAAACATTCTTAATTCATTATTAGTCCATACCGTTGTGTCTTTGGTCTTGTTTCTGGAGCTGGAGTGGAATCGACCCAACAGATTCAGGTGTGAGCTTTTTCAGTGATGAATGAGATTGAGTTAGGTGTTTGTTTGTTGTTGACATGGGCATGTTAAGCCCGGGTGGAGACATTCCCAATCGCTGAGATGTTGAACATGACACACAGAAGGAAGCATAAAATAAATTATACTAAAAATAACACCAAAAAAATAACATAAACAATAAAAACAAGTGTTTATTCTTTCAGTATAAGTCATACATTTGTTCACACTAGCTGGTTTAAATGCTGAATATGAAAAAATGGGCTCAACACGCTGCATGCTTCTTTCATAGATATTTTAGAAAAGGAGCATTTCTTTTTTTTTTCTTTTGAGGGTTGAAAAAAATATTTCCCGGTCTTAAAAGGAAAGCGGCCAGACTTCAAACAACCCGAATAGTTTGTAGTCATTCTTTTTTAAAAAGCTCATGGGTTGGAAAGGAATACACTAAAGAAAGATGAGAATTTGCATAATGAAGCTCTAAATGAATGAATTCATGAGATGTAGGTTGTACAACATACATCATATGAAATTTATGATAAAAGTTTGGTTTTATTGCAGTTTCTTTATTTCACGAAAGAGTTCCAACAGTATTCTGGCTGGCATAATCTCCACATGTGGTGTTATTTTTCCATGATATAGTTACCATGTAAAACAAAAAAAGAAGTAAAATAGATCAGTGAATGAAATAAATGGTTACAGATTCATGAGCGCCATGGCGATGTGCATTTGTACAAGCCCGCGGTTGCTCAGGCTTACTGGTTACCAAAAAACTAAACTCAACTTAAACTAATGAAGTGACAAATTATCTCTGCTGAATGAAATGTCGATTTCAGTAATATTAGCATTTTGTTGCCTCTAATAAATCTTAAAATAAATAAATCTGTACATTTACCAATTTGTGAATGATTGTGTGCTAATGGGCTGATATACATGCTTGAATCTTGCCTGAATACCATAATGTTGCCACAACACAGCAAATGACAAAAAGGGTTATGTCTTATTAAAGATGTTGTATCATAATCCTGCTTGTTTACCTTACATAAGAATTTAGTATTTAGAACCAAAGTTATGATTAGCTAGGAACAGGTTTCAATACAGACGAGTCATTACTAAAACATATGCAGTAGATCGTTTTTAGAGCAAGTTAGATTCTTTTCAGTTGTGTGGTATCCCACATTGACATGCAGTAGGATTTAGAAATATTAGTCTTTATTCACTGAATATTCATATTATATAGTCTTTTTCAATATCCCCATCTTACTTTGTACTTTTTTTTATTGTTTTTAAGTTGTATTTTTAAATGTAAACACATTTATATTTTAAACTAAATAAAATCTTTATATAATAAACAATAATTATCATGAAATGTGTGGGGGAGGTATGTGGCACATTTTTAATGTAGACTAATGGTTAGAGTTAGGAAAAGTATACAGGTTAGGATTAGGGTTATTAATAAAATCAAAAGTCAAGTCAGCTTTATTGTCAAATGTACTGCATCCATAAAGACATACAGCACAGATGAAATTCCTTCCTCTCACCCCACAGTGCAGCAGCATATAAAAATAAAAATAAACGACTTAAAAATAGATAAAAAGACGCAATAATAAGAAGAAGAATAATAATAGTAGTAGTCTAAACAGTGCAGAGAGCAATGAGGTGGTTAAAGTGGCAGTTTAAAGTGACAACAGTGCTGAGAACAGTAAGGGATGTGTTAGTGATGGTAGTCTTTGGTGAAAGTGGTGATCTGAACTGTTGTGAAAGCTGTGTGGGCTAGTAGGACGGAGAGTGGAGGGGCCAGGAGGGGGAGGGCAGGAGGAGCTGATGTCCTTATCACTCATGGAGGAAATCGTCCTGAGTCTGCTGGTTCTGGCCTGCAGACTTTGCAGCCTCCTGATGCAGTGGCAGCAGGTTGAAGTGTCTCTGGGATGGGTGTGAGGGGTCCCCTGCAATCCTGATGGCTTTGCGGTGAGGCGGGAGCGGTAAATGTCCCGAGAGGCCAGTAAGAGGGACACCAACCATCTTCTCAGCTGTTCTCACAATGTGCTGCAGAGTTTTTCCGCAGGACGCATTGCAGGTCTGCATCACACGGTGATGGCTGGTCAGGATGCTCTGTAGAAGGTCTGCATGATGGGGGAGAGCTCTGGCCCTCTTCAGCTTATGGAGGAAGTACAGGCGTTGTTGGGCTTTCTTATGCAGTGATGCAGTGTTGGTTCCAGGACAGGTCGTCGGAGATGTGCACCCCAGGAACTTGGTGCAGCCTACCCTTTCCACAGCAGCACCATTGACCATCAGTGTGTGGGGCGGGGGTGGGAGTTCTCCCAGAAGTCCACAACCATCTCCTTGTCTTCTCTCCACATTCAGGTGGGAGATTATTGTCTTTGCACCACATGGTCAGTCTCCTGTCTGAAGAAGGTCTCATCACTGTTGCTGATGAGACCCACCACTGTTGTGTCATCCCATGAAACTTGATGAAGAGGTTGGAGCTTGATGTCAGTGCAGCCTGAGTCAGCAGAGTGAAGAAGGGGCTCAGCACACATCCTGGGGGGACCCCTGTGTTAATTGTAATGGTGCTGGAGGTGTTGCTGCCGCATTACCTAACTGCCTGTGGTCTCCTGTCAGAAAGTCCAGCAGCCAGTTACACAGGAGGTGTTGAGTCCAGCTGGTCTAGTCAGGATGAGCTGCTGGGGGATGACGGTATTGAAGGCGGAGCTGAAGTCAATGAATAGCATTCTGACATGAGAGTCTTTTGTTTCCAGGTGAGTGAGGGCTGAGTGGAGGGCTGTTGAGATGGCATCATCGGTCGAACGGCTAGACCGATGTGCAAACTGGTAGGGGTCCAGAGTGGGGGGGAGGGTAGACTTGATGTGCTGCATGACCAGCCGCTCAAAGCACTTCATGAGAATGGGGGTGAGGGCGATCGGGCGGTAGTCATTGTAGCAGGAGGGAGAGGACTTCTTTGGGACCGGGATGATGGTGGTGGCTTTGAAGCACGAGGGGACAACAGCCTGGCTCAGGAGAGGTTGAAGATGTCGTGATGACATCTGTCAGCTCATCAGCACAGTTCCTCGGGACACAGCCAGGAATGTTGTCAGGTCCTGGGGCTCTCTGTGGCTTAATCCTTCCCAGTGAGCGCCTCACGCTGTCACGTGTAGCATCAGCACTAGGTCACTGGGACGGGGAGGAGTCTTCTGTGCCGGGATGCTGTTGTCTGCCTCAAAGCGGGCAAAGAAGGCATTTAGCTGGTCCAGCAGAGGGGGTAGAGTAGTCGCAGGCCTGTGGGGCGGGCTTGTAATCCGTGATGGTCTGGATGCCCCGCCACAGGTTCCCGGTGTCACCACTGCCGCTGAATCGGTCAGCCACCTTCCTGGAGTGCTCTCTTGCCAGCCTGATGCCTCGGTGACAGGTTGGCCCCGCTGTTCTCAGACCAGTTTGGCTCCCAGCCTGAAGGCAGCGTTCCGTTCCTCCAGAGTCTGTGGACGTGCTCCGTCAGCCATGGCTTTTGGTTGGCTCCGGCGGGTTATGGTTTTGGTGACTGTGACATCGCCCATGCACTTCCTCATGGTGTGGAGCGACAGTCTCGTGTACTCCTGAGATCAGTGACACATAGGTGGCTGCTTGTTTGAATATACTCCAGTCAGTGGTGGCAAAGCAGTCCTGTAGAGCCTCAGTAGATCCCTCAGGCCACACCCGAACCACCTTTTCAGCTGGTCTGACGGCTTTCACCTTTGGCCTATGCTGGCATTAGTACGACAGTGGTGTGTGGTCTGAGGCGCCCAGGTGGGGAGGGGAAGGGCTTTGTAGGCTCCTTTGTGTGCGGTGTAAACATTGTCCAAGACGTTTTTACCTCTTGTGGGAAGTTGATATGTCCATGGATATGGAAACACGCCTCTTGGGGTTTGCATGGTTAAAGTCCTCGCCAGGATGAGGAAGGCATCAGGGTGTGCTGTCTGTTGCTCACTGAGGTGCTGTGTAGTTCATACAGAGCTCACTCCTGCTGGTGGTGGAGCTGGGAGGGATGTATGCTGCTACCAGCAGTATGGAGCTAAATTCTCTCGGCAGGTAGAATGGCCGGCATTTAACGATCATAAACTCAGCCAGGGGGGAGCAGTGTTGGTAGACCACTCTGGCATTCCGGCACCAAGCATCGCTGATGTAAACACACAGACCTCCACCGCGGGTCTTGCCCCTCGACGAGCATCCTGTCGGCCCGAAGCATGCTAACCCGCTAGCTGATGGCACAGCCGACGCTGTCCGGCAGCCACGTCGAAGACAAGACGCACTCACTCACAGTCTTGGACAATGTGCGGAGCAGGCGGATATGGTCCAGTTTATTGTCCAGAGATCGTACGCTGGATTGTTGGTATAGCTGGCCGGTGAGAATCAGTCATAGCCACCTAGCACGGATGCCTCCGCCGCTTCTCTTTTTGCTTCTCATGCAGCGCCTGTGCGCTCCTCTCTGTCCGAGCAGACCGCAGTCACGTAGTTCAGCCGGCAAGTTCTCAGAAAATGGTCCAAACAGGTTCTACCATGGCGCAGCAGGACTCACACGGAGTATGAGTACATTCTTTTCTAAAACTTCAATAAGTCCTGAAATCCAAAACATAAAGCCAAAAGAAAAACAAAACACCGGCGCTAGGGGGAGAGGCGTTGCAGCAAACATCGCGCCGCCAGTCAGTCAGTGAAAGATCGATGATCATGATGCTGCAAAACACGCCGCCAATCAAAGAAGCAAAACACTAAACTTCTGAATCCATTGTGGGGTCTGGCACTCGGTTAGTGTTGGGAAAGGCTAGTGTTGTGCATCTGCTTGTCTGCCCTGAGACATGTGAGCTCCTCTTTTTATGTATGCCAGCTATCTGGAATCTTGTCCATCCAATGGTAGAACCTTTGGTTGGTTTTGTTGACTGGTATTTGCTGTAAAGTCAGGGGAAATGTCCCCTGGATGAGTCTCAGCCATGCTCAGGATCCATTTGACTGTTTAACCACCCTTCCAACTCCTTAATGCCAAGTGTCGAACAGGGAGGAATTGGGCATCCTTTTTAGAGGTCTTGGTATGACCCGATTGTTGATTGGAAATCAGTACCTCCCAGCCTTGAGGGGAACACTCCACCACCAGGCCACAGAGCAGATGAAAGTCAACAATCCAGAGGATGGTGAAGAGTTTAACCTTCAAAGGTTGTTGAAAGCTGGTCTATACTAAAACAGCAAAAAAGCAGAAAAATGAACCATTTTCCAGAACATAGCCGACATATATACACATGCTGAAAGGACAGGGTTGTATGTTTGCGTTGTGGTTAGCGCTCTCACCTCACAGGGAGAAGCTTCTGGTTCGTATCCCGGCGGGAACATTTCTGTGTGGAGTTTTCCCGGGGGACTGCAGCTTCCTCCCACTTCCATGGGTGAATTGGTACCTCTAATTTGTCCCTAGGTGTGCATGTGAGTGAGTGTGTGACCTTGGTATAGGCTGGCGACCTGGGTGTACTCTGTCTTTGCCAAACCGTAGCTGGGTTGTCTCCAGCAGTCACAAGACCATGAAAGGAATTTGGCAAGATTGGATGGATGGATATGGTACCGTTTATTACTAAACACTAGCAGCCACAGATTTTAGTTGTGAGAACATAAGAAACTGCACAATACAAAATCACAATCCACATATTGACACTGAAAGCTACCTAAGGTAAGCCTGTGCTTGCCCTTGACCCCTGTTTGCTATGTGGAAGCTGTGAACAGTCCATGCCTACTGGACAAGATCACAAGTGCAAATGCAGAACAGTGTGAACTTTCTATGGTGTGAACCAGGTGTCCTTGAAAGAGTGTTGAATTCTTAAAATACCTCGCCTGTGCAAGTTCAGAAAATGAGGCAGCATTGACACTGGAACAGTAAACTGAACCAAACTTACTAAGTAGAAGAAAAAACTTTAGCTTCCAATCATTATGAAAATGAAACATGCTGGGGATGAAAATGGAGGGAAAAGAATTTCTTAGAATGTCAATGTCATAATTTCACAGAATTAAAATGAAAGGCAACTAGTAATAATTGAGGAAAACAAACAAAAAGAAGGTGTTCTGCAAGAGAATTTTTGGTCTGACGAAACCACACGGAGTTCTTTTGGGTGGAAAACAAGGAAAACATTTATCCTTCAGAAACTACAACTCCTGTTCTTCAGCAACACTTGTTTTCCAGATGGAAGGTTGCACCTCTTAATTATGCTGTCATGACCCTGTTGATGAACATTCCGGTTGAGTCATACATTTAGCCTCTTTTCTAACTGCATTGAACTATAATAAATGCAACAGACCATCAAATTGCATAAAATGCCTGCTTTGATGGTTGTTTTCCTGTTTGTAAAACAAATGACTAATAATTTGGACACTTTACCGTCTTACTCTCGGTGATGTCAGAGTTCCACAATGCTGATTAATTTGTGTTTCTAAAGAAAATAACAAATATTGGCAGGTTCATGGCATGTATCACACAGAGCAGCTTTGCTAGTCTGCAGAACTACAGATTATTGCTCAGAATCACTAGCATAACTTGAACATATTGCTTTAATCCTTTAACTTTAGCATCTCTATTTAGAGTAGAGGTTTTCCACCAACTCACCAGAGATCGAAGTGGTTCAAGACCACCTTTGTTCTAGTTGCCATTGCATTTGTATGACTTAGCAACAGATGTTTCAGTTCATGCGCTTGAATTTTATCTCGTGGTTGTAGTTTTACCTTTTTTATTAAAACCATTTAGCTGTCTATCAAAGTGGGTTTTGTTTGGGTATTTTGGGGAAACTGGAAACACTTACTTTGTTTTTCTCTCATTGAGTTTTGGTGTCTGTTTTGATTCATTGTCAAGAAGACGGATGCCTACTCTGCTTTGAGTGCAAAAAAGTGTCTTCATACAGAACTGTCCTGGAATAAAATACATATATATTCACATACATTGGTCAAAGACTAATTCATCCAACAATTATCAGTAAAAAACAGAATTTTGAGGAATGAATGTCCCACTCCATCTACTTTGATCTACTGTAAAAGCATTCCCAGTGGTCTTTAGTAAAGATGTTGCCATGTTTAGACACAATCAGAAAACCGTATTTTTTAGGACATAGTTTCTACAGAGCAGCAGGAGCTTAGAAATTCACCTCTGAGTTGTGGCGTGTCCACATGGAGTAAGTTCAGCTTGCCCACCCATTACCCATCTGTTTATTAATTTTTCTACTAGCGTAGCCCCTCACGACCTGGTGCAAGAAAAATAGTGAGCAATACTGGAGTTATTTAGCCGTAGAATTTTGGGCCAGATACCAACTTGGATGATGAAAACAAAGTCAGGCATGTATCTCTTTGTCTGCAATTGGACAACTTTTGCTACTAGAAATAGTATTTTTTTTGTCTGAGCCTGAAAAAGATTTGAACAAAGAAATACTATAAAACAATATTTTTTGACATTTTTTGAAAAATGCCACAAAGAACAGGTTAAAAACACTTGTGGGGCTTCAAACCGTTTAAAAAGAAAAACTTCTGTTCAAACATATAAATTCTACAACTGTTGTTATTTGACGTGCACAAATACACGCTTTTACGTAAGAGGGCACACATAAGCTCAGAAAGTATTCCTGGCCATCTCCCTCTTTTCATCAGGAAGATATTTCTCACCAGTTTAGTGAGCCTCTCCTCTTCCTTCTCTTGACTGTTGCTCTGCCCTTCATCAGTACCACAGTGTGACGCTCCTCTCGTGGTTTCCACTGCTCTTCTTCCACTGCCTGTTGCTGCATTAAACCCTAGAAACAGCCTGTCCTATAGAGCTAAATTATATTTACCTCCCCAGTCTGTGTGGTGGAAATCACAGGGGTTCGGGATTGTTGTTAAGTAAGTTTACAGCTGACATTGAGCAGTGCAGAGATGGCATTTTACCTTTGGAGTGCCACGCCTAGGGCCTGCTGAGTGATTCCACCGGCGCTTGCCATGTCAGAGTTTACCAAACTCTTTCAGTCAACCACAGCAGTAATGACACGGACAAACTAGCCCAAATTTGGGGGTCCATCATGTGCGTTTCAATGGTGTGAACAAGGTGCTTGATAAACAGTGTTGAACAACTGTAACACAGATTCTCCCAAACCCACTTTCAGGTGGCAGGGATGTGGGATTCCAACAAAGTCACTCTTGATTGGCGAGAGAGGTTGTCATAAAAACAATGACTCCGACCGATTCGGACCAATGGATATTTGTTATGGGTGATATCAAACTCAGTCCAGTTCTCATATCGTCAACAGAGGATTCCATGTTTTATTAGCTGTGGTAACATTACCCTTTTGTGTTTTCAACTTTTTTTTAAATCAACTTTGTCTATTGAGGCATCAAATGTTAGGGGAGAAAGACAGTTTCATTTCTTAATTTGTAAAATAATTTATAATTTATAAATGGTATAAACATGTTAAGGATATTTATGTTATAGTTCTTGGAAATTAGATGTCGTTGGTAATGTTTTAGCCTGTTATCTTTTTTAATTTTTGCTTTTCATTGACTTTATTGTTAGTTTTGGCATGATTATGCTGTCAATAACAAACGCATAAATCCTTTAAGACGCAGATACTTCACTTTCATTTTACAAAGGGCTGATTATCATAGCGCTTAATGTAATTGTTTACATGCAGTGAAAGCAAAGGATTTGATATTGCCTGCACATTGTCAAATTATATTTTACATTTTTGAAAAGACATATTTTTTATGATTACCTTTCTTTTTCTTTCATGACAAAAAACAAGATAAATTAAAAGAATACTTACTTGCTTTTAACAAAACATGCTTGTTTGCATGCTCGCACACTCCATCCGTTTAAGCGGACCAACAAACGGGTTAATTATTCAGTTTAGTAGACACAAAGGCCAAATCCGAATTCCTCCCCTAACCCTACATTTAGTCCTCCAAATGGAGAATTACACGAATTTGGACGTCACTCCCACTCAATGATGTCATCAATAGTCACGGGTCAGATACGTTATGCTTCTAGTGCTTGGAAACGCATAAAAAACATCGGTTCTATAACTTAAAAAAGGTAATTCTAGACAAAATCAGAATCAGAATCCTTTATTGTCATACGCACAGCTTTTACTCTGACATACAAAAAGTCATTTCGTACATTTAAATGTAAACTTCTGTGCATCAGAGCACACCAGTGAAGAAAGCACCTTGCAAGGAGAGCTAAGTATCCTTCGCCAATGGCAGGGTCAGCCCCCAAAATAATATTTCGGAGTATTGTAGGGTCTTTTGGAAGGATAGGGAGAAGCCGTAGGGGTAGGGGAAGAATTCAGATTCGGCCCAATAGTCTGAGTTTATCTAAATATTGGATCAACCATTTTATTTATTCCTGACCAGTAGTTCTTCTTGTCTATTTGAAGTCCATCACCTCTTTCATTGTCCATGACTTAAGGCCCGTACACACCGGGATGAATATTCGCCAGGCGTTATTCGCCAGCCGCTACACGCTTTGTGTTCACACCCAGGCGATTTTCACTGATCGATGAGCCTAACCAACATCACTTACTTGGACGCTAGATGGCGCTTTAATGGAACAGAAATACTCCTGTACACAAGGTGGCGCTATGCTAACTTTATGCTTCTTAAAGTCGCGCCACTCAGAAGAAGAGATGCTATTTACGCGATTGTCAGAATCAAACAAAGAAAACATGAATATTTGCCACCAGTAGCTCCACTTGGTGCTTGGTTCGATATTTTAGAATGGTCCGCTATTATTTCTTCTCGAGGAGTGTAGACGCTACTTGGCGTATATCTTCTTCGCTGGTATGTGTGCTCAGCAAGGCAGTTTTGTGTTTGAGCGCCTGTGTTGTGTTTTACTGTAACTTCAGAAGCTCCAGACACGTGTGCAGAAGCGCCATTCTCATTGGTCGAATAGATTTCGACGCTACGTACAGCCGGGAAAAAACGCAACCCGAGGCTTTTTTTTTTGACGCATTGACGCGTGGCGTTTTTTCGCCGGTGTGCACACTCACATTGGTGCCCTTGGTTTAGTCACGAGGCGCAAACGCCGCGGTAACGCCGGCGAAATTCGTCCCGGTGTGTACGGGCCTTCAGGCTGAAGGTAAATGTTAAAACTTGCAGAGACAGAAATGCAACAGCTCATTATGACTTTCAAAATTGAGTTCAACTCTGAGTGATCTATTAATCTAGTCTATGCCTCTGCCCATAGTCATTCATTTCATTAAGATGAAGAACAGCTACAGTTCCAATCATTTCATCTTATCGTGCCAATTCTTGGGGCCTATTTAATTCACGTTTTAGATTAACATTACCTTTATTATGAGTGCATTTAAGTGGGAGGCTGCCTTGTGTTTGTGTGGAGCTGCTTGAAAATGCCAATCCAACCTTCGAGCAAATACCTTATCCAGGTACAGCTCATCTCATTCAATTATAGCTTTGAGAGAATTCTGCAAATGCCACCTCAAATACGTATCCTAAGAGGGCATATCGAATTCTCGCCACACCACATGCCTTTAAAAGTAACAGAAAACTAAATTAAAGTATGTTCTCATACTCACACTCATATATGGTTCATTCTGGTTTTTGTTTACTGATGTGGAAGCAATTTTGAGATGATCACGGCGCTCTGTCAAAATGTCTTTTTCTGTACTAATTGCAAACAAGGTTCAGTGTTATTGTAAATATGCTAACGAGGCTAACCTGTAGCGGTGTTTTTATTCGGTTTTACTAACACTGTAGTCACAGTAATGTTTGTACTAGCGGTATCAGAGTGTTTTTTAAGTGTTTCAAGGTTGGGAGTAACATGTGTTGTGAAAGTGCTTACCTGTAGCGTGTTACAAATAAGTTCTACAGTTACTGTGAATAAAGTTAATAAAGTCTGACTGACTGACAGACTTATCTCTGACTCTCACAAAGATCAATGTGCATTATATATGACATAAGTTTGAAAATTGACCATTTATTGACAGTGTGTTTTATAATGCAGACAATACAGTAAACATAACATCATAAATGTTTTCCATGATGGCTTTCTTTTCCCCAATTTTTCTTATTAATTAAATTATCTGTTTTGACCAACACACTAATGCATGCATCAAAAATAATAAACATCTAAGTCCTCTATGGACAAACTATTGGTTTGCTAATTGGTTCACCCTGACCCCAGAACACCCCGTTCTTTTTTATTTTCCATATTCCACCAGCAATAGATCCTTTTTCTTTTCTACTTTATACAGGCTCAGCTCCTTTTTTTTTTTTTTTTTTTTTTTTTAACTTGTCCTGTCCAACAGCTACAGTCAGAGATGAGAGCTGAGGGCCTCTTTTGCAGGTTGACATATTTTACTTTTAACAAGAGGGGTTATTAATCTGCACGATCCAATAAGGTTCGACAACCTTTGTAATTGAGGCCAAACTTTATTAATTTCAAACATGTCTGAAAATCTTTGGTGTTGGACCGGACGGAAAAGGAAAGAAGGAAGAAGAGAGAGGGACGTTAGAGAGAGGGGGGGTAGGGGTGATAATAGAGGGAAGGATAAGACCACAGCAGCATAAAGCAACAAGTTTATTGGTTGTTAATCATTACGGTAAGGTTCAAATGTAAAAAAAAAGAAAAGGGCGAGCCTGTCCACACACACACTCAAATGTTATAAACACCCCTGTTAGTTGCAAAATGTCCACCTGTCGACATGTACACAAAACAGACAGTGTTCACACGCATACTTATGCCTAAAACCAACTAGTGTGAAATATTTCAGTCATTCAGTCATGCAAACTGTTAGTGCAAAGGTGAGCTAAAACCTGTGCTCAGGTGAGTGTTCTTCTAAAATGGATGGTGGAACGTGAAAAGAAGGAGGGAGAGTGCCCAGCCATCCCCAACCCAAGACCCCCACCACACCAGCAGCGGCAGCCGGAATCCCCCCAACGCCACACGGAACCGGCAGGGAACAACCGCCGCCCGGCGACCAAGCCCGCCACCAGGGCCAGCAGGCCGCCATGGGGGCCCCCAAAGCCAGAGAGTGGGGAGGCACCAGGGGACAGAGAGCGCCGCCCCAGCCCAACCAGGAGAGCAGTTCCCCCGCCGCGCCGGGAGAACCCAACGCAGGGCCCCACCGGAGAAGGACGCCCACAGCCCCAGACGAGCACCCCACCACCACCCAGGAGTTCCGGGCATCCCCAGCCCAACCCCAGGTACGAGGCAGAACCCCCCAAGAGAGACCCGCTCCGCACTCCAGGCAGCCACCCGCCCGGGCCACGGTTGGTCCAGGGAGGAGCGAGGCAGGGGCCCGCCGCCCCCGCCCAGGAGGGGGGAACCCCGGGGAAAAGAGGGCCCACAAGGTGTTAGGCCAGGCCCACTCAGGCTCGCCACAGTTGGAAATTTGGCAGGGCCCAATCCTCAGGAGCAAGGACCAGAACCCACCCCCAGGGACACGAACGCCCCCGGCTCAGATGTAATGTGAACCCCACCACCGCGCGGAGAGAGCACCGCCGGGCCCAGGAAGCCAGCACCGGGAGGCTGCCGCCGCGAGAAGGGGCCTGCACTTCACCAGGGAAGAGGCAGGGGACAGACGGTCCTAGTCCCACCTTCCTTGCAAATGTGTGTACGCATGTGTGTTTGAGAGAGGAGTGTGGTGCATGTGTGTGCTATGTTGGGATGTATATTGAGGGAGGGGGTGATGTACTAAGGGGGCAGAAAGAAATTGGCGGTAGGCACCGCGGGACATCTCCTGATTACTCACAGTGACGCCTCACCTCCCCACCAAGGGGCCCCAAATGTCTACAGGCAAAGAACATGGTAGGGGTGCTAGAGCACATCTGCTGCTTGCTGGCAGTGATGTCCAAGCACCCCCTACCAAGGGCCCTACATGCGAAGGTGCAAATAAACCGAAAGAGGGGGCCCACTCACACGGCAACCATAGGAGGGGGGCCACTGCCTAGTAACCTCAAGGCTCACTTCCAGGCTAAGCCCCACCCTCACCCTATTATGAGGTTATATGAGGAAGGGGGTAAGTTGGGGACAGGTGATGACTGTCCTCTCGGTGGTCAAACAGCCGTCCCTCTCTCTTCAAGGGGGCTAGGCCCACCAGCCCAGGGGCCCCACCTCTCGGAGGCGCCGACACCCAGGCCCAGCACCACCCCCTACACAGAGAGGAGCCAGAAAGCATGACTTCGAGTGCTTCCCAGGCTCCCCACCCCAAACGCCTCTAGAAGAGCTTCTGGTCAGGCCGACGGGATCGGCGGGGGCAGCCAACCGGCCGGGAAAACCGCCGTTGGCTGGAAAAGAGGTCAGTCTCTTTTGTAGTCATTCACCAACCACACTTTTGCTGTTGCCTGTGTAGTGTCTGCTGCAGTGTTGTAACTTCTCTAACACTCCCAACCTGAGAGGTTTATACCCAACAGCTAATCGAACACTGGGTGTATACAAGGTTTGAGCTAAGCATTCCTAAGCAACAGATCGAATGATTATATTTTTCTCTTTACGAGTAATAAATAAATCTGATTTTTCAATCAAAACAACACTTTGACTGTAAGATAAATACTATAGAAGAGATGCTATTTTTCATTCAAATTTTGAAGACATTATATATATATATATATATATATATATATATATATAGAGTATATATATATATATATATATATATATATATGAACGCTCTTCTTCAGCACTGCGCTTTCTGACCGAGAGTGTCTGAGGTCTTTCCAGGTATCTGTAGCCACTCCAGCCTGGGGGGTTACTGCCCTGAGTGCTCCAATTACCACAGGCACCAATGTCACCCTAATCCTCTCCAGGCTTTCCAGTTCTTCCTGGGATATTTCTCCAGTTTCTCTAGTTACTTTTCCTGATGTCTCACGCTGGCACTGCCACATCCACCACGGCTTTCTCTGTTCTTTATCCACCACTACAATGTCTGGTTGGTTCTCCATTACCATCCTATCAGTCTGGATCTGGAAGTCTCACAGGATCTTTGCCCTCTCATTCTCTACCACCTTCTGGAGTGTTTCCCATTTTGACCTTGGGTTTCCAGTCCATTCTGCACACATGTTTCCTGTATTATCTCCAGCCACTTGATTGTGGCGCCCAGGTATGCTTTACCTTACAGCATCTTACATCCTGCAGCAGGTGTTGGATTGTTTCCAGGCGCCCTTGCACAGCCTACACCTTGGGTCTTGTCTGCGTGGTAGATCCATTTCTATCGCCTGGTGCTCAGGCCGTTCCTGAGCTGCCAGGATGAGCGCTTCAGTGCTGTCCTGTAGGCCAGCCTTTTCCAGGACTTCTTGATATCAGCCACTTCAGTTATGGTCCGATGGTACATCCCATGCAGGGGTTTGTCTCATTGTATCTGTCCTCCAGCACTGATCCTCTGCTCTCCATTGTCTGGAGTACATTCACTGAGCACACTGTCAGTTGGCGCTCACTCAGCTGGTATTTGAGCCGTTGCAGCTTTCTCTTGCTGCCTGCACCAGGTTGCCATTTGCCTGTGGAATTCTGAGGTAAAGGTAACTGTCCCTATGTCTGCTATTGTTCCTTCTGGGAGTGAGACCTTCTGTGTGGACTACCTTGCTCTTCTTGTCACCATCCGCCGCATTTCTAGTCCGAATGGATGTCCCAATGTCAGTACTGTAGATCCTGTGGATCAGGGAGTCAATGTCACGCCGCTTCTTAGCATTTAAAGATATATATATATATATATATATATATATATATATATATATATATATATATATATATATATATATATATATATATATATATATATATATATATATCTTCATTTTATAATGAAGGTGACAGTGGTGGTTGTGGTAATTGGAGAATTTCGGGCAGTAACTCCCTAAGCTGAGGAGTGGCTACAACAGAGATACCTGGAAAGACCCCAGAAAATCTCAATCCAGAAAGCGCAGAAAGTTAGAATCAGCAAGATACTGGCGAGAACTCCTCAAGTTCCCAGGCTCTGGTAGAGGACCCAGTTTGAGTAAGAAACCACCACTAAAGGGTGAAAGGCACGCGATATATATATGATATATATATATATATATATATATATATATGTATGATGTGTGTGTGTGTGTGTGTGTGTTTGTGTACATTTTAACAAAGATCTATGATTTGAGGAATTACTTAAAAACTGATTTGATTAATTAAAATTTGTATCTTTTAAGATCAGAACAATTAAATCTTGATTAAGTAAAAAAAATGGTTTAATCTTCTTAATAAGAGATGATCTCTTCCTGCATAAGCAGGACAGTTTTGATGTAGACTCAACTGAATATCGCCATCAAAACGCCACACAGTTTTAATAATTCTTAAAAATATAAACCCTGAGGCTTTATCTTTGATAACCTAGAAAAAATCCTCAAAGAACAGTCTCCTACTCTTTTTCACATATTAACACTTGTTTTTATTAACATACACACTTTCAAATGACCCATACTTGTTTCTGTGATGCCTATCCATCACCACACAACTAGCAGGATATTCTTCCAACCCAGTGAATCAGCCAGCCTGAGTCACAGTGTGTGTCAGACCAGATAGACAGTTAAAAACATCTACAGGGTATGAAAGCCATTTACAGATGGACAGACTAGAGAATACATAAAAAGCAAGATACTTCATGCTTTTAAGCTGGACATTTAATTTAAACAGTTGGCTAACATCTGCAAATCGCTGAAACCGCTAGGTCAGGGGGGTCTTGGTGTTTCAGTTCTTAACCTTTGGCCAGACAATCTATTATCCCCAACAGCCCACTCACTGCAGCAGCTAACACATTTTAGAATAAGCTCCACAGAGTGTTACGCATGATAAACGCTGCACTAAACTGTGACATACTTCAAGAGATTTATTAAAAGCTACATTCTTTGTTTCAGTGCTACTAATTCTTTTATATTCTGACTTCAGGGCTCAATAAAAGATCAAGAGCATTGAGCGTAGTGTATCAAAAGTGAGCCTCCAGTGTATTCAAATTACACTAACATCTTAATATACTATAATCTGTGCAGAACATTTATATTTCAAAAATGAGAGTTTAAAATGACCCACATGCTAACTCCATTATGCCTCTCTATGAATGTATTGTTTCGGGCCAGTTCCTATGCACGATTCGTCTGGAAGGAGGGAATCTTGGCTTGTGCTTGTTGAAAATAACAATTGGCAGGAAAATGCTGCACTTTTCTTTGCTTTGGTGTTTCCTCAAGGGACAGCACCACACTAGCTTTGCTGCCTGTTGGAATTAGCTTGTGAACTGCTTTAGATTTGAGTCCACATATTGGAGTATGTCTGGTTTGTATCTGCATTTGCAACGCTATCCCATGCCAGTTTTATGTATGACTTGTAGCTGCAAAATGCATCATTTGTTTCGATTAATCTACCAGTTTTTATTTGTATGTATATTTATTTGTCTGCAAAAGAACATTAAAAGAGGATCCACTTGCACCTCATCCTACATGCTGGATACGGCCAGTTGGACCTATAAAGACAGAGACATAATAATATTTCATTTTCTGTTTTAACTTCTTCAAAGTTCAAACTTGAGCCAAAATCTGTCCAGTAATAAAAAGTGAGAAAAAACAAGTATCTGCAAAGATTTGTGTAATTTAGTCAACTGAACACATTGTGTAATGTACAGGAGACCCGGCATGAGGAGAGATTGATGGACAATGCCTTAGCTATTCCGACAGAGAACACCAAAAAGAAAAGAAAAATCCACAAAAGGTGAACTGTGTTAATCTTGTGTTCGTGTATTAACACTGCAGTGTTTTTAATGATTTTAAAGAAGGACAATTTTTACAGCAGGCAAAACGTCATCGGCAAGTGGTCAGAGCCGATCCTGTACAGAGCTTGTCAGGGTTTATTTATTAAAATATCATCATTAATTTATTGTACACAGAAAAACAAGCCATTAATTTTTGATTTTTGGTATATTGCCTAAAGCTCAGCTTCTGGAGTTGACACATATAACGCTTGAGAAATCTTGCTCTACACTGACTGTCTTGCAGACATCAATCCAGCTTGGAAAACGTTAACAAATCATTCTTTGACACCAAGTAATCTGATAATGCAAATTGCAAAACACAACTGTCATTGTGTTGCACAAACCAGGCTCAACTGGTACGCCTTGAAAACTTTGCTTGGTCTCAGGACAACATAACTGATGGTGGAGCTGGTTTGTGAGCAGAACTGTGGAAAAGACTATGCAAATAGCTTTAAGGGCTCCTTGTCGCCGTGGCAACGGAGAGGAAAGGTCATGTGCCGAGGGGCGCTAGTCCATGTGACTAGTGAGGCTGGAAGCTACTGGAAAAACAAAGAGGCCAGTACCTTGACGTAGTGCCAGGAATTAAACAAATGATTAGTATGCATGCAGGTTATATAAAATCTTTTTTGTTGTAGTTTGTCTTTGTAAGGCTAATTTGGGACTAAAATGAGCCCTTAAGATACTACGCTTATGTTTTTGTCAATTAATTTGTAGTCTATAGTAAAAAAGATAGTATTAAAGTGCAACAAGAAGGCATTATATTTTAACAAACTTTATATTGCATGGTTCATGGTTAATATTTTTTTTTTTTTTGGTAAACTGGCCCTAAAACTCCGTCGTATGTTTTGATTCCTTTTAGATAGAATTTTTTTTAATTAAAAGTAATACACTTGGACAGTGTACCTAAACACACACAAAAAAAGATTTAACTCATTATTATTCATTAACAAAAACAACATAAACAGGAGTCCATTTATAAAAGCTGGCATACGAAACAACACAAACAAAAGAATACAAACATGTATCAAAACTGGCTTATGAGATATTCTCCAGGGCACAAGTCTGTAGGAGTCATGTTGTGGTTTTATTTAACAAGAACAAAACAAAAATAAAAGAGATTATCATTAGGATCAGTGCAAGCAATCACTGACGTATTATTGTGGTGCATTCTAGCAAAGTGTTAGTATCTTTTGATTTATTTGCCATTTGACTGCATATGTCTGAAATCAAACATCCAGTGGGGTACAGTAATGTATATTGCTGCAGGCAACCCACAGGCTCTTTGACAGTTATACGACTTAATAGCTAATGTGCAGCAAAAGAGGATGTAGACAAAACTAGAAAAAAAAAAGGAGAGAGGTGGAGGAAGGTACAGACAGTGGCACATGATGAGAAGCCAGAAAGCTGGAGCACTTGGTGTCCTGGAAGAGAAACTATGTGGTAGTCAAGTCTCGACACATTTGTCACCCTTTTTTTATTTTCACTTTATTACCATCCCAGACCCAAGCCTGTGCCAGTTGGCACACGGTAATAATTTCCAGAAGGAAAAGCTATTTGAATTTTATTTATGATACAGGGAGGGCCTGTTGTGAGTAAACTCATTTTTTAAGATGCCATGTTCCCACTCCCTCTGTTTCATGTTCATGCCCTAACCCTAGATGATAATGGCGTATACTTATATAGCACTTTACCTCCGTGAAGGCCCAAGCGCCATACAACCCATTCACACATCCACACACTGGTGGCAGCTCAGCTGCCAAACACTGGCGTCACAAACCTTCCACCAGAGGCAAGGTGGGGTTCAGTGCCTTGCCCAAGGACACTGACATTTGGGCGGGCATGGTGAATATCAAACCTGCGATCTTCCAATCAGAGGTCGATCCTAAAAATCACCCGCCTCCACCTATATCCTCTCACTCACACCAACCATGTCCTCCTGCACTGCATCCATGAAGCTCCTCTTTGGTCATCCAAGTAGCTTCAACCCTGCCATCTTTCTACCATCATAATTCATTATAAATCATTTCAATCTGTTATTTTGCATTCATTCCAAAACATCGGGCATGATTGGTTCCTCTGATGGATGTATTCCTGATGATCCTCATCACTCCCTAAGAGAACCTCAAGATCTTCAGCTCTGCCACATCCACCTCTGCCTTCTGTGTCTAAACCAACAACATGGCTGCTCTCACCAGTCTTACTGTCATTAGGTCTTCCACTCTTATCACAAACCACACCTGAAACCTTCCTTCACCTGGAACAACCTCCTTCCAAACACTGTTCCACCTATCCAAAATTGCAGCCTTTTGTAGAACAAATGTACCTTTAGAAAAAGTAATCCGTCGGTGCTTTGAGAATCTTTCAGCCGTTCATAAACTAGATTTCTGGCGGCATTTGTGACAACTTTGATTAGACAGCATATCGTTGCATGATTTGGCATTTGCGTTATACTGCATGCTTCCAAAGAAAACAAACATTTCATAAGGACAGCAGCTTGAGTTGCATACGAGCACCATGGTGCACAATGATACAATAATGCAGGGGCTATGAATGAATGCAAAAACATAAAAGTAAAGATATGTTGTCAAAAAAAAGAGTGCCACCCAGGTCTTGTGTGTTACCTTTTTGTGAACACATGAAATAATGAATTCTTTCCCGAGTCCATTTTAAATCCATTAACAGAGTTCTTACTTTAAGCAGAGAGACCCATATCATCAATTTATTGAATTGTTTAATGCAATCATGCATAATGCAGGAGGATTAATTGAAAACGGCTGCAACAAGCAGTAACATTAAGAGAATACTTAGAATCAAAAGAGGCTTTGTTAAATGGTCTTTCAGTCTTGAGATACAACTAAATTAATTCAATGATGGTTGAGAGAGATACTTTTTAGGTAAACTGTACCTACTGAGAGACGTTCATGACTTTCTTTCCATTTCCTGTAGAAAGTGGAGGTCAAGTAGGAAAGTTAAGAAGAGAAAAGAGAGGGCATCTTGGTAGAAGAAAACTGCCTCTATTATATCAACTATCCATTAGTTGCTTCCACTCATCCCAGACCAGGTTGCAGGGGAAGCAATCCAAGGTAGGATGCCCAATAACTGGAAATCAAAGTGACATGATGGTTAGTCCTTGAGGATTCATTTACTTTTTAGATTTTTTTAAGTTTCCTCTAAAAACAATTAAAAAAAATAGTTTTTTTATTTTAATTTTAAAATAACAACCTTGGAAAATTAATTTTACCAGTTTTGTTTTGTTTGACAGAAAAAAAAAGATTGTATGAAATCCATCAATTAGGGATGGGATTAATCAACTGAATCAATGAATCCATTTATATTTCAAAGATCCAACCAGATTAATCTGTCTGTGGCAAGTTATATTATACTGATTTTGGAAAATACAATTTAGATTGAGGCACGCTAGGTTTGTTTTACTGTAACGTAAAAACAATTAAGTGCGTCACAGCTGACAACACACGTGATGATAGCAACACATGATCAGTCCATCATTCCAGTCTAACGTATGGAAACACTTTGAAAAAGTCATGTGACCATCCAGTGTCTAGAATGTTCTAAGAATGTTCTCGGATTCTTTGGATGGAAAAACAACAGTGGGCTGACCTTTAAGGAAGCAACATGTTAATGGATTTGACTTTCATTCTAGTTGACTTGTTTGTTTGGACACAGATTTCATTTCCACTTGATGATCTGGAAGCAATCCAAGAATCTGGAAAACTTTACCTGTGCTGTTCGGTACCAGGTGTTTCTGTCTGAGTCACACTGGTTGAAGCTTTAGTTAAAGATCAATTTTAGGACAGTGAATCGGATTGACTCATATATAATGAACCTATCATCAAATATGAAGCATATCATAAAACCACAGATGATGATATGAATCAATTGTTGTTAAAATTAACAAACATTTTCCTCCAATTTTCAGGTTATTCATGCTGGAATATATTTTTCGGGCCCTTTTGGAGCAATTTTTTTGGGTTGTAGTGGTTTTCGTTCAACCCAATTTATGCTTTTTACATTAGTTTTTTTTCTAATTTATTCATTCATTCAGAGTTAATATAACCCCGAAAAGAATTTGGGAAAAAGTTTGGGTAAAACCAATCCAACTTGGATTTTATTGAGTATGGAGTTTTTTGTGTGCAGACAACAAAACTATATTGATTTTTTAATATTTGGTAATTTATATATATATATATATATATATATATATATATATATATATATATATATATATATATATATATATATACATATATATATATATGCATAAAAAACTTGTCCCTTTCACCCTTCGTGGTGGAGCTTTCACCAAGCCTGGTCCTCTACCAGAGGCCTGGGATTGAGGTTCTAAGTAGTATCTTAGCTGTTCCTAGCACTGCGCTTTTCTGGATCGAGATGTCTGAGATCTTTCCAGGTATCTGTTGTAGCCACTCCTCCAGCTTGGGGGTTACTGCCCCGAGTGCTCCAATTACCACAGGCACCACTGTCACCTTCATTTTCCAGGTTTTCTCCAGTTCTTCTCTGAGTCCCTGGTATTTCTCCAGTTTCTCATGTTCCTTCTTCCTGATATTCCCATCGCTTGGCACTGCCACATCCACCACAATGGCTTTCTTCCGTTCTTTATCCACCACTACAATGTCTGGTTGGTTCGCCATTACCATCCTATCAGTCTGGATCTGGAAGTCCCATGTGATTTTGGGCTCATTCTCTCTACCACCTCGGGGTAGCTTCCTATTTTGACCTGGGGTTTCCAGTCCATATCTCTGCACACTACGTTCCTGCATTATCTCCAGCCACTTCAATGTGGCGCTCCATGCATGCTTTTCTTTACCTGCTGTGCATCTTACATCCTGCAGTTATGCTGATTGTTTCAGGCTTTGCACAGCCTACACCTTGGTCTTGTCTGGTGTGGTAGATCTGAGCTCTATTGCTCTGGTGCTCAGGGCTTGTTCCTGAGCTGCCAGGATGAAAGGGGGCCTCAGTGCTGTCCTGTAGGCCAGCCCTCAGCTACGGTAGGACTTGATATCAGCCACTTCAGTTATAGTCCGGTGGTACATCCCATGCAGGGCTTGTCCTCCCATGAGGATCTGTCCTCCAGCACTGTATCCTCTGCTCTCCATTGCCTGAGACATTCACTGAGCACACTGTCATTGGAGCCTGAGCTTGATGTACCATGCATCTTGGATGTTTCATCCTGGATAGTGCTTCTACGCCACTAGTCCTCGGCCCCTCTCCTTATGTGCTAGCATACAGTCTCAGGGTGCTGGATTTGGGGGTGGAACCTCCATGCATGGTGAGGAGCTGTGGTCTTAACATCCGTATTCGTACCTCTTCCTTTGGCCATCTTATTATTCCTGCAGGGTATCTGATAACCGGTAAGTAAGTGAGCTGCTTATTGCTCCTAAACTATTTTTTGCCATTGAGTCATTTCAGGACTTGCCTTACCCTGATATGTATTTAGCTGGGTTGCAGCTTCTTGTTGCCTGCTCCAGGCTGCCATTTGCCTGTGGAATTTCGAGGTATATATATATATATATATATATATATATATATATATATATATATATATATAAAATAAAATACTTCTGTAATTTCCATTTTTTTGTTTCTGTTGTAAAACTCTGACATGATTTTAAAGAAGACATAAGCACTGATGTAGCACTGCTGAATACTTTTCCTATGTTGCTGCAATTTATTCTTATTTTATTTGCCTGAAAAATTTTGGGAACGTTACTTTTTTCTCCATTGCTAAAATGAAAAAAATTATCAAAAAAACCATCAAGTTTTTTTTTTTTTAAACAAAGACTTGTGGGACACAAGATGAAAAAAAGTTGATTTTGGTTGATTTTGTTCAATTCTGTTTACCCTAAAAACAATACTTTTTGTTTCTATTTGTGTTGTTAAAAAGAAGTTTGAAATGTAAAAAAGTTCATGTACCTTTAAGGCAGTTTTTTTTTATATTTGTATTTATCCCTTGTGCTATCTTATGGGGTCTAGATGACCCCCCCCCCCTTCCATTGACGTGTTCTCCCTACCATGACAAAGGTGGAAAAGGTGGAAAGATTTCATGTAATCCATGGACACCAGTGAAGATCACAAATCATTGAAGAAAAAAAGTTCAGCGCACTGTCTAGTGCAGTGGTTCCCAAACTGGGGGGGGGGCAGAGGTATTGCAGGGGGGGTGCCGTGGAGTTTATAAACAGAGGATTTGTATGTTTGTGTCAGTGTGGGGGGGCTAGAAAATATTCTAATCTAACGTCTGCCGCCCATTGTAATTCACAGCCACACCTTCCCACACCTGCTGACAAACAGGAAAGAAAGTTTGCCATTTCATGACAAAATGTTAAATTTTTACCAAAAAGCTGTTTTTATTTAAGCTTAATTGCCCAGAGAGGAAAAAAAACAACAAAAAAGGAATTTTACAATAAATTAGCATTAAATCCTGTGCTTTGACATAAATACCCGCTTACTTCTGTGACTTGCAAAAAACTGGATGATCATGCAAAAGACGGCTGCTACGGCACTGGATCAGAAGGGGTGACAGCTTTTTCCACATTGATGTAACTTTAACAACCTGACAGAGCTAATCAGAAAAAAACAAAACCAACAAAAAGGGATTATTTCCATCTTTTTAATAACAGGCAGACATGGAGCATGGATTTGAATAAAACTGCAGAATTGTTGTTTTAATAGTCTGGGATCCAACAATGAGACAGTAACATGTTGATGATATTCAACACAGGATGTGACTACAAGGAAAACTGTGTCAAAAATAATTGGAGAGTTTAAGAGCTTTAATCAGGAGAAACAATGGGCTTCATCACAGAGAAGGGATCGTGATTACAATTGATTAATTTGCAAGATAGAGAGCGCTTCTGCATTGCATTTTGGGGTCAATTGTGATAGCTATTAGCTGGCGGAAAAACAAACTGCAGAAGTGACAAAATGTGTGTTTGTGTGGTTATTCGGCCTTTGATATTGTTATTATTACATTTAAATTCTGAAATGTAAAAACAGAAGTCATGATTTATGAGAGGCTTTGAGCTCATGAACATAAAAACATTGGATGGATGGTTCTAAACCATAAAAAAATATAATAAGATTAAAAAAACACATCTGCTGTGAGACAAGCACATTGACCAGAGTTTATTCCAGCCAACAGATCATAAAGTGGTGGTTGGATGAAACTAAAACCTTTTACAGAGATCTCCAAGAGATCCACAGACGTCTCCCAACCCTACTACCCTATTATGCAAAAAAGCTCTGATAAAATCAAAAGAGCAAATTCAGAATCAAAGAGCTCTGATGAGCTAGAGTGAATGAGAAGTTATTATTAGTGATGGGTCCGGCAACAACCCGTGTCAAAGGTCAAAGACGATTTGTTGCTATTTTTATTGTTTTCTAGAAAGGCTGAATGTGTTTATGTTCGACAAAGCACAAAATCTGATTGAAATTCATGTTGGCCACATGTAATACTGCAGTCAAAGTGCACATTGGTGCATTGTCTGCACATATTTCTAACCCTAATCGTAACTGTAGCCCTAACCCCGCCCTAATTACGTGCAAATAGCCACTTCCTTCTAGAAATGTTACCTCATTAAAACCAATACGTTACCCTAAGTCAGGGGTGTCAAACTCATTTTCACTGAGGGCCACATCAGTATAGTGGCTGTCCTCCAAGGGCCAGATATAACTTCTACATGTAACTAAATGTAATGAAAAATAAATGTAACTACTCCTTAATGTTAAATAATTCATTTATTTATTTATTATAACTTTTTAGAGTGACAATTACATTTGCATAAAAAAGATATGTTTGCTTGTTACTCTAGCATAAATCCTTTTAAATTTGGTTCTGTCAGGTTAGGTTATATTGACAGCGTTTAAGTCCTAATGTATAGCTGCCCAATCCGATATTTCATGTCTGATTCCCCCTAGATATGAATAAATACACACCAATTTTTATTCTAAGAAATTAAAAACCTTTATGCTCTGGCGGGCAAAATAAAATGACATGGTGGGCCACATTTGGCCCGCGGGCCTTAAGTTTGACACATGTTGTCATGGTGCCTCTGTCAGTTCTCCTCCCCCTCCCTCTGTGCTCCACTCCTAACTCCACCAGGTGTTACCACTCACTACATCATGCCTCAGACCTACTTAAGGAGACCCAGCTCCAGCATTCAACGCCAGTTCGTTGCCCCCTTGTGGTGAATATACCTGGTCGTGTCAAGCTTTTGTTTGCTCTCTTGATCCTTTCTGTCACGCTAATCCTGTTTCCCTGTCCCAGGACTTCATTCTAAGAGTGTCACCTGAGTCGGATGTTACCACGAGCAGCTTCAGCATTCCCACAGAAATCCTGAGTACTACCTCGCTAGTACCTCCAGCAACGCCAAGAGTCTGCACACGTCAAGACCTTCCTCTTGCCAGACCCCCACACCGGAAAATAAAAACATTTCTCACCCCTCCACTTACCTGTGTGTTCCTTCCGGGTTCCCGCATCTGGGTCTGTCTCGCATCAGAATCATGACACATGTGCCCTAAATTCTTGACCCCTGTTCAATTTTCTCTTCTTCAAAAGGCCTATTTAAGTTTTTGTTCTATAGACTTGTTTTTATCTTTAATCATTTTCATGTTATCACCTTTTATTTTTCACGTTTGCCTTTCTTTGTTTTACATTGTAAGGAGCGGTTTAATCTTATTCCCTCTTTTTACTTTTATTAGAGTTGTATTTGTGTTTAAAGTTGAACTTTAAGGTTTAAGAGTTGTGGGTATAAATTTGAAGGCCATTTTAAGAATGCATTGTTTGTAAAAATTACATTTATTAAAAAAGGGATTCCGTGTTTGAAGTGAATCTTTCTTCTTGAATATGTGAAGGCTGAGCTGTTAGGATCCTTTGAAATTCTATTCAAATTTCTACTCAAGTTTTTATGTAGTTGTATACTGAGTTTGATTCTTAAAGAAAAAAAAAAGTGCATTGATGCCGTATGAAAGTGGGATGACTTTGACCCATGAAGAGAAAACAATGGGTTATTTAATGTCATACGACCTACAGAAGCTATTGACAATGGTAACGGCAGCTCCAAATGTGTGTTTTTGTTTTGTATTATTACATTAAAAAATAAATTTGTCAAAAGAGTAGTTTAATTAATTTAAGTGGATATAAGGTCATGTTTACACATTTGTTTTCATTTTAAAGGGAAGTTTTCAATATTCTTTTGCTTTCTTGTCCTTTTGATCGATGAGAAATAATTAATGAAATTAATTAACTTTTCCCTACAGACTAATTTTTAAACCAAAAAATAGAAATCTCAATGTCATGTAGATTGTTTCCATAAATCTTAAGAAATTAGATATTTTCTTAGTACAATTGCTAAATTACACCTACAATTATTTAGGGATGTTGTGAAAAATAATAGTTTTTTTTTCTATTCCTTCCATTGTTATCTAAATTATAGAAAGTAAAGGTGAAGTTAGTCAGGGGTTGTTTGGCATGACCCAGGACATGCTAGAGAGACTACGTCTCTCGGCTGGGAACGCCTCGGGGTCCCCCCCAGAGGAGCTGGGGGAAGTGCCCGGGGTGAGAGAAGTCTGGGCATCTTTGCTTGGACTGCTGCCCCCATGACCCAGTCCTGGATAAGCAGAGAAAGATGGATGGATGGATGGATGTTGTGAAAAATTCACTGGATGTCACATTCACAGTGTTTGTTTTACTTTACAGATTTTTGGGATAGGGAGTCAATTATAATGGAGTGACAGAGGCATCTCCTTTTGTGTTTTACACATATCATGGTCTCACTGTGTAGCGTGTGCTTTACGTATTGGGGCCAAAACCCCCAAATTTTAAAAGCTGAACCTCTTAAATGTGACGTCAGTGTCATCATTCTATGGTTATGAGAAGCAAATTTTGAAGTTCATCCTTCAAACAGCCATGAAGACACAGCATTGATTAACGGATGAGCGGCGCCACCTGGCTGTGGTGCCGTCAGGATGGTAGCAGGCAGTCAGATGTTGCAGATGATCAAAGTGTCATCAGCAGACTTTGCATCAACTCCAGCCCTTTGACCTGAATGCCAGACGACCTTTGCACGTGACTCCTCTGACACCAAAAAAAATCCAGTGAATGTTTGCAGTGGGCACAAGACCACGTGACCAGGACAAAGCAGCAATGGTCTGCCGTCCTGTTCACCTATGAGTGTCGGGTCACCGTGCACAGAAATGGTGGTGGTGAGCGTTGCTGGAGAAGGCGAGGTGAATGATACGATGAGGTCAACATTGGGCATCAGGGTTTATTTGAGGAGGTCTGGGCAGGTGTAACCCAAGTGGTGCTTGCTGGCTTTGTTTTGCCTGCCTTGCCCCTTTGTGTATTTTTCTCCTTCCTGGTCACTTTTTGTTTCCCGCGGCGTTGACGTCATTTAGTCACATTTACGGGCCTTTATTTCGTGACGTTACAGCATCACGTGACGCGGGGCGGCCAATCACGTACACTTATTAGGGTCCTGGGAATCAGTAGTGTTAGAATGAAGCGGTGGGAAAGCTAGATGAGAGTCAAAGCAAAGGGCCCCTTGTCCGGTCCAAACACGGAATACTTAACAAGTGATTTTGGCAAAATTTGGCCAGGTCCAAGATGGTGAGCTAGACCAGGGGTCGGCAACCCATCGTTTCGGAGCCACATGTGGCTCTTTCATCCATCTGTTGTGGCTCCCTGTGACTTTGGAAAATAATGAGTATTTTATAATAATTAAATTTTATTTTAGTTTTTCATTTTTCATGGCATTTCAAAGGCGCTGATGGCTCCGTACGAAGCGCGTGCCACGTAAAAAACAGCTTCGTAATGAGTTTGTATTTATCGGGCGAGACCTGCAGAGCTGATAGCAGGAAGAAACACGCGGGGCGGCTTCAATAAACACTCCGATCTTCTGCCGGGAACTTGACGTACCACGGGGCAGAGACCAACTCGCTGATGACAGACTGAGAGTTCGCGCCAGTGTTGCCAGATAGAGTCACAGTTTTCCAGCCCAAAAGTCATCTGAAAACCGCCAGACCCAGCCAAAAACCGCCCAACACAAGTTTTGATTATGTTTTTTTCCCGTACTGGACTGATAAAATGAAAAAAAATTCTAAATAAAAGATAGTTCAGACTAATAATAAAATGTGTACAATGTTGAATATTTCTTCAGCGGGCCGCCTTCTTCCATTCATTTGCTTAACCCGCTCTATCACCGCCATAACCTGCGACCGGCTCTTTCATTCTTGTGCGGCGCTGGAGCGACCTGACCACCGTATTTTGCGCTCTCTGTGTCGGACATACTGAGGAGCGCGGGGGAAACAACTCTCAGCTGCAGAGGATGTGAACAGGTGAACAGGTAGAGAGGAAAAGCAGGTAAACAGGCGGAGGAGGGGCTTTGGCTTCAAACTCTGACAGAGAGATGGAAACACGGGCGTCAGATTAAGACGCAGCTTTCACTGCGGGAGGTGAAGCAGAGACTTTCTCTGGGATGATTTTATGAACCCAAACATGGAAACATGATTACCAAGTAGAACTCTTCAAAATAATAATCCTGATCTCTCCACATTCTCAGTGTCTACCATGCATTGATAAACACATCGCTCCATGCAGCGATCAGACCAGAACCAGTAGCTCCTCCCACACGCAGTATCATCCTTTAAAGAACATAATGTGCATTTGCAGCGACGTATGCTTCAGACGATGTCCGATTGGCCAATCTACATGTCAATCAAGTCCCTTACTTCTCAGTGAGGATTTTGATTGGCTGGTGGATTTTAAAGAAGTACTTTTTTTTTTTTAATCTTTTCTGGCCCGCGATCTACACTCATGTCATTGAAGGTCGACCGGTAGATCGCGATCGACGTAATGAGCACCTTTGAATAATATATGCATAATATATATAATGATGTCAAAACGGGTTGTGGCTCCGAGTGCTTTCTTTTTTATTAGGGGCGGTCCCAAATGGCTCTTTGAGTAAAAAAGGTTGCCGACCCCTGAGCTAGACCCTGCAACTTGAACCTTCAGAAGAGCCGCATCCTCCCACCAGGCCGGTAGGGGGCTCTTAGTAGCCCAGTTAAAAAGACCTCTAACCCAACCCCACACCGTCGACTCAATGGACTACCATACAAATTGAATTCACACATCTCAGTGCACTTACTTTCCTCTGAACTGTGGGTGGGTTAGTTTTTGTTTGTTTTTTCCTGTGGTGCAACTAAAGATGCTGGAATCTATGACACGTTACATCGGTAATGCATTATGTGATTATGAAATCTTTAACCTTTGAGGAACTTCTGTATATATATATATATATGAATTGACATTTATTTTGTCTTATTGTCTTCTGGTCACTGGCCCATTTAGTTCTTTCTGTGACACAGTTGCTACACAGCCATCACCAGTCAACACACAAAAACCATTTGGTTATTGTAGATAGCAGTCACTGCACGTTATCACCTCAAAGACATCATAGAACCAGAACCATCATTGTCCCCCTATTCCACCAGCACACTCCCAACTATCTGTTCATGGCTGATAATGCTCCATCCACCACATTATGCCGGACTTATCACAACTCAACTTCAGATGCCCTTATATGGTCTGGCCAGCAATGTTTGCCAGCCTGAACCCCATAGAGCACGCGTGGGACCAGCTGAAGCAGAGACTGGATGATCGTACACCCCCAAGTGACCTGGCAGAAGTGCATGAGTCAACATGAGTCTAACGAGGAGAATGAGACATCGCTGTCATTGCAGCAAAAGGTGCAAATACCCACTATAGACATGGTCAATTTTTGTTATTTGGGGATATAGTTACTGTGTAAATTTTTACATTTGTTATAATTATTGACACCAAATAAAAGAAGCACTGATGTATCAATTTTCCTAAGTTATTGTGAGTTGTGTATTTAGATTTGTGTGTAAGATTATGGCAAAAAGAGAAAAGGGTCATTCTTTAAATATGAGAAAGTAATTAGATTATTGAATAAAATGAACAATATCCTATTTCTAAACATTTTCGGCAACAAGAACAACACAACTAAGTGACTAAATATGTCATGGTCACATTTTAAGTCCAAAGGTTTTTCTCGTGTCTCACCACTCATGATGCTAATGGTTGATAACATATGTGAGGAAGATACTCAAATATGAGGAGTTAGAAAAAGAATTTCACATTTACCCAAAAATACTAAATATTTAATTTTTGTCTAATTTTTCCTTCTTGTTCCAATCATCAATTTACTCTTATTTGGCTTCCAAAGAAGCAGCTTGTAAAGTACACTTGTCCCTCTATCCACAGCTATTTTTCAAGTACAGATTTTGAAGGAGAACTTGGATGGTGTCGGCACAAAACAGAAGGCCCGCTGACAAAGTTTCATATCATAAACACGGAGAATGTCTTTGTTTTCTGTCAAACTCAAAATGAGTTTGGCAGAATTTTGATTAAAACTGTTCTTTTCGTCTGGCCCCTCCTGTTTCTGTAACTTCCAGCAAGCTGCAAATGCCTGTCACCAGAACAGAAAGCTGCTCTGGATTAGACATCTGCTTCTTGGGCACAAATATACGGGGAGTCCTCTTAGCAATTGTGGAGTTAAATGTGTAATTTGCTGTGTGAGTGAGGTGGGTGTGGGTTACAGCTTGTGTATGTCTGGCTTGTCAATTCAGCTGGGAAAACTGATGTTTTTTCTTATCTGGCATGAAAAATAAATAAAAAGATAAATCCATTTTGACTGCATGCAAAATTATTATTTAGGACTAGAGAGAGGACCGACAAAAAAATAATATTTGAGCATTTGGTTCTTTTTTCTAAAAGGTTTCTATCTCTTATTTTTTTTCTATTTCTGTGATTGACTGACATCCTACTGGAGCAGATGCTTTTACTATGTTAATGAAATTAATACCGCCTTAAAAACTTGTGTAGTAACATGTTCAGCACTCCTGACATGAGATTTTGCATTTGTAAAAAGAAGTATAAAAAAAAGAAACAACAATAGTTTTGTCTGTCCATTGCTATATATCATTTTTTTATTTGACATTTTTATATATCCATCCATTTCTTCCAGTTTTGTCCTGTGCCAGGTCACAGGGGTTGCTGGGACTAATCCCAATGGAAAAGGAAAGGAAAAGATGTGGAATTCCAGCGGAGCAAAAACCGCATTTATTATGGACATTTTTCCTCCATGATCAATTTTCAAAAGGTTGGCACTTTTGAAATTAAAGGGAATATCATCCATCCTTCACTAACCAAATCTACGCCCCTGACTAGTCATAATTCAACCGATTTAACTTTCAGTGCGCCTTCAATGGCTTCAATATATAGCCCGAAAAAAATGTGCTTAGCTGTGCGTGAATGCAGACCCCCGAAACTCGCATTTACGCATGTTCACGTAAACATTTCATCTAAAGTAGAATTCTGAGTGCGGTGTGGAAGTAGCTTAAGACACAATTAAGAACCACCAACCAAACCATAAAACCTGTTTCTGGACACGCTAGCCAACTCAACATGCATGTAATCTCAACACACAAAAAACTCTCATCCAAGATTTCAACCAGTGGCTTTTATTGTAAATCACCCAGGGTTGTTTTTGACTTTCATCGGATTTCAAGGAAAATCTGGATACTTATCTTTCCGTGTTAGATGGACAGCATCTGATCAACATGTTCACTATTTTAATATGCTGCATTCCAAAATCGCACGTCACGCTGACTCCATGAGTTCTTTGTCAAAAGTTCAGATATTTGATCTCTGAACAAGCTGTGCTGCAACGTCCCAAACTAATAACTATTTCAGTCCAATGACCAAAACACCTCAGATTGCGCCTGTTCACGACTTCTTAATGCATCTTCCCCTGACGTGCAAATTGTGTTCAGTTTGAACGCAGATTTAGAAATGCACAACAGTTTTATATGCTGATACAACTGATTCCAAACACTACCATCTAAATTCAGAAAAAAACAACAACAACTAATTTGTAAAGATGTATAATATGTGTGACAAATTCCCTCCAAACACGTGTGCTTACGTCCCCATGGGTGAAGCCCATCAGGGGTATGCCTGAATCTGGTAGGTTGTCGTGTCCGTGTGGAGCAGGTGAGGGACGTTACCTCTCCATGTGTGTCACCTTCTCTGTCAGCCGGCTCCCTGGCCGGCCAAACACACAGCTGCTAACTCTATATGTCTTCTATTTGGCCTGCGGCACTTGAAACTAATAGTGGGGGACAGGGCAATTAGTGCATAACCTACAATCAAACTTGGATTTGATTTCACAGCCCCAAAATTAATTGTTGTGGAGGAAGGCAATGACACGGAACAGACATGTGCAACACAGCTTCGGTTTATTTTGCCACAGAGGTTTGTGTGACTGTTTTGCACGGTAGCGACTGGAAGATGCACTTTAGTGTTTTTGTCTGTTTGAATGGGAGGATAAATTCAAATGTGTTCCTCCACCCCATGTTTGTTGACTCAGCCTTGAGCCCATCAACCTGAGGTTTCATGTAGTCAGAAGCACACGGTCCTCTTAGCAATCAGAACCTGCCACTCTTTGATCAAAACTTATACAGAATGGCACAAAAAAAAAACCCTCCCCACCGGACAAAATTAAATCAGTTTTTACCTCGGTCAACAGATGGCCACTGCAGAGCACAGCTATCATTTGAAAATCTTGGAGTTTTTCTGCTTTTTTATCCACGAGGAGAGCTAATTGTCATGTTAAGCCGTCAGTGTCACGGTACCCCCGGCTGGGCCCTCGTCATCACGTCCACCTGCTGACAACGGCTGCACCTCGTCAGCACCATCAGGACCCAGGCTCTTAAGGAGGACCAGGACCTGTACTCGACGCTAGTTCGTTGTACTCCTCGGTGCTTCACTGGCCGCCCATGCACAATCTCGTTCTTGTCTCGTTGCCTTGACTAATCCCTTGTCTGTCTGCCACTCAGGACTCTGGCTGTCATCTGGAACCTACGGTCGCACTCACCTCTCGCTGCCTCTCGTCTTGGTGTCTCGTTGGAAGATCCTTGGACCACGGTGTTCGCCCACAAGAACCTCCAACCAGCTCCTGTGGATTTCTCCCCTGTTAATTCAGCCTCCACAATTAAAGACTCTTTTGAACTTACCATTCTGACTGCCGAGTATCCTTCCGGGTTCCAGCATCTGGGTCTGCTAAAGCCTGCTAGCCATGACAGTCAGAATGTAGCCCACAAGTCGGCCAAATGCAATTCATTAAAATGTGAACGTAAAGGAAAGTTGGATACCATTTATTTGAATAAAATCACGAACAATTTTTAAAAATAAAAAACATAATGCAATTATCTGTTCATGTGATTTCAGAAAGTCCCACTCTGATCATCTTTTGGACTATTTTGAAAGCGTTCCAAATTATATTTTCATTATGATTATGCCGTTTTTGCTTACTTTTCTTTATATGTCCTCCATCACCAGAAAAATGCCACAAACCATGTTATAACATCAAAAAAATCTTCATCTGAGTGGATCAGTAATAATTTTCACAGTTTAATGAATGGAAATTTGCCAGATCTTGTCTAATCTACATCTTTTCCATTGATTTTCTACATCTGAGGTTAATCTCCCAATCTCCATTAAGTGCTGTTCGTGACAGGTTGAGGTTAAGCATAGATGGTTATCTCAAAATGTGTGAGCATTACTTTGACAATTCATGTATTGGAGATGGGATGAGATAAAGTAATACAGCTGCCTACAGCGGCAAACGTATTTGAGGGGTAGTTTGGGTTATTGTTGTGGGACTTTGGAAGTCAAAGCTTATGGGAAACTGACTTTTAATTAAAGAAAAAACGTACCCTCTTGTTTCTCAAAACAATATCCTGAAAGATGTATTGAAACTCGTCACTAACATTTGGTGAAATGGCTGACTTTTGCAGTCATGGTATTGAAATTTTCATGATTTATCACACAAGCAGCCCTTTTTCCCACTGCTACATGATGCAATTTTGCCCCTCACTCGGTCACTGTAGGTGCTTTCATTGGGGGAGAATTGTCAGCCTGAGGACTGTGACCGGGCTGCAGCTGCACAGCTAGCTGTCACGCGCTGTGTCTTCAGACGTCCCTATATCATAGCCAGCATGATTTTCAATTTGCGCTTCAGTGGCTCTTCTGTCAGGAAGCCAGCCTTTGCTCCCGACAAGTATCCAGGAACCTTGGGTCGTCATGACCTTGTCTTCGCTTGACATGCTATTCTTTCTTAGAGCACTTTACACAGAGACCGCGAATGTCTCACAACACCTGCCGTGCCGCTCTCTAGTTGGGCAGCAATCGGCCCATCCTATGGTCCTGGATGTAGGAGAGTAGTGAATGTACAAGATCATTACCTTTTTGAAAGCAGAAAAGTCACTTTCCGTTTGGTCATACTTTTTGTTTTAAGGATGAAAGGGTGGGTTTGCTCAAATACATTTTTGGCCGTTTACCGTTGATTCATATTTATTCAGCTTCAGTGAAGGTGTTTAGTCTGTCAATGTGCCCCATCTCCAAAAAGGTCAAGATTTAGTGTCAAAGCAGGACTGAAAAGTCTGAAATTTGGTTTTAAATAAACCTTTTTTTGAAGTCAGTCAATCACACAACCATTGTTTTCTCGTCATCTTTCCCCCTAATCTTTAATCTGGATAGCTTCAATGTTGCTGGGAATTTTTTTGTACTGCTAAAGTTAGGTTGAGGTTGTGAGGGGCTGTAAGCTAACAGAGTGTGTAAACAGTTGGATACCGGGTGGTAGCGTTGGGCTTGCTCTGTGCCAAGAGTCCTGTCCAGCTTTACACAACCTATGTCCTCAAAAACAACTCAATTTTTTTTAAATTATGGCTAAAAAAGGGCATATTTGTAATTAAAAGACCACTGGGAACGCTTTCACATCAGATGAAAAGATGACCGGAGTGAGACTTTTTTGGCGTAGATAGCAGACCTGCTTTAACCCTTGTGCTATCCTAGGCACTTTAACGTTGGCAGTTGGGTCATCTAGACCCCACAGTGCTCTGAACCTTTTTTCTTCAATTTTACTAATATATAATACTATTTTACTGATATAGTATTATTTTTTTTAATCATATCAATGACTTTTATAAGTAACATAATCTGGATATATTTTGGATACTTCATTGCCATCTTGTTTTCCTAAAAGTTATTTTTTACAAAATAATTTAGTTAATTCATCTTTGTCATGTGCTTTCCAGGAAGCAGATATTGATAAATCATGTAATAAAATGCTTACGTAGAACAGGGGTGGGATTATATAAGTTCGCTTCCTTCCACTCCCTTTCAAGCAATATTTATTAATATGTCTAATTATACTAAGTTTGATTCGTTATTGTATGAATGTATAACTGATGATTGTATTGTTTTTGTGTATTATTCCTACTTGATTGCTTGAAATAAACCATTTCAAATCAAATCAAATCAAATTAATTTGTGATCTTCACTGGTGTCCATGGATTACATGAAATCTTTCCACCTTTATCCACCTTTGTCATGGTAGGAATAACACGTCAATGGAAGGATGGGGTCATCTAAGATACCACAGGGGTTAAAGATGTGGTTTGTGACAAGTGCAGATGTTTTCAATGTGTTCATGGGTCTTCTTCTGTCTTTTTATTATTAGCGTTAACTTAGTGCCTCCTGTGGACTTTTTATTGTATGCATTGATGTGTGAATATGTCCTGTTTTTTTTTCTTTTTTTGTATGTAACTTATATTATATTGTCATTCTGTTGTATATTGTCTACAAAATCCGACCGTCATTTATATGTGAGAAATTGTTCTCAATCGACCTACCTGGATAAATACAGATTGAACTAACTATCTTACTTTTCAGCAGTAAAAACACAAGTTTGATAGAAAGAGTAACCCTGTCTTTCTTCTTCCTGTTTACGTTACTCTGCACATGTTTCACTTCTCTGGCTCTTCTTCCATTAATCATACTTTTCCAGTTTCCCCCATGGGGCATTATTATTATTTTTCTGCTTTCTGTTCACATGCCACCTGCTCGTAAGTGACAGCGACAGCTGAAGACAAATCCCAGAGAAAATCTAAACTGTCATTCGTCTTCCAAGGATCCGTTTGATCTGGATATGTAAGGGTGATTCAAGATGTAAAGGCTGTCACCAAAGTTGTTCTTCAAACTTTCAAAGTGTTCACTTATCTCGCTGTTTTCATGCCCACAAAGAGCTCATAAGACGACCCAGAGAGATATTCTGACATCTGGCGCTGCGTTAAGTCCTGACGTCTTTCATTTTGTTACAGAAGCTGCTCCGTATTTCAGTGAACACCAAGTGAAAGTTACAAGGCTGGCAGTCATCACAGTATGAGGATGTTGTTTTCTGCCTTTGACCCATCCTGCAGGAGAAAGAAAGCAGGAAGCACTAAACAATTGGTTTAGGGTTATTTTGCACATGACAGAATGGAGAAATGATTCATTTCTAAAGTAGGCTGTATTTTTTCAAAAAATGCTAGCTTACTTCGGTGAGATCTAATTATTTGACGAAGCTGGGGTCATACATTTGAATACATTAATAATACTATATGCTGTATGATTAAAATAGCAGACTGTGTGTCAGAATTGATTGAGAAAAGCGTATGGCCCAGCTTGGAGAGAGCTGGCAGGGTTAAGCAGGCAGGCTTGAAGAACCCAGCTAAAGTTATAGCGCTGTTGGAACTGTGTGTTGGAGCCATTTGGCTGAACTTAGGTTGTTTATTAGATTTCATGCATGCATGCGTGAGCCTGTCATTCCTTGGCTGTTCTGGCTTCCTATTGGTTAGGTGCATTTTGGGAGCTGCCGTGTCTTTTATTGGATTTGCCTTTTTGGATTTTGAACTTGGGAAGCACGGCAGCACATTAATCTTAGACCGTGTTTAGAATGTGTTATTGTCAGGATGTGTTCATGCCCTTAAAAAGGATTTTTTTTGTGATTTGTACTTTATATTTTTACTGTTCAAAAAACAGCCAGATAATACATAAATAAAAGAACAACAACGTTTTTTTTATGAAGCACGCGTAAAGACGGTTCCTGCTCCCCAAATCATCCGAATGAAACTGCAACGACAGCTCACTGTGATTTACTAAAGCGGCTGCAGGTGAGTGGGAGATGGGACAAGCAGAGGAGTCAGAATGTCCCCCCAGCTCTTGCAGAGGGACAGACAATCAGGGGAAGGACAGGGATCATGAGAGTAGGCAAGATTTTCTCTGGAAATCCTTGGACTCTTTCTTATCGCCACAGTAGAGCTACAGTACATTTTGCAGAGTTGCAGTGATGCTTGAGGAGTGACAGGGAAAAAAGGCTTTTTTTTCATCTCTGAAAACACAGAATTAGTTTTTAGTTTTTTGTAGTTAGGATGTATTTACTCACTTCTTTGTCTTTTCCAGTGTTATTCATTTCTCCCTGAAAGTTTTTAATGCAAATATGTTGAAAAAAACAGTGTGACATAAATTAGCAACTTCTCAGTCAGCCAATAGCTCCTTTACTTACTGAGGTGGTGGCAACACTGGTACCATTTGTTGGATAACAATAATTGTGTGCAGCTGCAGAGGAGTTTTCTGCTCATCTGATCTCTATTATCTAGGGCTGTATTGAATACAGTTTGTATATAAAAACCAAAGTGCAAATCATTTCTCCTAATAGTTAAATTATTTGAAAAATTCTTAGATCTGTGGGCACTTCTGCTGAAATGCTGGGGCTGCATTGTTTTAAATGGAATGAGCTATCCTCAGAAGTGACTATGGTGAAAGCAGCTACATGCATTGTCTGAAGTCAAAGGTCAATTTCACTTTGCAGTCAGCTGCTGGCCAGTATTGAAACGTCGAACACTTTGCGTTATTTTAATGTTTTGTTTTCTCAGTTTAAAGATCATATAAACCTGGCTACCACTGAGAAGTCTCTATGGATGCTTCTAAGTCTTGACTGCATAAACCAGATACAGTCCCCCCCCCCCCCTTTATTACTGTCAGTGAAATTTAGCGTGCTAATTTTTTTTACAGTGCCTCTTGTTTTGTTTCCTGTTTGGCTGTTGACCTTGCAATCGGTCTTGTCTGTGCCGTGTCTCTTGTATCCCTTGTGCTATCTTCTGGGGTCCAGATGACACCCCCCTTCCATTGACGTGTTCTCCCTACCATGTCAAAGGTGGATAAAGGTGGAAAGATTTCATGTAATCCATGGACACCAGTGAAGATCACAAATCATTGAAGAAAAAAGGTTCAGAGCACTGTCTAGTGGGTCTAGATGACCCAACTCCCAACAATAAAGTGCCTAGGTAGCACAAGGGTTAAAGAATGTTTAGGTTTTTATTTTTATTTCAGGTTGACAAATTTGCATAAAGCTTTGATCGCAATCAGATCTTTGCTTTCATTCTAAAATGCCAGACTTATTTTTTTTTTTTTAACAAGAGAAAAGTGTGAAAATTGCATAAAGTATGTAGTGAGGAGTTTTACAGCCTCGCCGCATGAGGTACGCTCCCGATCATTATATGGAATGCAGGACTGTTCAAATATTTTCAATAAGAAACAAGGAATTACCATGAAAAAAGAGAATATATAACATTTTAAAAACAAAACAAAGCACTCAGTCAATAACTTTCATGAAGGAAAAGCTCCAGCGACTTCTGCAGCTAAACTTGTTCAAGCACAAACTCATTTTCTCATCATCAAGTGAGCCTTTATCCCAGTTGACACTTGTCCGCCCCCACTGCACTTCATTTCAGCTTTTTCTTGACTCATCCTGTGGTATTGTTTCAATTTCTTCATGTCCCATGATCACCAAAGTCCATCTCCCTCTTGCCTTCTCTCATTTGTGCACTCTTTGTGTCTGTGATTTCCCCACCCGTGTCACTTTGCGTTTTTTCGTCTCTGTAGGAACACAGAAAGACTTTGATAAATGACTGCATGGTGAACACCTTGATACTTGGGAGGGGGTTTAGACCATTCCAAGATTCCTGGGGTCCATATATCTTCTTCCTAAGGGGCTGGATGGGTGGGGGGCCCAGGAGAGCGATACGACCTCTTTCACCTCTGTAGGCCCGGCTTGCGTGTCTGAGTAAGATGCTTCAGTGCATGTCTCAATGCACATGTTGCAGGGTTTTTATTTTTTAAGCTTGGCCCCCCTTATACATCTGTGCTCGCAACAATAGCAGCCTCACAGAGCTGACCACAGACTGTCAGGGCTCATCACACACACCCTAAAATTAAATGATGTGGGAGCTTGAGACCAAAACGAAGTTAAATTGCTTTATGATGGAACCCAGTCACTTTTGCCCCTTGCAATCAACTTCAATTTTTGTTAACAAAAAGCAGAAAATCAAATGACCGTGTTCACGTGGTCTGGTTTGTCTGCATTATCTCTTATTGCAATGTGAAATTTTGTCTTCATATTTGAGGCCTTCAAATTTGAGAGCAGCCATAAAAAAGGGTACTTAAAGAAAAAACAAAAAGTCAAATGCATGTAACAATTACAGCTTTTCTCAGTCGCTTTAGTACAAAATTAAAATTCCCAAAACTATTTGTTCAATCTTCACATCATGATGTCACTTGTGCACATCATATAAGCAGTTTCTCATTTCTTTGAAAAAGTTGCAATTGCTTTGGTACATCCATGCAAATGATTATGTCCAATTCTCTGCTCTTTGCTACATTATCAATTGTTTATGTCATGTTGATCAAAATGTATTATATAGTTCACTGTGCAATAGTCTTACTCCTCAAAACACCTAGTCATTAGTTCATCGTATAAGTCATTAACGGCTAAATGGTTGACCAAGTTGTCATAATGTGACAAACATATTTCGCTGCATTGCAAGAGAGGATATTCACTGTGATGTGGATGAGAATTTGTGGCCTAACATACAGGAACGACTAGAGGTGTAGGAAGACCACACCAATTCCTACTGCCTGGACTGTTGGACAGAATATTGTCCTTTTTTCTCCCTTTGTGTTACTGTTTGCAGTGGCTTTTTTCTATGTTGGTATGACATGGTCTGTCAACAAATTACAATATGAGCAATAAAAGTGTAAATGTGAATCTTGTCCAGTCTCTTGCAATCAATCAAAAAAGGTGTAACTTCCATTTTACAATAATTGTCATCTATATTTGACTGTCTTGTTCGTAGACAACGACACAAGGACTTGACATTCTGATGGCACTGACATGTTCAATGACATAAAGACTTAGTTTTGAGAGATGAACTAAAGATTTTGAGCAAGTAACAGGCTTTTGCAAGAAATCCATAGTGTTTGGCTGTTTGTACAAATTGTTTGGAGAAATGCACACACGTATTTGCAAACTTCAGGAATTGATCAAAAATTCCCCTCTGAGCTATGTGGGGGACTGTTGGCAGAGTAATCCTTCTCTTTTTTCCCATAATTCTTTTATTTAAACACGCTCCTGCTGTCTTACAGCGCCTCACAACCCCACCCTAACATAACGGAGCAGGGAACTTGTCGCTTGCCGTAAGGGGCACCGTGGCAACTTTTTCCAACAGCAACTTTTCGTCTTCTTCTGATTCACAACGATTTGAACAAAGAAGTACTCGGGAACGTAATTTTGAGCCTCATTTTCTTCATTTATGACCTCCATAATGAGAAAATTGCCACAAAAACAACTTAAATCCTCAACAAACATCTTAAAAACATCAAAAGATTCGTCTTTAACCCAAAACATGAAAAAAATGATTCATTCAAGTCACCCAATTTCTTGTTTTTTATGTTTGTTTGTTTTTTAGTTCTGGAATGAAACTGAATTAGCTTTTGGATCTTTTTTTGCAGCCTTTTGTTGCACGTCTCACTGAGGTATTTATGGGTTTGTCGCACATCATCTCGGATTTTCTCTTATACTCCTCTGGGAAAAAAGAAAACTGCCCTTTCAAGCTGAACGGCTTTCTCTAGGGCACGGGAAAATTTAAACCAGATTGAGGTCAGAAAAAGGAAAAGACATTTCCTGGAAATGAAGTTTTCTTTCAAACAACCTCTCAAAAGTTTTTCTTTGCAAAAAATGTTTTATGTCCTCCAAAATCTTAAAATATAAAATCCATCCTAGCTTTTTTTCGATGGAAAACAAAAATAACGAGCTTCGTTCACAAATCAACTTAAATAAAATACTTGAAATTGTTTATTCATCAGTTTCTTATCCAAAATTATGTTTTCTTCTTACATTATTTAGGCCTCCAATACGCTTATATCATCGTTTTCAGAATAAAATGCAAATGAACAGAGAGGTAACCTTGAGCTGACGTTTCAAATAAAGTTAATAGAAGCAAAAGAGCTCTTAAGACATGACTTTTACGGTCTTAATACAGCAGAGCAAACACAGGTTCAAGTACGGCGTTGAGTTGAGGGCAGTGAAGAAATGCCTTAACAAAGTTCAGAGGCTTGGCTTAAATAATGATTTAATAACCACTAACGATGCAGCCAGACACTGTGGATGATGCCAATTTGGACTCCTGCTGGGATTCTTCTTCTATTTTTTTTCCTGTTGGCATGTTGGAGCCCCGCTGTGGACCGTGAACGCATCTTTCTGCTCTCCTTCCACATGTCCTTGTAAAGGCGCCGGGCTGTTTTTAATGATAATTAGGAACAACAAACACAGGCTTCTATAAAGGAACCCTCCTGCTTCATCCATGCTTTCAGCAAAAAATATGAACACATTTAAAACAGTGCAGTGTGGGCGGCCGTGGTGCAGCGGTAGGGCGGTCGACCCATGATCATAAGGTTGCAGGTTCGATTCCCGCCTTGCACGCCCATGAGTCGAAGTGTCCTTGGGCAAGAACCCCACCTTGCCTCTGGTGGAGTGGAGCCGCCACCAGTGTGTGAATGTGTGTGTGACTGGGTGAATGGGTCTGTGACTGTAAAGCGCTTTGTCCTTGTAGGAAGAAAGACGCTATATAAGTATACGCCATTTACCAAAATCATTCAAATATGCGGTTTGTCGAATACATGTTTCAGAAAAAAAATGACCTACATGTCTGTGGGTTAAACTTAATGTATGTTGTTCCTTAAAAATGAACTTGACCGCACGTACCAATTTTGGTGAATATAGGCAAAGTCAAGTCAAGTTAGCTGTATGTTTCGGCGTGGAGATCCACTGTTCCAGTAGTGGGCAATACCTCCACTGCACATGACATTCTGGAAACCAAACTGTTTGAACCAGCATGGTTTTACTAATAAAACTCATGTACGTTAACTCTTAGCAGATGTTTGGAAAATTAGCAAATGCAGAGGTCAAACATTTTAAACCTTAGGGGTGCTACGGACCGTTTGCAAATGAAAAATGTAGAAACAAGGCAAGTCCTTAAAGCAAAAATGTTTGTCCACGTTTTTTACAAGCATGCTGTAAAAGAGAGGTTAAAGACAACACTTCAACAACATGCAAGGGTAAATAAGAGTGATATAGGTGACAGGGACATCATGCACACTTTTCTTTTTTTTAAACACCCCAAATTCCTGCACACTGTGCAAAGAGCCTGTTAGTGTTGTTCACATGATAAGTGAACGCTCCTTATAGGATTTGTACAGACTGAATGTGTCAGGGTTTGAGGTAGACACAAAATTGCAGGACGCAGGTTCTTCCAATGACAACTCGAATTTAATAGTCAAGTTGCTCTTAAGCCAAAAGAGTCATGTAACTAAGTGAACAGCACAAAACAATCTGGCAACAAGTGCAGGGGAGACGCAGACTATAAGCATGAGGATAGATTAAACAATTACAAACAGGTGCGCACATCAGGGAGGACAGGTGAACACACTGAGGGAAGGTCAAGACAACTGAAATGAGAGGACATGTGAGATACAGGAAGTAACAAAATAAAAGCTGAAACAAAACCCATTCTCACCCTGGCTCCTATACCTCACAGTACCCCCTCCTCAACGGGCGCCTCCGGGCGCACCGCCGGGCTTGTCCGGATGACGCCTATGAAAGTCCCGAATTAGAGTCTTGCACAGAATCCTGGAGGATGGTTCCCAGGACCTCTCCTCAGGCCCGTATCCCTTCCAGTCTACAAGGTACTGAAGGCCCCTTCCTCGCCGTCTGACGTCCAGCAGGCGGCGCACATCGTAGGCAGGCTGACCATCAATGATGCGAGGAGGAGGTGGTGGAGGGGATGACTGTTGCAGCCGACTCGTGACATGTGGCTTAATCTGGGAAACATGGAAAACGGGATGGACCCGCATTGTCCTTGGTAGGCGTAGTCTCACTGCCACAGGGTTAATGACCTTCAACACCTCAAAAGGTCCGATGTACTTTGGAGAGAGTTTCTTCGATTCTGTCCGGAGCTTTATGTTTGCTGTTGAAAGCAGGACGGACTGACCTGGTGAGTATGCGGGTGCAGGAGCACGATGCCTGTCAGCCAGTCTCTTGTTGGTTTCAGAAGAGCGAAGCAGGGCAGCACGAGCCTCTCTCCAGACGCGTCTGCAGCGGCGATATAGGTGCTGGACCGATGAAACCGCAACTTCTCTCTCCTGCTCCGGAAACAAGGGGGGTTGGTAGCCCAGGGAACATTCGAAAGGGGACATTCCTGAGGCTGATGAGGTCAGGGAGTTGTGGGCATATTCAACCCAGGGCAGAAAGGAGCTCCAGGAGGTCTGGTGGCGAGAACAGACGCATCGGAGGGCTACCTCTAGGTCTTGGTTCGTTCTTTCAGCCTGCCCATTAGACTGGGGATGAAAACCTGAAGAGAGGCTGGCAGTGGCACCAAAAGCAGTGCAGAAGGCCTTCCACACTCTCGATATAAACTGTGGTCCCCGATCCGAGACCATGTCCACCGGAATGCCGTGCAGCCTGAAGACGTGAGTCATGACTAGTTTTGCGGTCAATGCAGCAGACGGCAGCTTGTTTAAGGCCACAAAGTGGGCGGCCTTGGAAAAACGGTCCACCACTGTCATGACTACGGTTTTACCCATAGAGGGGGGCAGACCAGTTACAAAGTCCAATGCAATGTGGGACCATGGGCGGCTCGGAACAGATAAGGGATGGAGAAGTCCAGCAGGTGGGCGATTACTGACCTTGTTCTGAGCACAGACTATGCAGGAAGAAACAAACTCCTTGGTGTCCTGTGTCAGACTGGGCCACCAGAACCGGCGACGCAGAAATGAGATGGTTCTGCGGACCCCTGGGTGACAGGTCAGACGAGATGCGTGAGCCCACTGGAGGACCTGACTTCTTACAGTCTTAGGAACGAAAAGTCTGTCTGAAGGGCCCCCTCCAGGGTCTGGTTCCTGGGTTTGTGCAGCCTTGATGTCCCTCTCCAGCTGCCATGAGAGCGCGCCCAGAACACAGGAGGTAGGAAGTATAGTTGCGGACTGCTGGCCCACCGCGGCTGGTTCCTGTTGTCGTGAAAGGGCGTCCGGCTTGATGTTTTTGGAGCCAGGACGGTAGGACACCACAAAGTCAAAACGATTGAAAAACAATGACCACCGCGCCTGCCTGGGATTCAGCCGTTTTGCAGTCCGGATGTAGGACAGATTCTTGTGATCGGTCCAGACCACAAATGGCTGAGCCGCCCCCTCCAACCAGTGCCTCCATTCTTCTAAAGCAAGCCTAATGGCCAGCAGTTCCTTGTCCCCCACGTCATAATTAGTCTCTGCTGGAGTAAGCCGACGAGAGAAGAATGCGCAAGGATGCAGTTTGTGATCTGCACCCATCCGTTGAGACAAAACAGCCCCTACCCCACTGTCAGAAGCGCCTACCTCCACTATAAACTGGTTGGCAGGGTCGGGTTGAGCCAGGACAGGCGCAGAGGTAAAGAGCTGCTTGAGCTTCCGGAAAGCAGAGTCTGCAGCTACCGTCCATTGAAAATGTGAGGAGGTGGAGGTCAGGCCCGTAAGCGGCGCAGCTACAGAGCTGTAATTTCTAATGAATCTACGTAGAAAATTGGCAAATCCCAAAAACCGCTGGAGCTGTTTGCGGCTAGTAGGAATAGGCCAATTCACCACCGCGCTCACCTTGGCCGGATCCGGTCTCACCTCCCCACCAGCAACTACAAAGCCCAGGAATGACACACTGGGGGAGTGAAACTCGCACTTCTCTGCCTTCACATACAGCTTATTCTCCAGCAGCCGCTGGAGCACCAGACGAACATGCCGCCTATGTTCGCTGGGATCCCTGGAGAAGATAAGGATGTCATCCAAATAAACAAAAACGAAACGATGGATGAAGTCCCGTAACACATCATTAATCATCCCCTGAAATACTGCAGGGGCATTTGAAAGTCCAAAAGGCATAACTAAATACTCATAATGTCCGAGTGGAGTGCTGAATGCAGTCTTCCACTCATCACCAGCCCTGATGCGCACCAGGTAATAAGCGTTGCGCAAATCCAGCTTTGTGAAAACCCGGGCCTCCTGGAGGGCCTCAAATGCAGAATTCATAAGAGGAAGAGGATAACGGTTCTTTATGGTGATTTCATTCAGCCCACGATAGTCAATACATGGGCGGAGGGTGCCATCCTTCTTCCCAACAAAAAAAAATCCAGCACTAACAGGAGATGAAGACGGTCTAATCAGACCTGTGCTCAGGGAGTCAGCGATATACTGCTCCATGGCTTCCCTCTCCGGTCTTGACAGGCTGAAAAGCCGACTCTTAGGCAGAGCAGCACCAGGTTGCAGGTCTATGGAGCAGTCGTAGGGTCTGTGAGGAGGTAAAGAGAGTGCTCGTGATTTAGAAAAAACCTCCCCTAGGTCATGATATTCAGACGGTACTTTGGAGAGGTCATGTGAGGACGGCTGCCTAACTGGGACTGCGGGATCAGCTCCCGGAGGCCGAGCTGAACGCAAGCAGGCAGTATGGCAGTGATCGCTCCAACTGCTGATCCGGTTGGTGGGCCAGTCAATAACAGGGTTATGAGTAATAAGCCAAGGATAACCTAAAACAACCGGATTGTGAGAGGATTGGAACAGGAAAAAACGGGTGTGCTCATGATGGTTCCCAGAAATGATGAGGTGGACAGGCTCAGTGACCTGGTTAACAGTGGCCACAGCCTCACCATTAAGAGAGACGACCTGCAAAGGACGGGGTAGTGACTCAGTCTTTAAGCCTGCCTGCTTGGCCAGCTCGGCATCCATGAGGTTCTGTTCAGCACCTGAGTCTAACAAAGCCTGAACAGGAATCCCCCTACCCTCAAACATAATATGACCCTTCAGGAGACAGGAAGTAGATCTGGTGGGCATTTGGCCACCACTCGTCAGTGTGCCCACTCTCAATGACGAGCGGCGGCGTTTGGGCAATCCCTGCAAAAATGACCCCGCCGTCCACAGTAAAGGCACTCACCTGCCGTCATCCGCCGTACACGCTCTGAGGGAGACAGACGACCCCGACCCAGCTGCATAGGCTCATCCATCAGCGGAGCTGGAGTCTCTGTGGGAGCAGCAGAAGGAGGTGAGTAATGTGGGGCGTGGTCACTGGAGTGCCCCCTGGGTTGAACAGTCTCCAGCCGGCGTCCCCGCCTGCGATCCTGCAGCCTGTTGTCAATCCTGATTGCCAGGGCGATGAGGAGCTCCAGGGATGATGGTAGATCCAAAGGAGCGAGGTGGTCCTTCATCTCCTCAGAAAGTCCCTCTAGGAAGGCGTCCGTGAGCGCCGCGGGGTTCCAATCGCTCTCCGAAGCGAGAGTCCGGAACTCAATGGCGTAATCCGCCACACGCCGCCTCCCCTGTCTCAGCCGCATCAGCGCCCGAGCTGCCTCACGTCCCGGCTTTGTGTGCTGGAACACAAGGGTGAAGGCCTCGAGAAAGGCTGGGAGAGATGCGCAGGTGGCTGCTCCACGTTGCCACTCCGCGGTGGCCCACGCTCCGGCTCTCCCGGTGAGGTGAGATATGATGAAAGCCACTCTGGAGCGATCCGTGGGGTAGTTCACAGCCTGCAACTCAAAGTGGAGCTCACATTGGGTGATAAACGCCCGACAGTCCCCGGAGTCGCCCGAAAACCTCTCCGGTCGGGCCAGCTGAGCCGCGGGGGCGACAGATGTCTGGACAGGAGCCAGATGCACCGAAGCAGGGGAGGGAGAATGGAGTGGAGGTGTTGATGGAGGGTGCTGGATCCGTCCCGCTAGCTGCTCGATCTGCTTACTGACTGCGGTCAGCTGTTGCTCATGGCGATCAGACATCTCCAGTAAACCTCGCCGAAGAAAGCTCAGCTGTTCCTCCTGCTGACGGATCATCCACTCCTGGCTGGGGAGTCCCGCATGTGATGTGCCTGCGTCCGCTGTGTCCATTTTTAAGGCCAGATTGTAATGTCAGGGTTTGAGGTAGACACAAAATTGCAGGACGCAGGTTCTTCCAATGACAACTCGAATTTAATAGTCAAGTTGCTCTTAAGCCAAAAGAGTCATGTAACTAAGTGAACAGCACAAAACAATCTGGCAACAAGTGCAGGGGAGACGCAGACTATAAGCATGAGGATAGATTAAACAATTACAAACAGGTGCGCACATCAGGGAGGACAGGTGAACACACTGAGGGAAGGTCAAGACAACTGAAATGAGAGGACATGTGAGATACAGGAAGTAACAAAATAAAAGCTGAAACAAAACCCATTCTCACCCTGGCTCCTATACCTCACAGAATGTTAGACAAACAGAGCGCAGTTTGTGTGAACATCTTATGTATTACATGCACACCCTGTGCATGTGCATTCTCAGAATGTGGGGTAAGGACACCGAATAACAGTATCACCCGTACTTAAGAGTACATGCAACTTACCACATGCACCACAATGGTACGTTCCGTTTTCATGACACCTTTAGGAGGTGGAGGCATGAGCCTCAAGGGAACTTCAAGACAAACCTGCGCATCTCTTAAGATGCAGCCGGTTCTGTTTATGACCCTCCACTGGCCTGGACAAACCCAAAAACCCACAGCATCCATTCGGATGCTACGTTACACCGGGCATATTTAAGAATGCGCGTCAGCCCATGAGGTTCACACTGGACAAGCAGGGAGGGGCTCCTTCTTCATTTTCTACTGTTTACCAGCGGATGTGCGCCACCTATAGATGGAAGAGGCATGGTGCAAAGTGGTGCAAATCTTTTTCCAGGTTTTTCCTTTCACAGCTCTATTCTGATATATGACAAAATTGTGTATCCTATCGTTCCAGCCGGGCACAAACCGCATGTTTTCATTTCTCTTCAATGATCAATTTTCAAACAGTTGGCATTAGTTCAAATGAACGTCATCCATACATCACTACCAAAGTTCCTGATTGGTCAAAACTCAACCTGGTTTAACGTGCAACATGAGTTGCATGGCTTTGTGTTTTGTTCATAGAGCCAGAAAACGGTCTAAAAAAACCTGCATAGCAACAAGAGTTTTTAAACATGGAAGCCAGAAGCGCACATACATGCACTATATATATAGATAGGCTTTTCATTGGAAGTGGCCACTCAAACATGCATAGCTGAGGGGGATGTGAACTTAGACAAAAGGACCCCATCCCAACCATTACCCTGGAAGGGGCTGTGTGATGCTAAAAGTTCCTTTGTTGATCTGCTGTATTATTTCAGCAGAATCAGATCAGAGCTAAGACCCAAACTTTCGTAGAGACAAAAGTAAAATACCTATTCATGGGCGATTATGTAACTGAACAGATAACTACGTTTTCCCCCCAAAAAACATCAACTATTACGACAACAAAACAATTAAGAAGGTATCATTTTTTAACTAATGGCAATGACTGTAGTTTATACTAAAAGTTTAGTAAGCAGAACACATATGAACACCCCCTCCAGACCTTAAATATGACTCTAGACATTATTAGGCTTGAAGATAGTGAGCCGAAGCTGCTTTGTTTACGATGATTAGCCCGCCAGGATTTTGCTTCTTAATGTGTGTTTTTTCTGCTCAGAACGAGTTTAACAATCCAATTAACAGAGTCCTATACTCACCATTTCTCTGACAATAATTAGGATCTAATGGCAAATTGAATTGAATTGTGTTATGGCTCAGTCGCTTCAGATGAAATTAGCTAGTCTTAATGAAAGATTCGTCTGTTTTTAAAGTTTTGTGCTTTAAGACCCTTTGATTCTTTTACCCCCCGAGATCCAGAGACAGTTAACTTTACAGGCGCTTCAGGTCAGAGGATAATTTCAAAGTTAAATCTAAAGTATCTTCACAACACTAGATTTAAAACGTCCTTTCCCAGGTGTTTTTCTTGTGTGGATGTCTTAGTGGCTGCCCTGAAACAAGAGAGGAGCAGCTGATGTGTGGGCATGAGGAGTCTCCTATTGTGGTGCAGCTAGAAAACCACATTATAGGTTAGAATCTTATTTATCATGCACAGGAAAAGTCACCTTAGGACACTGTGAAAAAGTGTCCCCTCTGTGCCTTCTTCAGCAGATTTCTATTAGGGCCTGCAGGCTCTGCATCAAACAGGTCTTCAAAGACACTCCAACAGAGCAGGTTCAAAGTTTTATGGGTCCTAAAGAAAATTTGATTTGGGGCCCGACTGCTCCCACAGCCAAGTCTCTAGTTTGACTCAAGTGATTTACAAAATCAGGAGTTAACAATATTTTTTCTCCCTAAAAATATAATCGACAAGTTCATTTAACATTAAATAGCATAAAAATCGTTATTAAAAGTCTTTAAATAAATTGAATTATCTAGGAGGAGTGATAATTTGTATTTGGTAAAGGTAATTTTTTTTCCAAAAAGTAAGAGGGTGGCCTCTCCCCGAGGTCAAACATCAACTGAACTTTTTCTGGTGGTAGACTCAAGCTGGTTGTATGTCTGTAAAATTTTGTGAAGATTGCTTAACAACATTTTTCTTTTGTTTTAATTATGTCATTTGCCAAAGTTGACACTTTTCTACAACATGGTTGCCAAGCTGTAGGTCCTGTGGCCATCCCATAATAATTTCAACACTCCCTTTGGGTATTCCCGACACGTTTGTTTTGCTTTCATGACTTAATGCAGAACCTTTTTTTGACCCCATAAGACATTTTGGCCCCTTCCCTTTTTTTGGATGATGTTTTTATGAGGCATGTGCACATTTTAGTGAGTTTTAGTGAGTGTGCGGCGGACGCAAGATTTTTTGCTCGAAGGCACAGTAAGAAAGAAGAATTGCGATAATAACATGGTCCTTGCAGTTCATAATAGTTTGTGGATGTCTGGTTCAACATAAAGAAAAAAAGAGTAGGATGACTAAAGACAGGCTTAAATTACATACATTATTTCCTAAAAGAATGATTTTTTTTATTATTAATAAACCAAGTCATAAAGAGATGCTGGGGGATAAGCATAGAGTCAAATTCTAGTGTTTTTTTTTTATATATATATACAAATAAATTAAATTTGATGTGAAAGCAAATAAAAACATTGAAAAGCAACAAATTCAGTTTGTTGTGTATGTTCAAAGAAATATTCATATACATTTAAAAAGAAATATTGTGTTTTATGTTTAAAAAAAGACTTGCAATTTCAAGGTAGTATGTTTTGCAAAAGTAGTCTGTTTTGTAGTTTGTAAGTGCTGCCTGCAGACACTGCAGATTGGTTTTTGTTCTTCTGCACTTGGAGTGTTTGAAGTTTGAGGCTGAGTCAGCAGCGATTTGTGCTTTAGAGTCTCAGGAGGTTCTTTTGGATCTTTAGCCTGTAAACATGAGCCAAAAGTACAGCAGAACCAACATGAGTGACAGGTCAGCCGCAGTGTGGGGAACAAGTGACCAAACTTATCCTTTCCTCTGCTCACTTTGTCAGCAACATGATTGATTTCAACACATATGAATATTCTAACACTGTTTCAATAGATGAATCACTGCAAAAAGAACAAGTTCACAGAAAAAAAAAACATCTATCTGAATCCTACTGACCAAACTAACCAGTATGCCAACAAGGGTTGGGTTAAACTTCTCTTTACCATCACTGTGCCAGAAGAAAGTATACAGTAGTCAAGGGTCTATTATTAATTTTCACTCTTGTTTTTTTCTCTTTTACTCTATAAGATGACATTTTACATTATGTGTCTTGTTTAAAACGATTATACGTCTTTATATTACACAGAAGAAAGGGTTTATCTTTGAGCCTGACTTGCGGGACATTTTAGTGACTCTTGAGTTGGCTCCCGCAGGCTTGGCAGACCCTTCCCTGTGATTGTGATATATGCCTGAGACCAGCTTGGCATCTCTAAATGTTATTGAGTAACTTGTCCTTTTCCCCTCCTTTAAAAAAGGAAGTAATAAGATTTGACTAAATGAACCAAATTGTGCAGTTCCTAAAATGATGCAGGTTTTAAAATTGCACGGTTAGGATAGATAGATAGATAGATAGATAGATAGATAGATAGATAGATAGATAGATAGATAGATAATCGTAATTTACAGCCTGGTGTTACAAACACTTTTAAGGATTTTGCTTTGTTTTCTTTTCATGATAACTTGTTGTTGTTCAGCTTTCGGCATAGGTTTTGGCAAAGAGTTTTACGCCGGATGCCCTTTTTGACACATACCTGTATTTTATCCCGGCTGGGGACTGGCACAGGGGGAAGCCAGACTTGGGCCCGTTGTATAGTTAGGCAATGGCGTGGAGGGTCCTAACCAAGGACCAACACTGGATGAAACTCATCACATCCCCTGGAAAACAAACTCTGGTTTCCCATGTGCCAGTCCTACATCCAGCCAACTATGGGGTGAAATAAAAAAAGTGAATACACAGTACAAACCAAAAGTGTGGACACACCTTCTCTTTCAAAGAGTTTTCTTTATTTTCATGACTATGAAAATTGTAGATTCACACTGAAGGCATCAAAAGTGTAAATTAACACATGTAGAATTATATACATAACAAAAAAGTGTGAAACAACTGAAAATATGTCATTGTTGGTTCTTCAAAGTAGCCACCTTTTGCTTTGATTACTGCTCTGCACACTCTTGGCATTCTCTTGATGAGCTTCAAGAGGTAGTCACCTGAAATGGTCTTCCAACAGTCTTGAAGGAGTTCCTAGAGATGCTCAGCACTTCACTCTGCGGTCCAGCTCCCCCTAAACCATCTCCATTGGGTTCAGGTCCGGTGACTGTGGAGGCCAGGTCATCTGGCGCAGCCCTCCATCACTCTCCTTCTTGGTGAAATAGCCCTTACACAGCTTGGAGGTGTGTTTGGGGTCATTGTCCTGTTGAAAAAGAAATCATGGTCCAACTAAACGCAAACCGGATGGAATAGCATGCCGCTGCGAGATGCTGTGGTAGCCATGCTGGTTCAGTATGCCTTCAATCTGGAATATATCCCCAACAGTGTCACCAGCAAAGCACCCCCACACCATCATACCTCCTCTTCCATGCTTTACGGTGGGAACTAGGCATGTAGAGTCCATCTGTTCACCTTTTCTGCGTCTCACAAAGACACAGCTGTTGGAACCAAAAATCTCACATTTGGACTCATCAGACCAAAGCACAGATTTCCACTGCTCTAATGTCCATTCCTTGTGTTCTTTAGCCCAAACAAGTCTCTTCTGCTTGTTGCTTTTCTTTAGCAATGGTTTCCTAGCAGATGTTCCACCATGAAGGCCTGATTCACACAGTCTCCTTTGAACAGTTGTTGTAGAGATGTGTCCGCTGCTAGAACTCTGTGTGCCATTGACCTGCTCTCTAATCTGAGCTGCTGTTAACCTGCCATTTCTGAGGCTGCTGACTCGGATGAACTTATCCTCCCCATCAGAGGTGACTCTTGGGCTTCCTTTCCTGGGGCGGTCCGCATGTGAGCAAGTTTCTATGTAGCGTTTGATGGTTTTTGTGACTGCACTTGGGGACACTTTCAAAGTTTTCCCAATTTTTGGGACTGACTGACCTTCAATTCTTAAAGCAGTGCTTTTCAACCAGTGTTAGTGCCGCAGGAAATTACCAATTTTCATTGATCTAAAAACATTTCTCATCTCCAGGATAACAGCTCTTTGTTCATCCAAACAAGCCCTGATAAAACACTGAGTAGTTAGGAATATGAAATATCATAAAATACTTTTTTCTTTATGTTTATTTGAGTCTATTAAAAACATTTTGATAAGAATGACGGTACCGCGATTTGGCCGCAACTTCAGCTCTGTTTTCGGGAAAGTCCCGCCCCTTCAACTGCCTCTGCCAATCATTCTTGGAGGCTTAGTGCTTCAAGTCTTCACTTCCTTGTTCTGATTCTGCTCATAAAGTCTCTCAGTTCCAACAAAAATACCAGCTAAAGCTCGTCTTTAGCGGTGTAGCTTTCCGCGGGATCCGATATCAGACCGTGGAACAAGTGAACAAAACAATGAAGCTCTGAGAGTGTTTTCCCTCGGCTGCAGTTTTGCACTACATCTCCCATGATGCATTGGGTTAAAGTGACAGCATCTGAGCATTCCCTGTTATACCTCTTAAACACACATCCAGTTTTTAAATCTTCCTGATAAAATAAAAAGTTCAACAGTTTAGTTCTTCTTCAAAGTTTGTGTTCCCCAACAGCCAAACATCCCAGAGTTTGGTCCAAGTCATCTTTCTGACTGAAACACTTTTCTAATAACGTCTGGATTATTTTATTTCGACATTTAAGAAACAGGATTAAGGTGAAGATGATGTTGTTTTCAGGCATAATTAAGACAAATTGGAACTCCAAAAATTGAAACCACAACATAATCTATGTGCTTGTTCTACACACTTAAAGAACACAAGAAGAAATACATTTTTTCATTTACTGGGGAAAGTCAGTTAGCACTAGCTAATTCTGTGACAAAAAAACTTTCAAGTCAGCAAAAAATATTTAAACCTGCTGAGCAGTAAACCTCCTTGGAGTGTGGTTCCAAAAATGAAGAAGTGTTTTTCATTAGCATTCGTTTTGTCATGACTAGAACGCGGAGGAAGACCCAGATGCTGAAAACCCAGAAGGCAGAGGCAGGTGAGTGAAGAAGTAAATAAGAGGTTTTTATTTTCTTAATGTTTCTTGCGGTTGTTGATGGTGTAGTGGGTAATCGTGGCTGTGGCTCTCGAGTGTAGATCCAGAATGTCCAAAGCGGGAGCGAGACAATGTTCGTGGGCAGGATCTTGAACCCTGGTGTGGCGTGGTGATCTTGATAAGCGTGGACGCTCGGTGGACCCGTGGCGTGACCGTGGTCTAGATGAGGACAGCGGCTGTGGCTCTCAGTGGCAGGAGACGTCAGCGGTGGAAGGCTGAGGCTGTAGCTGCTCCAGATGGTGAACTCAGGTGACTCTTGTGGCGTGAGAAAGTAACCTGAATGCAGAGGACAAGACAAGGTTAACTTAGTGCAGACACTAGGGGACCAGACGTAGACCCTCAGGAGACAAAGGCACCGTCAGGGTTAACAAACTGGCAAAGACTGAAGAAGCTGGGTCTCCTTAAGTAGCAGGTGGTTTGATGAGAAGAGTAGTCACAGCTGAGGGAGATGAGCAGCAGAGCAGGAGGGGGAGGAGTCTGACAGGCCACCATGACACGTTTAGGCTAATTCCATCATTTTGTGCTTTTGTTTTCTTTCATATTATGCAACAGTGCTGCCTCTGTGTGCTCATGAATGAAAAAAAAATCAAATAAGCACTCAGAAGACATCAGTAGATCCCAGACAGAAACTGTTGGCTTTTTGTTCCGAAAGCTTTAGTGAGAATTTCAATATGTTTTATATGAAGGTTAAAAAATGTGTCATTTAAAAAAAGGAATAAAATGTCCTGATTCAATGTGTGGTCCTATCTACAGTTAAATGTAAAAACTTTGGAAGTTTGCAGACACGATAATGAAATGCTAAATAGGTGGGTGTTTCTTAACACTCTAAAATAAAATAAGGAAGAAGGTATTATGGCCAGAAAATGTTACATTATCGAAGGCTTATAAGCAATGCACTTCAGCCGTGTTGTTTTACACACAAAACTACAAACTCACATAAAGTTCAAACATTTCCTTGAAAAGCGGTACCTTCAGCAGGAATGCCGTACTTTGGGTGAAGACAAGCGGACCTCCGGTTGGCCTCGTTTGACACATGCTCTCATCACCAAACCTCCTCACTGGTTTGTGAACACTCAACTCAATTTACTTTTCATTTCTTTTAATGAAAGCACAATTATTCTTCTTCCAGTAATGTTTAGAAAGTATTAGATGGTAATTACCACAAACAGGCAAATAGGGAAAATGTTGGCTTTTTCCACCAGCGAGAGCTGCAAAAAACAAAACAAATTAACCCCTTGAGTGAAGTTCCAGTCGCGGAAAATGAGTCAGCTTCAGTTTGAAACCTCTCAAATTAAAATGACTAATGATTTTTTTAAAATCTTAACTGTTGATTTGAAATTGTTGAATTATAAGTATTGAGTTGACAAAGGTTTTATTGTATGTCCCTGTCTTTAGGTTTTGTGTAGACGTTTATCTGTAGTTATTCTCGTTTTTTTGTAAAAAGAACCTCCGAGTTAAGAACTGTCCGCATACTTCTTCATACTCAATAGTGAAGTCAAAAATAAGGGACGTCTAAGATGGATGTTGGTGGGATTCCTTGCTGAAAAACAAACCCACAGGTTATAGTCCTGTTTGGCAAAACACTGCAGTTCATAGTTAATGTAAATGCTGCAAAACAGACAAACAAAAGAGTTTTTCAACGGGGAGAATCGGTACACGGACCAAAGAATGGAAATATGTCACTTGAAAAGCGCTTTGAGCAGTCAAGACTTAAAAAAAACATGATTTGAATGCCTTCCACTGGCTATTAGTCATTACGAATATTAAACCAACATCTTACTTATTAGAGAAAAGAAAAGTAACATTGATTTGATTTGTAAATGACCGGAATCATAAAGGAATCAGGATGTTAAATTGCTCTTCTTTCATCAGGTTTGTCACTACATGTAGTAATTGTTGTTCCTTTTTTCCGCTTAGTTTTACACCCGAATGAAACCACATCAAATGTTTCAACACTACCCCTAAGTCAGAGTTAGGGATAGACCGGGGCACACGCTGGCTGTCTTTGCAGAATTAAAATGTCAGACTGTGCTGCTGAGTCTGTGACCTCTTGACTGCGTATGCAAATGAAGCGGCAGTTGGCAGTGAAGAAGGAGAGGGGCTCATGGGAGGAAATAAAGCTGTTCTACCCTTCAGGTGGTGAAATGCAGGATTAACTTTGGCTTGGGCTTTTAAACAAGATAACCAATTTTAATGCTGGAGCGGCATAAGTGCTCCAGGCACATGTTGCACTTTATTTTATCCCTATTATGATTAAATGTTTAATGCTGCACTTCAAGTAGCTTTAAACAAAGAAACTTTTCTCCAATTTTTTTAACCAAATGATTCATTTGAGAAGGGAAGAGTTGGATGATGGCTGCTTTAAAATGGTCAAACTTGTATGGAGTACAACAGAATCCTTTTTTTATATTGCATTTCCATTTATTAACTCATATGTATGATGGAGTACTACGGCCACCATAAAAAAGTTTTAAGAATTAATAAAATAAACATTTCTTTAAATAATGATGTCGTAATATTATGTAGAAAAAGGTTACAGTTTTACACAAACTTGTATCATTATAATTAAAAAAAGAAGGATTTTATTCTTAGAAAGTTAGAAATTCATACATTATAAATTGAGAATTTATTAAATTAAAGTCATACACCTATGAGTCAAAAGTTTACTAAACAATATCATATATATATTGTGTTTTAGTAGGAGAGGCGTAGCGCGCATTGTAAGCAGTTACTTCTTCTGCATTTGGATCACAAATAAGGAAAAAGTCTTTTAGTGATTCAACATTGTGTAAGTTTCAGGACATTGAAAACTGGGCCTCTTCAGACGGAGACACATGACCCACGTCATCATGACCCCATGAGAGATTTATGACTTGATTCTCATGATTTTATAACTATATTCTTTTTTTTCTTCTAAAAATTTAGAAACTCTATTCTCGTATTTTTATGACTATTTTCTTGTAAATTTACAACTTTATTTTTGTAAAATTACGACTTTTTCCCTTGTAATGCTACAACTTTATTCTGGTAAAATACCAACTTTTTCCCATTAATACGATACTTCATTCTCATAAATATTACAATTTAATTCTTGTACAATTATGCCTTTTTTCTTATAATTTAATGACTGTAAATTGATTTTTATGGTGGCTCTATTGAACCATTACTTTCTTCCTCATAATTCTGCAACTTTAATCTCATGAAATTATTACTTCTTTCTTATAACTTTACAACTTTATTCTTTTTAAGTTTTTATTTTTCTGGTGGCCCCAAAACTCTGTTATACATATGCATTTATAAAAGTAAAACAAACTCTTATGTTTTCATTTATATATATTCGTAATCTACAGAATAATATGATGTAGCATTTGAATTACGAAGGATACAAACTAAATCAATCGTTGGGAAAAGTTATTGATCTTTAAATCAAGATAGTCAATAATGCTTTAGGTTAAGATGTCAGGTCTTATTGCAAGTTTCACTAGATTTCCCTTGTCTCCCCCCCCCCCCCCCTTCAGCCGGACCATTGATTCATTGGGTAATGAATCTGCCTTGTGTCACTTTGCAGGACAGCTGTCACTCTCCTATTTGCCACATAAGTCTGCATCAGGGGAGAGGAAAAGGGGAGTCCGATCGATTGCCGTTAATTATGCGGATGTAACGTGGGTTGGTGCACATCGGCGTGTTCCTCCTCTGAAGGAGTCGATAAAGGTCAGGCAATTAGTTTTTTCCCCATCTAGGCCCCCTCCACTCCCATTTCTTTTCCAGAAGTTCAATAAATGTCACTCTGCAGAGGAAAACTGTCTGCATCGCCAGACAACTTATCAAGGCTTAACTTCAAACTGCCACAATGGTGGGTGGACAAGGGCAGTAATTGTGTTTGAAATGTTCATTGACACGGCCGATGCAAATGTTGCATAGAACACACCTTCTTGGTGCAGAAAGAGTTTAATTATGACAGCAACCTTGACCCAATCTATTTCATTGATTTGAGGTTGCTCATTTGTTTACGCAAGCAAAACTGGATTCATAACTTTGTTTTTTTTAGTATTTTAAAAAGAAGGGAAAATGGCAAATATGTGTGCCTGAAAACCTAAAAAGAATATGGTTTTATATTTATATTTTGCAGCTTTGTGCTGGATTTAAGTACACTGAAAGAAAGTAAAAAAAAAGACCATAATTTCAAAAGATAATGTCTTTTTTTCTGTCTTGCAAGAAACATAATCTTATCAAGAAAGCAAAATACAAGGGGTTCTTGGTAGGACATGTTTTCGCACCCAGCTAGCTTTTTGCTTATTTAAGGAAGGTCCTGAGTTCAAATCTATGCCAGAATCATAGGATGGACTATAAAAACGGGACCCAATGCCTCCGTGCTTGACCCTCATCATTAAGGGATTGGATTGGGGGGGTTAAACCACCAAATGGTTCCCAAGCACAGCTGTGTCTGCAGCTCCCCCAGGGGAAGGGTTGAATGCGGAGAACACACACCTAGGTGTGTGACAGCTAATGGGACTCTGACCCTTGTCTGGGAACACTTTTAAAATAGATCTAAAGGTGATAAGAATGGGACTTTAAATGCTAGTATGTGAATGTGAGGGTGTGTAATTGTGTGGCCCTGCGACAGACTCCTGTCCAGGCTGCACCCCACCTTTGACCACCAGTAGCTTGGAGAAGCTCCGGCATCCCCATGACCTTGAAAGAGATTAGGGGGGTTTGGAAAGTGAATGAATAGATGATGCAGAAGATTGTTCGTTTTTTTGTTCATTGGAGCTTTTTAGACTTCACAACTTGTACGTGTAAAGTGATTTTAGATCTGTTTGGTTTTTTACTTTAGTTCAGACAGATCAGTTTAACCATCGTGAACATCTTAGACTTCTTTAGAATCGTGTCCTGACTGCAGGCCGTGCCTCAAGCCGAAGAACTACCCATCTGTATCTACGTCCATCTGCTAAAAACACATTCCAAAGACTTTTTTGAGCTTTGTCTCGCCTTCACACACAGTATACTTGCTTACTTTGTGACATTGTGTTCCTTCAAAAAGATTTTGATTCTTTTAAGTACAGAAGAAAGCTCCTTTCATTCGAAGATCTGGTCAGCAAGGTTATCAGGAGCTTTTTCAGCAAAGGTAAGGCGGTAGAAATGCTGTTTTCAAGGCTGCAATTGAGAGCTGTGACATTTCAGGAAGGCATGAAGGGCTGAGGAGGTAGAAGATGTTAAGGAATCACTCTTGTGTCGTTTAATCACTTGGACTTCTGCAATAAAACTGGTAGTATTTTTTGTACGCCTCTTTTAATATTCCAAGTTTGGAAATAACTCTGAAATTAATGATGACACAGCTGAGATTTGTTTCTGTTAATCTACAAAATGCAAGATAGGGACATCTATATTATGAGGGCCAAAATATGAGTTTGCTATTCTGCTGCTCATCCGAGAAACGTATACATGTACATTTGTCTGCTACGAAGTTTGGCATTTTAATCATAAATGTTCATCTTTTAATAAAGATGAAAAATGTCACATGTGTAATTCAGAATAATATGTACAGAATGCCAGGATTACACAGTGTTGCCTTTTTGGGAGGGCTTATTGTTAAAGAAAACAATTGTACCTATAACCTATGGACTAATCTGGCAGTATCATTCTAAATATAATTATTATTTAAAAAGGACAAAAGCCTTCTAGATTAGTTTTTATTAATTATTTAGTATCTTTAGTCACAAGTTTAATGTTAAAACAAGCTTTTATGTGTGGCACCAAAAGCTTTATTTACTATTTACATTAAGTAAAAAGATTTGAGTGAAGCTTCAAATAACCATCTTTTATCAATATGAATATTAAAATGGTTTAGTGAAATATTTGTGAAGTTAAAAACAAACTTCTGACCAAAAAGATAGAGATAACAGGATCACCTTAATGTGAAGTACATTAAATAAAAGGTTCTGACATTCAGAAAAAAGTGTTTTAATTATATGTGGAGCTTGTTTTTTCAATGCTTCAAATACACGGTAGAACTTTGAAGAGAGTCAAGTTTCTCGGATACTGATTTGATTCTCAAGCTAAAAAAAACCCTAAAATATCAAAGTTAAGGAGGAAGGTGGCACTTCAAAGCTTCTGCTTATGCAAATGTTGCAAATTAGACTTCGACATCTTTGTGCTACAAAATATTTTGGTGGATACCACCACTGCCAAGAAAATAAAGTGCCAGAAATCCAAAATGGATTTAAATTTTGAATAAACACCACAACAGATGCTAGCAAAGGACATTACAGTATATAAAGAAAAAAATATATAAATCCTGCTTTAAAACAATTTAAAGCAAAGCCTGGAACAAAGAAAAACAACAACTTTGAGTTTTTATGAAGTCTGCAAGTACTAGAAAATCAATTTTGTAGAGTTTTGACTCCTACACAGTACATTTATAAACTATTTTTCTTCTAAAAGAAAAAAACTGGATGGCGGTAACTGTGTATAATGGCCCCATTAATATAGTGAGGTCAAATGTTCTACTGTGTGTTCCAAATTCTTTTCTTGGGATTATCAATAATAATAACCGGGGAGGCAGCAGTGCCCAAAACATCGTTGCCTAATAAGACAGATCGGTTCAAACTCGGTTTTCTTTTCAAAAGCGGACAGCACTTCAGCTAACAGTTAGGTCACTTATGGGATCTGATGGTGACATTCTGTAGTGCAGCAGGCAGAATATGAGGAAGAAATGGGTTTACAGGTTGCTCCAGGATTAAGATTAACAGCGGTTTTCCCTTCCTATTTAAAAAACAAACGGTCTAGAAGTGGGTTCAGTGAAACTTCCAAAACTGATTAAAAAAAACAGAAATGAAATGTCACACAACTAAAGTTATTAAGGTTTTGCAGCTTTCTTGCCAGTAAATAAGCAATAGATCTATAATGCAATTGTTTTAATAATATCTAAAGTCCTATTTAAAGGCATTGGCGGAGAACACAAGCCATAATGACTTTGTAATCAGAGTAAACATTCAATTTAATTAAAAAAATGAGGATTAGAATAAAAAGAACTTATCTGAGCTTTTCTAAAATGCCACATTGGAACCTGTGTCTACCTGTGACAGATGCAGTTCATGCATAACAGTACAATTAGAGACCCAATGATTCATTCAGTGTGGTATATTTGAAGTTGATTTATTTCTTTTAATACCAGAAAATATCAAAATACGTCCTTTTTATCATTATTATTTAGCCTCCCAACAGAACCTTGTATTTTAACTGGGCTGGGTACCGGCACTGGGGGACCCAGACTTTGTCGTCCTTGTGGATACATAGGCTTCATTCACACTGCAGGCTGAAACGACCCAGTTCCGATTTTTTTGCCCCTATGCGACCTGTATCTGATCTTTTCATGACAGTCTGAACGACACAGATCCGATCTTTTCAAATGTGACCCAGGCCACTTGGGTATGTGGTCCTGAATCTGTTCATTATCCGATCTTTTGAAATGCGACCTCTGTCTAAACGGCCAGGCCACATGTATCTGACCGTACGTCATCGACACGCGACAAACGTCAAAATTCTGTGTTGAAGTAGGCGGGAATGGGAACATAAACATCAACCATGGCTGACGATGCTGCTGAAACCAGTCAGTGGAAGGGAAGCGACATCACCGATTTGATTCATAAGTGGGGTGATCGCTCTATTCAGGCCAAACTCAAGGGCTCTTATCGCAACTGGGCGGTTTTTGAAAATATTTCCAGCGAAATGGGTACAGACAATCCTGGCCCCTCACATCAGCATCCCACCACTCCTGGCTGCGACTCCGCACCCACACGTTTCTCTGTACCTACTTGGCTAACACTGCTCCACAAAACACCATGACCAAAAACCTTGCTTTGCTCCTTTTCAATTTTCTTCTTAAAATGAGAAGATTGTAATTGTGCTGGCTCCTTTGTTAAAATAAATGCAATAATGCAAAAAGAGCCCCGCTGTTGACAACACTGTTGTTGACGTCAATAGTTAACGTTAGCTACTTCCGCAAACAACGAGTGACTTAGTTCACCATTGAGTACTCTTCTGCGCATGCGGGTCACTTCTGGGTCATTTCACCGTCACACAGGAGATCACACAGGAGATCACACAGGAGATCACACAGGAGATCATAAAAGTCCGAATTTAATTGGAAATGTGAACGGCCTTGTAAAAAAAATCGGAATTGAGCATTAAGCCCTGCGCTGTGAACGTAGCCGTAGTTAGGCAGTCGCATGAAGGATCTTGCCCAAGGACCCACACTGGATGAAGCTTATTGTGCCCCCTGGGAAAGGAACCCTGGTTTTCCATGCGCTAAAAAGTTATTTGATACCCTGTACTTCTACGTTTAGAACACATTTTGCAAGGGTATCTAATTAGAACTTTCCATAGCTGCTGTTTTTCATCTTCTGTTGTCTCTTATTTCCTCAGGCTTTCCATCTTTTACTCCATGTGCAGAATGTAAATCAGTTTCCATCATTCATCCATTCATTTTCTTGACCCTTTGTCCCTTTCGGGGTCATGGGGTTGCCAGAGCCTATCCCGGCCACTTGTGGGCGAAGGCAGGGGACGACCTGGACAGGTCGGCAGTCTGTCGCAGGGTAGAATGTCCACAAACACACACCCATTCACTCTCACACTCACACCTAGGGACAATTTAGAGTTGCCAATTAAACTATGAAGCATGTTTTTGGATGGTGGGAGGAAGCCGGAGTCCCCACACATGCACTGGGAGAACATGCAAACTCCACACATGATGTTGTTTTTTTTTTTCATGTCCCCCAGCCGGGACTTGAACCAGGGGTCTTCTTGCTGTGAGGCAAGATCGCTAACCACTGCGGCACCGTGTATCCAGTTTTCATCATCAGCTGAGAAATGAAAAATTTCCATTCTAACCCCAGTTGCCCTTTCTTTTGTATTTAAAGGGAAATGTATTTACAGTACGTGTAAAGCCATTAGAAATTATTTTGCAAAAAAAAAAAAAACAGCAACATTGTATTCAAGACGTCTTTCTCCTCCTCTTTGACTACATTTTGATTTTGGTCAAATAAACGTCTTTTTGGGTTGAAAGCGACAAATTGAGGTGTCTGTATGTTATTATTTTTAATTAATTTATATATTTAATTGCCACAAGCAAACACATACATTAAATAACAAAGTCCTTAGATAGATGATCATCAGACGATGCAGTCGCCTTAAATTCTGTGCTTTTTTTTTAAATGATCAAAGGATAAATCTATGGTAAATAATATAAACAGTGTTTTTTTGTGGTATTTACGTAAATGAGCAGACAGAAAAAACAGAAATATTGGAAACCTTTTTCTGGGTTTGCTCCAGTACCGCATAGTTGAGAGTGGACTAAACAACCTGTAAACATCATAAAGGTATAATAGATAAAGGGGTGGTAATTTATAGTTCTATTGCTTTCAGTGCCTTCACTTCACCTGATACTACAGTTACCAGCATTTCTTTAAGATGTTCTGTCATGATAAAAGGAGAAGGAAGCTGCCAGGTAAAAAGAAAAGACTTGTGGTGGAGGTATGCAGAAGTGGTGTGAAAAGTTGTCTGTGTTACTCATTGATGAAGATTCTAAAAAATATGGTCAAAGCCAGAACAAATCTTTTAACACCACAAGAGGTTAATTGACAGACTGGTGGGTAAAAGCTGCCAAAAAACGGGTCTTACTGCCAGGGGGAGTGCAGATGGGTTGCAGGTGTGTCAGGAGTCCCCACCAGTAATCCTGCACACCTGTGGAGACAAAACACAAACCAGAGGACAGCAAAGCAGATTTACCAAAGGAGAGCCACAGTAGGACAGGACCATATATCGTTTTTTTTATCCAAAATGCACTATCCCTTTGGCGTATCTTCCTTTCAAGCTTCAAACGTTCAAGCAACCACTTTTACTGACGAGTCAATGCAAACGAGCGTATATGCACATTTGAGGCTTCCTCGTTTGAAACACATTCATTCACACACCGCTATGCACGTTTAGAGACAGTGTGTACAAAACGCACGGCCTTTGATCCACGCTCAAAAATAGGATCTGGGCAACTTTAACCAATCAGGGACGAGGATTTTGTAGTAACGTATGGCTGACATCCCTTTTAATATACGGAAGTGCCAACCATTTGAAAATTGATCATTGAGCAAATATTAATAATTACGGTAAGTAATTAATTTATTAGAACAGAGCTGTAAAACCAAAAAGCCTGGAGCAAGATTTGGACCGCCTCAAATTTTCATACCAAGCCTCTTCCAACTGTAGGTACGTGCGCTGGCGTCCGGTAGCGACAGCCCAGTGTGAACACCACATGCTAAATGCTTTTTAGCCTGATTTTGAACATGTGCCACATGTCTGGTGTGAACATAGCATTAGTGTGGCTTCACTCCTTAGCCTGCGGTGTGGTTCATCTGAATTGAATAATGTCTTTTTGAAAATTGAATTGAATTATTGGCAGGGTCCTTTTTATTTTATTTTATTTTTTAATTTTTTTTTATTGAGCATCAGGAGTACAGAACATGTACAAAAGCAAGGTCATATGTCATACATTATTCAAACAATCCCCCCTTTTTTTTAATCAAGACAAACATAGCTGAACCCCAATCCCACCCCACAGAACATGTGACGTCTGAAAAATAAAAAAACAAAAATATATATATATGTAAAAATGATAATAAACATAAATTTAAAAAATAATTATGCCAAGTGTTATAAGCCGGCATGCACCACTAAGGCTCAGTGTTACAACACAAGAAAACAGGAGAGTCGTTGGAAGCTGCTACTTGGGGACAGTTTTGAGCTTATTAAAGTATAATAGTATTGGGCCCCACACAGATAGAAATTTGTGTCTGGAATCCCCTAGTGAGTATTCAATCTTTTCTAGCTCCATAAATTTTAAAAAGTCACTAAACCATAGAGACACTTTGGGTGGTTTATTTGACTTCCAGTGTAGTAAAATCCTGCTACGTGCAAGTAGCTCTGTAAAAGCAATGATATGTTTGTTTTGTTTACTTAGAGTAGATTGTTTTCTACCTGTGATGCCGAATATAGCCATGACAGCGTTGGGTTGAAGATTAATTTTGAGAGCTTGTCACATTGTTTCAAAAATGACAGACCAGTAGGACGTCAGAGATGGACACAGCCAGAAGTCAAAATGAAAAACATCAAAACCTTCTTAATGCTTGTCTTACCTTGCAGTACAGATTTGCAAATGTATCTCATACATCTACTCAAGCAAGTGGCTAATAAAATAGCAGATAGGCTCAATGGATCATATATCAGGCAAGGAAGCAGCTCCTGCTCATGGAAAATTAACACCTTATCAAAACTGAGTTAAGATCAAAACAACACCACCTCTGGCAACTATTTAGAAGATCAACTCCTTTCATCAATACCCAGAGGGATGCCTCGGTAGCAGTGATGTAAACTCTGTCTCACATATAACATTAGCTGCAGTAATGTTTGGCAGGAACAGAGCACTTGCTTCCTTCCATTCACATTTTTTTTTTCCATTTGAAATCTTTTGGCAGAAAATGTGATCTGCTGCTCTGAGGCATTCAGCAGGGTGTGAAGTCTCAGTGTCATATTATCTCTTTCATCCCTTATTTCGACAGGCCCGGGAACATATTGAGTTATAATATGTTTTCCACCGAAGCTTCTTGCATTTGGTTTTAAAGCACCGTTGTAAAGAGCATTTTAATGAGTTAAGATTTTGATCAATAGAACTAGATGTAGGAGGTTGATCCTATGGTTCAGTATTGTTTTCTAGCTGAATAGCATAATATTATAACGACGCTTTGTCTTCATCTAAAACCCTCCCATGCATCTGTAAAGCTAAATACTATTTCTCATCTCAAATTTGCATTTCATTCCATCTTTTCCCAGCGTGGGGGTCTGTTGTTGTTTTTTATTTATTTATCGCTTGTTGCTTTTTTTTTTTTTCCATCTGCAGCACTTCTCCACATGTGGCCTTCTACTTTGCAGCCCCTCCAAAGGCCTGCAAGAGGAGCGGGTTTAGAGGGTAGCGAGGCTAACTTTGGGTTTAACCCTGATTTTCTGGTTCACCTTTAACTGAGCTGCAGTTCCTGCTGGGAAGCGGGGGAAAGTATTCCTCTCATCACAGATCAATAGCCTGCATTAAAAACCCAGGCTTTTGCATGATTAATTACCATAGGCAACACAATGGAACACAAGTCTTGTGTGTACAAATTGAAGAAGACTTCTTTTTGACTCTTGTTTCAAGAATTGGAACATCTAAAAATATTGAATATTGCAGAAAATGTCCATATACTTTAATTCCAAGCTGCTAAACAGATTGTAATGGGGGTGATTACAAATGGACATAAGAAAAGGATTGGGAATAGTAAAGGAAACAACACATTAAGACGCAAACATTTCTTTTTATTAATGCTATTACACATCAATAATAGCCAAAGAGATCCTATTTATGCAAAGCACACACACCCAAGTGAAAACAAATCAGCACACATGTAACAGTTGACTATACAAGTTTCTGCAGACTCACAAACACCTTGCATGTTACGACTACATAGTAATGCTTTAGTCACTCTGCCCTCACAGGTGGACCCGGGGTGTCTGCAGGCAAAAAATGGGCAAACCTTTACAGGGCACGCAGGTGACCCGATCAACATTTTAGGATTGTGAGGCCGTAGAGCAAGATTGTTCATGCACACTATTTTTCTACAGGCATGCAGTGCGCAACAGGCCAAAGCAAACACCCAACCAACAAGTAAGGATAGGTAAGGGTGAAGTAGCCCCCATAGTTCAGCCCCCTTCAAATTCTGAACACTGAGCAAGGGGCTGTTCATGTTGGTATTTGTGCGTGCTTGCTCCATGCTTGCAGCCTGATTGTTAGAATCGAGGAAATGACACAATCGGAGCGTAGTATCTGTGAACATTCTACGGGTGCAGCATTTGCGTATTAGTCAATAAGGAGCCAGTACTTCCACCTTAAATGAGTAGAGCGCATGTGGGCACCGTACGACAGCAGCGCCTGTATGTCATAAATGGTGTAACTTACATTAAACTTACAATGACTTCACAATACACTTACCACACGCACAATAATGGCACATTCCACTTTCACGCAGAGATCCCTTTAAGGATGCAGCCACTCCTGTCTATGTCCCTCCACGGGCCTGGAACACCCAAAAACCTGCAACACCCATATATGTTGACGGGTGCATATGACTAGTGCTGCGTTCCCCTGAAAGCGATTCGCGAGTCAAATTTGCGTCGGCCGCAAGAACTGTCAGACTGATCCACCATACTGTATTCTACCACGTTATTGAGTTACTAAAAACGTCACATGCCCAAAGCTGAGTCCTTGATTGGATGCAGCGACCTCACCAAAGTTCAAATATTTGAACGCTGGCCGCGCCGCTCAAATTGCCCTGCTGCCAAACCGCTGTGCTAGTCCCTCCAATCGTGCCCCAGGATCTCAGATCACGAATGTACTGTTGCCTTCACGTTGAAACTGGTCGCCGCTGCCACGTGAATCACATTCAACGCAGCATTAGCGTTATGCACGTTACTCTTTGGAATGGGGAAAGAAAGGAAACGCACGGAGCTGTTTCCTCGTTGAGATTGTTTCCTTAAATAAATCCCATTTTCCGACACATCAGAGCATTAGACAGACCCTACAAACTGAACATGGCTAACAGTTATTTCAGTAGCGATGCCTATAAATTGGTAGTAGCAGCTGCATGATTGACAGCCAAAGAAGAAGTTTTACTTACCCACTGATTTTATAGATTAACTGAGAAAAACATTACCACCAAACTTAATGAATACATTTTTGACAGTTTTTACTTATTCAATAAAAAAGGCAAATTCCCTCAAAGGGAAAAGAATGAGCTATATCTTCCTGAAAGCATTTACTCGATTGGTTGAAAAAAGCCCAGTGTGCCCCCATCTGGGGTGTCAAGGCAAAAATAATTTATCACTGCATGTACAGAAGAGCATTTACAACAAAACAAATGAAGTGATCATCTGACAGCAGTAAATAAAGGTTTTCTCCAATGGACAAACAGATACCACACCTGCATGCATATGTTGTAAATTTTTGTGTTGAGTCAAGAATGAGCCAATGAAGTTCAAAATGGAGAATGAAAGATGGGGAAACAACCCCTTTATCTGGTTTGAAAAAGAAAAATTGTAGCTGAGAGAGAATGTTAGTTGGTAAAATTTGGATTTCCTTCTAATAAATGGAACAATTTTACTTGAAAGCTAATCTGGTGACATCAGTTTCCATTTTGAAAGCTCAGCAGGAAAGCCATCAGATCAGAAAACTTTGTTGTTAAGCATAAAGCTAAACCTGACACTGTCATTGGTGTATCAAAGTTTGAGTCTCAATCCTTATTTAACCTAGTTAGATTTATAATATTGAAAAATAAGATTGTTCTAGAGTTACATGTCAATCTTTGATGACTAATTTCTTGAAAACTTCTTTAAAAGTAATTTTAATTTTATTTGGATCAAGTGCAATTTTCTTGCCCAGTCTATAATAGATTAGATTACCTGCCCAGAGCATGAATGGAGGATAAAATGTGATTTGGTTTATAGACTCCACTGGAAGTTTCAGCTGCTTCTTTATGAAGTCCCTTATTGTGCCCTCTGGATCTTCACCTGCATGCTGGGAATTCCATTAGTAACCAGGTTATCCCTCATGTTCTTGTAGTGTGAGGACACCTGCTGTGTGTCCACAGTGAGCACTTCCCACAATCATGGAGAGCTTGCTTCTCCTTTGTGTGAATGTGTGTGAATGAGTCTGTGACTGTAAAGCACTTTGGGAAGTTAGAAAAGCGCTATAAATATACGCCATTGACCATTTGTTGAATCTAGTATGTGTTGCTGGCTGAACTCCAATGACCCTTGTACAGTCTAAAACTCCTTTTGGAAAACCTCAGCAAGTTAAACACAGGGGTCCAGGCTGGAAAATATCTTGTCAACGTCTAGGATGTTTTCAAAGCTACGTTCAAGCGACTAGTTCAGAGCAGAGATTGTTACTGTGTGCTTGATTGGCCAGAAAACTAATATATATATATATATATTATATATATATATATATATATATATATATATAGTCCATGAAAATAAGGCTCAGATTGCATACTTTAGTGCCTTGGCCACTCCAGGACTTATGGTAGGCAGATTGCATTATGGGAAGCAATGTTCGTGTTGTCGTTAGCTCCTGAAGCTAGTGGATTTCTGACAGGAATGAAATTGCACTGCTATTTCAATGTTTTTGGGTGCTTGCTCATTGAAAACAATGTCTATTGAATGGTTTCAAAGAGGTCACTGGACTCTGCCATCTCTACCTCTGGTTGCCCGGGGTCATGCCGAGTATGGGACACGAGTCAGCCTAACATTCCGCCTTGAGGTTAAGGCTGTAGTCACTAGCACCCTAGCTAGCATAGTTGAGTTCTGCTCCATCCGAACTTTTTGCATCTGTTCAGCTATAGGAGCTATAGCAATATACAGTAAATACACACTGTTTTTTTACGTAATTTGACCAATACTTAATAAACATTTTGTTATAAAGTTTAACAGAAGATGTCTGTGGAAGTGCCTGGTCATCCACCTCTTATTTTAGTAGTTTTTTTGGAGTCTTTTTTGATGAACCATTAAAAAGCCATTTGCCCTGCAAAACAGAATCATATCTTCAACACAAAAAGTTGTTTTTTTCAGTCAAAAAGAGAGTTGCCCAATCAGTGACAATCATTCTACTGGCTTTAGGTTGGCTTTTCAAGGTCAAAGTGTGGATAGTCATCAGAGGGTTTGAAAGAAATTGTTATCAAATAGGTGGAAAAGACTAAAAATCAGAGATACTATCAAGGTGCACCATGGGAAATCAGGGGTCTGGTGATGGCATCATTGAATGAGATACCACTTTACAGGAATAGTACAAAAAAGATATTTAAATTCTATTGTTTTTGATGTTTGTCTGTGTAATCAGTCCCACTGGTAATTGTGTGATGATAAGTCAACGCTTACTTGATCCCTTTAAATGTTTTATGAAATATTTTAAAAGAATTGAAAATGTTTGCATTTAGGATGCAAGTACAGATAACTACCGGTAATCATTTTTGAGAAATTTAAACAAAAGAAAAAAATATGTCTTCTCTTTCGCTGTAGAAGGAAAAAAACTAATTTAATGTATTTTGGACAAATTGAAAAATGTCACAAAAACTTAAATAAAAAAAAAAATAGGTCAATTTAGCTTGCATATTCTGATTCCCAAAGTCATGTTACTGTTACTGGATGATATTGTGCCCCAACACACGGATTTACAGGGTGTTAAAAGGAATCGTTACACCCCTAGTAAATACTTTATAGCGTGTGCATGAAATATTTGCTTCAATGTCATTCTTCCTGCTTTAAAAAGAAACTTCGGTTGAAAACATCATGATCAATGTTTTTATATATGGTAATGGTAAATGGCGTATACTTATATAGCGCCTTTCTTCCTACAAGGACTATATTACCTCAATGGGCAAAAAGCTAAATAAGTTCATAATTAATCTTAAGGGTTTGATTTCAGAATAAATCCAAACTATGCAATATTTATTGTTAAGCAAATAAGGATTATTTTCATTTTTCTATTTTTTTATGGTTTTAGCTTTTTTACCGGAATATTTTTAATGGAACTTGAGTTTTTGCTCTTTTTCCTCTACAAACACTTCTTATTCTAACAGCTGAGTCAGTCACTGAGGGATTAGAATGCAACATAAATACATTCAATGTGTGCAGCTTGCAAACTTGCAGTGTTGGTAAAAGCATGGATATGAACAAACTGCAATGTCTGCAATTGTATGATTGTACATTCATAGCAAATAGAAGACAAGAAAGTAAAAATGTGTTTACTGTATATATAGTTGTGTAAGTATAAATACACTACTTTGAGTTAAGAACTCTTGCACTGGCCACATACAGTATGTTTAAGCAAACAGGTTACAATAGGCTTTCTTGAGTCACGGGGTTTCTTAAATGTCACATTAATTAGAAACTAGCTGGTTTCCTAAAATTTTGGTTTACATTTGCATGATAAAGGGCTCCGACTTATACAAAACTAACAGCTTTATAGGATGGGAAATTATGTTCTTGTAAGACTGTGGTTATTGGTGTGCATGTACACCAGGTACTCAATAGAAATCCCGTTTACGGAAAAAAATTCACCAATGTGTGCTTCTCTAAGTTACAGAGAAAAGATTTTGTTCTGGGTATGTTAAGAATTAAATGTCTATGTTTAATACCTTTGAAAGTAGGGATGTCCCAATCTGTTTTTTTCTGGCCCCGACACGATTCATTTGATTTTGAGTATTTGCCGATACGAGTCCTGATCCGATACTTTTGTAACACATTTAAAAAATTAATCCAGGTTTTTCCCTATTTTTATTTTTTTCACCTTCTTTTATCATTTAGCACTTAAACAGATCACTTCTGTAACTTTTACAACCAAGTAAAGAAAAAAGTGAAACTATTACTCGTAATAATAGTTGACTATTAAGGTGATAATTAATCATGGAAGAATGTTTGGTGACTGTTCGGAAACACTGAAAATATGTGATCATATGTAATTTAAATCTCTTAAATATTCTTATAAATTAGTGATGACCTTTTGAAATAACTATTGTTGTAGCATAAATATAATGATGAGTATTAATATCAATGTAACAATTTATTAGTTTTTGGTTATTTTGGAAAGATCATCGATTTCTTTACTTTTGTCTCTTTATGTGTCTCTGTAGGCCGCATTGAGAGAGTAATTCTCATTAAAAGTAACCAAAACTGGATGTTTTTTCATTTCAAATATTTTTTAAGGTCATTTTTTTAGTTAAGACATAATGCACGTGATACTTGCGGTCAATTTAAAAAGTCTATTGAAAAAATTATTGAGCCTGAGAGTCAGAATCTGTGAATATCTTTACCAAACTCTACCAAAACCTGATCAAACTAGGTGCCATATTCTGCTGCACATCACAACAATAAAATACTTTGATCAGCTCATGATATGCAGATTTCTACTAGAGTTATGTATCTACATTGACCAAAAATATAAACGCAACGCTTTTGTTATTGCTCCCATTTTTTTTGGTATGAACTCAAAGATGTGAAACATTTTCCACACACACAAAATAGCCAGTTCTCTCAAATATTGTTCACAAATCTGTCTAAATCTGTGATAGTGAGCACTTCTCCTTTGCCAAGACAATCCATCCCACCTCACAGGTGTGCCATATCAAGATGCTGATTAGACAGCATGATTATTGCACAGGTGTGCCTTAGACTGGCCACAGGAAAAGGCTACTCTGAAATCTTCAGTTGTATCACACAGCACAATGCCATAGATGTCGCAAGTTTTAAGGGACCGTGCAATTGGCATGCTGATAGCAGGAATGTCCACCAGAGCTGTTGCTGGGGAATTGAATGTCCATTTCTCTACCATAAGCCGTCTCCAAAGGCGTTTCCGAGAAATTGGCAGCACATCCAACCGGCCTCACAACCGCAGACCACGTGTAACCACACCAGCCCAAGACCTCCACATCCAGCATGTCCACCTCCAAGATCGTCTGAGACCAGCCACTCAGACAGCTGCTGAAACAATCGGTTTGCATAACCACAGAATTTCTGCACAAACTGTCAGAAACCGTCTCAGGGAAGCTCATCTGCATGCTCGTCGTCGTCATTGAGGTCTCGACTTCACTCCAGTTCGTCGTCGTAACCAACTTGAGTGGGCAAATGCTCACATGCGATGGCGTCTGGCACGTTGGAGAGGTGTTCTCTTCACGCATGAATCCCGGTTTACACTGTTCAGGGCAGATGGCAGACAGCTTGTGTGGCGTCGTGTGGGTGAGCGGTTTTCTGATGTCAATGTTGTGGATCGAGTAGCCCACGGTGGTGGTGGGGTTACGGTATGGGCAGGCATATGTTATGGGCGAAGAACAAAGGTGCATTTCATTGATGACATTTTGAATGCACAGAGATACCGTGACGAGATCCTGGGGCCCATTGTTGTGCCGTACATCCAACAACATCACCTCATGTTGGAGCATGATAATGCACGGCCCCATGTTGCAAGGATCTGTACACAATTCTTGGGAGCTGAAAACATCCCAGTTCTTGCACGGCCAGCATACTCACCGGACATGTCACCCATTGAGGATGTTTGGGATGCTCTGGATCGGCGTATACGACAGCGTGTTCCAGTTCCTGCCAATATCCAGCAACTTTGCACAGCCATTGAAGAAGAGTGGAGCAACATTCCACAGGTCACAACAGACAACCTGATCAACTCTATGCGAAGGAGATGTGTCGCACTTCATGAGGCAAATGGTGGTCACACCAGATACTGACTGGTTGTCTGAGTCCCCTGACCCGCTCAATAAAACAAAACTGAAGATTTCAGAGTAGCCTTTTCTTGTGGCCAGTCTAAGGCACACCTGTGCAATAATCATGCTGTTTAATCAGCATCTTGATATGGCACACCTGTGAGGTGGGATGGATTGTCTTGGCAAAGGAGAAGTGCTCACTATTACAGAACTGGTATTTGTGTGAAAAACTTGAAATACACAGCTGATCATAACAGAACAAAGTATCTGAGCCCAGATTGGGATCACAACATCCCATTCCAAATAAGGTCTCAAACTTCGTGATCAATTTCTGTTTAAATGATTGAATTAGGGCATCCATAATTGAAAGGTAAAGTAAATATTAATTGTGGCTATTATTTGTATGGTATGAGTATTCATCAGAAATGGCTATTCATAGCTTCAGATTAGTGCTGTTCTGGCAAATAGAAAGCAGTCAAAGACCACAGGAGTTCTATAAAGAGCAAGAAGTGTGAACAGAAAATTACTCTTGGAACAAAAGTAGCTTAGAGAAAGTGGACACTTTGTTGTTAACAACAAATCATTCCACACAATTTAACAGCGAAGTGCACCATTTCCTGTTCTGGTCTCTGCACCCTTTCACCATCTGGCCTTTCTCTCTGCCGTTGCGTTTGATTGATCTAGTGTGTTTCATCTGACGTCAGACCCTGCAGCAATTCCCTCACAGAGGCCAAAATAGTTCATGTGCAAATACTTAAATCAATTAAGACCCCATGCTGTGGTCTAATAGAAATAACATGGAATATAGGGGGGATTGACCTAAAAAAAAGATGAAAGTATTTTTATATTCTTCTATCTATCTATCTATCTATCTATCTATCTATCTATCTATCTATCTATCTGTCTATCTATCTATCTATCTATCTATCTATCTATCTATCTATCTATCTATCTATCTATCTATCTATCTATCTATCTATCTATCTATCTATCTATCTATCTATCTATCTATCTATCTGTGGGAACACAATAGCCGCCTTAAAAAAGTAGTGAATGTATTTTCAACATGTGACTTGGCATGTATGTACAAGTGGGTCCTCCTCAGTAAACAGGAAAAGGATGGGCGAGGGAGGTCCCTGCAACACAAAAGCATCATACACTTTATTTCAGTCAAATCCAGGCAGAAGATGTTGGAGTGGCAGTCCTCCAAACTGGCCCCGTTTGGTACAAAGCACGAACTCATCCTTTCACTACGCAGTTGTAACGTTAAAGTCCATTGTCTCAATCACCCCAGGGGCAAGAGCCGATCTGTCGCCAGCGCAGCGATGCTCAGTTGTAAATATGCAGTTAAAAAAGCGCCAGTGAAGTGGTGGAGAATCCGATTATTTTTTCTAAATAAAACTTCTTTCAGAATCAGAATCTAATTGGAACGGGAAAAAAAAGTCTAGGTCATGTTTTTCCTTCTTCTCTGCAACCAGATACCAACTGCCATACTGAACAAAACCAGTCCATAGCGGCATTTTGGGGACCACCCCAGACCTAACTGATTGACTGTGAAAGACCAACAAAAGCACATCCGTGTAAAGCGTTTTGCTCCTAAATCCACAGGCAACAATGCAACTGTGCTTTCTCACTAATTTACATCTCCTCATGGGATAAGATTTTTTTAAGATTGTTTTTTTCCTTAAAAAGCACTCATTTTACTGTAATTTATTTTTGTTTTCCTTTTCGTTTGCTGTCTGTCTGCAGTTGTAATAAAGCTGCACCAAGGTTTAATTTCAGGTAAAACCCTTGACTGTATAAAGATAATGGACTGAGTGAGTGTGACACCACCCATAGAAAATGTCTTGCTTCCTGGTCCAATCAAATAAAGTCAATTCAGTTACTTTTTACACAACACAGCTGTCACCACGTTGGAACAGAAAATGTCTGATGATAGCAGTGATTGGTCTACAGGTCCTGATTCTATGACAACCCTCTTCAACCAGAGGCGAGCATGTTAGAAGTAACACCTTACAGTGAAAGTTGGCTGGGAAAATCTGTCAAACGGTTTAAACATTCAAGACAAGACCATACGCTTTCATTGAGGCATCGATTGGCCAGTTATAACATCTGGCAAACAGAATGACTGAATAATAGCTTTTTATTTCTCAATAGAAATCTGGCTTTTTGTGACCGGCGAATACTTCCTGTTTGAAACACCAGAGGGAGAAGTCACTCAGTCCAGTTCTTATATACGGTCAATGGATAAAACAGTTCATTTTTTTGCACCAATATTTCCAGATGAACCCTTTGAACTTGAGGAAATAATAGACTGTCCAAAAAAAGTGAATCCTTCAATGTAGGATTCTAACTCAGTCCTCTAATAGCAAGAGTTTCAGAGAATAACTGTGATCAAATTGACCTTCTTTTGTTGGATATGTTGGTTTTGCGGTAGCAATCTTAATGTTTAAGTGTGTCCCTTTTTGTAATACTTGCTTAATACATTTGATATCTCATATATTTAACAGTAACCTATAAATAAGAAACCCCATCACTAGCCCCCCTTGTCCCCCAAGTAAGCTTATATGTTTATTTGTTCCAAGCCTAAACTTGCCTTTTCAGGCTAGGCAGATACATTCATGTATGAGATGCGGTGCATCTCAAATAGCTGCATCAGCCCCTCTATTAAACCCTGACCACATGCTGAGGCCTCAGCAGCTCTTGACTCCTGCACAGTATGGCCGCCTGGTGTGCTGCACACACAGACATCAATTAGCGAAAGGTTACCTTGCACCGCTGCTGGCTGGTTGTCTCATACTTGCACCAAAAAAGGAGGCACAACGTACCCGCAAAGAAAAAACATCTAATTCTTCTTTCTCCCAAAACACTAATTTCTCCATTAATTCCTCGTGTCGCGAAGCAATTTTCAAGAAGCTATCGTCACTTGTTTCAAAATGTTGGGTGCCCAAATGAAAATGAACCTGAGGAGCTTTGCTTGTATAAAAGGCAAATATCGCTTTGAGGATTGAACTGCCGTTGGGGTCCCCTTAAATTTTATAATTAGACTTGGAGGTGTCGGGTTCAATTTTTATTTAACAGAGCTCTTGTGTTTATGCCAGTGGATGTTTACTAGAGCAGGGGTGGAGATCCTGAGCCTGTCTTCCTCTTTGTTCTGCTGATTACACTTTGCATCAGCACCACAGGCAACTAGTAAACTTACATCAAAGCAAACATTGTAATAAGTACTATTTTAGATTGTGTCTGCATCTATCTGTGTGTTCAATCAAATTCAAAACAAACTAGCTCTCCAATGTACAAGGGTTTTTCTAGGATGCAATGAAAGGAATATTGCACAGCAATGACCTTAGATGTAATTTAAGATTAATTTAGCTTCTCCTATGCTTTAACTAAAATTCATTTGTAAACAAAAGTTTTTTTCAGTGCCACCTGCTTTAGTGTATTTATCTGATTTATTGATATGTGGCAGCAAATATGTATTAAGACATGTTGCTCAGCAGATATTTTCCTACACTGTAATATTACAATAAAAATTTGAAAGAAAAGTTAGCAGAAGAAACATTTTAAATGCTTTAAACTGACTGTAAGAACAATAAAAAGACATGGAGGGAAGAAAATGGATTTACTGGTCCCTAAATGGGAGTTGGAAAAAATTTTAAAGGCATAAGACAATATGTTTTACCATATCGTTACACCAACTTTAATTTCTTGATCGAACACGTTTTCCTTTGACACCTGTACCGGAATAAATGCTGGAAAACATAATAAGACTAAAAAAAAGGAGTACTGGAAAGATAAAGGGTGACAGCTGAGAACTCCACACTTAAGACGGGTATCAACCCATGGGCCAACATGGGGTTATTGCCAGAGAACCATGTCCCAGGAAGTGGGACAGGAAAGGACAAGAGGGGACACATCTGTGCAAGTGCAGTCAGCCGTGTGAGACCAATGCTGCACGGAGTCAACTGTTAGAGCAAGAACTGCAGAGAGAAGAGACAAGGGTAGCACAGCAGGATGTGGCAACTTTAAACAGGTGGATGGAGAGAAAAAATGAAAGCAGCGACACAAAGAGAGACACATACTGGCAAGAGATAGAATGAATCTGGTAGATTATGAACACATTTGTCGAGAAATATTCTAATAAATTATCCTAAAGTTAAAGACCAAATCTGATCACCTTTTGAATATGATCATGCCATCGTGTCGTTTTTCATATTTCTGCAGAGCGGCAGTGGTTCATTAGAAATTCACCTCTGAGTTGTGGGCAGGGCCTTTGGTGAGGAGTAAGCCCACCCCCACCTCCCATCATCAATCTGTTTATGCTTTCTTCCGCTGGCTTATACCCCCTCACAACCCCAACTAACATTACCGGCGCAACAAACAAAAATTGCAACTATCCAGCTGTACAGTTTTGAACCAGTTGCCAGCTTGGATGAGGAAAACAAAGACACACATGGATCTAGTCGTCTACAGGCAGATGCATCAGAATGGGCCAGAAGCTTGTGGCTCGCTGTTGTAGCTTCTACATCACACCATTCAAGCTTTTCATCTGCTCCTGGTTCAAAACAATTACAAGATCTTGTTAAAAACACCAAAAACACAATTTTCATCGTAATGGGTTCTTAATAATTAACACAAATAAAAGAATAAGAAAGTTAGATCACTTTTGCCTTTTCGACAGATAAAAAAAGAAATAGATGTCACTAATGGAAGACACCTCTAACAATGTCCTATTTATGTGGATGTGTGTTTTTTCTCTACAATTAAACAATTCATTTAGAAAGAGTGAATTAATGCAAATTTACAACAACGTACATCTGCAAAACCCAGAATAAGAACTTTCCTGTAGAGAGGATAGTGAACTCCCTTTGATCGTGGTTCATTTTGCACCGCACTGGATTATTACAAATACATTGAAGGGTTGATCTTAAGTACAGTCACTGTATAGTTGCATAAGGAAGGTGTATTAAAAAAACAAATTGCTGAGTAATTCTAAATGGTGACTGCACTGGCACACACTGGTTGAAACTGCTACTTCACATCAACATACAAATATTTTTCTTTCAAAAGGTCGTTGCTGACATAATAGATGCATAGACTAACTATCTCTTATGGAGCCCATGACCTGTCATGGGGAAGAAAAATTACGAATTTGTTTTTACAAATTAGTAATTAGTTCTCTTGAAATTATAGTTAGTTTTAACACAAGCCATGTTTTCAACTGGAAATAAACTTAAATACTTCCAGGTAAAGATTTACTGTAAATAAGATAACTGGTTTAAAGCAATAATATAAATAAAATATGTCTTGTATCATATCGAAAGTGACATATTTCTCAAAACTGGAATGGAAACACTTTTCTCAAATTGAATGAGTCATGTGACTAACAACTCTGCACAGGTAGACAAATTGCGTCAATCAATCGCTGAGGCGGCGGGGTTGTTAGAGACTGTCCCAGCTACTGTTGGGCATAGGAGGGACACACCCTGGACAGGTCACCAGCTTGTTTCAGGGCCCATGGGGGATGGAGAGATGGCGCTGGCTACACCGGGCAGCACCTGGGCAGCTGGCTGTTCAGCAGACGGAGAGCCAGCCACGGCGGAGTTCATTGGCTTTCTATGTCCGCACCTGGGCGGACAGAGCACCGCTGCAGGATGTGGAGGCAGCCAGCTCGGGCCTGCTTGATCTTATGATACTTTTCCAGTATTCATTTAGACAATAATCAAAAGATCCCCTAGTTTTACTCGTTTCGCCTCGTTTTCTTGAACTAATATGGGAGACGGAAACACGGCTTTTGTAGACGGGGGGAAGCTCACAATACCGGGAAAGACTCTGACTAATCTCGTGAACCCAGATATGGAGACGTGAATACCGATACTTTTAAGGAGTTTTTTTGAATAAATAATTCTGATCTCTAAACATCCCCTGTGTCTTCCATGCGTTGTAATGAGATATAAACAGAAAGAAAGTTGAATGTATCTGCTGTAAATCTAAGTGCTGCTCACATCCTTTGCAATGTTTTTGAATGACTTATCACGCGAGTTGGTTTGTGTCTATTCGCATAAATGATTTAATGGATTGCTATTTGATCGGAACGAATTGCTGTTGTGTAAATACTGTTTCGTGGTAACGAAATCCTAATTCTTGGAAACGATTTTATTATTAGTTTTACCCATGTCAGGTCCTGGGCTCCGTACTCTACTAATAAATGAGAAAAACAAACAAAACAAAAAATGTGTTTGTTTTTCCAACCTTCTGGTACATTTGGAAGCTATAGAGAGCTTTGTCTGTGCTCAGCCTAAATGGGTGAAAAGAGGCTCAGTAGTTTCACTCACAACTGTGAAAACATTTTCCAGTAGAAATGACTGAAGCTAGGAGCTCCTCTGGGAAGGAGGAGGTGGTGTCATGGCTGTCCCATCTGTGAAGTCGTAGCTGACAGGAAAAAAAGAAAGCAAAAACACGTTAGCAGTTCTTTATAATTGAGAAACATCTGGAAATGCTCCAAGTTTTTTTTTACTCGTGGATTTCACTGCATACCGTGGAGGACCTTACCAAAAAAAAAAAACAAGAAAGAAATGGTTTGAAGTAACGACTGCAGAGCAGCATAAATGATCAAAAATTAAATATATAAGCCTTTGGATGAAAGCATGGCTTCATAGGACTGTCAGAGGCAGAGCATAATGTATTATTTTACACAGTGAAATGTATTCATGTAACAGCAGATACATGTATAATTCTCTTTAGGTTACTGTACTATGGTTAAGGTTGGATTGGAATAGCAATTGAAATATTTAAATGTGTCATTGGGGTGAGATGACATGTGGGCCAAATGTCATATTGGTGTCTTAATGGCAGAGCGTGGAGTCCAATTTTTGACAGTGCAGTGGCTCTTTCATAGATACTTGAACATCTAGATGATAATTCTATGGTTTTCATGTCATTAATGTTCATTTTTTGTCTTTTAGAAAGAGAAGTGAAGGTCAGATTTTTCTCAGTTTAAATTGGATATAAAAATAATGTGAACCACATGTTTAGTCAAGAACATGGAGGACCAATACTATTGTTTATTGTGTTTTGCTTTTTCCAAATAACCTCTTATGTATACGGTAGGTAGAGCGGCCAACCTCTGATCGGAAAATTGCAGGTTTGGTTCCCGCTCTCGTTCAGGTCAGGACTCTGTGCAGGCCGGTCCAGTTCAAACACACCAGACTCTATCCTCCATGTCTGTATGGACCTAGCTTTGTGCGCTGGTTCTCCTGCAACCTCCCAACCCAGACTCGTCCATCAGATTTCCAGATAGAAAAGCGTAAATCATCAAACCAGAGAAGGCAGAGAGAACTGCTCTAGCGTCCAGTGGTGGCGTGCTTTACACCACTGCATCAACGCTTTGAATTGCACTTGGTGATGTGTGGCTTGGATGCAGCTGCTCAGCCATGGAAACCCATTCCATGAAGCTCTCTGCGTGCTGGACTTGGGCTGATCTGAAGGTCACATGACGTTTGGAGCTCTGCAGCAGAACTCTTTGCACTTCAGCATCCACGGACCCCTCTTCATCGGTTTACATGGTCTACCACTTCATGACTGAACTGTTTTTCCCAAACTCTTCCAGATTGTTCTGATAGAGCTGACTGTAGAATATTTAGGAGAGGGGAAATTTATTGCTCAGGTGGAATCCTGTGACAGTTCTACGCTGGAATTTACGGAGTTCCTAAGAGCGGACCGTTCTTTCACAAATGTTTGTTAAAACTGTCTGCACGTCTGATTGCTTGATTTTATACACCTGTGGCCGAGTGATTAGGAGACCTGATTCTGATCACTTGGATGGATGAGCAAATACTTGTGGTGATGTAATGTGAGTAAACGCCATTTACCATTTGTTTGTTTGATTGGATTGGAAACCACAGTTTCTTTTTCCTGTACAGTCCTGTGGACATGGTTTGATTTCATGCTTGAGAAGACCAAACAGCTCAGAAAATTCCACAGTTTTCATTGTTCAGTTGAAAAAATGTTTCACTACAATGATTTGCCTTCAAACCATATTCCAGATCTGGCTTTTATGGAGTACCAGGATGACCAAGGTGCAGGAAAAGCCAGCAAGCTACAGTGAGAAACTATGATACTTTAATAACAGAAAGTGCCACTCTAGGTGGGAAACAAACATAACAGAACTCAAAACCAGCATGACTAAATAGTGCAAGAGGAGCTAGAACCACGAACTAAACTGAAGCAGCATTCCAAAACTTAAAAACTTAAACAGCTCCGACAAACTAACCTACAGTGCTGGCAGCTGTGTGCCAATCCATGAATGCCACCAGAGAGGGGCGGAGTCCTATAGGAGAAGGCAGAGCCAACCTTCACAGAAAACACAAGAATGAAAAAAACAAAACAGACAGACTGTGGCCACAAATGTTTGGCAAATAGCCCCCCCCCCCCCCCCCTCATCTCCATAAGCACATAGTGATTACTAAAGTTCTTTACCTTTAGCTGATGTTTAAACTATAGAGCCTCATTTGAGCCTTGAGTGACCTTGAGTGGCTCAAATGGCACAGAAACAGGAGTTGATGAATTAGCATCAAAGTGATTTGTCAGTCATGCTACAACCTGACCCAAAACTGGCAATTACCTTAAATTATAGCGCTTCAATTAACAGTCCCTATAATCATTCTTTGTTCTGAAAAAATAAAAATATTTTAAAGCTTGTTGACAAGCAAATATGATGAGTCTTACCATGCCACCCATTGTGATGCATATATACCTTGTACTATCTTAGATGACCCCCCCCCCCCCCCCCGTTGACTTGTTCTCCCTACCATGACAAAGGTGGATAAAGGTGGAAAGATTTCATGTAATCCATGGACACCAGTGAAGATCAAAAATCATTGAAGAAAAAAGGTTCAGAGCACTGTCTAGTGGGTCTAGATGACCCAACTCCCAACGTTAAAGTGCCTAGGACAGCACAAGGGTTACATAAACACAATTGCCCAAAATAATGCATACCCCATGAATACGAGTAATTTAAAAAATACTATAGGTCACAACATGTCGTCGGACAGTTGATGAAGTAATTTACTCTCACAGCACAACAGTCAAGACCAGGAAACGATGACCCAGCACACCTATGCAAACAGGTCAAGGTTTCCTGACCTAGAATGGAATTAAAGATGCCAAAGCAACTCAGTGACCTCATGGAAGAGTGTCCATCCTGAGACAGTTGGGTCATACAATAGAGTCTAATAACTGGACCAATGCCTCCCTGCTTGACACTCATCATAAAGGGGTTGGATATGGGGGCTAAAGCCCCAAAAGGTTTCCAGGCCAGGTTTTAACCGCAGCTCATTGCTCCCCTATGGGGATCGGTGAATTGCAGAGAACAAATCCTGCAATACACCCAGGGGTATGTATTTTGACTCCAAGCTGTACCTTGGGGTAAAGTGAACTCTGACATGGAATAAATGGTGTGTTGTAACAAAATCTGTTGACAAACTATGGTTTAACCTTCAAGAGCTCATAGATGTATGCAGTATAACACGCCTAAAATGATGACGGTAAGAAAAAGTAAATCTTGGGGCATTTTAAGTGCGTTACATATTCTATGAGATCAAAACAAGCTATGGGAAATTAAACATTATTGCTTTTCCTCTATGCGCTTCAGGAAAATCCACCAACTCTTTTCAATAAAGGGACGAGATAAATGTGAAAAAGACGAAGAAAAACATTTTTTTGTTACTGTCTCAGAGCTTGCAATAAAGGGCATACATAGATTCACATTCCCCCCACCCCCCCTTTTCCTATTAAATACACCCACATGACTGATTAATAAGGTTTTAAAAAGTAACAGGGACACAAAAAGAGGAGAATAATGAGGGAAAAAATGAAGAAATTAACTGTTTTCTTGCAAACAAAGGCACTTACATTATGGTTTCAATCTAGCCCCTTTGTGGGACTGTACAAAGCCTCATTACACACGAGCATTACCAATTTAAATTGATATATGTGAATAATCCACATGTCAATGGGTCCCCAGAGTGCAGCAGACAGATAACACTATGGTAAAATAAATCATTCATCTAACAAGGCAGTAACATTCTGAAGCACAATGTGCTGGAATTGCAGGAGAAGCACAAAAGAATCAACTGAACCACATTGTGCTGACAGCATCTCCTGTTAACAGGAACATATGGCTTTCAAACATGCATTACTCTGCCTCCTATTGGCACCCAGAAACTGCTGAAGGAGAGCATTGTTATCGCACAGAATGACGTCTTTTGGAAATATCATAATTACATTTGCATTTTGCATTATTTGTAATCGTCTTTGTTCCTAGAACAGCTCCATCTCCGGGGCGAATGTGTGTTTGTTTGTCACTGGAAGTGCCACACATCGATTGGTGCGCTCCTCACACGCCGGCTCCACACGTTTCACACGTTCCAAGCAAAGGCTTCTGTCTCTGAAAACTTCATTTCATCTGCATTACAGCAGCAAGCTTTACAGCTCTGGGTTTGTAATGAGAATCAGATTGGAAGTGTGCTCAGAGCTGTGTTGTGAATAAGGAATGGAACAACTTCTAACTTAGGCTTGCTCTCTGTATTCGTTACAGCAAACATGGCTTTTACTCGATAAAGGAAATCTGTCTCACATTTTAAAAAACTCAGAATGGGAAGCGGAGATTCGGTTCATGTTCATCAGGAGATCGTGTGCACAGCGCCTCAGACTCCAGCTACCCCACAGCTTACAAACTGTCGGCAACCATCACGGAGGAAGGCTCTCATTGTGCGAAGGACAAAAGCAGTGCATGCAACCGGTGGGAGATAACAGTGATTCATGAGGGCCTGTCATTGCAGCGGCAGGTAAGCAGGCTCTTTGGAGGTCTGTCAGTCCTCTCACCATTCTTGAATCCATATGAAGAAGCTGGCAGGAATGTACAACATATTCACCTATATTGGCAAGCTGACATTGTGTTCTTGCATGAAAGCCTTTGGGGAGTGGAGTCGCCAACATAAAAAAACAAGTGGGTAGGAAGAAGCACCAAGTGCCTCAAGGGACATAGCTTTTACACAGAATGAAAGGGTTGTTTATTTAATAATCAGGACGAGTGTTGATGCAAATGAACCCTTTACCTGCCTATTTAAGTAAATGGTAGATTTTAAAACACTTAAAAAAAAGATTGGGTGTAATCTTTACCCAAGACGACAAGAAAATGAAAGGTCAAACAGTTTTCGTGAACGTTGTCAAAGTGTCATCGCACCTGTCCATGTCAGGGTCCAGAATTCATCTTTTTAGTCTGACCTCACAGATATGAAGTATGTGCTCAGGACTACAGGTGTGTAAAACCAAGGCTGCCATGAAGTTCTGACCAAAGAAAGGTTTAACAGCTGAAAAGCATCTCAAGTGACGCCACTTTTAATCTGAGCTGCTTTAAAAGCAAATAAAAGAAGGAAGTTGATGTAATAGAGAAGAACAAGGTGTCTTGGTGTTTTAAGGCATCTCAATCTTGGAATAGATTTTTTGTTTTTTTCAGACTTAAGTTAATAGATTGACTATGTTGCTGAAACAACAACCTTAAGCCAAATTCACACCGCCCTCTGCAACATACGTTCAAGCGGGCACTTTCATGTAACCCTTGTGCTATCCTAGCCACTTTAACATTGGGACTTGGGTCATCATTTGTGATCTTCACTGGTGTCCATGGATTACATGAAATCTTTCCACCTTTGTCATGGTAGGGAGAACACCTCAATGGAAGGGTGGGTTCATCTAAGATAGCACAAGCGTTAAAGGTAACTCTTGGGTAGACTCACACCTTGGGTTTCCAGGTTCAAAACTCTTGCATTCCTGCATAGCTATGCAAGTTTTTACGACCGTTTTTGTGCTCTATGTACAGAACATGCGACCATTGAACGTTTGTTGCCGGGCTCTGGTACCCCGTGACCACGAAAGGGATATCGTGGATTTAGGAAATGGATGGATGGATGGATGGATGGATGGATGGATGGATGGATGGATGGATGGATGGATGGCCTTTTCAAACTGTGAGTACATGTGCTAGTATCAGGTATCGACAGTCCAGTGTGAACACCGTACCAAAACATGAGACGTTACTTTACTTTTTCTCTTTACTTTATTACTTACTTACTTTTTGCTTCAGTTAATTTTTAAGATGAAAAATCTTTGATTTTTCTTTAACCAGAGAGACGCAATCTAAGGTAAAAATGTGGCCCAAGAGCCTCGGGCTGCAGACCCCTGGTCTACCTGGTCTACCCTAAAGACAAAGTCTCCATTCCTTTTGGACTCAACAGCTGAGTCTTGACTTTCCTGTGTGAACCGACCGCCACCTTTTTGACAATCCTGAAAATGACACAACACCAGAAATGTGCAAGAGGTGTCACCCTCAACACCCAAACAAATAAATGTTTGGCCGCACAGTTTCCAGTCCAACATGCACTGATAGTATTTATGTTCATGTCCACAAACGTGCTGGAGATGTATTTGAGAAAACCAGGTGGCGACGGACACAAGCACAGCAGGCGCCTTTGAACAAATTACTTCTTTAAACGTTCAAAAGGAGCCAACTGTAGAGTGTGAGCTGTAACTCACAGGAGATGAAGTTTCAGTTTCCAGGAAACTTTGGTTAAAAGAAGTGACTAAACTACTGCAGATTCAACTCAGAGGCTGGGCAGCTTCTGCTTTGGTTATGGGAATTCTAAGGGCTGGAAACTTCAGGATGCTGCTGTTCTTCTAAAGGAGCCTCTCTCGCCCCATGCTAGCAAGGACAACCTCCATGCATCTACTAAAAATCTGGATGTGTGTTGAACCCTCTATCCGGTTACTTCTACTTAAATACGTTTTTTTTGTACCTTTTTTTGGAAATATTCAGTATAGACAGAAGACTAACCTGATATAATATAAAGTACAGTTTTATTTTTCTTTTGAAACTTTTTTGCTTTTCATTAAAGACCCACTGTGATGAAAATTGTGTTTTTGGTGTTCTGTTCTTGTGCCGTTTTTTTTTTCTTGATAGAGGACATATATTAGGAAAACTAAGCTTAAAATTGCATTTATGAGTTATTCTTTATTCACATGAATCTGAAACAGACAATAAAATGGCATTGGAAAATGTAGGTATGACATAGAACCTACAACAGTAAGCCACAAGGTCCTGAATTTGCTGTTTTCCTCATCCGAGCTGAAATATGGATCGGTATGGCTGGACAGCTCCGATATCTCTTGCCATTTTTGTTGCATCAGCCATTGGTCGGGGGACTGAGGACCTGCAAGATAGCAGGAGAGAGTGTAAACAAAGGGATGAGGAAAAGTGGGGACAGGCTTACTCCCTGCTAACATTCAGAGGTGGATACCTAATGTACTACTGCCGCTCTGCAGAAAACAACTTTTGGATTTTGCCTAAAAACGGCATAATCACAACAGTCCACTGGGAACACTTTAAACGATCAAAAGAAAATTGAAGTGGGTTTTTAAGAGCAGAAAAGCTACATGAACAGCCTGACAGTGTTGGAGATCTTTAACCATTTTCAAAAATAAATGTATCAATGTAAAGTGTCGTTTTTTATTACATTCTTTAAAACACAAAAAAGGCAGTAATAAATGCACTCCTTTACATTTTCTGAAGGTTTTTTTTTTATTACCTGTGTCTTTACTCTATATACATTTTTTTCACATTTCTCAGTTTGATTCTTTTTGTTTCCAAGCTTTCCCTCTCTGCACCTTTTTTATTGCTTCAATTTGTTTCCGGGGATCATTTTTGTTTGTTTGTTTTTCCTATAAGTATTTATGTATACTCTTTCCTTCTTGAATAACTTAAGGCAACATGTTTTTGACTCAGAGCTAACAATATGCTCTCCAGAAACAACAACAACAAAAAAAAGCGATGGAGCCACATAGGTAGTAACCATGGCAACAGCACAGCAAGCACCTTGCTGGAGGAGTGCGAATATAAGTACAGTCTGCATCCTGCCAGCTTCTGCTAAACAGCAGGCAGGGCGATGAGAAAATCTTCATTAACATTCATCTTGTTGCGAAACTCGCTCACTATGATCCCCCTCCACAGAGGCTTCTCTAGTAGCTGATGCAATGATAAGAAAGGTGAAAGTTGCTGTGAGACGCAGTCTGAAGATGGATTCACATGGTACAGTTCACATCCAAGCACAAGTCTTTTGACGAATGCACATTCTGTTGTCACTTTAACTTTTCTGCTTACTGGATAAAGGTTTAGGACTAGTAATAATAATAATTTAATAATCTGTGGGGGGGGGGACAAGTCCAACCATTATTTAAGAGAATGAATAACTGCAGGACTGTCAGTTTGCACTGCAGAACAACCCATCTGCTACTCTACCTCCATTCTAGTAGACTAGACAGATGTGTCTCCAGCACTTGACTGAGTCTGGCTACACTCGTGATCATACCTTCCTAATGTATCTTTAGTGGTTCTGATTTACAGCTTCAAGGCTGCTCACCCTGTCCTCATCAAAATGTGTGTGCCACCAAGAAGACATGCAGGGATCTGTTCTAAACACCTCTACTCCACATTTTTCAAGAATTTCTGTAGAATTAAAACACATTTTGACCCCCACAGGGCCAGTTGTACATGACTACATTTGCACAAGTGGAGAACATTTATTGGAACCCCTCTGTTAATGCAAAAAAGGGCACTGAAATACATTGAATGAAGGAACCCCTAGAGAGAAACATAACGTATGCAACCACTGGAATATGAAAAACCAAGATGTTTCCTTTAATCAGCCTCACAGGTGTCTTCAGTCTGTGATCAGACAGTCAGCATATTTAAAGGGTATCAAAAGTAAAGGTGGACCACACAAATTACTGACCATAGACAGAAAAAAAAAAGAGTTTTTTGAATATATACAATATTTTCTTCCAGATATGACTGTTCCAGTCAGGCTAATCAGATACACGCTGTCATGCCCATAATAGCTTATGTTGTGCAGGTGACCAAATACTGTAGCTTCAGCAATTACCAAGGCCTGGGGCATTGAAAAGGTGGCGGCGGGGGGTGGGGAGGGTAACCAGATGATTGTGAGTATGTGTGCGTGAGTGCATGGGTGGGACGGACCTGGGGGCTGGCTCGCTGGGACCCTCTGGGGCTTACCCTCCCCATCACAGAGAGGGGAGGGCACTGAGAGGGTTGGGGAGGGGGGCTCAGATATTATGGCGGGTGGGGGGGTTGTGGTGTGTAGGGTTGTAGGGTTATGGGGGGTGGGTGCGTGGCGATCCCTGGGTTGCTTAGGTCGCGTGCCTGGGCTGGCTTGCGGAGACGGGGCACCAGTCGGGTGGTGGACGGCTCATGGGTTCTGGGGGCCATGGCTTCGTCCTTGGCCCTTGTCTCGGTGTCCGGCGCCCCCCATGGCTGCCGCCTGGTACGTCTAAGCGCTCCAGTCTTGTGGCCTGGGGGCCGGACACTGAGTTCGCTTATGCCTCTGGGCATTGGGGGGGCCCCTGTAGGGGGGCCCTCTCTGTGCCTGGCTGGTGGGGTGGGCGGTCCCCTCCTCCCCCCTTCCGGGCTGCCTGGGTCCAGATGCTGGGGGGGCTCCTGGCCTGGGGGGCTCTCCTCCCCTCACCTGGTCTGGGTGGTCTGGCTGGGTAGGATCTGGTTCCCCTTATGAACACACGTTGGCAGCATGCATGTATCCCCACCCCCACGTGCACGTGCACACTGCCACACTGCTCCCTGTCTGCTTCATCCCTCCTCCTAACCCACAGTGTATTGATGGACAGATATTTTTCGCTCATCTTAGTGTCAGATTTTCACCTTTGATGTAACATTTGTCTTTCCAGCAGATCTGGTATAATTGTTACATCTTAAAATAATAACTTATTCAAATCAGTGCTTGCATCCCCCACATTTTAACCTTTCTTCCTTTTACTCTCTTCCACCCCCCCCTCACATTCTTCCCCTCTCCCTACCCACACACACTAAATGTAACAAATAAATCAAAAATATTACGACAAAAAGGGGTTTATACAAATCTACACTTAAGTTTCTCGAAGCTATATAACCTCTTTTTGTGATAGTAAAACCTGTCCAACACAAAAAGCCTTCAGCTCTAATCTGTTTGCTCAGCTGTTGGACAGAACAAGTTTAAAAAAAAGGAGAAAAAAAGAAAAGAAAAAAAGGTGGGGTAAAGGTGGGGGGGGGCACAGAGGCTCCTAAGGGTGATGGAATGATAAAACAGAAAACAATAATTTTAGTAAGTCACTAACCAATATATAACACTAACAATATATAATCACAAATATTTTATTTTCAGTGTCATGGTAACAATTATTACTTTGTATTGGAAACATCAACGTCTGCAGGATCCCCCCTCCACACCCCATATTTATCTTAAAATGGTTCAGTCTGAATAGATTGAGCTTCCACTGGAAGCGCAGGTTTGTGACAGATAGGGCCACAGTGTAGACAAGACATGCCTAAAAAAAAAAGATGCCAAGAAAAATAAAGTAAGACAGGAACCAGAGTTGAAGGGTCAAAAACATGTCATCCAGTTGTTCAGAAAAAAGGTGCCTTTGTGGTAGAAAATTATGGAATATTAACTTTGTCCTTATAAACTAGCTCATTTTCTCTAACATTTTTGCTCAATAAAAATGGAATTTTACATTTCACTTTTATGTTAGTTAAATATTCAATCCATTCAATCATTTTCAAGCTGTTTTACTCAATTATAGTTGACATCCCCATAATTTTTCTGAAAATTCTTAGCAGAGTGGAACTCAGCAGCAACAGCAGCATCGGTCTGTCAGCCTCCAGGTTTTTTCAGGAAAAAGTGTATTTCTAAGAATCAGTTTTGCTGTGAATATATAAAATCAAATAAATTCCATTGTATTCCATACTATACATCAATCAATCAATCAATCAATCAATCAATCAATCAATCAATCAATCAATCAATCAATCAATCTTAATTTTAAAAGCACTTTTCAAATAAAAGCATAACACAAAGTGCTTTACATTTAAACAAAACCAAATATATAACACAAAAACAAGCAGGAACATTAAAATAAACTGACTCAAAAAATTTAAAAAAATAGGACCCCCCCCTCCCCATATCACACACAACGCCCCACTCCTTTCACACCTCCCACCCCCTAACTGATGGGGAAAGACAATGAGAAATAGGCTGAGCACTTAGACCTCCCTCTCTGTGAATAACTGCAAAGCCTGCCAGATGCAGCATCACAGGGGGGGACCAGCCCCACCCCATCAAGGCGGGGATTCAGGCCCCCTACTAGAGCTGCAGCGGCATGTCGGTTGTCATTTTATTTTGTCACAAAGTTGATAACGACAGTGACAAATACCATCATTATAATTGTATGTAAAACAGCATCAAAAATAATTAGCTGCTGTGTTAGGGGCCCTGTAAAAAAAAGGTTTAATGGGGCCCAAAATCCCTAGCGGCGTCTCTGACCAAAGCCAACAAAACAGGAGAAAAAAGTTGCAAATAGCAGCAACAATCTCCACTGAAATGTGGACAGAACCCATAAGTAAACTCTTCAGCTCAGCCTGCTGCCATTACTATTAGACTACAGTTTGGGGCTTTCTGATGGTCCAACTCCTCTTTTATCCCTCGTACTATCCTAGGTACTTTAACATTGGGAGTGGGGTCATCTAGACCCACTAGACAGAGCTCTGAACCTTTTTTCTTCAATGATTTGTGATCTTCACTGGTGTCCATGGATTACATGAAATCTTTCAACCTTTATCCACCTTTATCAACCTTTGTCATGGTAGGGAGAACACGTCAATGGAAGGGTGGGGGGGGGTCATCTAAGATAACACAAGGGTTATTCTGGTCATCGGTCCAACCACCAGTACCTGGAGAGGGACGTGTCAAGCTGGAGGAACACAAACTCCAAACTAACACATGGTTGTGCATGGTTTTGAATTTTTGAAAATAGGCTTCAGGTTGTCATTAGTAAAACATAGAGCAAACACAAGAAACGGAAATAATGACTCACATCCTCACAACGAATTCAAAAATGCAATGCAGACAAACAATCTGACTGTTTTTGCTGTTCCTTCTAGTAATTATGACGGTCATTTATTACATTATGTACAACATTACTTTCTTTCATTACACATTACTAACATGAAACTGACTCGCACTAACATTTTTTAGAATTAGAAGTTGTTTTGACAATTTACACAGACTGGAAGAACACTTCAATATCCTATTAAAAATAACAAGACCATAAAAATCTACTTTTGTTTTTTTACTTTCTTGGAACTTAAGTCTTTCTTTTCTTTAGCTTTCCACTGAAACTATGGACTCCTCTTTTTCCGGCTGTTGCTTTAGTCCAAGACTTTTGGCAAACACCGCTTTGGGTTAAACCAAAGTGGGAGGAGTTACTGATTTGTTTCTTTAACTTGGGATTTTATGCCACCACTTCAATAAAATATAAAACCATTCAGTATTTATTTTCATTTTGTATCAATTTTTGTGAAATTGAGGACGCAGGTATTATTTTTGGTACTAGTCCCTCAAATAGCATTAGCATTTTGTTTACACTGCTATTATTAGTGCAGCTTTTTTTCAATTTTAATACTCCCTGACCCCCAACAATGATGACTGAAGTGATAGATACTGGTGCAAGAATACCTTTTAATCTGTTGGTAATGCCATTTGTGGGAAGCAAATGTATTTTTATTTAAGCATTTGATCAACAATGGGAGGGTGACCTCATTAAAAGGCTGCATACTGTCTAAGTCATGGAGTTAAGTAACAAACGAACCATGAGAAACATCTATCCATCCATTTTCTCAACCTGCTGTTTCCCTTTCAGGGGGTGTCCCGGCCACTGTTGGGTGAAGGTGGGGTGCGCCCTGGCCAAATCACCAGCCTGTAGCACTCACACCAATTTAGAGTCAATCATGAAGCTGGAACCAGGGCCTTTTCTGCTGTGGGGCAGGAGCGCTAACCACCATGCAACCCCCCGAGAGAAACAGACGGGAAAAAAAAATACAAATTATGATGCAAATAAAGCATGTAAACAACACAAAATGTACACATGCACACCCACACATGCACACATAACAGCTCTCACTTTTTTACCTCCCATCCCAATGCAGTTTTAGAGAGCATACTCAATAACAAACATAGAACATAACTGATGTTTAAATAGCGATTTATCGCATTTCGGGCAGACACTCGGCAGAATTGCAGGTTACTCCCCTAGGGCGGGTCAGTTAATTAACCCACCTGCTTAGCGTCTATTTAAGTCAGGTGTACGATTGTTCATTCTCTCTTACTTTCAGCGCTCATTCTTGCGGTCTCCGAGCCCGCGGGTCTCCTTATCTTTCGGCGTCTTGCTGTGTTCCCCCCGTCTTTCGGATGGATGATCCCCATTTTTCTGATGTGGGGTTTTCGTTTCTTCACGTCTGCTCTCCTTGCGGCGATCAGCGGGCGGCTGACGGCGCGCGGCGCGTTCGTTTCGCCGCGGTCGCGTGCATCTGCAGGGGGTGTGTTTTCCGCGATGTTCGGGATGTCCGTGCTCCCCGATCAGGAGCGGTCCGGGTCTTCTCGTCTGCCGTGGTCACCCCTATAATCTACGGTGAGCGTCTTGGAGTCCTTTTCCCGTGTAGTTTTCTAAGGCTGCGTGTTACTTCCTGTTTACTTCGGTGACGTCACGCCCCTAAGGATCTTGGGAATTGTAGTTTTGTCTCATGGTCCATCATGATGCACTTCTGATTCCTTTTCTGCGACGTAGTTCTGCGTTTCAGGGGTCGTGGGGTCTTTTCTGTGGTTGTGGAGGCTGGCGGTGCTCGTTTGGACAGGTTTCTCATGCTGGCTGAATTTGTTGTGGATTTTAGCATTTTTTTTTTTTCTATGGCTGTTTTGTTTGGGAGCTGAGTGTAAAATCTTACTTATCTTTAATTCGATGCTGGCTTTATTATTATGGCGGTTCTTCTGTTTATTTTCTTCGTTGTTGTGGCTGCTGGTTGGTCAGAATGTGAATCAGTGTATCTTGGACCTGTCTCTGCTCTGTGGACATTTTTCCTATGACTGGTCTCTCTTATGCAGTGTCTATGGCTCATTTTATTCACTCGGCGATCCTCGTTCGTTGCCCCCGCCCGTTCTGCATCTGGTTCTGCTACGCCTGTTTTTTCCCCGCTCTGTGTACCCCAGTGGGTCCTGCCTTGGATTCAGGGACTTGCGTCGGCCGCACTGGTGAGTGTGCCAGTCTCGTCGCGGCCTTGTTTTCTCGGCTGGACAGTTAATTTGTTATTCTCTCTCTGGTTTGGTTTGGAGGTTTGTGGGGGCTATGTGATGGATTCTTCCGGGGCATCATTTTCAAAGCCGCCACTGAGGGTGGCCCCTAGGAAGTGTTCAGGTTGACGTTCTTGATCTGGACCATGTTAACGCCTCGCAGTTCATTTTTGGGCATCAGTGGCCTGGTTTCCCATGCGCCTTCAGGATTAGTATAAAAGTTTCTTCGTCTGCCTATGGTGTCTCCACGATTTTCCTCCGAACGGGATATAAGGCTGAGGATGACTGTTATCGCCGATGTTATCACTGTTCTGCCTCTATGCCTCTCAGTGGTGTCCCTTGGCATTCAGTTGGCGCTCGACGTGTTTGTCGGTTTACCTTTCAGCTGTCGTGGCGGTCTTGATAATATCAACTTATTATCAGAAGCCCTGCAATGGATATTTATAGGCGACGGGTCCCCTTTATTTTGCGAGTTATTGATGATTTCTGGGTGGCCAAATTTCCTCTGTATCCCTGATCTTTTGAATCTCAGTGGAAAAAATGTATTTTCACGTTGTCTATACTGTATGGTCCTCCACCCATCCGGTTTTATTTTTCTTTTATGGTTCTGGATGGTTTATTGATGCTTGCCGATCCCCATTATGTCATCTCTAGCTTTGTGCAGTGTATTGTTTATTCATTCTTTGGTTGAATATGATTTGTCAATGATTGGGCCACCTGAAATTTGCTGTGGCTTTGGTCCCACGCTAATCTGTTCATCTTGTGTTCTTGTTCTGGGTAGCTCGATCATGGGCTACATTTTCCAGTTCTGGATTTTGTGTTTTGCGTTCGATCTTTCCCTCTCTATGCTTGGAGTGGTTTTGTTATGGTAATGACTGTCGTGTCTCCAGGCCCCCCCACTTGTTCTTCTGAGGCTGCACCTTCTGGTTTTGGGGGGAAAGATTTAGGAAGAGTGGTTTGTGTTTGTCCGGCTGCCTGAATTCACAGCTCTAATGGTGTGTAAGGGATCGTGTAGTTAGATGAGATTTTATTTATTATATTTTGCATAGTACAATTTATGAGATAATTCAGCCATGGAGATTATATTGAGGCTGTTTCTATGTGAAATGATAATCTTATGTGTCATCGGTTGACTGGGTAGTGTTTAATAACGCCATGAGCAATTTTAACCCTGACCGGAGAAATTATCACTTATACTCTCTCAAGCTTAGTTCAAGAGTTAAATCTTGTGTCCATTAGTCTTCTCTCTGCCCTGTTTTAGCAGATGGCACTCGGCTAGAGGCATCTCCTTTAGAGGCTCGTTATTCTCTGCCTCTAAATGTTAATGTTCAGTCTAGCTAAAATACTTAAACCTACGATCCCTCGTGGATCGGAAGTTCTTCTTTTTTTGTTTTTTGCAGTATCCAGATGCCCTTGGCTAATTAAAACTTCAATAGTCTGTGCTTCGTTGTCCACCTATTTGAGGACCACTGATGTCATAACCGGCCGAGCTGCGATCCATTGCTACGTGGGATGATGATCTTCCTCATCTACAAATATTTTCTGGTCTTTGGTTACCCTTCCATCACCTGCTCCTCGATGACCTTCTGAAGGTGCGTCCCTCTGTAATTGTTAAAGGTTACATCTCTTACATTAGTGTACATTAAATTGGTGTTAAGATTTCTTGCAGGTTCTATATTTCTCTATCAATTCTTTACTGGAATTTGTGATTCTGGCGGTTTTATGATGCAATGAATCCATAAAGGGACTTTTACTTAATTACTAACTAAATTTCACTTCTCAGGACTGTTCTTTAAAAGCACTGTTATTCCATTTATATCAAGAATTTAAAAAAAACTAAGCGGTTTCTGGGTTATTTCTATATTCTTTTGCCCAGACTAATTATGCTTTGTCTTTATCTATGCATCGCATCCTGAGCCTACGAACCCCTACTTCCCTGTCTGCTCTTCGTTTCCGGCGAACGATGTCACCCCGCAGTCCTTGATCTGGTGCTGCAAAGACGTCTGCTTGTTCTGCGGTCTTCCGTCAGACCTTTACACCCTTCACTCCCTGAGAATAGGCGCTGCTACAGCTGCTGCTCTTCATGTGCCATCATTTCCGCTGAAAGCAATGGGAAGGTGGTCCTCTTCCGCCTTTCAGAGATATGTTAGGTTAAATTCTGATGAAATATTAGCGGTTTAAAGAAAAATGAGGTCTGGTTTGAATGATGAATATGTTAAGTCAGGTGGAAGCCGCGAATGAGAAGGATTAACTGCATTGGTGTTAAAAAATTGAATCAGGTTGTGTAATCTTGTTGGCTCCCCTTCATTCTTCCCCTTCCTTCAGGTAGTATGTTCCCCTGGTGAAGGGGAGCGGCCCAACGGTCAATGGTGCCGGGTAAACACATAGCAGATTCACTAGATAGAATGTTCCCTTCGTAGAGTGGTTCTCGAAGGGAGCGGCCAAACGGTCAATGGTGCCGGGTAAACACATAGCAGATACACTAGATAGAATGTTCCCTTCGTAGAGTGTTCTCGAAGGGAGCGGCCCAACGGTCAATGGTACCGGGTAAACACATAGCAGTCATACTGGAAAATGAAATGAAATGAAATGAAATGAAATGAAGTGAAAATGGAATGCCGCCAAAAACACACCTCATCTTATTTACCCACTGATTATTCATTCACATTCACATTTTCTTCTTCTGGATCATCTTGGTGTTGGGGGTTGTTACCCAAAAGTGTATGGAAAAAATAAGTGTGTTAAGAAATTGAACGGAGCCTTATGCCAAAACGAAGTTGTGAATCAAATTGTGAATGTCAACCTAAAGATGTTGTGAATAAATATTCTTCTGCAAGAGTTGTCTGACTGAAATATTTATAACATGTAGGTTGTATATATTTATTTTAAGAGCTCTCCTAAATTATGTTAAAGACCCACTGCCATCAAAATAGTGTTTTTGGTGCTTTTAACATATTCTTAAAACGTTTTTATTTTAATGGAGGACAAATATAAAATAATTCAAGATTACAACTACATTTCAGAGAATTTCTTTATTCAAGTTGTGGTGAATCCGCTTTTCGGGGTTTGTGATGCAGCAGCAGCCATGAGCGGGCCAACGTCTCCCCAGTGATTTTTTTCTAAAATAATGTTAGCTTGGGCTTGTTAGGTGCTATAAGCTAGCGGGAGAGTGTGTAAACAAAAGGTTGATGGGAAATTAGCAGCGGCTAACTTCTACTCCAACAGTCCCGCCCACAACCCAGAGGCGAATTTCTAACAAACTCCTGCTGCTCTGCAGAAAGTATGTCTTAAAAACGACAGTCTTATTTTTATTTGATTTGATTTTTGGATAACAACTGGGGTAACAACTGCCTATTCATAATCAAAAGACCAATGGGAACTATTTTACAACATAAAAAATGTAGTTGGAATGGAATTTTAAAGATGTACAATAAAAAAAATAGATTTAGATGTGGGACTGGTGATCCCCTCGTTGAGAGCACACACCCTAAAAACACTATTTTCCCCAAATTTCTATCAAATCTGGCGATTTAAAACACATTTGATCAGTACAACGGAGGTTGTGTTTTTAGCCGAATGCCATTATAATGTAATGCACAGATATTTTGTGATTTTTTTCTTTAAAAAAAGTGGCTTACAAAACACTGAATTTTCGACCAAATAAGTAAAAAATAAATACATTTACAAAACATTTAAGGTAATATTTTTTTTTGTTGGCTTTGGTTCTACTTTAAGATTGAAAAAACGATCTCATCACATTCCCAATTTACGATATACGACTCGCTGGGACTGAAAAAAAGGATGATTTACTGGTGTGAAACTGGGGGTTTTAATCAGCCACCATTCATGAAAGGGGTCTGACACTAATTAAAAATAATGGCAAGATTTGTTCATTCCCTACAGCTGGTTGTGCTGGAACCGAGCATGCAGAGAGCCAACACACTCAACATGTTCAGCCACCGGGAGTTCAATTAATTTCCAAATCCTTTTATTTGGAGAACCTTTTCAATTGATTTCCCTGGACAAGCAGTGCCCCAAACTCGACTGGGGAAGACTTATGACACTGCAGTCTCTTACCTTGTCTGCTTTTCTTCAGACAACAGCTGCCAGACAGCAAGAAAAAACAAGCCAAAAAAGACCACAGCTCTTTTTTTTCCTGTACACCACAGTTAATAAAGAAGCCCCCAACTAATCCATGAGCATGAAAATTGCATTTCCTCCTAAGTTTCACATTTAACACTCTAATTCCAAAGTGAGCAATTTGTTACACCACGCAATCTCTCTAGTCAAAGAGTGATTTTTTTTGTTTAATCTCATTTATCAGGAATCCCAACATGCATCTTTAAGACATAACTGATCATAAATAAATCTGATTTGAATTTGAAAACGAATAAGCCAGGTAAACAGAGATTTGGAGATAATAATAGTATTTACCAGTTCAACCATTAATCTTAGGGATTCAAATTTACCGTGCATATAAGTCATGCTAACATTTGTGTTACAGTTTCCAGCTTTACTATGCCTTTATATTCTTTATTTATCCTAAAAAAAAACACAAGACTCAAAGCCATTTTAGTGATGCCCAGGCAAATTCACGCTATTTAAGTCAAACAAGACTTTTTTTAAGGAGAGTTTTCTTTTTTCTGCCGAAATATAAGAGGGAAAATTTGAGAAACAAATACAAAACAGATTAAACAAAAATGGTGTCTACAGATAACCCACAGAGATTCCTCTGAAAATGCCACCCAGCCAACAACATTTGTACAACAGATAACGAGAAAAAAAACAAAATTGTTTTCTTAAAAAGGGCACCTCTATTCAGAACCTTTTATCACAAACATATAAAGAAAAAGTCTGAATCAATGTTCTGTTAAAAAGGATTATCAGTAACTCTGCGAGACATTAAACAACATTCAAAGAAACCGTGGAATATTTGAGAAATAATTTCAGTTTTTAAAGTTTTTATCTTTTTGAATGTGCTGAAGGAAAAATAAAGAGAAAATTGAGTGTCCTCTTTATATCCTGTATAAGTTTCTACTCTTTAGATAACTTCAACCAACTTCTTGTTTTTTAATTACCTTCTTATGGCTGTAGCCTTCTGTTTTAAACTATCCTTAGAGACGTTTAGGTCATTCAAACGTCAATGCTTAAAGTTTAATCAAAACAAAAGCAGCACTTTAATTTAATTTGTTACAACGTTAAAAAAAATGTAGGTTATTCAAAAAACAAAAAAAAGGTCTTTAAAAAAAGCATTGCAGATAGTTCATATTCTATCTTCGGGCTGCAAATTCTATATTTGAACACAGCATGATGGCATCATGATCGGAAAGATTCAGTGAAATCCCCTGGGATGAGTTCTTACAAAAATGTTTTTTTAAACAGGGGACAAACGGAAGATGTAAAAAAGAACAAAAAAAAACAGGTTGGTCTCACGGCCATGTAGGTCGAGGACAGGGGTGCCCAAGTCCAGACCTTGAGGGCTGGGGTATGCAAGTTTTCCCACCATGCTGCTGGTTAAAAAAACCCGACTCTGGAAATCAACAGCAGATCAGGGTGGGTTTCTGGAAAACTGGCTGCAGGCCGGTCCTCGAGGCCTGGATCTGGGCATCCATGGTCTAGGGCTTTAAGACACACAATAGGTTGAATTTGGGGGTATTTATCAAACAATTAAGGGATGAGAGGAGGTAGGGACCAAGGCTGGACAGAAATAGAACAAATCAAGGCCACTCTTTCTCGTCACCCTGACTTCTCTACGAGTTTGAATCCAAAACATACAATTGGTGGCACTAACTTGCACATCACAAAAGATTAAAGACCAACTCCAATGAAAACCATGTTTTTGGTGTTTTTAACATGTTCTTGCAGCATTTCCTCATGATGGGGGATATATATAAAATAGTTGAAACTGCGTTCATGAGGATCTCTGTATTTAAATCAGAATGGATGAGGAGCTTTCTTTTATGACACAGCAGCTGAAATGGGCGGGCCAAAGTCTTCTCCGAACGGATGTATCCACTTGCAGACAAAAAGATCCATTCATGAACATCTTTGTTTTCCACGCATAGGAGCTGGTATCCGGTTCAAAACTTTACGGCTGGACAGCTCCAATATTGGTCGCCGTGTATTTTGCCCCGCTAATGTTGGTGGGGGCTGTGAGGGCCTGTAAGCTAATGGAACAAAGAGTAAACAAAGCCATGTCCCGAGGCTAACTTCTGCACCAACAGTCCCGCCCACAAGACAGAGGCGGATTTCCGCTGAACCGCTGTCGCTCTGCAGAAACTATGTTCTAGAAAATGACAGTTTTTTTTTAAATTTCTGTTAAAAACGGCACAAACGTAAATAAAAGAACACTGGGCTTTTAGATCAAATATAATCGGACCAGAACTTTGAGTATGTTCTGCTCGAGAACCTCTAATGGACTCCGCCTTAAGCTTATAAACCAGATGTACAGTTAGCGTTATTTTGAGTATTTGAAGAGTCACATGACCACATAAACGAGACCTCATGGTGACAGGATTCCTCGACTTTTGAAGGGCTTTTTTTATGTTATGATCCATCCTGAAAAGCTTGTTGCTAATCAACCCTTTTTCAGAAGAAAACACATCGAAGATGATCAAAGTTTTAGAGATTTTAGTCATAAAACATTTTAGCAATTTATGCTCTCTGGGTTACTTCAAGCCAGTTATGAGGTGCTTAACTTAATCATACACAAGCACAAAACCTGCAACACAAACAAACAAGATTTTAAGGCTCCAGAATTGACTGTGTTCTGTGGCTGCACTCTGGAATGAAAGCTTGATGTTTGAAACGGTGAGGAAAGTTTGAAAACCAAAAGCTCTCCAAGCTCCAAGTCATTTACCCATGTAATAAAAGAAAATTCCCTAAAAAGAAGCAAAATATTTTTTTTATCTGGTGATACAACATTCTTCTATTACTTGGTGTAACAATCACACAAACAAAATCCCATTTTTTCTGTGTACTGTAGCAGTCCGTGACAGTTCTGCCCCCCTTATAAACAATTCATTCAGGCTCCTTTTCTTTACAAACTGTTTACTGCTCCTCTCCAATCAGAGAATACGTGTTTCAATTCACTGCACTTTGTTCACTGATATTCATTTTTGCATTATTATTGTAGTTGAGCTATTCTTAAAAAGAATTCACATGTACATGTTGATACTGTATCTTGCAGTTCAATGTGGTTTTAGTATGAATGTCTCCAAATGGGTTAATGGAGAGAATTTCCACTCTGAGACAAACAGATCTGCACGATCCAAATGTATAATAGGGCAGATCATTCTATGGGATTCAACAGCCCTGGATGGAGCCCACCTCTGGTGGCCTGCAGTCTGCCTCTGCAGCTTCATGATGCACCATTTCTCCACGTCCGTGCGCTTAAATGAGTTTGGCATGGATTTGATTCCCTCCATGGGTATAAAGCCTGCATGCCTGACAGTGAGACCATTGTGATGTATAGCCTTTTAAAACCATGAAGTACAGCACTGCTTTGTTTTCCTCACCACCTCCTGACTTGCCCCTTCCCATGCCCCTTTTCTTCCTCATTATTTTTTTCTAAGTGATGGATTGTTTTTCAGCAGCTAAGCGTCAAAGCCATTAGCCACACGGGCTGTCCGATAGTGCCACAGCGGCGCATGTGTGGAGACACCGAGCAGCTCTTTGAGTGTAATGTGTCATGGATGTTTGCAACACAGAACTACTAATAGACGTCTGAGAGCACTATTGATTACAAAATATGAGTGTATGCAAATAAGCAAGCAGCCAGCACAAACATGCTCAACAGTGGAGCCTGGCCACATAATGGTATAACGAGAACCAAATGCGGGCTTAGCTTTCAACCACCAAGCCGTAGTTTGTCTGTTCAATGTCACAGTGCTCTGTCTGAGAGTGCTATCTCTACTTTCTGAGGATGTGTTTACAGCGAATATATCAAAATCAGTGTCTCTCTGTATGACATAGAAAAAGCTACATGATAGATTTTCATAGACTTTAATATTTAATACTTATCTTTATTTCCAGGATGTAGTTATGTACAAATGATCTATGTCTGACATGTATTCTAAAACTGACAGACATTAAGTTCAGTAATTTAAGTTACACCTTTACCTGAATTCATAACTATCATCATTACATTTCTTTAAATAGTTATATTTTGATAACGTTTTGTTAATGTATCAAGTTCTTGTTGCAGAAGTGGTCTATCCATTATTAGCGGCTTAGCCCGATCTCTTTATTACATTCCATTAATATTGTGTGGACCTTTAGGTGCTATGGATATGACGCAGTAACATGACCAAATGTTGCTTCATGCACCTGGAGACGTTGGAAGGCAGTGAGTTTGTGGCTTCTGTGTTTGTTCTAGTGTGTGTCAAATAAGATCCCAAACATTGGGCTGTATTTACATTACATTGCTGAAAATAGAAGCTGCCAACACTGTTTACGTTGAACAGCGCACCTTTTAACATTGTTACCACTCATAGGGGTGGCAGTGGTGCAGAGGTAGAGTGGTCGACCTCTGATTGGTTCCCGCCCTTTTCTACCTGCCCATGTGTCGAAGTATCCTTAGGCAAGACACAAAATCCCAAACTGCTCCTGATTGATGCAGCAGAGCCACCATCACGGTGTGTGAACTTGGATAAATGGAATTGTGACTGTAAAGCACATTGGGACTTCAAAGAAAGTAGTAAAGCACTATAAGTAAAGTACACTATATTTCAACATTTTTTTTTGTTTTTTTTTTTACTTGTCCTGTCCAACAGCTGGGCAGGAAGATGAGAGCTGAGGGCCTCTTGTGTTGGACATATTTTACTTTAACAAGAGGGGTTATTAATCTTCAGACAAACCAAAGGTATGTCTGAATAAACTCCTTTTGTAATTGAGGCCAAACTTTATTAACTTCAAGATCTCTATTTCAACATTTATCGTAGACCAGGCAAGGCCATACCGGCAACAACAGCAGCTCCCAGCCACTGTCACAGGTGCGTCCAACTGCAGGATACAAAGGCCGGTCTCCTGCTGGTTTTGCAGAAACCCTGCCTTATTTGCTACTGGTTACCTGGATCAGGTGTGTTTAACCAATAAAGAGCTTCAATGGCAGGTTGGCTAGAAAACATGTAGGACACCAGCCCTCGAGGAAACCCTGATCTGAAAAGTAACACCATTCATCACATCCAAATTTGATTAGAGGACTACTGGATGTTGAACTTATTGGCAAACTATTGTTACCCATCCATGCATATATTTTCTTCCGCTCATCCGGGACCGGGTCGCGGGCTGGCAGTCTTAGGCAAAAATGGCCAGACTTCTTTCTTCTCAGCTGCTTCCTGCAGCTCCTCTGGGGGGACATCGAGACGTTCCCAGGCTAGCCAAGTGACGTACTCTTTCCAGCGTGTCCTGGGTCTTACCCGAGGCCTCCGCCTAGTGGGACATGCCCCCACACAAAGATGGAGGTACAGCAAATCATCATTCTCCCCTTTCAAATACGTCACTTGTTTGACAGCTTCTGACTTTAATGCGTGTAACTACGTTCAGCACACTTTCTTTTTTCTTTCTTTCTTCTGCCCGCCCTGCTGCACGTCGGGCCCCTGACAGAGGACCACTCCAGCTCACAGGAGCATTTATTGAGGCCCAAGCTGGCGTCCTTCAATCTGAAGAGAGTCTGAGACGCTGCGTCTGACTCAGCTGACCAGCCATGGCGCCTGCTGCCGGGTCCAAGGTTCCCTCCCAAGGGATCCAAGCCCACTCAGCCAGCAGTGTACACAAGCACACTTCTTAAGCCAGGGGCCACAGTTCACTCAGTCATGGTTAAGTGAGCCACGCTTTGGAAATGTCATGCCCCCCCAAGCAATAGAGGCTCAGATTTACCACACAAGACAGGACCCAAGGTGTAGGCTGTGCAAAGAGGCGCCTGAAACAATCCAGCACATAACTGCAGGGTGTAAGATGCTGGCAGGGAAAGCATACATGGAGCCCCGCAACCCCCACAGAATAAAAACGGGAAACCCCAAAGTCAAAATGGGAATCACCTCCGAAGGTGGTAGAGAATGAGAGGGCAAAGATCCTGTGGGACTTCCAGATCCAGACTGATAGGATGGTAATGGCGAACCAACCAGACATTAGCCGCGTTTACATGGGCAAAAGTAATCGGAAAGAACGCCTGATCGGAAAGAAAATGCGTCATGTAAACGCGCCGTTCGGAATAGTCTGCCCCGATCAGACTCATTCGGATCAGAATTTCTTTCCGATCGAGATAGGTGGGTTATACCGATCGTTTATCCGATCGTGGAGCATGTAAACGGTCATTCCGATCGTGTGTCACTACTGCTCTGGGTTACGTCATGCATAGACGGTGTTTGGCTCTGCGGACGCCCCGTGAAAAGCGCCGCTCCTCCGCTCTCGCCTCGCTGGCTCTCCCCTCTCTTAAACCCCTCACGGGGGAGATTCGGGGGAGGGGCGCTTCATGCCCCCCGACGCTCAATCGGTCCACTGGCACCCGAGTGAACAGAGCAGCTGGATTAATAATTTTGTGTCCGGGGGGCTTTTTTTCGTGTTTTGTTGTTTTGTTATGTGTGGGAGAATCCAGACTGCGAGCCGCCCCGCCGCCCTGGGTTAGCGGCTGCAGAACCGTGTTCGAACAGAGCGCGGGCCGCTAGCTCACAGAGTGGCTTTGGGGCGGTCTGTTTTAAATTTTTCAGAGCAGAAATAAATGTAGCTCAGTCCTTAGAAAGCTGCAGATTGCTGCGTTTCTCGCACGGTCCTGGACTTTGTGTCCATCCATCAGGCTAATGATGTTAGCCCGTGTTAGTCTGTCCTAAGCTTTCGTCCATCTTAATTTTTCCACAAAAAAGCACTGACCACACAGATTAAATATACCGATGAGCGAACAGGCACTTCATAATATTCATAACATTAAGAAAAGCACGTTTGGAAGATCGTCTCGTATGTTACCATGCTGCTGCATAAATGTCTGGCAGTTGTTTGTTTACAACGGGACCTATTTCCGGATACGGGTGATTTTACACTACTGCGCATGCCCAGATGATTCATTCCGAACGAGAGTGTGAGCCATGGGAACGTTTGTTCTAATCGGAAAAAGGTTTTCTGTGCCCATGTGCACGGGTGAATTTTAACCCGACCACTGATCCGATCAAGATATTCTGCCCATGTAACCGCGGCTATTGTAGTGGAGGATAAAGAACAGAGGAAAGCCGTTGTGGTGGATGTTGCAGTGCCAAGCGATGGGAAGATCAGGAAGAAGGAACATGAGAAACTGAAGAAATACCAGGGACTCAGAGAAGAACTGGAGAAAGCCTGGAAAGTGAAGGTGACAGTGGTGCCTGTGGTAATTGGAGCACTGGGGGCAGTAACCCCCAAGCTGGAGGAGTGGCTACAACAGATACCTGGAAAGACCTCAGACCTCTCAGCTGTTCCTAGCACTGCACCTTTCTGGACTAAGATACTGCAGGACCCTCAAGCTCCCAGGCCTCACCCAAGTAAGAGGACAGTTTTAGGACAGTTCTTAAAAAAAGCCTGCCTCACTATAACTCAGGCAAAGTATTTGTTCTACGAGAGAGGAACCTGATGCTGTCTCTCATCCTAGACTGGAACATTTAATAAACAGTAATCCTGCAGACTGAAAGTCAAGAACTCAGTGTAAAAATTGTAGAACTAAGAGATATGAACCATGTAAGAGCGTGGTCATGAGTACCTGTGTACTGAATCAGTACCCCAAAGCTCATACTAGTCCCTCTGCCTAAACTATAACCTCAATTTTAAGAATATGATGTAATCAGTTCTGCTGATGAATAAATCTGACAATCTATTGTGGGAAGTTTCACTGTGTGGCATGTCCATGCAGTATTTCATCTAAATCTGACATGAAGATAACTGTGAGATCATGTTCCCAGTGTTGATTCCCCACACCTCCCTACAAACTCATGTCTCATTAAACATTAATCTGAAACTAGATTCCATTTGGTCAGTATGGCAGATAACTATATACTGGCAGGGCAATATGATAGCATAATCAGAGGTAGACAGCACACAGACCGTGACAGCAAGCTATCTGGGCACAGCACTAGACCTGAGGAGACAGATCCCTGAAACCTGTATGTGTTTGACTGTGGGTGTTGTGTTGAGTGTGTTCATGGCTGCTGGGGTAGAGATAAGCCTTTGGGGAGATGAAGATGGAGCAAAATGCTGGACAAAGAGCAAAATGTCTGTCAAAAAGGGGAATATATGGTGAAACTGGGAGTGAAAATCGATTCAAGGAGGCTAAGACAGAATAAGTAGGTCTTAAAAGAGAGGAAACAGTTGGCACGCTGGGAGGAAATGGCAGTCAGATATATTTTCGGAGAATGAAAAAATTTATTTTAGAAGTTTGGTTTCCTTCTGAGTTCCTATTTGGGAGGAATACTAAAGATTTTTACCGCTAAAAATTTTAGCTTTTAACCGGTTACAGATTGCACACTGCTTTCTATATAAGAGTGTTAGTAGGAACTCACTTTGGTTGCGACTGAATAAAAATAGCCTCTTGTCATTTAAGACTTTGGTGATGCAGCTCTGTTGTTGTCAGCCAACACAGAGAAATCAGCTCTCACTCAACACATCACTAATGCCTGGAAACGTACTGCAGAGCCTGTCAAGTATGTCATTCCCGTGGCCTTCATCCTCCAAATTTCCCTCCTCTGCTCAGAACATGACCTTCTTTTAAACAGATGGTGGGAAGGAGTTTCGGGAGAAATAAGTTGCAAGGACATTGTTTGTGATTTCTCTTCTTTTTTGTTTTTTTTTTAGGCTGCAAGGAAAAAAAATGCCAGAGGGAACTTGCATCACGGGAAAAGAGTGGAAAAAGAGATGTGGATTGGGTGGGGGGTCCCTCTGGATACAACATCTGTTTGGTGTCCCATCTTTAAGTTTTCAGGCACATCACTAAAAAATTCAAAAGCTAAAATTGTCTTCCATTGTTGTGATGAAAGCAATTTTAATGCATATGTTTAACACATCACATGCAAACTTTTGTAATGTTTGGTGCGCCTTATGTATGACACAAGTTTGAAACTATACCATTCGTTGACGCTGCGTCTTGTAATCTGATGCGCCCTACATTGCGGAAATTACAGTGCAGTCTGATCTCCTGTTTCAAATATTCTTTGTGTATGTAAGCTTTGCACGTCATTTATTATGGTTCAATGTTCCTATTTAAAATTCCCATTGCAAACTCTGACATATTAGAATTTTGTTTTTTTTTGGGGGGGGGGGGGGTATGTTATGGAAGTATGGGCACAGAAAGTTGCAATGATCTATTTCAGGAGAGTGCCGGACCATGGCAAATCCCAGGAAAATTTAGATGGAGACTCGGAACTGGACAGTTTGGAAACCCATTCCAGTGTCACATGGAGGAAAACAAGACCAACAGCCATGCATGCTCACCCTCTCACTCCTTTTGATAATATAACATCGTCAGTTGACAGTTTTTCTCGCAGTTGTCGAGAAATCTACTCAGGCAAAAAGAAAACATGGGAAAAAAATGGCAGGGCCTGAGCTGAGGTGCAAAGCAGCAACATTTTGTTCTGAGGTGTCAGAAAATGTTAAAACTCTCACTCGGTTAATTAGTAGTGCCACTTCCTTTGATTACTTTCTTTTTTTTTTAACAGTTTAACAGAGGTTTTATCATAAACCTCTGTCTTGATCAGCAAATTCTGTAAATCATGACAGTAGACACACTTTTTATGATAAAATTCTGCTTTTTGGACCGTTTTACATTTTTAAGAAATATTTTATTGATTGTTTTTTTTTTTTTTTTAAATCTAAGACGGCGTTTTAGGGCCACCCAAAAAAAAGGGTAAAATTACGAGATTTTAAGACGTAAATTTGCGAGAAAAAAACAGTTACGACTTTAAAAGTTGTGATGATTTTTTTTTTATTTTGGAAACTGGCCCTAAAACTCGTAAACCCCAGTCGTATAAATCTTACAATGAACTTTAAAAAAAAAAAAAGCTCTTCTTTGAGCTTTTTGGCTGAAAGTATGACATGCAAAAATAAAAAATATTCTACATTGACACATCATCAGTATGTCTCAAAATCATTAAATTATTAAAAAAAAAAAAAAAAACTGGAAGAAAACCTAAATTGAAATGTGATTAGGTGTATAATTGTATAATTAGAGCACAAAATGTGCTGAAATATAATGTCAAGAGGTGTTGCTTTGTCGGCTGTTTTGTGCTTTATTTGTTAAAAACACTTTTCTTGGCCAAATTTATGAGAAACTCAGTCAAAAATAACAGTAATTAAAAAAAGGTATACGTATATAATAAGTGAATTCCTTTAACATAAAAGCTGTGATCTGACATGATCTGACATGGTTAGTCATCATGTCCACAAACATAAAGGGAAAATGTAACTAGCATAGTTGAAGCATTAAATCAAAGAATGCCCTTAAGAATTACCGTAAGTCAGAGTTTTGACATATAAGAAAGCTACTTTTTGAATAACACAGCAGAAGTAAACAGGTTTTTTGTTTCTTTTTTTTTTGTTTTTTGGTGGCTGGTTTCATAATTTAAATGAAACTGAAAACATCTCATCATTTTCAAAATTGTTTGCCTTTATGCTGATGCTGAATGGCACAGCTGGATGCCTTTGTGTTTGAGTCACGGCCCCACAACACATACAGTCAAAAGGCTCTGGTTGTTTTTCAAATATTAAAAAAAGTACAGAGATGTTTCTATTCGAGGCTGCGGGTGTATGTCTAAATTAGTACATATAAGATTTGAAGTTTATGCATGCATCTCAAGAGCGGCTTATTATGTTCCTGGTTCAACTCAAGCAAAATCGATCAGAAGGTCCCTAACCTCCTGCACAACCACACTCCTCACAGCATGTGTGTGTAGGCGACTATGTGGTACCACAAACTCAAGTGTGTCTTGGTGGACAACTCCCTCGGTTCTTAGCTTTCTGAATGTCTGTCCGGCAGGCTCCAGATTTCAAATTGTAATTTTGGCCTGCAGTAGTCCTGGACTGTAAGGACCACATTGTGTGTGAATTTTTTCCTCTTCCACATCCTCTAAAGCTCAGCACAGTTGAGAGCTGAAGGCCTTTTATATTGGACAAATTGTACTATTACAATAGGAGGTTATGCATCTTCTGATAGCCAAGGTGTATATTTGTATAAACCCCTTTTGGGCTTTTAAAATTGTATTTTTATTTTGTTCAATTTTATGTTATATATAAATTTATATATATACATCCTCTTTTTATATTTTATAAAAATTATATTGCAGTGGGAGAAACACTCAAAGAAATTAGGTAAATCTCTTATGGCCATTAAAATCTACTAATGAAACCAAAATGCATGTGTTGGGGGGGTTCAGATTTGTAAATTATCTACAATTTGCTGGCCTTTTTGTGGCAAAGTGTAAAATTTAGCAATTTTCAAGGTTTCACACAATATGGAAAAAGAAAACTCTTTTCAAACAATCTTCACAAAATTTCTCCCACACGCCACCTGGTTAAGCCTTCAACCACAACTCGAGTTTTGTTGGCCTTTGACCTCAGGAAAAGTCGCCATCTTGACTTTTTTCCCAAAATCCCCTTTAGCAGCTTGTACTATTTTAAACTCTTCCAAGGGATTTCTATCTGTCGCCTCCTAACGTCTTGAGCTTCATGGGGAAGCTACTTGGGAACAAATGCTGCTTTCAGAAGTTGTAGATTTTGAAAGGAGAGCTTGAAAAGCGGCGTTCTGCTATTGCCCGCACATTTTTAACTGGAATATTGTGAAGACGTATTTCATGAATAGTTGGCTCAAGCTGAACAAAATGACATACCATATGACATGAACATATTTGGAATGTGAGCGTGGTCAACAAAATCCTCTGTTGCCAAGGAAATCCAAAAGTTTACTGTTGCAGATTCTTCTAAGAATTACATAGAAATCCCCAGGAGACCCAAAGATAAAATGGTTGCTATGGAGATAAAACCAACAGAAAAGCTACAATTTAGAATTTTTTTTTTTTTTTTTTTTTTTAACAACACGTCTCATGCAGCTTTGACCTAGGTGGCAGGATGAGAGCGTACGAGTAAGGTACATGTAGCAGCCGGTCATCCACTGAGGGTGGGTCAAAAGGAGGCAGCGAGGGCGGAGACTAGCGATGCCCGCCTTCTGCACAACGCAGCTTTAATATTAAAGTTGAGTTTTGTAGAAAGGACTGTGTTTGTGGAAATAGAGCTAACTCATGTGTTATACACGTTTCCATTTGTTCATAATCTATGCAATTGTCAATATCTTATTTAATGGTACAACCCCAATTTATGTTAAGGGGCATAAAAGATATAAAATGTCAGAGAAAATTGACTAGATGGTAATGATATATTATGGGAAGGATTCTGCCCCATTTAAGGACAAGTCAACTCCCTGAGTTTAAACTAAAATAATAAGATTGATAAAGATTCTAAAAGTTGTATAAGGATGTTATCTAAACACAGAAGCAAAAAAAGTTAAATTGGTATCTTAAATGTTTTGCTTATGTAAAAGTGGGCTGTCTTACTTTGCAGTTAATAGAGAGCGACAAATCTATGCAACAAGCCACCTAGTGGTTATCAGGGGAACTGACCTGGCTCCAGTTACTTTAGTTTAGAAAACGGTGTCAGACTCGTAGTAATTATCAGAGGCTTTAGTTTCCCTCAATGCTGATCTTCAGAGATGGTAAATGCTAAACGTTTTGACTGGCACTGTGTCTCTTTCAAAGCTTTCTTTTTTCCTTTCAACAGCAGTTTGTCCAATCAACTTCAAACCTGGCAGGTGCGCTTTGCACCTGAGTAAGTGCAATTTGAGATTGTGTCACAGTCTTTGCCTTTGGGCCTTCCACTCCGGTTCGCTCTGTGTCTTTCTTCAGTGCTGCTCTCTTGTTTTTCTCCCTCCTCTGTCAACAGAAGCGATTTATGTGCACCACAGTGAGCCCCACCTGCTGCGATATCACTGCAGTAGACACCTGGCAAAGTCTTGGAGTCTGTCTGCCAGGTGTGGAAGGAACACCTTAGGAAGAACCTTTCTGTTTTTTTCCACAGTCTTGTCTTCTTGTTGTTTTGTGGTTTAAAACAAAAGAAAAATGGATTTTACTCAATGAATTGGATATGATTGGCGTTATATGGCTCTGTTAAAAGAGATACAACATTTATGAATCTGGCAGAAAATTGTCTACCTATACACATTATGTCCTTTAATATAATTGATTATCCCTGAGATTAAAGAACCTACTCATTGAATCAGGAATCAGATTTATTTTTCTTGAAAAGAAAAGCAGATTTTTGTATTTACAACATTAGCCAATCAGGTAATTGTGTGTTTTTTTTATATATATATTCTGTTAAATTGCCCAATTAACTTAGGAGATTTAAGTATTTATATTTATACAAATGAGACCTGTCCTAATTTTTATCTTTTCAACAAACTATTACATTAAAATTATGTCTACCCTTTGAGGTGTCAAGAATTTTGAAGGAGCAAGCACTAAATGCAGTGGAAAAGTCAAAATACAATGCGGTCACATGTCAGAGACTCTCCGAAAAAAGGATTTCTTTTGACTGTAGCATTCATTATCTAATGCCCCCAAATCACTCATTTCATCAAAGCTGTTACACCACGACTGTCCAATCCTGGTCCTCAAGATCTACATACCTACCAGTTTTCTAGCTCTCCCTGGAGTTCCTGCTGTTGATTACCTGGATCAGGTGTGTTCAGCCAATCTGAAGAGTCCGTTAATCAGCAAAAGCTGTGCAGAGAGAACTGGAAGCAAAAAAGCTGGGAGGAAGAAAGGAAGGGCGGGTGGTCGTGTGGAACAGAGAGGACTGTGGGGGAAACAAGATCATGTCATTTTTAGATTTTGATTAGGACTCGCTTTTCTACACCATCAGCTGTTCAAGATAGGAAAACGTGCGAGTGGTAATTGTGAATTCTGTGGTGATCCTGAGACAATAAAACACGTAATAATGACATGTGACAAGTATGCAGGACAACTGAGAGAATATAGAAAAAAATACACACAAGAACTTTGCAGATAAGCTGGAATCTACAGCGCCCTCAGCAATTTTTTAGTTTTTATTCTGTTTCTTAAGAAAACAAAGTTGTTATGGTGAATAGCACCATGGGAGAGTATAGAAAGAGTTGGGGGGGGGGGGGGGCACAACCTGACCCACACTCAGACTGGGTGGTGGTGGTAATGCACCAATAAGCTGTTTGTCAAATGCCAGGAAGACAAAGAAGAAGAAGAAGAAGACCAGGAAAACAGGCAGGATGGTAAATCTGAAGGACCAGAATTGAGAAGCCTTACATGACATGGATGAATGTCTCAGCAGTCACTTGGTTAATCCCAAAAGATTGTCTGGTAAATTGCTTGAAACAGGCATGTCCAAAGTCTGGCCCAGTGCCGCTTTCATAGAATTTATGACTTGTGGGCGGCTAGTCCAGTTATAGGGGGAGCATAATGAGGGTTTGATGGAGCTTAATTCTAAATACTGGGCTGACATCATCATCATCATTTATGAAAACTAAAGTGCATCTATTACAATAATGGAAAACACTTTAAAAAAACAACAAAAGTTTGGAAATGTGTGCTTTTTGACACGTTTTGACACGCCTACATAAACAAGGATATTGATTCCAAATACCAAACAAATCAACACCTTCAGGGATTCCAGCTGGCCCAACATTCAAAAACATGAAAGAATGCTTTATTATAGCTAAACATATAGCTTATGTAAGATTCCTGTCTCTTTTGGAGTCAGATATAAATACTCATATATCTATGAGCTTGTTTTATATTCCATTAATCTGGTACATCTAAGTAAAAGCTAAGAATGTACTGGGGTAGAGGCTCTGCATTTGATATAGTCTTTGAAACAGGCAATGGGCCGCACTTTGGACATGCCTGTTCCAAGCAATAAACCAGAAAAACGTTTGCACTTAAGCAAGTGACTGCTGAGACCTCCGACCATGTACCACAGGGCTTCCCAATATTTTCCTCTTGAATTCCCCTTCTGTCTGCTATCAGCTGTTTGGTGGTTTACCTTTGTTGACAGGAAAACTACACACATAACAATAGGAGTTGTAGCCAGTTAGCAGTTAGCATCCCCTGCTGTTTAGGGGATTGTTTATGACTGTACCTAACACAATAACGGGGGTAATACCAACCTTGAAGTGGAAAAATGTTTACAGAGAATTAGAAACAGCAAACAGGGAGAAACTGAGGGAGATCTATCTTTGCTGGATCCATTTGATGAAAGACTTCGGCGTGAAAATCTGGGAGTTGGAACCACACAGGATGCATCTTAAACTTGGACCAGTTGGGAGACGGGCTACTGTAAAACTTTATTTACATGCACCTGCATGCGAGGTTGACCCATATAACTGTTACCCTTGCATAGGCCAAGTATGTCATCTTGCATCTTTTGGCAACATATTTCAAAATAAAAGTATGCTTTAGGAAAGACTACCAAAAAAGAGCCACCTGTGTACATGACTTGCAGTTTTACTTTTTGCTTCACACATCTGTTGCAGTTTATGTAACAGTTAGAAAAAAACCCGACTTCAATTATTTATACGCTTACAGTTGCAGGATACTGATCCTGGCATTTCTCGGCATGTGATCCTTGATTGTCACAAAATCACAGTGGTTGTTAAGAAAAACGAGAGACTACTTTGTATGTTTGTGGTGAGATTTCAAAGCAACTGTGCACAAATAAGATTGTCTTTAATTAACACATTTGTTGTGGGAAAAAAGGAGCCTTCCAGGGGCACACTTACGCAATTAACTCACACAACAATGATTTAAGAAAATGAAGGAAAACTTGGTGAGTTGAAGGGAAACAACAGCAATTAATGTTGAGGGATGGGTCCGGGTATTGTGATAAAACTGCCATGAAAACCAAAGCGGTAAAACAAAAAAAGAAGCCCCCAGCTGACCCCACCATGGCTCTTTGCGTTAAAGGATTGTTTCAGCTCCCTATTGAGGAAAACATCAACTCTTCTCAGCACTGATTTCACACTCCTGTCCATTATGCATGAATGTTAATGGATGCAGAGGGATCAATGCAAAGCAGAGGATGAAAGTGTTCTTCCTGCAACAATCCAAACCAGATGAGTGTATGCCGCGGTCCGTTAAAGCACTTGTTTTAGGCTGCTGCTGACAAAGTACGGTGGCACTAAAAATGCCAATCACATTAACAAATAACTCGAAGCAAAAAAAAAAACTATAAGAACACAATGAAAATTAAGAACAAAACAAAAAATAATAATAATAAAATATATATGTTACATTTTATTGAACAAAAATGAAGAGAAATGAAATGTTTCGAAAAACAAAAGTTAATTTTGCAAATAAAACACAAAACAAAAACAAGACAGAAACCGAAAAAGGTAAGTATTATGAGACATCACTGATTGGATGATGACGTTTTCTCAAAGGCAGCTTCAATGTTTGCATTCTCATCACAGCTGTACGATTAATATGAAGCATATCTGGTATCGCTTTACGCCAAATAAGGTTTGGTAGAACTGATGGACAAACATCATCATCCAATCAGCAATGTCCCAAACTACCTACCTTTTCCAGTTTCTCGTTTTGTTTAGTTTTTTTACTTTTTATTTAGAATTTAAATTAATTTCTGTTTCATTTTGATTTTTAGGAGAAGCTGATGTTATACGCACTAATCACAAAAATTCATGTTGGCCACACGTGCACATTGCTGCATTGTCTGCACGTATTTAAGTGCATTCAAGGCTAAATTTTGTGTTTTGCTTATACTTTAAGTGGTAATTATAAAAATGCTTGACAAGTGAATATCTTAAGTATGGTTAAATTAAGCCACATATTTTCAACATTCACAATAAGTGCGGCCGAGAAAAAAGTTCAGCAGAGGCTGCACATATTTTAGAAATTACGTGTGAATAATCACTTCAATAATCACGTCATTCAGGAAATTACTTTGTTTTTTTTAACTCTAGAACACTTTTACAATAAAAAGTTACACCATCACTGTTGTCGGGTAATTTTTCCCCAATATCATATACCCAACAATAAGTACTTGAAATAAATCAAAACATGACAACACGTGATAAATTAGAATGGTTTTCTTTTATTTGCAACTGTGTAACAAAATGGAAAAAAAAACATAGAAAGTTCCAAGAAATTACTGAAAAATTATTTAAGAACAAAAAAGTCCCAAAATACAAGAAAATTATACTACAAACTTGGTCTTTGGTCTACCCATTCCTGGGACAAGTGAGACTTCTCTGGTGAAAGTACAGATTCCTTAACATGCAACATATTAAAATCCATGTAAATAGTTTTATTTGGGTGAAAATCACCCAACGAAAGTGCTCCATAGGGTTAAACATTTTCTATTTTTTATTGAAATTGCAAAAGGTAAGTACTATGGAGCATTGCTGATAAGATGATGACATTTGTCCATCATTTTAACTGAAAGTTATTTGCCATAAAGCGATACTGGAAATGCTCCCAACCAATCTTAAAACTTGTATCAGTATTCAGACATTCAAAAAACGTCAGAAATCAAACGTCATCATCTGATCAGCGATGTCCCACAGCAACAACCTTTTCCGCTTTCTTATCGTGTTTTATTTCTTAACGTTTCAATTTGATTTCTGTAAACAAGTTTTGCTTTTTCAAAATTTTCATATTGTGTTCTTTAGAATGTGATCTTTAAAACTTTTGCACTGAGTGATTTATTGGTGGGATTCGCGCTTCAGGGCCACCGTAAGAAAGAGACGTCAGCAACAGAAACTTGCAAAAAGCTGGGAAAAAAACAACTTGTTTATGATGGGCTGTGATCGGGGAAACAACCGGCAACGCTGGAACTTCTCCCCGCCCCTCTTAAAATTCTCTGAATCACCTTTAGAGACGTCAAACGGAGCGTATTTTTGTCTGCACATCTGTTACACTGACAGGCAAGAAAACAGGGAAGAAAGGGCAATGGAGAGAAGCGGGGAAGATGAGCTTGAGGGGGAGCAGAGGAGGAGATGGCCAGCGGCTGACTCTTAGTGTCATGGGATTTTAACGAAGTGCAGAGGGGCCCCGCGGCTGCAGTTCAGAAACATCTGCAGCTGTGATTGTGCGCTTGCCAGTTTGTGGGTCTGTTCAGACCTGAATATTTTAGTGCGAGATGATCTCCGATCGTACTGCTTTGTGCCACACGTTCTCCAGGGAGGCTTAAGTAAGACATGTCGGAGGGGCTGGCAGGTTTGAGCTGTGGACCACAAATGGGGCCACTGACTGACGGCTTGTCTTTGTGGCCAAGCTTGGCCCACTTTATTTTCTCTGCCTCTTAAGGACTCGAAGCACTTTGATGGACAATATGTCCTACTTCTCCAAAACAATCAGCTGCTGTATAATTAAACGTCAAAAGAGCGTTCCTCAACTTTCAGTCTGAAAATGTATTATTTGTGTCAAATGGAGTGCCACCGATGATGAAGGAGGAAGGTCGCCGCATTGTTGCTTTGACAGGAAACACTGAATGGCAGCAGACCTGTGCGCAAAAGTTTCAGTCCATCCACATTCAGTCAAAGGAGGAAACTTTGTTTTCCCGAGGTATAAAATAAAGCAGAATGTACTTTTTGTAGCTTGTTCTAAATAGATCGTATTAGCGTTTTCTATATGACATAATGCATGATTTGAATTAAGTATAAGAAGCAAAGGGAATTTTCTGACTGCAAACAACTAATAAAAAACACGAGTTTTCCACAGCAGCCAGGTGTTTGAAAGAGAGATGTAGATAAAAGAGTAAAATTACATAGAATTATTAAGGATACAAATGCTTTTCTGCCTTTCTTTCTGATTTAACAAATGACCTCAATGGGAATGGCTAACTTTAGTAAACGTTGTTATTATTTATGCAATGGTGAAAAATAGGAAAATGGTAGTAGGCAATAAGGCATTTTACAATTTTTCACCATAAATGAAGTTGAAAATTTCTTGATGAGCCAGTTCATTTTAAGTGAGAATCATGGAATCACAGGTATGAAAGAATCTGTGGTTCTCTGTACAAACCTGTGACAATGTATTAGGTGTGATAACACCCAACAGTGGACAGTTCTGTTTTAGGGGAGACTGGGCGAGGAGCGTTCAGTTTATATAACTAACATGTCCTTTCAAAATAACCTGGTTTTTTTTGCTAAGTTTTAGTTAGTACAGTCAAAATTTGACAAGATGACTTCCAAACCACCAAGGGGTGCTGGAACTACAAAATCAAAACAGCTTATGACATTAGTTATTAAATATGAACATATTTTTTGCATTTAACTTTTCCAGTAATCCAGCGTTCTCTTATTTATTGCAGCCGTTAAAGTCAAAAGGGCAACATTTCCAGAGTTTAGATCACATGTATTAAACTCAAGGCCCGCTGGCCTAATGTGGCCCGCAGGGTCATTTAATGTGGCCCCCGAGAGAAAGTTTTTAATTTCTTAGAATAAAAAATAAAAATCGGTGTGTATTTATTCATATCTAGGGGGAATTGGACTGGAAATATCGGATTGGGCAACTATACGTTAGGACTTAAACACTAACCTGACAGAATCACATTTAAAAGGATTTATGCAACATATGTTTTCTATGCAACTGTAATTGTCACTTTAAAAAGTTATAGTAAATAAATAATGATTTATTTAATATTAAGGAGTAGTTACATTTATTTTTCATTACATTTAATTAAGTTATATCTGGCCCTTTGACGGACAGTCACTATGCTGGTGTGGCCCTTGGTAAAAATTAGTTTGACACCCCTTATATATACATGCATAATATATATATATATATATATATATATATATATATATATATATATATATATATTCATGTTATGTTGACCAATCAGTGACTCGGTTTTGGTATTGACGTGTTGACGATGTGAACAGCGGGTGGAGACGATAGCAAAAATGGATTGTTGCAGTTTGTGCTGTAGTTTAACGCCAGATCATCTATTTTAATTGTTTTATTTGAGGCTAATTGTGGACAGCAAGTTATCAAATTGAGCCATAGAGAGATAGTAGTGCTGAAGAACACAACTCAGTACTTGGAGCGTCTCTGAATGATCTCCTAAATCCAGACACGTCGACGTGCTTGACGGCATTCATGTAGGGCTCTTCAAGAAAAAATAGAACATAATACAGAAATGAGGCAAAAACCTTCTGACAGTAACTTCAGTCCTCAAGCGAATTTGTGTCTGGAGCGTCAGGTTTATGGTCACACATTTGGACAAACGTTTGGCAGCAAATTTGATGCACGTTGAAAGAGACGCAAAATTAATTGTGATGGTGGAAACACAGCATAATGAAATACTTACCTAGTAAGATGATGTATGAAAAAATAAGATTAGGTCTTGAAAAGTTAAAAGTCCCACTCAAATCATTATTTATATCTTGTTTGATGAATCAGCAAACCCAGCATACCTGAAGATGAAGTAGATCTTCCTCATTGAAATTGCACCAAAGATTCACCGGTGTAGCAAAAATGGCGAGGAATTTGGAGCTATCCAGCCGTCCCGTCTGAGCCAGATGCCAGCTCGGACAATGGAAACAAAGACGTACCTGGATCTAGTTGGCTGCAAGTGGATGGATAGGACTGGAGCGAAGCAGGGAGGTTTGGCCTGCCATTGTATGTTCTATGTCACCTACAAGCTTTTTAAAACTGCATTTTTTTATCTGCTTCTGATTCACAATGATTTGAATAAAGAAACACTCAGGAACACAGTTTTAAGCTTAATTTTCTTTATATTTATCATGACAAAATGCCACAAGAACATGTTAAAACACCAAAAACATGATTTTCATCAGAGTGGGTCTTTAAGTTATTTTTTTTTTTTGCTAGCATAAACACCATAATTTGGTCGTCTGCCTTCCACAGTCCTCTCTGTGCAGTTTTGTACTGTTTTCTTATTTCTTAATGTTGACTTTGAGTTACTTCTCCATCAAATTCTACTCAGGGACAAATAATTTTATGCATTGCTGGAGAGTTACATAGAGACTGGCATTTTGCATGCATCTTACCACCTATTTAAATAAAAGAATCCTGAATAAAATTCAACTGAACTGCCCAAAATTGATGGAAGTCCTCCATAAATCTTTCCACAGCTAGAAATACCTGAACACATTTTCACGCTCTTCACAACTCACCCTAAACAACCACATACAAGCGGGAGCTTAAAGGAAAGAAAATGTCATGTTCTCAGCACTAATTGAAAACAAGCACATTGCTGAGGGCATTCACAATGGAATATGCACTTCAGGTGCAAAGGCATGTTGAACAGAACCCCATCTGGGATGCAAAAATAAATGTGAACAAATCTCAGTTTGCTAGCAAGAGACTTTCCAATCAATGCTGAAACAGGAAAAAATACACACAGACACACACAAAAAACAAGAGCAGGCCAACAAACATAAAAGTTAAAGTAAAAGAAGAAAAGGAAGGTGGAGTGGATGGGGACAGCAGAGCTCTAGCGTATTGCAAAGATTTGCCCTTTATGGATAAAAAGTAAAGGTGAAGATCAATAACCTCATGCCTGTTAGCACAACTTCAATGTCCCAATTTTTATTTCTGCTGTAACATTTGCTCCTAAGCGGGAAAGACAAATCACTACAGCAACACAGAATACATGCAGATGCAGAAAACTGCATAGGGAGCTCCAACGTTCCTGACTATCTGTTCCCTGAAGCTGTCGCAGTTTGGCCTTTGATTGTAATTTACTTTGAAATCTAAGTCTCACATCTGCTTTGGATGGGTGCTGTTTTTTTTAAGGATTTTATTACATTTTTCAGGAGAATGCCCCCAACTTTCATTGAAAAATGTGGATCATATTGTTTTAGAGGAAAAGCTAAATGGCCCCTCCATTGACGTGGTTACCCAGGTACAGTGTGCATGGTCTGTATATATATAGATAGATCCCTCATAGACAAGCTCCAGGCGCTTTTTCTCAGTAATTTGCCATAAATCAGAAGAATATGTCAACACAATTGCCTTTCATTATTTTAATTCGATTTTTTTTCTGCATTCACACATCAAATTCACAGTAGACACCCCCTTCCCTTGGAAAACAGCATATACACAGACATACATTTGTTATTTTTTTTCCTTTTGTGATACAGTAAATTGGATACATAAAACAGGCCCTAGTATTTTGCTATATTGTAGTCACCTAATAAAATTGTATTAGCTTTTAAAAATGCTGTGGATGAATTTCACCTCATTATTTTCTTTAGATCCTCAGGAGGTTTGCCTTTTTGGGCTTTTCAAAACATTGCTTCTTGTTCTTAAATGGTTCTTATAATGAGTAGCAGTGGATGCACTTTGTTGTTCACCTTTCGGCATATCCCTTCAGGGGTCACCACAGCATATCGGCTTTCGCTGATCCGCACAGGTGGTTTTCCAGAGAGTTTAATGCCAGATGCCCTTCCTGACACAGTCCTGTATTTTATCCGGGCTGGGGACCAGCACAGGGGTACTCAGATGTGGGTTCCCTTGCAGCCACTTAGGCAGTGGGGTCTTGCCCAAGGAACCACACTGAGCTCCCTGGGAAACAAACCCTAATTGCCCATGTGCCAATCCTGCATGCAGCCAACTGAGCCATTCAGCCACTAGCAGTGGATGCAGTTTGTTTTTCTCAGAAAAGCAGCCACAACAATTAAGCTTAATCGTGCAATTTATTGGAGGGCAGAAAAATGGTCATGAAACTGGACTTGCTACAAAGCAGCTTCTTGAATCAGGGATCGTCTTTAATGGCCAGAAATCTGCAGGAAAAAAAATGGTAAAGAATATTAAAGAATCTGTATTTGTTTGTTTTCTTGTTTAGTTCTTTTTTAATGTCGCAGCATACAAGTTAGAGATGAGTCCCTGAACACCACAGTTGTAGCTTCAGTGTTGGCATTCTTTTCACTAGTGCAAACCTTCGACTGTTTACACAATTAAATTAATTCCAGTGGATCCGGAAGCAACGTAGCCTTGTGCTGACATTCAAAATAGTGCTGCATGTCGGGACAAAGCCGATATGCAAAGCCGCTTTCATCTGCTTCAGAATCAGCTGATTCAGGTTGATGGGGTCAAAGAGTTATGGTAGGTCAAAGAGTGTGTATTATTTAGGTGTCGTCTGCAACATCTCCGGTGTTAAAAGGGTTAAGTAACTGTCATTTTTTTTGTCAGTTTAAGTTTCATGTTTTACTTCACCTCCTCATGTCGGCTGACAACCGTGTTTCCTGCATGGGAAGAAATAATCAAGTAGTTGGCCATCTCAGTGAAATGATTCATGGTTGTCCTTGTTCACAGTCTATAAAACGTTCTTTCATTGTATTTACCTCTGAGGTTTTTATTATTATTAATACAGTAAAAACAACTGTCTTACACCTGAGTGAATCACGTAGACATAGAGGAAAGTAGAGCCTGGTTAAGTGCAGGGATGTTAGTTATAGCTGCTGTGTGCAATGTAAAGAAACAAGCCTTCAGAATGAATTTATATTAACTGAAAACTGTGAGGTTTGACAGAATTCTGACTTAACTTTATTTATTTTTTTTGAAAATCTATTAAAATAAGTTATACATATTTAGAGAAAATAGGTCTGATTTGATTTGTAAAGATGAAGAGCGAAGACTTTCTATTGCTGGGTTGTAACCCAAGGTTAAGTCGTTGGATTGTTTTTGAATGTGTCGCCATCTTGGCTGTCTTGATTAAACTGTAGAATATTGTATAAAAACACAAATACTTAGTGTTAGTCTTAGTGTTAGGACTGTGAAAGGAGCTTTACTGAGCTGGGAAGACATAAAAAAGTCTAACGGGTTCATCTTGATCGGCTTCACGTAAAAGTTTCAACTCCAAGGGTTGCAAAATAATATTATGTATTGTTCATGTGATTGTTATATTCCTAGTGGTAAAGCTGGAACTTTTTATAAGGGGGTACAGGAGAGGGGCAGAAGTCTTTGGAAGGGTGGACAGGGTGTTGAACAAATGAAAGGACCAAAAATATGTTTTTGAAACTGTTTTATCAATGTTTTTGTTTATAATCATAAAACATCAGGGGCCTGTTTCAGAAAGGAGGTTCAACCAACTCTGAGGTTGAACTTGAACTCTGAGTTGGTCAATCGGGAGATTAACAACTCTGAGTTTTCTGTTTCAGAGAAGCTGATCCGAGTTAGATCAATCAACTCTGAGTGGACTGATTCGGAGGTGAGCGTGAGCACCGCGACTATTCAATTCAATTCAATTCAATTTTATTTGTATAGCCCAAAATCACAACAACAGTCGTCTCGATGGGCTTCGAAGTAAAACATGAACTCAAAAGGATCATGAATACAAAGAGTTCAATAGGAAAATACAAAAATGGACTAACAAACTGACAAAGCTATACTGGCATCCCTGCCCTTAGACCCCCCTTCGCGGGGGGTCTAAGGGAAGCCATTATCAATGAAGCGCAGATATCACGAGTCACCATGGCAACCGTGAAAAAAAGAGGTCTGTGTTTTTTGCGCCAGCTGAACTTGACGTGCTGCTGCAGAGTTACAGTGAATATGAGCACATATTCCAGAAGAAAAGCAACACCGCTGCATCTGCAAAACAGAGACAGTTAGCGTGGAAAACATAGCTGCTCAAGTTAATGCCTAAGTTTGCATTTAAATCATTGTTATAAAATATTGACTGTAATAACTAGCCTAAATAGCGTAAGGTGTGAAATAAAAAATGGCGATATTATTATTGTACTTTTGAAGTGTCATTCCTGGTGTAAATGCATGAAATGCTGCATAGTGTACAGAACCAATCTGGGGGGGGGAAATGCATTTAACGTTGATAATGTTTAGAGGACTTTTTTGTTAACCTTCCCCTCTAGCAAACGTTGGTCATTTTAATATTAATACATGCAATCGTGTTTTTAAAAGTAAACTTTTGTCTACTGTTGAACCTTTCGCTGCGCGAAGACTTCTCCTTTCTTTTCTCTCGTCTTTCCGACCGTGGTCAGAAGCGCAGGGGAGATTTCCTTCAGGGCCGAAGGGAATTCTCCTTCGGGGTTCACTTCCCGTTGGAAACCCTCAACCTCCAGAGCGGATTAAGAATGACTCCAAAACAGTTATTCTGGGAATGACACCTTCTCTTTATTTAACTAAGTGCTCCGTCCTCCGAACACACAATATATTCCACGCACACACCTCTGCTCCGCCCCCCCCATCTGCACCTGTACTCGCCCCTCCCCTTCTCTCTCGTGGATCGCACCCCGCTCAGCACACACACGCTGCAACACTACCCTTGAATTGATCAAGTGGTATAGGTTTATATGGGATTAAGAAAGTAAGCAGTGCTAGCAAATTGTGTTTCCAAAAAGTAATTGTTACATTAATCTAATTCAATGTCCCTGATTTCATTTTCATGTAGATGCAATCCTGCAGGAATTAAAGGAACATGGCAGCAACTAAAAATGAAGTATAGAAACATAATTCAATCAGGTCAAAGTTGAGCATGTCATGGATGTAGGCTTTGTTGACAATATTTGACATATGAAACATCTACATAGCAATACATATCTAATGTTGTTTTCATTGTATATATGTAATTGACTGCAACGAAAAACGGTAACGCTCAAACAAAAACGTATGGGGAAATGACAAAAAATTGAGTCTAGGTCTCAAAATCCTCGCACGACGTAAATGTAACTCTCTACGAATTAATGCAGCCTCCTCGTCTATTGGGTCCTCCAAAAAAGGACAAGCCATTCTTGTCACTTAGACCGTCTCTGTGTGACGGAAATGTGGGCAATGAAGGTTAAAGCGAAAAATACCGCTTCGTCTTTAAAAAGGGGAGGGGACCGGCAGAAACTTTGAGTTTGGAGAATAAAACCTGCTCCCGACCAGGTTAGGTTCACAGCATAAGTAACCATGGACACTGACTCCGAGTAAAAGTTACCTCTCTTTCAGAAACGGGTTTGACTTACTCTGCTTTCTCTGGTTTAACAAACCTCCCATTCTGAAACGGAAAACCCAGGGTTTCCCTGATTTCAGGGTTAACGCACTCAGAGTTTACACTTAACCTCCTTTCTGAAACAGGCCCCAGTTCTTTAAGATGACATGCTTTTACTAAGGCTTAAAGAAGCTTGTATTGAGGATTTGTTATTTTTTTGTCAAAAATTATATTACTTTGGACTCAAAAATTGGGGGGCAAGTGGGGGTCAAAGCGTTTTGTCCCCCTGTAGCTCAGCCCTTGTATTCTTAGTTTGTGTCATTGTTTGGATTTCTTTCTATTGGTTTATGCTTTCCATCTTGTTTCTGTCATGTTTGAGTTCTGTTTCCTGTTTTATTTTGAAAGGTTTTCTGCATGTCATGTTTTTGAGTTTTACTTCCCTAGTCCCAATCTCTCCTGATCATCTTCACCTGTTGTCTTGTCTGTCCTGTCTGTATTTAAGTCCTGTCTCTGCCTTCCCCTTGTGCTGGTCCATTAACGTCTTCCCTGACTGCCATGTATTCATGTTTTGCTCTCACTAAGTTTAGTTTAGTTTAGTTTCCCTTCTCTGCAGTGCTTTTTGTTAAGTTAATAAACCCCTTGCCCTGGAACCGCGTGCCTCCGTCTCTGCATTTTGGGTCCTTCCTGCTCACCAGCCAACCCAACCTGACAGTTTGTGACTTTATTCGTATGTACAGACATTTTAACAACCTTTGTTTATGGCATATAGCACTTACATTGGCAGAGAAGATGCTCACTTTGTTCACTTTCTTTGCTGCAAGAAAAAATGAGTGCAGTCATTTGCTTGCAAAGTTGTTTGCTATTGTGTTTATTATGGTGACCCTGAAGTGCAAATCGCACAAACAAATCACTAAGTGCAAAAACATATTAACCCTTGTGCTATCCTAGGCACTTTAACATTGGGAGTTGGGTCATCTAGACCCACTAGACAGTGCTCTGAACCTTTTTTCTTCAGTGATTTGTGATCTTCACTGGTGTCCATGGATTACATGAAATCTTTCCACCTTTATCCACCTTTGTCATGGTAGGGAGAACACGTCAGTGTAAGGGTGGGGTCATAGGAGAGCACAAGGGTTAAAGATGACAACAAATACAAAAGCAAAGCACATAATTGAAGAACATTTACATTTCAGAAATCAGAACAAAATTCCAGAAACCAAAACAAAATGCCAAAAAAAATGAAACAAAAGATTTAAGCTGGTTTTGTAACTTTATGTTTTGTGGGTATTTTCATGAGTTGTTCGCACACAAACCAATAAAACTTGTTTAGTATTAAACACAAAGTTGAACAATCACATCATGTCGACTGTGGTCTCGTCATCCTTTTGCAATAGGATGACGAGACCACTGTTTTCATAGGAAATAAAATGTAGATGAGGAAAGTGTGAAAAGGAAATGAAGAAGTAGTGTGAAACATTTGGGAACCCCCCTGTGGTAGTAAAAAAATGTACCTATTTTTTGTGTGAATGCCTGTGGATATGCATGCAATAAATGGAGCCACTGGTTTTCTACAAATTGATTTGTGCACAAAAAGGGAGCTGGAGCATTATAATCCTGCAGGGCCTATTTACTACACTTCACAGAACTAACAGAACCATGCTCAACAGCAGAAGACAAGACATTAGAGACTCTTGCAAGTTCCAATATGTAAGGTTTATCTTTTTGAATGCATTTGCCCTGCAACGCATGCTATTTCAAATTCGCAAAACATTCACGGAAAGCAGGCCCGAGGACAAAATAAGAAAATACCCAAAGCAGAAGAAGAAATTTGCTCTGAAATTCGGCATGTGAGCCACCCACTCGCTGGATTGCAGAGAGCCTCACATATGCTTACCAGCTGCTGCAATGCAAAGCCCTACCTGACAAATGCTGATTTCTAAACTTGAAGACAACTCTCCAATACCAGAACACGTACACACTCCATCTGAAACTTTTTTATGTAAAGTCCCCCCAAGTCCCAGTTAAATATAACGGCTTCCATAATGTAGGATAAAATTTCCCTGCACAGCAGATGGCCATGATTTACATCTAAGCGACAGCCTTATCTGTAGCTCACGGCTGTGGATGCTGCCACAACAAAATAGGTGAAGTGGTATCATTTCCCTAGCCGTCCAGGTTTCCCCCAAAGAAAAGAACAGAAAAAGCTTTTTTGTCTCTTTTTCTTGACCTGCACACCAGTTAATGGGGAGCGGCTGCAGGACCCTCTGTTTATAATCTCAATGCTGCAGCAATGAAGCATGCATTCTCAGCAATCTGTGTTTGTATGAAAATGGTCCGGAGGACTCCTGAGTGGATGCCACAGCAAATAAACTGTAAAAAATGTAAAGAAAAAAATGACTTCTTATGCTACAAAAAGAGGGAATTTCCTTTCAGAAATAAATGAAATGCTTCAAGCCTTGTTAGAAAAAAAAGAATACAACAACAGTCTCCAAAAACACCTTTCATGGTGGAGAACTGGAGCACCAGAGACCATCAGATGTTCTACAGCAAGATCTAAATACTACAAGGCAAACATAAAAAGAAAGCTATTGCTATTATTATTTGGGAGTTTCCTTCTCATGAAACTGTTATTATGTTTCCATTGATGAATAAAGCTAACTGTGAAGTCTGCAGAAGCGGATGCACACTGCAGGAGAAAACAGCGAATAGAACATGAAGTGCCTCGGGCGGACTTGAAGAAAATTTGAAGTTATGGTCTCAACCAGCACAATAATGTTGAGCTCCTTTGTTTTTTGTTTTTTCTCTCCAACTTTTTCTCCACTACTTTTCTATTTAGTCCTGCTCATAAAAATAGGTATATTTTATTATTTTTTGGGACAGAAAAATCTGTCATTTTTATTCCACGTGTGTTAATATTGGAGAAAGCCTTAGTCGCATGTTGATCTGTAAGGGCGCTGTAGGTTTATTGTCTGACTACACACAGTCAGTTAGCATCCTCTGCACTTTATGGGACTGTTTACTACTGCACCTAACACAATAGCAGTAGTAATACTGGCCTTAAAGAGGAAAATCTTTCATGACAGCAAACAGACGAACAGTTCATTAGTAAATTGAGGGAGATCTCTCTTTAATGAATCCATTTGACGAAAGACTTTCCCTTAAAAATCTGGGAGATGGGACCAGACCAGGGGCCTGTTTCACAAAGGAGGTTCAACCAACTCTGAGGTCAAACCTGAACTCTGAGTTGGTCAATCGAGAGATTGACAACTCTGAGTTTTCAGTTTCAGAGCAGCTGATCCGAGTTAGATCAATCAACTCTGAGTGGACTGATTTGGAGGTGAGCGTGCGCACCGCGTCTATAAGAAGCCATTATCAATGGAGCGCAGATATCACGAGTCACCATGGCAACCGTGAAAAAAAGAGGTCTGCGTATTTTTCACCAGCTGAACTTGACGTGCTGCTGCAGAGTTACAGTGAATATGAGCAGATATTCCAGAAGAAAAGCAACACCGCTGCATCTGCAAAACAGAGACAGTTAGCGTGGAAAACATAGCTGCTCAAGTTAATGCCTAAGTTTGCATTTAAATCATTGGTATAAAATATTGGCTGTAATAACTTTTTAAATAGCGTAAGGAGTGAAATAAAAAATGGCGATATTTAGGTGTACTTTTGAAGTGTCATTCCTGGTGTAAATGCATGAAATGCTGCATAGTGTACAGAACCAATCTGGGGGGGAAAATGCCTTTAACATCGGTAATGTTTAGAGGACTTTTTTGTTAACCTTCCCCTCTTGCAAACGTTGGTCATTTTAATATTAATACATGCAATTGTGTTTTTAAAAGTGAACTTTTGTCTACTGTTGAACCTTTCGCTGCGCAAAGACTTCCTTCTTTTCTCTCGTCTTTCCGACCGTGGTCAGAAGCGCAGGGGAGATTTCCTTCAGGGCCGAAGGGAATTCTCCTTCGGGGTTCACTTCCCGTTCAAAACCCTCAACCTCCAGAGCGGAATAAGAATGACTCCAAAACAGTTATTCTGGGAATGACACCTTCTCCGTCCTCCTCATCCGTGCTCACCCCTCCCCCCATCTGCACCTGCAATCGCCCCTCCCCTTGTCTCTCGTGGATCGCACCCCGCTCAGCACACACCCGCTGCAACACTACCCCTGTATTGATCAAGTGGTATAGGTTTATATGGGATTAAGAAAGTAAGCAGTGCTAGAAAAATGTGTTTCCAAAAAGTAATTGTTACATTAATCTAATTCAATGTCCCTGATTTCATTTTCACGTAGATGCAATCCCGCAGGAATTAAAAGAACATGGCAGCAGCTAAAAATGAAGTATAAATATATTTGACATATGAAACATCTACATAGCAAGACCTAATGTTGTTTTCATTTTATATATGTGATTGACTGCAACGAAAAACGGTAACGCTCAAACAAAAACGTATGGGGAAATGACAAAACATCGAGTCGAGGTCTCAAAATCCATAAACACGACGTAAATGTAATTCTCTACGAATTAATGCAGCCTCCTCGTCTATTGGGTCCTCCAAAAAAGGACAAGCCATTCTTGTCACTTAGATCGTGTGACGGAAATGTGGGCAATGAAGGTTAAAGCGAAATATACCGCTTCGTCTTTAAAAAGGGGAGGGGACCGGCAAAAACTTCGAGTTTGGAGAATCAAACCTGCTCCCGACCAGGTTAGGTTCACAGCATAAGTAACCATGGACACTGACTCCGAGTAAAAGTTACCTCTCTTTCAGAAACGGGTTTGACTTACTCTGATTACTCTGGTTTGACAAACCTCCGATTCTGAAACGGAAAACCCAGGGTTTCCCTGATTTCCGGGTTTATGAACTCAGAGTTTACACTTAACCTCCTTTGTGAAACAGGCCCCAGATGCATCTTAAGCTTACACGAGTTGGGAGATGAGTAAAGCTTTAGTCACATGACCTGTATGGGTAGGTTTTCTGGGTCGTAGACAGGTGTAACCACATACTGAGGGGAGCACAGGTGTGCCTTGCAGTTCCTTTGAGGCTCGTCTGGCCACCTTAAGGAACATCATGAAAATGGATTTTGTGCTTGTGATAGGTGTATCGTGAAGTATCAGTAAGGCAAATGTTGCACGCACTTATGACAAATAGGTGATGCTGTCGCACGATGTCCTTAGGCTACACTCTAGTCGTTTGTAAGGTGCAAATGCTGGTTACTTGCTTTCCATGTAGTGTGCACAGGATGTATAGGTGCCCATAGGAAGCCTGTAGAATACCAACGCAACTACACTCTGTCTAAATTCCTCATCTCTAACAGTTAGGAACACATACTAATCACTTGAACAACACTAACAGGCCCCTTGCGTAGTACGCAGGATTTGAGGGGGGTTGAACAAATGAAAAATTCGTACGACATCTCTGCGTCTCACCTACTTCACCATACTTTAACCCTAAGTGTTGTATAAGTAGCTGCGGTGACCCGTCCCTTGCAGCATGCCTGTAGAATACAAAAATTGTCATGAATGTTTGGGCTTAATGAACTCACAAATTAGTCTACATTCTTATCATTTCATGCGGGCCACCGGCATGGGTCATACTGGTTTGCCAATTTTTTCCCGCACTGGAAACACGTATCCACCTGGAACGGCAGTTGTGGTTAAGGCATTAAGTAATAGGGCTGAAATTAAGTAACAATTTTGATCTATTAAATCTATTTTTTCCAATGGCCTTCTAAATATGATTATATCGTTTTAAGCTAAATAAAATCGGTGTGGTTTTCTAGGACATGGATTCTGCAAAACGGAAGTAGTTAATAAATTCAGTTCTGAGTTGTAAGTGGGACTGTTGGCGCCTTGTAAAGCTGTTCAGACTTCCCATCATCCCTTTCTTCTGCTAGCTCATAGTCCCTCGCAACCCCAGCCTAACATTACAGTTGCAACAAAAATGGCAAACATTAGAGCTATCCATCTGTACAGTGTTGAGCTTTTTCCAATGACATTTTTGTGTCTGCTCCTGTTTCACAACAATTTAAATGAAGAAATACTCAGAAATGCAATTTTAACCTTTTTTTTTTTTTTCAAAATGCCCTCCATCTTGAGAAAAACGCTACAAGTACATGTTAAAAACACAAAATTGAGTTAAAAACTCAATTTCCATTGCAGTGGGTCTGTGAATCTTTCCTACAAAGTAACTGTAGAGTAGCATTAAAAGAGATTCAAATTATTTTCCACACCATGCTTTATTTAAAAACAAATAGTTGTTGATGTGCATAGCAGCTACAGCGTTAACTGTTAATTTAAACAATTTTAATAAGTCTAACAAAAAAACGTTTTAAGCATGTTTGACTTTGAAGGTTTTATGTGTCACAGCAGAATTTCTTTGCCTTTGTACAAATTGCATGACATTCTATATTGTTGCAGTAACCACCAATTTTTGTTTACAATTTTGGAATCTTTAATTTTTGAGAGGCAAAGAGAAAAAAGTTTTTCCTTTATTTTTTTTCTTAATTCTGTGACTTATTGAAAAAAAAGGTGTATGGTTTATAACGATTATTTCTCTCCATAATAAACAATTGAAGCAAAAAACATGGAGTGGTGGGGTTGTTTCAATTGAGGTAATTAAGTCCACAGGACTGAAAAAAACATAACAGTTTCTGTAACGTTTAAAACAAATAAGTTGCATAAATACAGTAATTTTCTGATTTAAATTCACCAAAAGGTTTTAATTAAAAATACAAAAGAATGTGTTTGTAGGGCTTCTCTGAGTCGAGAAAATGTATCAAATCAATACTGACTAGAGTTGGGATAACTTCAAAAGATCCATGCAAATCGTTACCTCATTTTTTAAAGTTGGCCCAGTGTATTTTTCTTTAGAATGTAATTGAAAGGGAGCCTATAGAATATATTCGTTTTGTGAACAAAGCTTGAAACAGCACCAACAAGAAAACAAATCTTCACAGCTGTATTTTTTTCAGGAAAACAAAAAGAATTGCATCTCTAGCTGACAGCTAGAACATCCTTTGGGTGTGGGAAACTCTACCATCCTTCACAGCCAGAAGCGCATGTGGTTATGCAGCCCCATAAATGCACAACGTTGGGTGTTAATCTTCTTAAGCAGTGCAGGAAACACATTTTTAAAAGCTAAGACAACTAACCTATATCGTCTGCTTTGTTTATTACAATTCAAAATTTCCTAACATCAGGGCTTCACACTGTCCTCCAAAGAAAACATGCTGAATCAAAATGAAGCAAGTTCGAGAATTTATTGGGAGGTCTGTTCTAGAGTGCAAGAAGAGCACAGTCCTGTGCTTTTATATGCCAGTTCTGAGTCCATGTATAGGGTTGTGTTGGGAAGAATGCAAGATGCCAAATCAAATGTGCAAATTCCTTCCATTCATCCATTTTCTGTCCTGCTGAATCTCTTTCTGTGTCATGGGGTTGCTGGAGCCAATCCCAGCGACTGCTGGGTGAAGGCAGAGCACAACTTGGATAGGACACCAGTCTGTCGCGGGGCCACAGAATCACATTCACACCTAGGGACAATTTGGAATCATCACTCAACCTCCAAACCACGTCTTTGTTAGGACTGTGAAAGGAAGCCAAAGTGCCGGGAGAAAACCCACACAAGCACGGGGAGAACATGCAAGCCTCACCCAGGAAGGACGTTGCCGGGATCCAAACCTGATGTCATGAGGCAAGAGTGCTAAACACTACACCACAATGCAGCCCCAAATGTATAAATGATAAATAAATACATTAAAGATAAGAGTGGTTCCAAGTGCGATTAAATCTGTTAGCAGCACTGGAAGCACTGGCTGTTTCTGCTGAACTAATGTATACACCTTTTATGGCACTTGTGTGTTGTAACAAGTCTGTGCCAACAGGAAGCAGGAAAGTTAAGCATTGGATACATTTTTCCACAGCCCCTTTCTTGTTATGAATCCTTTAGTTTTTTTCTAACTACAGCAACAAACAAATAAAACAAACAGAACTAAATGCAAATGTTCCCTTTTTTTGTACCAGCAGAAAGCGACGTGTGCACATAATTTACTCTGACCCTGCACAATATCATTGCACTGCACTTGCTGGTCACTTCAAGGTTCTATTCCAGTCACTACAATCTGATTCAAGTCAGAATCAAAAGGAAAAGGTGAACCAGCCGATTGTAACATAGACCCAGGACCTGCACTGTAAATCCAGCTAATCTAGTTTCAAGCTGAAGTTGAGCGACCGCTGGACCTGACATAAATAGAGCAGAAACATAGAAATTCATGTGTGATTTAGCCAAGTAGTGACATGTCTCTGGGCCAACAAAAGGGTTGAATACCATCACCTACAGGCGTATGTGCCAGTTTGGTACAAACAGTTGGTACAGAGGGCATGCTGTTGGTAGGCCTCTAGACCTTGGTGCTACTCATTGATTTCAGTTGCTTGGAAATCCTATTTATGAACTCTTTCTTTCAGTAAAAAGCCATAAAATCAGTCACTTTATAATTAATGATCAAATGCAGCAAGACATATCAAGGCTATTTGGAGTGAGACAATAGTTTTGTCTTATTCAGGGATGTAACATAAGAGCCATCTCTTACATCTCAGTTGATATTAATCACTTCAAGCAGTAGCTTGAATGACTGCAGGGACTTGAACGATGACATGTTAAAAGCATTGAGTGAGACTCTTAGTGGTCCTAAATTCTCGGTAGAAGATTAAGAAAAGGCGTGTTTGACCAATGAGGCCTTTTTCTGTGAAGTTTACATATGATTTTACAACTTACTAACTGCTGCTGAGCTAACTTTAAAGACGAGAGTAGGACTTTTCATACCTCTTTTTCCTAATGACATCAATATCTTTGTCTCATTTTTATTCCTACCATGCAACAATGGGTTCTGTGATGGCTCAGTGACCTCAATTATCCTGACCATTGATGTCTTATTAGACTGTTTCTTCAGTGCTCATATCTAATTACTGCATGACTGCATTGGAATGTGGAAAAGCTGACAAAATACTAGTTTGTTTATAATTATTTTTTAGTCTGTCTCTTTTATCCCCAACTGATTCCAAAGGTACATTGTGGCTGAATGCTGTTTCTATAAAGTGTTATTCTTTATGACTTATGAAAAGAAACACGTTTTATAATTTAGACACCAAAGAGTAACACTTTTGAATACTAATGTCATCCTTTTTATTCATGAATTCATTCATTTATAGCCTTATGACCATTTTCTCATCCTCATAGTAGTTTTCAGGAGACAAGTCATGCAATGTAATCTCCAGATATTAAAATAAATTCAACCAACTCTCAAAATAGTTTTATGGGTTTGCATTTTAAATTTGACAAAATCCTTGCAAACTTATCTTAAAATCTGTCCAAAAAATAAAATCACAAAAATGTAAGTTTTTCTATATCCTTATGCCATGAAATCAGTTTGCACTCCTGATGCACCTGTATGGCTTGCTGGGAAATTGGTAGATTGATGTACAGCACCTACTGGTATTCACAGAACTAACAATACTCTGCCTTTCGCTTACCCATTTATTAACACAAAAACATAAATTCACACACTGATGCAGAGCTTCTATTTAACAGGGCATTCATTATCCACTGGAAGCATCTAAGAGGGCGTGTCCTGCTGAGGTGCAATTCAACCAGTGTTTAAAGGAGGCAAGGAACAAACTGCTAAAGTCACTGTTAGCAGGTGACTGCATTACCTAGAGATGCTGAACCCTTTAACACTGGAGATGTCGCTGGTGACCGCTAATTAAGTAAGGGATAATTGCAGCTGAGGTGTCCATTATCAGAAACGGACGATGCGGAAGCCTGAATGGTTGAAGTCATGATATTCGTTCATTTCAGATAATGTACACCTCAACGTAACACAGTTTCTGCCCATTGGGAGTAACTCTGCCAAAAGAAAACCGGCTAGCTCGGGGGTGGGGCACCTTTTGTCACGGTTTTGGGTTCTTTGCTTTTGTGTTCCAGTTGTTTTTTGTTGTGTGATGTTTTGCTTTGAGGTAACTTCCTGTTTCATTTTGTAGGAGTTCCTGTTTGGTTGTTGTAGTGAGTTTTACTTTGGGTCCCCATCTGTCATGAGTGTTTCCACCTGTGTCTCGTTTGTCTGCATGTATTTAAGTCTTGTCATTCCCTTCCTCCTGTGCTGGTCCATAGTTTGCAGTTTTGCTGTTTCCCTTCGTGAGTATTGCGAGTTTTCAAGTTTGCAGTTTATAGAGATTCTAGTGTTTCGAGTTTTGGATTTCCTGCATTGCAGTGGTTTTTGTTTTTTAGTTTGTTTAAGTTATTAAAGATCCTGTTACACCTGGAACCTCCTGCCTCCTCCTCTCTTCGCCTGGGTGCTTCAACCTTCCCTCGTGACACCTTTTTGGCAGAGAGAGCCAAAACACCACATATTTTTAAATGTAATCTTGTGAGAGCCATTAAATATGTTTAAAACTAAAAATACAAGTGAATTTGTGCATTTTATGTAATTTCAACACTTTTAAAGTGCAAGAAGTCTGTGGATACTTTTAATAACCTTGTTATTGTAGAGGACTGATTTGGACTGGGTGGCTGTTGGGTCGTGTTCCAAGTTCCGCAGCAGAGATACTGATTGGCCCTCAGTTCTGTCGCTCAGCCTGTCGTTGGGGAGTTTGGATCAATGGGGTTCAGCTATGGGCCGAATAAGGAAATAGGAGGGCTGGTGTAGGAGCGGAGAAATAAAAAGTTGGAGGGAGCGCACTAAGCAGGAGAGACTCAGGAGTTGCTGAATAAGTTGTACGGCGTTGGTAACTGCCTCCAGTAACCAGAATATAGAACCTTAAAAGAGGTTAAGTCTCCGTGCCTCAGTGCGGGAAAGGGACGCTACATTATGCTGTTGCTAATGAATGATGAGTATTTCTTAGCATTAATGTGACTTCTGGTGCTGCATGGGGTTTTGCTGATGCTGTTTTCTGGTTGATACGTGGTGAGTCTAAGTTTGATGCAGGCGTTGAGACTTCCATCCGTTAATCGTGATCGTAGGTTGGTCTTAATGTCCTTTAGTTCTTAGACAGACTGCTCACATGCAGACGTGGAGCCAAACATTGTCAGTACAGCAATACTCACATGCTGCAGTGTGTGGTATGTGACGGGCAGCGTGTCCTAATCAGTGCGCCAAAACTTTTTTTTTTATAATTAAAGATTTGTCTGCGAGCCAGATGTGGCAATAAAAAGAGCCAGATATGGCTCGCGAGCCATGGGTTCCCGACCCCTGGGCTAGGTGTTCTCATCTTGACTATTGATCATTAGTCTGGGTGCTTTTAAACCTTTGCTGAACACCACCGGAGTTTACTTGCAAGTAAACTGAAATCCCAATTTTGATGTGAGTTAAAATTTTCTTATTTGGCCTGAAATGTATCAGGAGAGCTACGGAGTCTACTGCGATATTGTCAGTGAAGACCTAAAAAAAGGCCAGTTTGGACTTTAAACAAGCATTCCCTAAAACGTAAGAGGAGCTCTGTCTGATATGAAAGCTGTTTCATTTTTTCAAAGCATTAGCTAAATGTCCTCAAAGGGAAATAAAGATAGGAATCCTTTCATTTCTTATCTCCCCCATCCATTCTTTTCTTTTCTACACCTTGGCTCACTTCACATTGATGTGCGTCTGTGTAGTAGGTTAAAACGAATGTTGGAAATCTGAAGGTACAGATTGATATTCATCTCACATTGTTGCACTTAGTGCTCCACTCCCACTTGATTTGCATTAACATGATTTAAAGTGGAGGGAGAGGCACTCTCATAGGAGTAAGTTGCACTCGACTACATAATGACTGTGACTTAACATGTACTTTTTGTCTTCTCAGGCATGAAGGGCACATGGCTTTGACAGAGTTAAAGCAGACAACGGCTAAAATAAAGGCAGCCAGCGTGCAGTGGTGCTCCCAGCTCTAAATTAAAGACTCAAAAGATTGGAGTTCCTTGATGAACCGTGGTACAAGGCCTCTTTCCTCCCAGAGGTACTCTTCCACATCAGCATGCAACACTGAAAAGCTTTTTTATCTTCATTTAAATCTAATACTTCCTGGTCTAAACAGATGTAGTCGAATGTTTGTAAGAGTGTGTTAAGAACTTTTTCTCTTACAAAAAATAGCAAATGCTATAATATACGTAGATTCCTTCAGCATAAAATAAATAAATCTAATATGTAAATTACGAAAAATAAAATCTGTGAAAAATAGTCTTTTAGGTGTAAGTAGATTTTTTTTTAAATCAATATTCCTTTCTAAACAACAGAAGGGAAAACGTTCCCATGTTGTGGCTCATAAAATCTATACATGCATACACTCACTGACCATAAAAACAGGTTTTAAACCTTTGACACTTTCTATGAATCATATTTGTAAAAAACAACAATTTGGTGCCCAGTATTGTGGTGCACCTGAAAATATATAAAGAAACTTCTGCAGATTTAGAAATGATATGAGTTAATTTAGTTTATATTACATGTATTTTTAGGAAAAATAATGAGAATGTGTTTGTTGTTAGGGTTAGGGTTACCCTAACCCTAACCCCTATATCTGAACCATTGTCACATATCTCAATTCCTGTAATTGTATAAATATCTATTTTTATTCTCTTCAAATTTCTACCACAATGCCTTCTACATATTTCTTATGGAATGAATTCTATGCATTTGCTTGAAGCTAAATCCTTGACTATGGAGGACTGCTTTGGGGCTTTCACTGCAGTAAGGTGACCTAATCAACAATCTACTTGCAGCCATCTACAACCTGGCTGTCTTATCTATTCAGAACTCCAGAATCTCCTGTCAACTCATTACTGAGTGGCTCCCCGGAGCATAATTATGTCTGTCAGCCACAATAAACAGACCTGGGGAGCATTTATGCTACACGAAAAAATGGGGCTGCAAATAAACTAAGATAAACTTGAGTTCTAGAAGAGCACAGAGTCGTGTTTGCACTGGCTGATTGGACGTGGCAGCTTACAGTCGCCTTATCAATGAGATTAGCCTTTTTGCAAACTCTTTGCATTGTCAAACCCGCAAAGCTCTGACATGACCTGACACATCAAATCTGCTGTTACACTAACAGTGGCATTCACACTGCACAAACCAAATGTTCTACTTTCTTGCTGATTCATAGTGTCAGTTTTTATATATCATCGAGGTTAAATTGTTTTAGCAATAAGATCGGTGTAACTTTGACCTACTTGTGAGGCTCAAAATTAGTAGAAGATCAATAAAGTGTGGGCCTTAATTTGCTCACAGTTCTAGTATGCAATCTTATCTGCCGCCAGAAGTAAATGAATTCAACATTTATATAATATTTGAATTGCTTTTATTTTAATGATTAAGTTAAGCACTGACTGCCCCCCCTCCCCCGACCCCCCACACCGCCACCTCTGTGTTTCTTCTTGCTGGATGTTTATTGGAAGATACGTTAACTTTCTGTCGAGCTAGAAACCAGACTGACATCTGTATATATTTTTAATTTCAGGGTTGGGTTTTATTTTAATTTTTAGCCATAAATGCTTGCCTAAAATGTTATGTTTCAAAATAAACATAAGAAAAAAAGCAAAAAAAAACTAAAACTAACTTATACATGACAGTTTATTTATCTGTCACATCATTTCTTTATACATACTTAATTACTGTGTGCACATAACCTGCCATTATTATTTTATTTTTTTTGCACTGGTGTGCCATCCACCCATCTTCTGCTCATCCATGAGCCTAAATACTGAAAGACTGTGAACTAACAAAAAGCAGCTGTGATGGCTAGGAACCATGTTCTCTCATGGCACAAGGGGAAAAAAACAGAAGCTTGTTAGCACACAATCATGAACCTAAAAATGGTTTGTACGTATACATCTTAATAGACTCTGTATTTACTTTTAATATTGTCTCTCCACCCACCACATTATGCAGCTTTAATGTAAATCGTATCAGAAATGCCCTTCTTCCATTCAGTTGAAGCTTCACATAAATGAAAAACCACAAATCCTCAGTGCTTGCTTGTGAAATGTGTGGTTTTAAAGCAATGCAAAGTCTGTCTCATCTGCTGTTAGATTTCCCACAGGAAAATAAGCAATACTAAAATGCCACATGGTAATGGAGTAGCAAGATATCCAACGTGTCATTTGTATACAATGTGTTGATATCTGTGTGGCGGTGTGATCATAATTTCGTCCATTTAACAAGTCATCCTGCGCAGATGGTTTGGTCCGAGAACCAAGGGAAACCAGAACAGCGTTTGGGCCAGTGGCCAGTGAAATGCTAATACATGGACAAGTGAAATGTCAAATTCAATTTTAGTTTTATCTCATGAAGCTTGCACAACCACTCAGAGCTGGATTGTGGGTCTCTCTGGTGAATATTGGAATTTCATCAGTATCATGAACCAAGGCATCAACAGCTGCTCCCAAGCCCTCCATATTTCATGCCAGGAAATGGCAATTTATCCTCTTGGATTATTTATCGACCCTCAATATACATTTTTTAGGTGAAATAACCGGCCTTTGGGTTGCATTACAGTTCTGCATAAAAATCTGTTGTGGTGCAATGTTCAAAAACTCATTTTATTTTATTATTGTAAGTTGTTCTGACTGTTTGTGTCCCAGCTTGGTTTAGCTCACTCCTCTCAAGTCTCATCCTCTCCATCCAATCACCATCTGTAGATATTTCATTAACACAAGTTTATTTAACATTAATTAATATTTTCCCGGTAAAAAATCTGTAGGCGAACAAATGGTGTCTGACATGGATGGGTGTTTTCTAAAGGGGGCAACAATGATGAGACAATATGTAATTTCTGCAATAACTTGCATTTAAGCTGCTCAAAAGAAGCCCCTTTCATGTGAAAATTGGCACAGAATTATCTACATTGTTCTTAGGATTTTTTTTCTATCTTTTAAACACACACACACATTACTATGCTCTATGATAGTAAAAATATAGTTTCAATTGTTAAGTGATGTTTAAATTATTTTGGCAAAAAAGAAAAGTTATTTTTGAAATGGAAGACAAAGAAAAAAAGCTTTGCTAACTGCTGATTATAGTTTTTTTCCATCTTTAATAATGGACATACAAATAATATGAAAAAAATGATTTCTATCAATAATCTTATTTTGCTAGATATGTCAAATGGAGAACTTCTGTGCCAAAGATGTTTTCTTTTTTTGTGTTTTTCATTGAGCATATGTTCTGGCTGCACAGACATGTAGAGAGTGAATGCATAATCTCTGATGTCAGTTATACGGATTATGAACTGATAAATGAAGCCTGTAGTGCTGCTGCTGTGGGTTTACAACCTAACAATGTTTTTTTATTGGAGCCACCCATTTTTTGCCCAACTGCCAATTTAAAAAAAGAAAAAACTGGTAATTACGTCTAAATATAAGCTCTAATAAAAGTAAAACTAAAGAATCTCATTTTGTGTCAGCTGCTAAGTTGTTTTGCTGCAGCAAAGACCAGCAAACTATATAAATGCACAAGTAAAAAGTATTATGTGAATACATTTCTTTTATTGTTTGACAGAAATAACAATTAAAAATTGATTAGGGAAAAAAAGTGTAATATTAATAAAGTTTTCCTTCACTTTTCTCACAGAAATGTAAGTAACCTAAATCTCATGATTAAGGCTTTATTATAGTAGCACTGAACTGTTAATACACTGTAATGTACAGTAAGAAGAACTTTCTTTAAAAATGTTCCTGTTTGGGCAGAAAAAACAGAATAAAACTAGAAAAGGCAGACTAAATCAGACTGCTCAGACTGTCGGCGGGCTGTGTAATATGTCCTGCCACATGCTTCCACAGGAAAAGGCTCCTTTAGCAGGCGGGCGTTCGTTAGGCAAGTTGCACAATGTCACCTCTGCATACGCCTAAGCATTCGTAAGCCTTTGGCCGTGCAAACTGGAGCTATGGCGTCACTGAGCAGTTCACTAAATCATTTTATGTAACTGGGAGGCCTTTACCGCTTTAATGTTACTTATATACCAATTTTGATTCAACAGTGTGCAATGATTAAAGAATAATGATCAGTGGAAGTCCAAAGTGTATTTATATTGAACAAAACAAGCTAAAGATAAAAAGGAAAGTGTATATTTAACGCAGAAATGGTGACAGCTCTGAGTGCAGTTATGCTAGCCTAAGTAAGTCCAGTTTTTTAAAAAAGACATGGAAAAATGTCTCACAAAAAAGAAATAAATGGATCAATAAATATTGTGTCATTGAAAAAAATGGGAAACTGCCAACCTTATTTGGGATTCAAATCTGGTTAAAACAGAATGTAGTAATTTAGAAACTTTAGTTAACATTTTGACTAGTTTGGACATACAGGTAATTAGTAGGATATTTTTATGCTCATACCTAATTAGTAAAAAAAAAAGAACAAGTTTAGTGCATGAAGACAGGCAACAATAAAAATGTTTTAACCAGAATAAAAATGTGTTGGAAGTCTGAAAGACCAAATAAAATGACGGCCAGTCCGTCACAAACACCTGCACAGACGAGTTCAGGAAGTGTGGAAAGAAGAAATCAAGGGAAAGGGCTGCAAGGTCACCGATCGGTCCACTGCTCAGAGCATTCACTGAGGACGCACGAACAGAACCACATCAATGAGGGGGTGTGGCCACTTACCCGGGGGTAGCTCATGCTACCACGGCTGACTACGAGGGTCCAAAGCGGGGAGATTCTTTGTCAATTGTTATACTTGAACAACCGTGAGTGCTACCATAAAACCTGGAAAAAAACAAAAACGTCAACCAAATGTGCCAAATCTAAAACAAGCCACAAGCCGCGGAGGGAAAACTGAGGACAACAGCTTGGATATGAAACATCTGAAATCAACAACCTTAACACTCTGAGGAAGCACATAACTGAAACATCTGTGGATCATTGGGGGCATTTTAGAGTCATCACTTACCCCTGTGGAGCAGGTTTTTGGACTGGAGTGCCCAAAGAGAACACGCAAACTATGAAAACAAAGTCACAGATCCACGTGGATTTTCTTAAGTAAAGCTAAGCATCGTTGCAGATGATGTACAAGTCGTTGAACAAATTCAGTTACTATGGCCTTTTCCAACAGACACGAAAGCAGCGTAAAGAATCAAGAATGATTTGTGGAAAAGAACAATGGAATCAAGTTTCCTTGATCTTGATCCAACAAAGCATTAATGGGATTTGTTGGGTGAAAAAGCACGATCCATGGAGGGCCCACCTTGCTTTTTTTTTAACAGGTTTAAAGGATATGCTGCTAACATCTCGGTGCCAGACACTGCAGTCTACCTCCAGGCAGTCCATGCCTCAATGGTCAGGACTGTTTGGCAGCAAAACGAGGGCAAACACGAAATTATGGAGGTGGTCATGCTGCCCTGCTTGAACAGTGCACAAAAGAATAAAACGGTAAAATGTGAAAGGGCTGACTCAAAGTAAAAAAAAAACCTGTTCAGAAAGAGTCTTGGGAAGAAGAAAAAAACATTTATTCAATACAGTTTCTCTAGGTATAGTTACAAAAATGTTAGATGCAGTGTTTGGCATGTCCTTGGCTGAGGAATGTCACCGTACCACAGAAAAGAAACGTACTTTGATTTCCTGAAGAGTGATAAGACAGCAGTGACCATCCCTGCTCTCCAAATGTATCCGACTGGCCCTGCATGAAATCATAACTCAGGCGGCTTCCTTCATTACCTGTGATTCTCCGTGCCTGGGCCATCTTTGTTCGGGAGCGCAGGGTATCCATTAATCCCGCATGGCTTTAATCTCCTCACCCCTAATGACACCACCAGAAAGACAGAGTGGGTGAAGACGGCAGTTTTTGTTCTCTCAGAAAATGTTTTTGAAACGTTTCATCTCGGCTCCTCTGCTTCCAATCAGATTTTACAGTGGAGGCCTGCTTGTTTTATCGTGGGAACAGCATGAAGTCGGAACTGTTTACAAAAAAAGCAAAATCTGGCTTTAGTTGAAAAGCACTTTGACTGAGTTATAGTCACAGTTAAAACAATGATTCCCACTATCAAAATGAAAAGGCCTGACACAGATGGAGGAAAACAGAAGGCGCCTCGACAAAGAAAAACAGAAAAACCACAGAGACGGTGCAGTGACAGGAGAGGAAAATAAGCAAAAGCGGAACCATTTTAGGGGCAACAAAACTAAGGTTTCAGCAAACCGCTGACTTTACTTGTAGGCCTTAGAGGAGTAGCCATGTTTCCCAAAGATATCATGTGAACCGACTGCATAAGTAGTGATCAAAAGTTGATGACTAGCCTGAGTTCCCAGCTTCCAAAATAATTTGTTCGAAATACCGTAATTTCCACACTATAAGCCTCACTGAAAAGCTTTCATTTTTGCCCCTGCACACTGTTTTTTTGCAGAGACTTCTGGGAAATTTTCAGGGCACTCGTGTTATTTTTGAGGGCACTCATTTTGGAATGGTAGATTTGGACTAGGGCTGAAACGATTCCTCGAGTAACTCGAGTCACTCGATTACAAAAATTCCTCGAGGCAAAAACTCTGCCTCGAAGCCTCGTTAAATTCCTATGACACGCACTACACGCGCGGCGCAGGGATTTGATTGTGTCACACGGACCGTTTATTCACACGGACCTTTTGAATTTAGTTGGCGCGATGGCGGAGAATAGATCTATAAATAAACGGCAGAAATTGTCTAAAGTGGGGGATCATTACAGACTTAATAAAGAAGAGAACAAGGTGCAGTGTCTCTACTGCAAAATAGAGCTGGCATACCACAACAGCACATCTTCCATGATTCTGTCGGGTACCGGGGGCCAGGGCGGTTAGGTTCACCTTCACTTCCGGGTTGAGGCTTTTATTTTGTTAGGTTTCGGTTCGGTGTTCTGTTGTGTTTCTGTGGACTTGACGTCTTCATCGCCAGCACCTGTTTACTTACCTGTTGTCAATCACTGTTGTGTGTGTATATATACCTTGTGTTCCTCCTCACTTATCACCGGATCGTTCTCTTATGACTGTTACTAGTTTACGAGTCTCAGAGCCTTCCTCAGGATTAAAATCCTCGTGTTCTCAACTTCTGTCGTCCTGCATCTTGTGTCCACGCCTTCGTTCCTTGACATTACGATCCAGTCTACATGGACGCAGCAGACGCAGAAGCTTCTCGAGCAAACGCCAGCAGCCAGGAGTGGGTCATCCGCCACCAGGAGGAACAGCTGAACTGCCTCCGCCGAGGTATGCTGGAGATGGCCGATCGCCAGGAGAAACAGCTGACTGCGATCTGCGATCGCATCGACACCCTGGCAAGACAGGTTCAGCAGCCGCTGACACCTCAGCCGCTCCATCCCTCCTCTGCCGCATCCACACTGATGGTTCCGGTCCAGACGTCTTCCGCCCCAGCGGTTCAGCTGGCCCGACCGGAGAGGTTTTCTCGTGACTCTGGGGACTGCCGGGCGTTTGTCACACAGTGTGAACTCCATTTCGAGCTGCAGGCTGCCAGTTTTCCCACGGATCGTGCCAAGGTGGCGTTTATTATTTCTCACCTCACCAGTAGAGCCGGAGCGTGAGCCACCGTGGAGTGGCAACGTGGGGGAGCAACCTGCACTTCTCTTTCTGTTTTTCTCGATGCCTTCACCCAAGTTTTTCAGCACACGAAACCAGGTCGAGAGGCAGCCCGGGCGCTGATGCGGTTGACGCAGGGAAATCGTCGGGTGACGGACTACGCTATCGAGTTCCGGACTCTCGCGGCTGAGAGCGGATGGAATCCCGCCGCGCTCGTAGACGCTTTCCTGGAGGGGCTGTCCGAGGTGCTGAAAGACAACCTAGCTCCAGAGTTGCCGTCGTCTCTGGAGCCTCTCATCGCTCTAGTCATCAGGATCGACAATCGACTGCAGGATCGCCGACGGGGGCGCCGGTCGAACGCTTCCTTTTCCCGGGGACGCACTGACGACTACGACCCGTCCTCTTCTCATCCTTCTTCGGTTGCTTCCACAGACTCTCCTGTAGCTTCGTTGGAGGAACCCATGCAGCTGGGTCGTGGCCGTTTATCCCCCTCTGAGCGCAGACGACGGATAGCGGCGGGTGAGTGTCTTTACTGTGGTCAGCGGGGACATTTCTGTAAGCACTGCCCAAATGTCTCCGTTCGTCATTAAGAGTGGGCACACTGACGAACGGAGGGCATGCGCCCACCTGTTCAAAATCCACCTCCTGTTTTCTGGAGGGTCATGTCATGTCTAGGGGTGGGGGGTTTCCTGTTCAGGCCTTATTGGACTTAGGGGCTGAACAGAACCTCATGGATGCCGAGCTAGCCAAACGGGTCGGACTAAAGACCGAGTTACTTCCCAGTTCTTGGCAGGTTATCTCCCTTAATGGAAAGGCTGTCGCCACTATTGACTGAGCCCGTCCACCTCATACTGTCTGGGAACCATCACGAACATACTCGTTTTTTTCTGTTTAACTCACCACTTAATCCGGTGGTTCTGGGGTTTCCTTGGCTCCTGGCCCATAATCCAGTCATTGACTGGCCTAACAACCGTATAAACAGTTGGAGTAATCACTGTCACGAGGTCTGTTTACGCTCAGCTCGGCATCCAGGGGCTGATTCCGCTGACCCAGTAGGACAGCCGTCCTCACCCGACCTCTCCAAGGTGCCCTCTGAATACCACGATCTGGGGGAGGTGTTTTCGAAATCCCGGGCTCTCTCATTACCTCCTCACAGGCCTTATGACTGTTCAATAGAGCTGCAGCCCGGTGCTACTCTCCCCAGGACTCATCTTTACAGTCTGTCTAAGCCTGAGAGGGAGGCCATGGAGCAGTATGTGACTGACTCTCTTCGGGGAAGGCCTTATCAGACCCTCTTCGTCCCCTGTGGGAGCGGGGTTTTTCTTTGTAGGGAAGAAGGACGGTTCTTTACGGCCATGCATTGATTTTCGTGGGTTAAACGCCATCACTATTAAGAACCGTTATCCTCTTCCTCTCATGAACACTGCATTTGAGTCTTTACAGGAGGCCCGGATCTTCACTAAATTGGACTTAAGGAATGCGTACTTGGTGCGTATGAGGGAGGGTGACGAGTGGAAGACCGCCTTCAACACACATCTTGGACACTATGAGTATTTGGTGATGCCATTTGGTTTGTCCAACTCTCCAGCTGTTTTTCAGGGCATGATTAATGATGTGCTACGAGATTACATCCATCATTTCGTGTTTGTGTACCTGGATGATATTCTCATCTTCTCCAGGACCCCCAGCGAACATAGGCATGTTCGTCTGGTTCTCCAACGGCTCCTGGAGAATAAACTGTTTGTGAAGGCCGAGAAATGTGATTTCCACTCCTCTAGTGTATCGTTTTTGGGTTTTGTTATCACAGGAGGGGAGGTGTGACCTGATCCGGCTAAGGTCAGTGCGGTGGTGGATTGGCCCACCCCGGCCACTCGCAAACAGCTCCAACGGTTTTTGGGGTTTGCCAACTATCTACGCCGTTTCATCCGAAATTACAGCTCGGTCGCAGCCCCCTTACGGGTCTGACCTCCACCTCCTCGCCTTTTATTTGGACGGAGGCCGCTGAGGGCGCTTTTCGGAGCCTCAAACGCCTTTTCACCACGGCGCCGGTCCTTGTCCAACCCGATCCCTCCGCCCAGTTCGTTGTGGAGGTTGACGCTTCAGACACTGGGGTTGGAGCTGTGTTGTCCCAGCGTAAGGGTGCGGACAGCAAGCTTCATCCTTGCGCGTTCTTTTCCCGCCGGCTTAATCCGGCGGAGACAAACTATGATGTGGGTGACAAGGAGCTTCTGGCCATCAAGTTGGCGTTGGAGGAGTGGAGGTACTGGTTGGAGGGGGCGGGTCAGCCTTTTGTGGTCTGGATTGATCATAAGAACTTGTCCTATATCAGGACCGCAAAACGGCTTAACTCTAGACAGGCACGGTGGTCACTGTTTTTTGCTCGTTTTGATTTTGTGGTGTCTTACCGCCCTGGCTCCAAGAACGTCAAGCCGGACGCTCTTTCTCGGCAACAGGAAGCGGTGGTGGAGAGTCAGCAACCTAAGACTGTGATACCTGCCTCCTGTGTTCTGGGTGCCCTCTCCTGGCAGCTGGAGAGGGATATCAAAGCTGCCCAGACCCGGGAACCTGACCCTGGTAGTGGGCCACCTAACAGACTCTATGTACCCAGGGCCGTAAGGAGTCAGGCCCTTCAATGGGCTCACGCTACTCGCCTCACTTGTCACCCCGGTGTACACAGAACTGTCTCCTTCCTGCGTCGCCGTTTCTGGGGGCCCAGCTTGGCGAAGGACGCCCGAGAGTTTGTTTTGGCCTGCACGATCTGCGCCCAGAACAAGGTCAGCAATCGACCACCAGCAGGTCTATTACACCCCTTACCTGTCCCGAGCCGTCCGTGGTCCCACATCGCCCTGGACTTTGTGACCGGTCTGCCGTCCTCCTCGGGGAAGACTGCAATCATGACGATCGTGGACCGGTTTTCCAAGGCAGCCCACTTCGTGCCCCTGAGGAAGCTGCCTTCGGCCGTTGAGACCACCAGACTTGTCATTGAACACGTGTTCCGGCTGCACGGAATTCCGGTGGATATCGTCTCTGACCGCGGCCCTCAGTTCATTTCACAATTATGGAAGACTTTCTGTGCAGCCTTTGGTCCCACGGTCAGTCTCTCTTCGGGGTTCCATCCACAGTCCAACGGGCAGGCCGAGAGGACCAATCAGGACCTTGAGGTGGCTCTCCGATGCGTCTGTTCCCGTAACCAGACCTCTTGGAGCACCCTGCTGCCGTGGGTTGAGTATGCCCACAACTCTATGACATCATCTGCTTCAGGTATGTCCCCCTTTGAGAGTTCCCTGGGCTACCAACCTCCATTGTTTCCGGAGCAGGAGAAGGAGGCGACGGTTCCGTCGGTTCAACACCTCTACCGCCGCTGCAGGCGCATCTGGAGGGAGGCACGCGCTGCTCTCCTTCGCTCATCCGCAGCTAACAAGAGACTGGCCGACCGGCATAGGTTACCTGCACCTACCTACACACCAGGTCAGTTGGTTCTCCTATCTACAGCTAACATCAAGCTGCGGACGGAGTCGAGGAAGCTGTCTCCCAAGTACATCGGGCCTTTGAAGGTGGAGAGGGTCATCAACCCTGTGGCGGTCCAACTGCGCCTTCCTCATACTATGCGTGTTCATCCAGTCTTTCACGTCTCTCAGCTCAAACCACACGTTACGAGTCCTCTCCAGCCTTCTCCCTCCCAACCGCCACCGCCTCGTATCATCGACGGTCAGCCTGCATGGACCATCAGACGCATCATGGACGTCAGACGGCGGGGTCGGGGTCTGCAGTACCTGGTGGACTGGAAGGGGTACGGTCCCGAGGAGAGGTCCTGGGAACCGACATCAAGGATGCTGGACAAGGACATGCTCCGGGAGTTCCACCGCCGCCATCCTGACAAACCCGGGGGTGCGCCCAGAGGCGCCCCTTGAGGGAGGGGTACTGTCTGGTACCGGGGGCCAGGGCGGTAAGGTTCACCTTCACTTCCGGGTTGAGGCTTTTATTTTGTTAGGTTTCGGTTCGGTGTTCTGTTGTGTTTCTGTGGACTTGACGTCTTCATCGCCAGCACCTGTTTACTCACCTGTTGTCAATCACTGTTGTGTGTGTATATATACCTTGTGTTCCTCCTCACTTATCACTGGATCGTTCTCTTATGACTGTTACTAGTTTACGAGTCTCAGAGCCTTCCTCAGGATTAAAATCCTTGTGTTCTCAACTTCTGTCGTCCTGCATCTTGTGTCCACGCCATTCGTTCCTTGACAGATTCAGCATCTGAACAGAAGACATCTGCGCGACCGCTAGAACCCCGACGCCTTTGGCGCGAGACTCGCGCGTGCCCCCAGCAGCAAGCGAGGGGCGGCGTCAGCCGCTCCTGGCCCCCTCCGCGGCGACCAGCGCGGGCCGCCTCGGCGGGCAGCGCGGGCCACCTCGGCGGGCAGCGAGAGCCCCTAGCTGCGGTATTCAGGCGACCAGGCCTGCTTTGAACACTCTAATTTTTTCAAAGTAAACGCTGACCCCGCGGGACACTCAGCTAAGAGCATCCAGAGGGGGCGCCGAGAGGCAGGGGCTGGGACAGGCGGTAGCTCGCCTTTCGGCGGACCGCGAGGCTTCTTTAAGCATTGCAAAAATAACAAAAGCATTATTTTTACACGAAATATAAACAATGATAATGATCAAATATGTTTTTCTGATTCTTTTATTTTTAATGGCCTTCCACTTTGGTGTTGTGCCACCCTTTCAAAGTTTTCTGTCCCCCCCCCCCCCCACTTCTCTAGACCAACTTAAAAACACCAAAAGTAACATTTGCATCAGATCGGATCTTTAAAATCAAATGCTTGTTCATTTTACAGCCACATCATTTTTGTTATGCATTATTTGTTTTGGTTGTTCAAAAACACACACAAATCGTTTTATCCGATTACTCGATTAATCGATCGATTAAGTGCTAGATTAATCGATTACAAAAAGAATCGATAGCTGCAGCCCTAATTTGGACAGCACGACGAACTGGCGAATGGACTATATTGTCCACTATGTAGTGAGAAATAAGGGAATTCGGGCTCAACCTCTCTGTTGCTAACAAGGTTGGGAGTTAAAGTAGTCACAGAGACGTTTTTTTTAGCAGTATCAGTCCATCTTCTTTACAAGTTACAAACAAGATTGGGTGTTATTGCAAATACACTAAGGCGTCTGATGCTTCTACTGTGGCTAGCGTGTAGTATGTTATAAAAACAAGTTGTAGAGTTACTATGAATGCAGTTTATAAGGTTTGACTAATGAACTTATCTCTGACTCTTTTGTCTTGCTTAATGTGCTTTAAATTTAATTACACTTTATATATGACATAAATTCAAGAATAGATCCTTCATTGAAAGTAGGCCTTACAATCCAGTTTGTCCTAAAGGTAAGGAATACGCGGTAGAAGAGCTAAAAATTCTTAAACATATCTTGTGTCTGAGCTGTAAACAATTTTTATGGTTTTTAAAAGTAATTACTTTTTTCCAAATTCAACCATAATGTCTGTTCAGATAAACAGCTTTGGAACTGCATGGATTTTTGAGGTGGGCTGCTCAGCTTAGCTCTGCAGACCTTTTGAGAGTCTATTAGAAGTTGCACTGAACCAAATAAACATCAGCGTTCCTCAACAATTCCAACTGTCCCTCTATGAATCTCATTTTGATAAAAACATAAAAAACGTTTTAAAAAATTTTGAACATTTAAACATGTATTTATAATCTAAAAAAAATACATTTTCGTCTATGTTTTGTACACAGAAAAAATATCTTGCATGTTTTCCTATTTCTTATCTTCAAAAATGTGTCTATTGGTATGTCTTCACTAAGGACATGTTAGCTTTGGTTGTTCTGCATGCCTGCAGTGCAGAGTCCTCTGTGAACCTTCTTGCTCGGCAAAGCTTTTCTGTTTACCTTCCATTTTTCCACACAATCATCAAGCTCAATGTCCTACAAAAGTAAACACAAAGAAAGGTCAGGGAGGCATTGACAAGGCTCGGCCAAGGATTGTGACATTTGAGCCCCAAAGCGTGTGTTTTATTAAGTGTTCAATACATCCAGAGCATGACACAAGGAGTCCATGTGGATAAGTGTTACAAATCCCAGATAGTGGGTCAGCTAATTTGCCAGAGGAGATCAACCTGTGACAGGACATGCATGGTTGACATCGGGATTACTGGGGGTGGAAGTGCTTTGGGTTGTAGAGGCTTGTGTTAGCAGATTGTTGCCTTGAAGAGCACCACGGTGTCTAAAAAATATATTGTTCCTCCATTTAGGCCAAAGAAATTCTTAATTGAAATGTTAAATTTAAATGAAATGTTAGAGTAATATTGAATAATGGTCACAAGATTAATATTAAAGGGTCAACTATGTAAAATATGATGTAAAAATGTTGGATAGGAAAGTCAAATTACCAATTAAATGTAAAAAATGAACTATAAGGGTAGCAGGTCTTTTAACCCTTTTCAGGTCAAGTGCAAAAATTGGTCAATTTAGACCCAAACACAATATAAGGGTTGAGAATTATTATTATTATAAAATATTTAAAACCTAGTTAAATGAATAAAAATGTAAGCGTAGCTACTTTTAAAAGTTAAACTTCATATGATATTATTAATTATCTGTTTTTTTTATCTCTTCACTGTTTGGTCACTACCTTTTCTCAAAAACAAAATAAGAAAATTTCACATGTGCTTAAACCTGGGGTTTCTTTCCCATTTTTAGCCATAGATAACAGACATTTGTAATAAACCTACAAGACTGAGCTAACCTCTGCTTTTCTTTGTCAAAATGCATGCTTACTGACACTGACAGGCCACATCTTAACTCTGGAGCTAACAGTAATGACTTGCAGTCAAACACAGCGATATTGATCTCCTTTACCTGTCTGCCAGAGATCCAGCAGTTCTTTCCCTGCTTTGTGCTTTACACTGAAATATTGAGCTTTGTCAAAGTGTTTAAAACTGGAGGAGTTTATTTGAAAGAAATTACAATGAAAGTGCACCTAGTTTTAGTTAAAAACCTACTTCGCCCATCTTTTTTCTAAGGGTTCTCGTGGGTTTTTTAAATCATGATTATGGAGTTTTTAGGCAAAGTGTGTTGTTTTCAGAGACATGGTTTCAGCAGACCTCATTGGTTAATTAGCATTCCCCCTCTGAGTTGTGGGCGGGACTGTAAGTGTGGAGCAACCCCGCCACCCTTCCTCTCACTTCTTTGTTTACATTTCTCCCGCTAGCTTACAGCCCCTCACACCCCCAACCTAATAACATTGGTGCAAAAAAAATGGTGAGCTATCCAGTATTACAGCTTTGAGCCAGATGCCAGCTCAGATGAGGAAAACAAAGATGTATGTGAATCTACTTGTCAAGAAGTGGATGCATCTAAAGCAGGGGACTTGTGCCCTGCTCATTGTATTTTCTGTCACAAATGCACTTTTACAAGTTTTTGCCTTCTCCTGATTTAAAACAATTAATATAAAGTAATCCTCCAAAACACAACTTCAAACATAGTTTTCATATAATATGTTTTCTGTCATCAAAAAATGCCATAAGAACATGATGAACACACCAAAAAACACTATTTTCATCAGAGCAGGTCTTTAAGGATGTTAAGCCTGTCTGTTTGAAAATTTTAGCCATAACAACTGAAAAAGCAAAGGAAACAGGTTTCAATCAACATAAAAGATTCAAAAAGATGGAATAACTTGTATACAAACGCACACATATATAAATATGATATATGATATATTTAGGATGGAACAGTTTAGAAGAGCTCAACATGGCTTGTCTAAGTTTTGTACTGTCACCCAACCACTTCCCTCTATCCCACCATCTGTATCTCCTGGTTGTAATGTACTTCCTGCCCCTACTGTCAGTGATGCACTGTTCTGTTATACGATCAAATTACAAGCTTTGAATACTCACAGTGATTATCGGGGCCCCAAAGGGGAAGAATGTTACATTTTATGTGTTGGGTTATATAAGCATCCGCATTAACCCATGCCAGAGCCCATTTTGTTCCAGCACTGAGAGTTTATGTGACTCGTTGAGCATCAGAATGGATTTTCCAGTTAAACTTTACCACATTAGGAAGGCTGATTACATGTTTGTGTTTGATCACCATATTCACCGTGGAGGTACAGTAGTTTTAGAGGACAAGAAGACACTTTGCTGTTCCATACTGAAGGGTCTGAAGGGCACGGTACAGTCTTCACAAAGGGTCGTGTTCTGTGAGGAAGACTGCCTTCGTGGCCATGGCCGGTCCTCCCTATACGCGAAGTACGCAGCCGCGTAGGGCCCCCATCACCACCAGGGCCCCGAAGTGGCGACAAAAATTAAATAAAAAAGACCCAAATCTGGCAACCTATTTATTAGAACCTCCGTACCAACCTGCATGTTGTGCAAAAGAAAGTTTCCTGCACTTTAATGATCCCCCCGTCAGCACACCTGAACCAATCTGGCAACCCAAATAATGACATTACACCACTCTTAACAACGATTGGTCAACATATTTCCATCTGAGCCTGGCACAGTGTGCATTTACAAGAGGAGTTTGTTTCAATAAAGTTGGGGGAAAGAAAAAAACGAGCACATTTTGTCACGCTGATCAAAGCGACAACAAGAAAACGTCATGCCTCAGAAAAAGATGAAGAACTTCAACATCAATCAAAAGGTAAGTTTGGAAGATGTTGGGGCCCTATTTTTTACATTATCCAGTATTTCTGTGCAGCTGCGCAATTTTTACGTAAGATACTAAACGATCCGAGGTGAAGTTTGCACATAACGACCCCGTTTGTTGTAATTTCCAATGGAAAACTCGAAACTAATTCTGCTTCAGTTTCTTCTGCTCTCAAAAAGTATCAAAAAGTATTGGAGGTGGTGCAGCGTCCACATCCCAAGATGATCCTGACATCACTGAAGATCTCATTTCAGGTAATTTTAAAAGCATGTAAAGTCATTAAAAAAACACTGTCTGCATAAACCCTTTTTTCATAAACAGCAGCTGAAAAGTATGGAGCCCCAAACTGTTCATAATTAAATGAATAAATATGATCTTTTGCAAATACACAATCAAACAATAAATCTCTTATAAATATATAAAAAGATCATGAAATTGTGAAAAACCTGCACACAGATTTTAAATGAGCCACTAAACTATTAGTAGTTTTAGTAGTTAGTAGTTTTCTGCTTTAGGTATTTTATTAGTTTTATCATTGATTATTGTACAATAATAATTCTTGTTTTTTAGCTGCAGAAGAAACTCCTGTCACCACGTCTACTGTTGAAAGAGAAAACATGACTGTTTTATTTTTCACTGTTTGCTTTTATTGAAGTTCTGTATCTCATGTTCCAGAGGCTCCAAGAGAGGCGTGAATGGAAGAGGAGCAGACAGGATCCAAAATTCCACCTACCGGTACCTCAAATCCAAATGGTCCAGCTGAACAGCCAACCACACTCTCTGATCCAGAAAGAATGGATTTGGTGCAAAGAGGTCCTTTTCAGACTGAGAAAGACTATGACTCTCCAAAATCCCCCTCATTGAGCTGTTGTGTTCTTTATTTTGGATTGTTTTATCGTTATTTGATTTTCTATTAAGTTTCTGTTTTTAATAAGTTGGAGTTTTGGGAATGTCATTTGTTAAATGCCTAATGTTACATTAAAAATATATATCTATTTATATATACATTTGGCATTCTTTTTTTTTTCTTTGCATTTAAAATTAGTTTGGCACCACTGAATGTGCATCCAACATGCAGGCAATATACTGTATTCAATTCTTCAGCAGCAAAAATAATTCACAAATGTATTAATAGAGAGATCTCATTTATATTACAACAACAGTTGCGTTTTTGGTGCTGCTGACCAGTTAGAGGGCCCACAAATTAAATTTCGCTTATGGCCCCCAGAAGACCAGGGCCGGCCCTGTTTGTGGCACTTGTTTTCAGTCCCCTCGCCATAATCCATGCAGGCACGTTCATTTTAAGATCGACCTACTTTCAAGTTACTGATAGAATCTCAATCATTGTGTTAATCTGCAGCAGACACATGCGGTGCAGAAGCCTTTTTTTATGACGGTTACTCTTTATTCTCTTGGTCCACTTTGGTTTTCTTCTGCCTGAGGCATCTCAGCAGCAGGCCTTCTTCATGATGCACTCTAGGATGTTGGTTGTTTTATTCAGAAGGTGTTTTCCTTTTTTTCTATGCTTCCCTCCATCAAGTTTCTAAGCAGTGATTAAACTCTCTTCTTTAATTGTAGACTCGATTTTGATCGACTTCTAAAGTTTGCACACACACACACGTGCCGCGGCGTCTTTGATAAACGGTGTTGAACAACTGTAAAACAATCGAGAGTTTAGAGCAGAACAACAGGAAAAGGTTCATTCTGTTGACATGTTTTATTTAAAAATGAAATGAAACAGAGCAAAATAAAACAGCAAAAAGAAAAACACAAACATTTGTTAATTCAACAAACAGAAAAAGGTTGTGCACATTTTTGTGTGTGTTTTTTTTTAAAGTATTATACAGTTTAGGTTACAGATGTGGCGAGGGGGAACAGTCCTGCATCTGGGGGCAGAGTGACTGAATGCCCCCCCCCCCATTGCGGTGAGTCGAACAGAGGAAACTGTTAGTTGGATGGAGGAGGAAGATCTAAGGAGAAAGAATGGAAATGTGAAGGTGACTGGAGAGTTATGGGGGGGCCCAGGTCATTGATGATTTTGAAAACACATAAGAGGATCTCGAAACCGATCTTGTATTTAACTTGGAGTTCATGAAAGAAGGAAACTGCGGTGGGTGTAATGACGCGAGCGGCTGAGTTTTGAACAAGTTGAAGCTTGTTGAGGATTTTCTGAGGGAGATGGAAGAGAAGAGAATTACAATAATCAATGCTTGCGGTGATGAGGCTGTGGACCAGAATAGATGCAGCATGGGGGGTGAGGGAGGGGCGGAGACGAATGATATTATGTAGGAAAAAAATATGCTAAATGGGTGAGGTAACTGATAAGCTACACGGACACACAGGCCATGTGAAGCAACACAATTATTAATTTCTCTTCCATAATCAACTTTCAGACTGTTGGCAATTAAAATAGATGCTCTCCATGTGTCACTACCAAATCCAATTCCCTGATTGGTCAAAGTTTGACCTGATTTAACTGACAACATATGTGTGATGGCTGCACGTTTAGTGCATGGAGCCCAAAAATGGTTGTAGAACGAGCGTAGTTGTGAACGTGGAAGTCCAAAATGCGCATTCATTATTTTACACGCATTAATAGACTTTTTTATTGGAAGCGGCTGCGGCACACATTGCAAAGCGTTACTTTTTATAGAGATATTCTTTCTGCATTATTTTTGTACTACAAAGTTGTGAACGGAGAAAGAGAAACTGTCAACTTTGCATAGAATCTCCCGAGCGCGGTTCGGCTGCAGCTCAACGCTCCCCCAGGGGATGGGTCAAACGCAGAAAAGGATTACCCCAATGTGGGTGTCGAATTATTTCTTTTCATTTTCAATGCTGCCCAACTCGAATGGCTCAGGAGACAACGGAGGACGCTGGACAACTCCACTCATTTTAACTTCTTTTTATTATCACCAAAGAATGGATGAGAGCTTGATAACCTTGAAATAAAACAGAAAATAATTAAACAGATATCAGAAATGTTTGTCAGAAATGTGCTGTTATTTCAAACTATTGCAAATATTGTGCCTTTTAACTATTTCACTAGTTAAATAATACTACCACAAATATCAGACTAGAAATGAAATTGAAATAAACATACCAATGGCGTCACCGAAGTCATCCAAGCATTGAAATGTTTGTTTCTCAGCTCACCATGACTGCCAGACAAAACCCCCACCTGCACACTGTCACCTGGTTAAATACCTCTTCCCATCTACCTGCCTGGTAGATTAGGATTCACATTCTCCTTATACTGCCCCCTGCAGCTGTGGAGTGGATCCTACCTGGAACAATCCTCCAAATCAATGTTCAGGAGCAAAATAAAGAAAATAGACAATAAGGCAGAATAAAACAAACTTAACAGTGGGATAAATAAAGTATCAATTATTATTATTAATAATTAGAATGGTGTTTTTCCTACCATGACTGCCACACTGTCCCAGGTCCCCTCATCTTTGCCCTTCTGTGTCGACTCTTAGCAACCCTGTGACCCCAGATGGGAATTCAACATATTTTATGAACAAACTGATAGTTGCTTTTGGTTTAAAAGTCAATCAATCTATTTCTGCTGTTTTGTCACAATTTAGTTTAAGACTACAGATGATTTTCAAGATATCAATTCAGAAAGCTGGTTAAAGTAAAGGAAAGGTTGGGAAATTGGGTTTACTGTATAGTCAGAACTGGTTGTCGTCAGCATAACTTCAAACATTTAGATTGCGTTTATGGAAGATACTGACAAGGGGGAGGAGGTAAGTGATAAGGAAAAAAGGCCCCAGGACAGAGCTTTGAGGCACACCAGATGTAACTGGGGAAGTCTGGGATCTGTAGAAGTAAATCTGAACAAAACTGTAGTTATACCCAGTTTGAAGGAGAAGTGAACTTTATCCAGTGCTTCTACCTGCCGCTCTCTGTAGAAAATAAGTCAGCTTCAGCAACCTAGTAAGGACTTTGGGATGTGGGAGGGGTTGATTCACCAGTTGCAACTGCTGGCCAGTGAGTGAAGTGAAAACAAGGTCTGTAACAAACACTGGAAGTTCATAGAATAAAAAGTATTCAAACAGAAACTGCATGTGTTAAATTAAAAGGTTTACTTATTTTCTCTTGTTTGTTCCATTTGTTGGGCACTAAAGCCCAACTTATTGTACTAAACAGTAAATGCTGTTCATTTGCCGTATCTAAACAAATGTACTTGTCAAGGAAGTATAAAGCATCTATGGGGTTCAAGCGCATCACAAATACTATTGTTTTTCTTCATCAAGTCAGTCTTATAACATAAAGGAGCACACTCTGTACCACCTCTGCTGTTGTTTTTATCTGTTTCTTCTGCCTTTCTATCTTTGTCCATTGATTCTAAAGGAGAATCCTCATTCAGCTCAGCTGCTGTGGGGAGATAATATGTTATCAAGTCTCAAATCCTCTGCCTCAGACTGTGCTGGATTATCTAATACAAGCACCAGTGAAGTGTTGGAACATAAATCCATTTTGATGAATATCTAATCCATTTTATGATTAAAAAATATAAACAAATCATCATATCTGAAATCATTAACTTAAATCTAACAAAGAATTGACATCAAAATATGACTTTTTTATTGGGTTGTGCAGCTGGTTAAAAAATACTGTAAATTAGTTTTAAGGCAGATTTATGCAATGTTTATGCTATATGCTCAAACATCTTTCCTATAGCCTAATTTAAGTTATGAAAAGCAATCTAAAAACCAGAATGAGATGTAAAACCTTTCAATTAGCAAAATCTACAACTCAAATAAAAAATGAAAGGAACAAATTAAAATTATCGGTAACACTTTATATTAAGATTCCTTAAGAAGTTTTGTTAATGCAGTAACAGGCATTATAATAGAATTTTTAGGTGTTAGTAATACCTTTATTAATACAATAAGGTTAATTAAATTGCTTAGTTAACACATTTACAAGCATTATTATTAGGATGTTTTTAAGATGCTAATGATATGTTTATTGGCATTATAGATGGCTAACAAAGCTGTCAGTGTTAATAATAAGCGTAATAAGATTTATTAACAACCTTTGTTAACAAATTAAGGAGTAATATTATTGTCTGGGGTTCTAGTAAGACATTTATTAGCATTATAGATGTCTCACACAAGCCCAAGTGTTAATAAGCTTTTTATAAGTTTTATTACCACCCTTGTTAACAAATTAAGAAGTATAAGTCTTTCTTGTTTGATGTTTTCCAATATTTTGTTAAGTATAAATGCTGCTCCACAATGAATTGTTAATCTGTGAGTCTGGCATCCGATTCATGAAGATTGCTAAGCAAAGTATGTTTTTACATGCAACAGTTAAAAATGTCACGCTTAGAAAAGAAGAAGTCAGAATGAGCACAGAAGTAATTAAGTCAGCCAGGATAAGAAGAGTGTGAGGTCTTTAAAACGGGAAATCTTAAGTCTCACCATATTCATGGCTAAATGTGCATTTTTCAGAAATGCAGTGAGTGCATCTTAAAAATGTTAACCCGACAGCAAAAGAGAAAGAAATGATGGGAAGAAATGGATAGCAATGGAGAAGGAAAAGGAGTGAGAGACTGTGTTTTCCATCAGAGTCAACCTTGCAAGGCAATTTGGGCCCCCATTTCAAAGACCTAATGGGAGATGGACAGTGATGGACAGCGCGTGTGGGTTACTTATTAATCTGGGAGAGGCAATTGGAGAACCTCTATCGACCTGCAGTAAATTAAATAAGGCCTATCCTGAAATGGCATTATTCTCCTTCAACTCTGCCTCTGTTCCTTTCTCCTTTTTTGACCCCCTGCAAGGGATTAGAGCAAATAAAATGTGAAATTTAGACACTTTGAAAATGATTATAGATGTTTACCACACATACAGTAAGAGAAATACAGTGTTGTAAGAAACAGGTAGCGATTACTCAGTTAAGCATGCAATAATAAGCATGAGCTGGTGTAAACGACAGTCCTGTTCTTTTTGCACTTTAAGTTGTCAAAGGTTACTCAGTATTTTACCCACCAAAAAGGATCTTTTGTGAAAATCTGTGTTAATATCTGACCAAAAACACATCATTTCAGTATAGATACATCCAATCAGTATAGTGTTGGCCCCTGAAAGTTGCAATGGTTTTATAATGAATCCATGCATTTTCAACATAGAGTTTGCATTGAGAAACTGCAGCTCAAATTTCTAAATCGGGAAAAGTGGCAGATTAAAATAATATAGAAAATATGAAGAAAAAATGTTTTTATTTCGATCGAAAACACAAGACAAGAGAGGCTCAAATGGAAATCATAGTAATGCTCACACCACCCTTGACAGCACACAATCCAGGGGCCTCTTCCAATGAAAAGTAATGGTAAAAAAATGCTTGTAAACAAGCATTTTGGGCTTCCGTGTTCAAAACTCTTGTGTTCACGCCTAGCTATGCACATTTAATAGACCGTTTCCGCGGTGTGTTTAATGGCCGTGCACTGAAAGATAAACCAGGTTGATCTTTGACCAATCAGACACTCTGATTTGGTAGTGATGTATAGATGGCGTCACTTTAAATTCACAGAAGTGCTATTTGCTTGAAAATTGATCATGGAGAAGAAATTAATACTTGCGGTTTGTGCTCGGCTTTATTTCCATGACACCAAGTCTTTCATATATGGAACACAGCCTTGAAAGGAAAAAACTTGGAGCAAGATTCACGAAATTTGAGCTGCTTCGAGTTTTGGTAGCAAGCCTCTCCCATTTGTAGTCAGCCGGTATGCACTAACAAACAGTGGAAAAAGAAGAATAAGCCCCTCCCTGTTCAAGAACGTGACATGTCATGTCTGATATTCTAGATACCATCAACTCCATGTTATAAGCTAAAAGGGAAGCCAAAAACCAAGCCTCGCATTAAAATCTAAATGCACTTATTCTTCAACAAGAAATAAGAGTGAAAACCAGAAGCCTGATCATGAAAACGTTTGGCTGCTTGAGTGACGGAGGTAGAGTTCGGTGGGGATTAGGAAGAGTGGTGGAACTTTCTTTCCGGATCAAGGTAAACTGGTTGCAATCCCACAGCAACTGGGAATCTGTTACCTTTTCTAAGAGGTTCTGAGGAGAGTAAGATTTACGCACCTGAATAGATCCGTTTTTGACTGTAGAGATGTGAGCGTGATCATCCCATGTCAGGCCCTGGAATTCAATGATAGAGTTGAAGGTCATCACACATCTCAACTCCAACTCCACTTCTTGAATTGCTTCTTCTACTTGTTTATTGGATCTGGGAAGAGGTTGATTTTCCATACGTAGAACAGGGGTGGGGGTGGTTAAGCACATCGTTTATTTCAGATGTTGGTTGGTTGGTTGGTTTGCAGGTCAACAGCTTCTAAAGCAGATGTAAGCTTGGGAGAAGCAACTAGATAGAACACCTCTAAAAAACCTATCAATAAAAGTTGAAGTGCACAGAATTACTCTGAAAAATAGGTATACCAATGATATGTGAGACCAGAGGCTACTGGAAATGGAAAGTAAATTGAGATGACCTGAAAGTGATTAATGATTGATTGATGAATTGCTTCAGGCACAGAGAAACCAGGCCTTGATGTGTTTTCAAATGTCCTTGACTGTTATGGGCCGCCAGGACGGCGTTTAAAGCAGTGTAGTTCTAGCTGGTGCCAAAGAAAAAAACAAATAAGGATGTGGGTGACCATTGTTGAAGACGGGTCGCAGCAGTAGATGCAGCTTTTTGGGGCTCCACATGGTAGGTGTGTCAGGTTAGGCTTTTTCTGATTACAAAATGCACGGACAGAATGAATTTGATTTACAGGTTATAGTTGTTTTGTGTTAGAATCATGTTTGTTGGGAAATCTTTCCTTTGATAAATTTATTTTTGTTTTATCTAAATCTATGTAAAATCAACCCTATTTATTGGGATCTGATGGTTCCTTGTGAGGTGTTTGAATCATAAAACTTTGTCTCTTATGCCCATGTCACAGGTCTTCCAATATACCAAAAGAGTGTAAAGAGTAGGGTGTAAGGATTCATTTTGACAACTATTCGTTTCATATCATAATTTGTGCTTGATGATACAGTTCACAGTTGGTATTGGTTCATTTTGAACTGATCTGGTTTACTGACCTATAATTGATCCAGAACATCTTTAGCCAAAACTTCAACCAGTGTGACTCAGAGAGAAAATCTTGGGAACTGAACAGCGCAGGTGAAGTTTTTAGATCCCTTATGTTTCTTGCGAGATAATCAAGTGTAATTAAACTTTTGTACAAACAAACAAGTAAACAAGAATTACTCGAAAAATCCATTCACATATTAGTTTCCCAAAGTAGTTCCAATGTTCTTCTTACACGTAGAACTAAACAAATTAGAAGAATCAATATAATTGATTCAATTAATTTGAAATAATTTTATGTTGATATAGATTATTTCTATCAATAACTTTCCTCAGACAGATAAATCTGGCTGGATTGTGGGGATGTGACTGTGACTGTAAAGCTCTTTGGGCCTTCTAAGAAGGTAGGAAAGTGAGTCCAGTCCTCAGTTGACCTTTTAGTCAAAACAAAGTTCTTAGCAGGGACAGGCTAGAACAGAATGGTGCAAAGAAGAAACAATGTTTGAGCGGGGTCAGTTTCCTGGAGACACCATGACCTGCTTGACCTTCATCAAAGTCAGGGGTGGGGTCCAAGGTTTTCCAACATACCCAAATCTGGCAGGTTGTTATCGGCTAGACACACCTGGTAATTAGCGGGACTAGAGCAATGATTTGTCAAAGAGATCCAGACACATCAGCCCCTAAGGCCAGAAGCTCCCAGCCCCTTATCCAAACTATGATCAAAAACAGGAATCGAGAGAGGATAAAACTCAAACCTTGTAGCCTGTGTTGTGCTGTATTTTTATACTTTTAATGTCAAATAATTTCCTTTATGTCTGCTTTTTAATGACCATTTTTTAACTGAGACATTACTAACACCATTTTATTTATTTTAACTTGTATCCTAAGTAAGAAACGAAAAATAAGGAGAGGTTAGATCTGGTAGTTGACTATTCAAGACGTGTCCTTGAAAAAGACCAGCTCAGCAGTCACAGTGTCACAGCTGCACAGCACAGAATGTTCTGGAAAACCTTTTCTTGATACATTAATTCTTCCTACCCTCTTACCTCAGTACTAATCTTTCATTTCAGACATTTCTAATAGATGCCTTAGGGGTCTAATCTCTTCACTCTACCTGACGAACCAGATATGCCAATATGCCCGTGAAGGGCCTGAAAGTAACCTGCAGAAGTCACCTTGTGTCCAAAAACAGGTCCAACTCCTTGCCATCCATCACTTTTGCATTTCATTTAGAGCAATTCCTGTAGAGACCCTTTGGGTGCTCGTTGCTTTGACCCACAACCTATTCATTTCCTTGTTTTATTGCATAATCACTGTCTTAGACTAGCTTGGTAGTTTATTCCTAATATTTCCATGTTAATAAACTATTAATATCAGTTGATTCATTTTCAAATGCTGTCGAATCCGGTCCATAAAACTTTGAAAAAATCAAAATGCATATTTCTTTAAACATTTTTAAATTTTTTTATTTCTTCGTAATGTGTAGAATTGACTCGTAAAAGTTGGTATGATCTAATCTAATGCAATAAAATGTATTGTCTTTTAGTACAACATTCAGAAGAACCATTACTATTGTGCTCATAAAATATATTTTTAATTTTTTTATTGTCGGATCAAAGAAGTTCTATTCATTCTTTCAAAAATTCTTTTAACAAATCTTGTCAACTATAATTCAGTTTCACATGTGGATGTCTCATGTTTTGAACCTAAATGTATTTTAACATATATATATGTAAGGGTGAATATTTTTTGGTGGTTTGCAAAGAATTTTCTTCTGCCATGAATGTGGTTATTATTCATTTGGAACAGTCCAAAATGCAATTTCGACATATGGTTCTATGTCTTAAAAAAAGATTAGAAAAAGGTCAGCAAAAACAATCTCATCAATAATTTATTGCCATCAACAGAATCAATATTCCTCTCTGGTGCAGCAACACTGCGACGAAGACCCTCTACCCTGAATTTTACATGTAAGAGCCATGTTTTTATTTGAATTCAGTTTGTTCATATAGGACCAGGAGACAACTGAGGTTGTCTCAAAGCACCACAGAAAAGGCCACAAACGAAACTTTATTAATTACAATAGTTTATTTTTCTGGATGCTGTATTTGAGGACCTCTGCCCATTTTTCAGATGTAATTTTTCATTTCTTCAACTGACAATTGGTCAAATCTGTGAGTATTACCCTTGATCTTTTGGCTACATCTTCTTGTCTTCATCTTTGAAGTGCTTTGAGAGGGTGATGCTGACCCACATTCAGAGCAGCATCCCAGACACACTAGACCCCTTGCAGTACGCATACCGGCCCAACAGGTCCACCTCAGACGCCATCGCTGCAGCACTGCACACCTCCCTCTCACACATGGAGAATAAAGACTCCTACATCAGGATGCTCTTTATTGACTACAGTTCTGCTTTCAACACGGTTGTTCCCCACAAGCTCACCCACAAACTGTTCTCCCTTGGAATACATCCCATCATCTGTGACTGGCTCCTGGACTTTTTGACTGGCAGGCCTCAGTCTGTCAGAATAGGGAACAGGACTTCAGCCAGCATCATCACAAACACTGGCACACCACAGGGCTGTGTTCTCAGCCCAATCCTCTACACCCTGTTCACCCATGACTGTGGGGCCTCTCACAAGGACAACATCATCCTGAAGTTCGCCGACGACACCGCTGTGATAGGACGCATCACTGGCGGGGACGAAGCAGCCTACAGGAGGGAGGTGGCCAGTCTGGTGACATGGTGTGGGGACAACAACCTCACCCTCAACACCGACAAGACAAAGGAGATGATAGTGGACATGAGGAAGGAGAGGAGGAACCCTCATCAGCCGCTTCTTATCCGAGGTCTGGAAGTGGAGAGGGTGAGCAGCTTCAGATATCTGGGGGTCCACCTCAGCCAGGACCTCACCTGGACACTAAACACGTCACAGCTGGTGAAGAAAGCTCATCAGCGGCTGTACTTTCTGAGGAGGCTGAGGAGGTTCGGCATGTCCCCGAAGATCCTCAGCAACTTCTACAGCTGCATGGTTGAGTCCATCCTGACCAGCTGCATCACAGTGTGGTACGGCAGCTCTACCGCTGCGGACCGCAAACGCCTGCAGAGAGTGGTAAAGACTGCGTCCAAGATCACCAGGACTCCTCTTCCCTCGCTGCAGAGCATCTACAAACGCAGGGTCTGCAGGAGAGCTGCCTCCATCATCAAGGACCCCACCCACCCGCAACGAGGACTGTTCACTCTCCTCCCCTCAGGACGGAGGTACAGGAGTGTGAAGTGCAGGACCACCAGACTCAAGAACTCTTTCTTTCCCTCTGCCATCAGACTCCTTAACAGCTGACTGGAGTCTGGAAAAAACAAACTGCACCTTTGCTTATCCTAATTGCTGCTACTGTCATTGTCACTTTTGCACATTTGCACTTTTACAACAGCCACTCGACATCTTGTGTTTTTGTGTGTATGATGTGAGTGAATTGTTTTGTTTCCTCTATACTTTTGGGCATTCGGAGCAGACAGCAAAGAAAGAATTTCATTGTGCAGGGAAACCCGTTTCTTTACTGTGCATATGACAATAAACCCTTTGAATCTTGAATCTGAATCTTGAAATCTCCTAAATTCTATTTTTTTTTAACCTTCTTTAGTTTTTCCTGTCAGCTGAATGATGTGACTGGGACAAACTGGCGACCTGTCCAGGGTGGCCTTTGCCTTCGCCTGCACGTGGTCGGGATATGCTCCGGCAGCCCCGTGACCCCAAAAGTAACAAAACGGGTTTAGAAAATGAATGACTGAATGACTGGACAAACTACACGTCAAATGTCAACGAGAATGTTTTTTTCTGTCTTCTGGGTTTACGGTTTTCCATCTGGACAAACAATTTAGGGTTAGAAATGTTGGGATTTTCTAACTGACCACACCCAAAATACTCAGCTCATTGTGGAGTGAGGCAATACCTGTCAATAAAAACGCTTGTTTATAAAAAAACACCACATAGAGAACATTTTCTTCTGCTTACGTTTTTCATCAAGGCTATGTCACTTATAGCGAACATTACAGTTTTTTTGTGTATCCTGCACAGCCAGCTTTGACCTCTTTTCATTGAATAACTGGGTAACAGCAAAAGCAGTCACTTATTAAAAAAAAAATAAGTCAAAGTTTAAATCCTCAGATTGCATTTAATGCAAATCCATTTACAGAAGTGGCTGCAAAGTCAACAGCAGAGGGTTTGTTCTGGAAAATAACTGATCCCTGATGAAAATTGCGTTTTTTGATGTTTTTAACATGTACTTGGGAACATATTCTCATGATAGGACATATATTAAAAAATGTATCTTAAAATTGCATTTCTGAGTATTTCTTTATTCAAATAATTCTGATGCATCCATGTACATCTTCTTTTTCCTTTTCTGAGCTAGAATCTGGCTCAGAATTGTACAGTTGGATAGCTCCAATATTGCTCGCCATTTTTGTTGCACGTCAGTGTTAGGTTAAGGTTGTTAAAGGCTGTATCTAGCAGCAGAGCGTGTAAACAGATGGATGACGGGGAAGTAAGGGTAGCCTTACTCTAAGCCAATAGTCCTGCCCACAAGTCAGATACAATTTTCTGAACTACTCAGTAGAGACTATGTCCAAAAAAACGGGTACACAAAACAGGTTTTTGATTTTGGCTAAAAAAGTAATAATCATAATTGAAAGACTACTGGGAATGCTATGAAAATACATCAAAAGATGATCGGATTGGGACTTTAACTAGCATACTAGTTCTAAGACTATTTTCGTGTTTTGGAGGCAGAGTATTCAAGCTGTGCGCAACCCCCAAAAAACAGGGAAAAAAATCTAATATGAAGGAGTTTACATCTGACTCACAGAGAGGAAGTCGTTTTAGATCAAATTTGTGCTTTGGAAAGTGATATTCAACCTGGTACTCAGCAGATTGATGGGGATAAGGTGAGTGGAAAGAATGAGTACTACACTGGATGGATGGAAGGTGGTGGCGGTGGGGGTTATTATGGGAGATGGGTAGCTATCAGTGGCTGTTGCCCACATCAGCATCGTCATTAGCAGCTAGCAAACTCCTTTGGGTGTGAGAGCTCCAGACAACTGCCCATTCAAAAGAACCATTAACATCGCATTAGTAATGCAAAAATGGGAAAATGCACAGTGTGTGTGCATGTGTGAAAGCATTGATTTGCACATGATCATTTCAACAAAATGTTTGACTCGCTCAGCATGAAAAAGTCTTCTGAAGCTTATCAACTTCTCAAAGCTTATCAAAAACCCAAAAAGCCGGGTGCTAGGTCAGAAATGGCACACACAGATTCCACATGGGTGATAAATAAACCCAAATACATTTACACAAACAAGCATTTAACAGGATTTAAAGAGGATGGCATAAAAACCAAACTCCTCACTGACCAACGTGTCTGTCTAATGGAAAAACCATTTTCTTAAGTGCTTTGTTTGCTGCACCATCTGTGTTACTGGCACAATAATTGCTACCATTATTTTGGAGCTTGATTTTTCAACTGCTAGGGCAGTATAAATACTAAAATCATAACATTTATATATTTGCAAATATCCTATTGCCTCAACTCAATTAAAGCCAGCGTCAAACATCAGTTCCTTGCCAAATCAAAATTCAATTTTCATTTTTACGCTTCTTCGAATTGTCTTCCTTTTTAAAGGAACTCTTTTTGAGATGATGCGAACTGCAAGCACTTCACTGTGCCCTGCTTTTCTTTGTTCTGATTCACACAGAGTACAGGGGGGTGGGGGGGCATGTAAATCTTATGACCACATGCTGACAAGTCTCAGGCATAAGCAAGTTATGAGATCATTACAAACTGTCCTAAAGAGCCTGAGTGTCTGCTGGCAAAAATAGGTTTGGTTATCAGTCATGTGGATAATCATGAACTGGAAATATTCTTAATTGAAGGCTACTAGGACCTGGATGATATCAATCCCACACAGACCCTCTCAATTCCATCAAATCTGCCAGAACACTGGAGTTGTGACACATTGCAATTGGAGATGTTGGAGTAATCCAATAAAGGCATTAGTGAACCATTAGGAGGGTGCTTCCTGCCTTTGGAGGGACACACAGAGTCTTGTTTAGCCTAATAGAGCATCCCTGTTAGCATTTATTTATGGCAGCAAGATGTCAAAGCACTTAAAGGTGGAATGCTGGCTGTCCATTAGGGCAGCTGTCCAATGGGAGGCTTAAGGGAGAAGATCTACACCCCTGGCATTTGTCCAGTCTTACTGAAGATACTGGAAAAGACTTAAGATTTTCTTTGAGAATAACAATAGAACAATTTATTTGAAGTTTTGAATGGTGTTTGAATTAATTTGGATTGTGGAACTTCTTTTGCATAGGATTCCTTATGTGACGGACAGGGCTGTGGGTGGTAGTTTGTCCCTCATGGTGCACCATAGGCTGACATTCATGGCCACCACCTGTCTGTTGAGCTGTGATTGGCCCATGAGGCTGATAAATAGGAGCTGTGGGAGTTCCAACTAGACTCGGGTTTCCTGGTTTGGCCATGGTGGTGGAATGAGTTCTGACCCTGGGGCATGAGAGAGTTGCCACTGCTGTTTTGTTTGTAATGTTTTAGTCATTGTTTTAAACATTTTAATTGAGCTTGAAAGCCTTGTTTGAATCCATTTTAAACTGTGTTTTTGTACCCATCATAGTTTCTTGGTGGTTGGACCTGGCTGGAGGTGGCTGCCTTCTGGGCGCCATATGGTAGCATTGTGTAAGGGCGGACCCCCCTGTTTCGCCCTACAAGTGGTGGTGTCCTGCTCAGGTGCACCTCCTCTGTTATGTGTTTTCTTTTAATCACTTTTAATCACGTTTCTAGGTAAATTTAGATAATTCTTAATACATTTAAACCCCACTTTGATCATCTTTTGAGGTATTTTAAAAGCGTCTTTATTGGTTTTTACATTTCTTTTTGGCCAAGACCGCAGCAATATTATAAGAAAAAGGGGGGGGGGGAGGGATAGATTCAGGAAATATTTTAGTAAGAAAATCTTATCACGTGCGTCGCATGCAGATGCATGCAGATGCATGCGCTCCTGTTGGCTGGGCGCAGTATGTGCAGCTGCATGTAACAGGAGTGCGTGCACCTGCAGAGGGCGCCGATGCCCTGAGATCCAAACACCGTGATATAAGAGATAATACAAAACATAGCAGCGCAGATGTTTTTTTACAAAATTGTTCAATTGAAGTGCATTTTTTCGCAAATCTAGTGAACATCGATGCATACTGGTTTTTTGCTGAGACTTCTGTGAAATTTCTAGGGCACTGGATTTTGGAATTTCTTGAATTTGGACAGCAACATGGTGCACTATACAGTGTGAGTAGTAAGGGAATTCTGACACAACATAGAACTTGTTTGTAACACGCCACACATTAGTCATGTTAGCATATTTGCAATATCTGTGACTTCCAACTATTAAACATGTAGATAATAGACTGATAATGCTAAAACAAACATTACTGTGACTATGCTAACTCCCAACCGTGCTAACATGTAAAAATAACTGACCCTGCTACTTGTCAGCCGTGTTAGCATATTCACAGCGCCGTGTACTTCTTAAAATCGGTTCGACATCATTAAGCACAACCAGAATGAATCAATATATAAAGTGGATGAAGAGGTGCACTTTTTTTTTGGGGGGGGGGGGGTATGGCTTTTATATGCGCCTTGTTGTGTGGAAAATACCATAGTATTAAATTCATGACTTTAAATGCAAATTCACCTAATTTGAAGAAGAAAAAAGCAAAGTCAGTTCTCTATATTTAAGCAAAGATTGTCACACAAAAATAAGTCTTAATTTTACAACAAAAGATGTCTCATTCCAAATCCATTCTGTAATTCTATTTCTCTTGCCTGTTTGCTTGGTATATTTGCAAACCTAAAACCTTCCAAAAGTGGGCAGAGACAAACAGCTTTAAAGAAGATGGCCCATGTAAAACAAACGGACATCAGCACTCAGTTTACCCTGTAAATAGTTTAAAGCCTAAGTAATTTTTTTTTTTTCCTTTTGCAGCTTTTTCCTTATTAGAGTCTGTGGACAGAGCTATCCCAGACGTCTCTGAGCAGTAAATGGCTCCATTGTGGCCTGGTTTGTAGTCTGTCACAAGCCTAAATCAATTCCTCTTAAAATCAAAACTGTCCTTACAAAACATTTTTTAAAAGTCTCAAACAATTTTGCATCAGCCTCTCCAGTTCAGTACGACTCCAGTCAGTTTTAACACATCATTTTTTCGGTGGGCCGTCTGCCAATGACCAAATTAGTAAATACAATTGACGACTGCTTCATACATGTTTACAGCTGCCCTAATGGATTTATATGCAGCAATTAGGAGGCGGTTCTAATGTTATAGCTGGACTTTATAAAACAAAAGCCCAAATCATTAGAGCAATTAGAATAATGCACATTGGTATAACACCTCTGCCTGCTATGAGTTTAATAATAAACAAATGGTCGGATTATTGCCTTTCTGATAGTTTAAATCAGAATGTATACAAATATACTTTAAAGTTATAATGTATACAATTTTGATTGTTTTCACATTCGTTTTGTCAGTTATGGAAAGTATGGCTAGTACCATATTTGTCTTGACCCAAGTTATTATTGAAAATATCAATCAAAATAGGCTTAAGAAATTTCAGTCAATTTACCGAAAACACAATATTCCTCTAAAAAGATTCATTTCAGTGAAGGGGGGGTCTGTGTCTGTGTCTTACACATGGAAAGAGGCTGAGCTTTATCAGGATAAAGGGACTCCAACTAAGTGTATGAATAAGTATTATTTGCTTCAGCAACACTTAAAGAGGCTGCAGAAAGACGCAGTGCTCCATCAATATCAGATTTTAAATTGGAAAAATGTTTCTGTGTCACAATGGGCCGGACCGGTGGGACCACTTGATGAATGGGCCATCTTAGTGATTGATGGTCAAGGGGGAGCAGTCAGGAGGAACAGTATGCCATACCATGTCAATATTAAGTTATTTTACTCCTATGTATTCCTCAGAAAAGTGTGTAGTAAATACTCCAGACTCCAGCGTTTTAGTCTGAAAGTGGTTTTAAGCTTGTTTTCTAGCTTTTTAAAGTCCCTGAAGTATCTTCGCTAACTAGAAAAAAAGCCTAAAAATGTTTCTTCTTCACATTACTGAAAACATGCAAAAATAATTTTGAAAAATGGTGAAATGATATTACAAACAAAAAAGAGACATAACCCTGCTAATTGGGTTTAATCAAAGACATTTTGTCCTCAATTAAACCCCCTGCAGACATCATTCAATCCAAGAGTGGATATGATCTTGGAGGAATGGCTGAAAATCCAACCCCTGAAACTCCAATTATTATTATAAGCACCAGAGATCCTTGTGACTGTTAGACTAAATACTCTCTACGTACCGACGCTAACTGTGTTTACATGGACAAAAGTAATCGGAAAGAAAGCCTGATCGGAAGAAAATGTGTCATGTAAACACGCCGTTCGGAATACTATGCCCCAGACAGACACATGGATCAAAATTTCTTTCCGATCGAGATGGTTTTGCCGATTGCTGATCTGATCGTTGTTCATGTAAAGGGTTCATTCCGATCGTGTGTCACTACTGCTCTGGTTTTACGTCATGCATAGACGGATGTTTCTTTCCAGAGAAAGCTTTGGAGCTCAAACAGGACTGACCGGCTGCTCTGCGGACGGCCGGTGCGAAGCGTGGACGCCTCTGCGCTCCGACCTCGCCCCGCGGGCTCCTTGCCTCTTCCTTTCTATCTTCACCGACACCCCTCGTGAGGGGGCGCCAAGGAGGAGCGCTTCGTGCCCCGTGACGTCTGGACCCTGCGCAGTCAGGGGGGCGGTGAACGGAGCGAACCGTGTATCTGAGCAGAGCAGCCAGACTTAAATTTTTGTGTTTGAGGGCAGGGGAGGACTCTTTGTTACGTGTGGGAGACTTCGGACTGCCATCCGTCCCGCAGCTCTATGTAAACGAGCAACCGAATTCAGGAGAACCATGTCTCCCGTCTCCGGGAAGAGCTCGGGCCGCCAGCTCACACAGCGGCTTTGCAGCGGTGTGTGAGCTTTTCAAAGCAGAAATTTCCTTCAGTTTTTAGAAACTGTTCAAACAATCAAGTAGATTTGTGTTTCCAGCCGTGTCCCGACTAAATGAAGGCGGATGTTATTCCCACATATTTACGTGCAGCCGAGATGCTGATTGGGACACTTCCTGCATGGATTATTATGTTCATCCAAAGCTAAATGTTGTTGTTAGCGCATGTTAGCATTCACCTAACTCTTCTTCCGGCTTCGTTCTGCCACTAAAAAGCACTGACCACACAGATTAAAAAATAAAATGATGAGCGAAGATGCGCTTCATAGTAACCATAACAATAATAAAAGCATGTTTAGAAGATCATCTCGTATATTACGGAGCTGCTAAATAGATGTATGTAGTCGCTCTGTTTGTTTACATCTCTGGTATTTTCAACACTACTGCACATGCCCTAATGATTTATTCCAACCACAAATTTGAGTTTTAGATGGTGAATTTTTGAAAACCTTGTTGAATAGTTTAGCGTTCATCACAATGTTTATCGCCTGAATTCATGGTACTGAATGTACTCTGGATGACATAAGCAGCTCTATCAACCTCTGTGACACTTAAAAACCACAAATATCCTCACATGTGTACTAACATGCACCCAAGTGTAGGGAAAATAAAAACCTTAAGCATACAGCACTGCTAAACTGCCATTGCCAATTGAATTTAAAAAAGCAGTCAAATTTTTGGGTCTTAAAACTGTTGTGAACCCAAACACCAGCGATGAGTTCCGTAGAGTTCAAAATACTTGTCAGCAAGTCTTCAAAATAACTACACATTTGACCTGGTAATTGAGGATCTTTGTTTAATGTCATAAGAAAACGTTTTATACATTCATGATAAGGAAAGGGGGGACTTGTTATTGGCAAGTATTTTGCCTCGGTTGCAGTTTGGCTCACATTCAAATTCTAATGCAATCTGGCATCGTAAACATTACCAGCCTTCTTTCACATTGCCCCCATATTTATCCTTGTTTTTAGCATTACATGTACAGTAACACCAGAGCTTTAGGTCCAATATTGATATTCTTTTAATCACTTAACCGTTGACGCAATTAACGCAATTCCAGCGGATTCTGAATCAGAGAAAAGAAGGTGTGCACTGTTATGCTTAATCGATGGAAAACCGATGTGACGTAGACCCTGTAAAGAGTCAAAGATTTACGGTATATCAAAAGAGTGTCATTTAGGTGTCGCCGGTGACGTAGGTTGTTAAAGGGTCAAATGCTTTAGAAATTTGGCAGCAGGATGGCTCAGTTGGTTAAGTGCTGGATTAGCACTTGGCAAATCAGAGCCAATTCATCCAGTGTGGGTCCTTGGCCAAGACCCTTCACACTTCTGCCTAACTCTGTAGCCACAAGGGAGCCACGTCTGGGTTTCCCTGTGCCGGTCCCCAGCCCAGATGAAATACAGGGTTGTGTCAGGAAGGGCATCCAGTGTTAAAAATCACTGCCAAACCACCTGTGTCCATCAGGGAAAGCTGATTTGCTGAGGCCACCCCTGAAAGGATATGCCAAAAGGTGAACGAACATTTACATTTTTAAAATTTGACAGAATTCTGACATTTTCAGACAGAAAAATATAAATTTGTAACATATTTTAGTGTATTAAATATATTAGTGTCTATTAAAGTAATGACTTTAATCTCAACATAAATGTACTTCATGCATTTCTTTTGACCACATCTATTGACATATTATAGCATCAATCCTTTTGCTACTGAAACTGAAATGCATTTTTGAAACTGAATCTACCCATTTAGTGATCATATGAAAAACAGTCTTCTTGAATAGTTGTCAGATAGAAGCAGAAGATTGTAATCATTCTGTTCCCCGCTGTGCCTGTGCTGTCAGGCCACACAATAGGGAAATGGGAAACGACCGTCATTGGAACTGGAAGATTAAATATGAGTGAATTACCTCGTGGAGAATCACAGGGCTTTCTGTGTTTACTGGTCTCCCAAAGAGACTGCTGATAAGAATCTGGCACAGAGCACGCATGCGTAATGAATTGCAGAAGAGGAGAAAATTAGAATTGGCAAGTAAATGACAGAAAATTTGATATAATGATAAATAACCGGAAACGTGATGGATTTAGGAGAAAGAAAAAGAAGGGCAGAAGTGTAAATGTACAGAGGCAACAATGAGATCAGATGTTTTATAAATGACAGCTCTGAGATATTGCTTGTAGTTTTATAAAGAACTAGTGGAGAGAGCTTTTTCAAGGTGTCACATTTCATACAAGTCTTAAGAAATGCCTCCTTTACCTTCTGCACCTTTACCTTCTGCAAAAAGTATAAGGCAGTCTGGAGTGGAAAAAGAGAAGAGCAAGATTATTTTCATGCTTAAAAGAAAACTTCGAAAACCAAGATACTTAGTGAATTGTTAGAAAGACGGATTTATTTTGGTCGTCATTCAGACTAATAATTCTTTGTCATCCCACTATGTTGTGGAAATGGTGTGGATTTGGCTTAATAAAAATAAAAAATAAAAATCTGGTAATATGATCTGCAAAAGTGAGTTTAACTGGATGGATATGATGGTTGCAAAGTTGGTTGCACCTATAACATGCTGGTGATGCTGTCGTACGGTGGCCTTATGCCACACTCCTGTCATTTGTAAGGTGCAGTCCTGGACCCTTACTGACCATGTGCCAACGCTGCATGCAAGGGGGTGTGCACGTGATACGCAAGCCCCCGCAGGACGCCCGTTGGATGCCCACAGAAATGCACATTTGTCTAATTTCTAACAGGGTGCAAACAAGGATATTTTTAAAATACAAATCCATACAACCCACCCATGTCCCACCTACATCACCCTGACTTCATCCTGCGACAAATTGCAGAAACCTCAGAGAAAAAAGATGTGCATGAACATTTTCACTCTACAGGCTCACCACATGGTCTTTCTAGCTCATTTACTAAAATGTCAACTGGTAATAACAAAAAAAAAAGGAAAGTTGACAGGGGGGCCATGATTCCAGGACAAGTCAGCAATTTTCTGTCAGTGAAAAATAAAACAACTGTGTCTGCCTAATTTGCCAAGAGACTGTAACTGTTTTCAAGGAGTTCAATATCTAGAGGCACCAAATGCTAACTGTGACAAGCTAACTGGGAATGAATGGCACAAAAAAAATCAATAATTTACAGTTTTAAAAGTATTTAGATGTATTAGTGTTCTTTGTGGGGAAAAAAAGAAAATTATGCCATTGCAAAAAAAATGATCATTAAATAGTTAATTTGCAGTTAATGTTATTAAAATATTCCAAAGAATGTCAGACAGCTTGCGTGACCCTCATATGTCTTCACCTCATCTTATTTGGCCTTCTTTGCATAAAAGTTTGGACACCCCTGATTTAGAGTTATGGTTTTAAAGAGACATTATCAATATTGTGTTGTTTTTTGCACTATTATTCATTTTTTCCTCTGATTTATAGCTGAATGCACTGTCATTTCATTTAATTGCAGGAACTAACAGCATCTGCTTGTCTGTATCTTTTGTTTCTTGTAGGCGACACGCTAGAGTCATCCGTTCAGTGCCTTTTTTTCCCCGTTAATCTTCCATCTTATTTTTTTTTTATTTAACCTATCACCATTCTTACCCTATTAGATTTTTATTTCTTTTGATTGGCCATGTAGTCAAGTTAGCTATGACTCATTTTTCATGGGAATCAGTCTTTGTCTTCAGACATTCTCTTTTTCTCACAGTTGGCATAATAAAAACACTCACTACAAGATGTTTCACATTAGATGTTTTAAAAAGGATATTTTAAAAAAGTGAAGTCTCCCCCTGTGTGATCACATTAAGATTACATTGTAACACTATTAGTGTTGAAGACTTGACAGAAAGCATTTCCAGTTGTCTACTATCAATCAAACAAGAACTTTTCTCATTGAGAATTCTTCTTTTGTAGTCATCGATCATTTGCCATATTTGTTCAAATCTCATCTGCATTTATAGTTTTTTTATTTTGAGATATAGATTACTGATGAAGAAGCATCTATTTTCCTTGTTTTTTTATACACCGTTGCTTTTTCTTCGATTGTCATCATTTGTTATTTTATTTCCATTCATTTTTTTATTTCTATAGCTGTGGTTAATAAAATGGATGGGATTTTTTCTTTCCAAAAATCTTTGCTTTTGAACAAAAATACTGTAATTATCAAACTGTCCAATGTAGATAAATATACTGATCAAATTGTAAAAAAAAAAATGTCGCTGCAATAAAATTAATGATCTGCTAAATTGTCTTTTTAACCATTTATTTACACATATCTGAGGATGAGTTCCTGTCACCATACGGTGTTTTTGTTTTGCAATAAAAATGATAAAAGTGTGAAATTTTTGGAGTACATCTCGACTCCTTCTCTTAAACGTCAATATTTGCTCTTTACCATACAAGTCCACTAAAGTTCAACTCTCAAAATACAAACGTAGATTCATCATGGCCTCTCACCTGAGGACTAAAATAACTGTAGTGTTGTGCTTTTTACAGAAGGCTCTGAGCTAGCACAGCGTTTTCATGGGCGACCTCTGTCTACCGTAGCGTGAAGCAGGGGATTTGCTCACAGCTGTTAATTATCAGGTGCCAATCAGATGACTGATTGGCATCACCACGGCAACAAAAGTGAGCAGCAGCTTGTTTGACTTTGTAACCCTTGTGCTATCCTAGTCACGTCAACATTGGGAGTTGGGTCATCTAGACCCACTAGACAGTGCTCTGAACCTTTTTTCTTCAATGATTTGTGATCTTCACTGGTGTCCATGGATTACATGAAATCTTTCCACCTTTATCCACCTTTGTCATGGTAGGGAGAACACGTCAATGCAAGGGTGGGGTCATCTAAGATAGCACAAGGGTTAAAAGAAGATATAACTCATTTCTATGCGTTGTGTAAGTCATGCACGGGTTTATTTTATGAAAATGGGATTTTCAAGCTACCATGGAATGCCTCATCTGCTTTCTCTTCATTACATCCTTTAGAGCCTGACTACAAAGCAATGTACATTTTCTTGACAAGGGTTTGACTTGTTCACATTCCTATAAATTGGGCGGCCGTGGTGCAGCGGTAGGGCGGTCGACCCATGATCGTAAGGTTGCAGGTTCGATTCCCGCCTTGCACGCCCATGAGTCGAAGTGTCCTTGTCCTTGAGACACTGAACCCCACCTTTGCCTCTGGTGGTAGGCGGGCGCCTGTGTTTGGCAGCGGAGCGACCACCAGTGAGTGAATGTGTGTGTGACTGGGTGAATGGGTCTGTGACTGTAAACCGCTTTGTCCTTGTAGGAAGAAAGGCGCTATATAAGTATACGCCATTTTATATATATTTATATATATATGTATATATATAACATATATATATATATTAACAGTACAGACCAAAGGTTTGGACACACCTTCTCATTCAAATGAATAGAAAGGTATATTATTATACTGCATGTAATATATTCTGCATAGGTCTGAACCCCCTCAGCCAAATAATCAACAAGACTGATGACTTTGTGATACCACCTCAGAAATGGAATGACATCAGTCACCTCCTCTACATGGATGACATCAAGCTATATACTAGAGAGAAGCGGCGTGACATTGACTCCTGATCCACACCACCAGGATCTACGAAAGTACTGACATTGGGATGTCATTCAGGCTCGAAATGCAGCCGGATGGTGACAAAGGAGGCAAGGTAGTCCACAGGAGGTCTCACTCCCAGAATAATGGCAATTGAGGACAGTTACAAGTACCTTGGAAGATTTCACCTTAGGCAAATGGCCAACCTGGAGCAGGCAACAAGGAGGCTCAAAGCAGCTAAATACCTCCAGCAGTGAGGCAAGTCCTGAGAAGCTGTCCAATGGCAAAAAATAAGACCGGACAATAAACAGCTACGCTTACTACTTGATTTATCCAGATGCCCTGCAAGACCAATAAGATGGCCAAAGGAAGAGAAGTACAGACCCGCAGGATGTTAAAACTCCTCACCATGCATGGAGGGTTCCACCCCAAATCCAGCACCCTGAGACTGTATGCTATACCGCAAGGAAGGAGGCCGAGGACTGAGTGAGCGTGAAGCCACTATCAGGATAGAAACATCAAAATGCATGGAAGTACATCAAGCTCAAGGCCCCAACTGACAGTGTGCTCAGTGAATGTCTCCAGGCAATGGAGAGCAGAGGATACAGTGCTGGAGGACAGATCTCATGGGAGGACAAACCCCCTGCATAGGATGTACCACAGACCACCAACTTTGAAATTGGCTGATATCAGAAGTCCTACCAATGGCGTGAGGGCTGGCCTACAGGACAGCACTGAGGCACTCATCCTGGCAGCTCAGGAACAAGCCCTGAGCACCAGAGCAATAGAGGCTCAGATCTACCACACCAGACAAGACCCAAGGTGTAGCTGTTGCAAGCACCTGAAACAATCAACACATAACTGGGGTGTGAATGCTGTGAGTAAAAGCATACATGGGCGCCATTAATCAAGTGGCTGGAATAATATACAGGAACATGTGTGCAAGAATAATGGGACTAGAAACCCCAAAAGGTCAAATCAGAAACACCTCCGAAGGTGTTGAGAATATGGAATAGATCCTGCAGGACTTTGAATCAGACGAACTTGGGATGGTAATGGAGAACCAACCAGACATTGTAGTGGTGGATAAAAGACACGCTTCACAGTGATCTGTTAAGGTTTGTACTTGTAGAAATGATTTCAGCAAACTAAAAATTAATTTAAAATACAAGTAGCCCTGAGCCCTGGTTATTATTCACGGTTTCAGTTCCTTTGTGTTTTTGTTCTTGGATTTCCTGTTTATTTTTGAAATACCTGTTTGGTTGTTTGAGTTTACCTTGCCCCATCAGTCCTAGGTGTTTCCACCTGTGTCTTGTTGCCTTGTATGTATTGCAGGTCCTGTCTTTTCCCTTCCTCCTGTGCTTTGGTCCATATTGTATATTGTTCCCCAGTTTGAGTCCTTCCAGTGTTTGAGTTTTGCCTGCCCTGTTGCAGTGGTTTTGTTTTGTAGTTTTGAGTTTTTGTTATTAAACCCTATTCCACCATCCTCCTGCATCCTCTCCTCTCTCTCTCGCCTGGGTACTTCCCTTCCCCCGTGCTGTCTATGGACCAGCCATACCAGTACCCAGCAGAGGGGACCTGTCTCTGGTGGACCTCTGGCTCTTCCCAGGTCTACAGGGACTTCAAGGGGAGTCGCCTGGCCGTGGGGGTCGACCACGTCACCACCGCCCTCACCGCAAGCCCTCCCCAAACTCCTGGATGGGCTGGGCGTTCTCCAGCCCGCGAGGCGTTCCTCGACCCTCTGGACCAGGACCTGTGTGGGAGGGACCCTTACCTGGAGGAGGTAGGGGTCGAGCCTCAGTGGACTTTGGAGGGTCAGCCCCCAGCCTCCTTCTTCAATGGGAGTCGACTGGCTGTAAGAGGGGGCCGCCGTCATCGCCGCCGCCCTTCTCAGCGTCCGCCCTGGTCCCAGGAGGTGAACCCGGAGAGCACCCCGTCCGTTCGGCTCCCTAAAGGAGGGTCAGTGCACCCGTGTCCGTTCCAGCTCCGGGACTGTACTGGAAACCCACCCGCGACCCGTTCAGCTCGAGACTGCTGGAGCCCACCACGACCGTTCGGCTCCGAGGAGGTTGCTGGCTGCAGCTCCACTCCAGTTCCGGCTCCTAGGAGGGTCTGAGTGGCACCTCGACCCGTTTAGGTTCGAGGTTGCTGGAGCGCTAACTCCTCCGGTTCCTGCTCAGGGTGGCCGGATCGTCCGACAGTTCCAGCTCCCGGTCGTAACGCCACCACTTCCCGTTCCCTGCTGCGGACCCGAGCTAACCGCCTGCGCGGACCCGAGCTAACCGCCGCCCGGACCCGAGCTAACCGCCTGCAGCGGACCCGAAACTAGCCGCCTGCGGACGAAGCTAGCGGCCTACGCGGACCCTGACTCCGAGCACGCCTGCATGACCATGACTCGAAACGCTGCCGCGGACCTGACTCGAAACGCCTGCCGCGGACCCGGCAAACGCCGCGCGGGCCTGACTCGAAACGCCTGCGCGGACCTGACTCGAGCACGCCGCGGACCCGGCGCCGCTGTTGCCCGCCCACGGACCCCGAGCCCCAACGCCGCCCGCCCGCGGACGAGCTAACCGCCCGCCCGCGGACCCGAGCTAACCGCCCGCGCGGACCCCCAACCCGAGCCACCAGTTCCAGACTTTGAGCCCGAGCAGCCAGCCGTTTGCTGGTTAGTCTATGATGCGGATGGCGCTACTCCCGGCACGCCCTCCGGATCCGCCTCACCCGGACAGAGGCGGTGTCGGGCCGTCCTCCTGACCTGCCTCGCCGGACAGGGCGGTGTCCGGGCCGTCCTCCGGACCCGCTTCGCCAGACTCCTGTTGGCCAGCGCCGTTGGCCTTTGGGGCCCCCTCCTCTGGACTCTTGGAGAGGAACACCGGTGCAGTTCCTTGAGGGAAGCAATATTTCGGTTTCAGTTCCTTTGTGTTTTTGTTCTTGGATTTCCTGTTTTATTTTGAAGTATTTCCTGTTTGGTTGTTTCGAGTTTTACCTTGCCCCATCAGTCCTGAGTGTTTCCACCTGTGTCTTGTTGCCTTGTATGTATTTAAGTCCTGTCTTTCCCTTCCTCCTGTGCTGGTCCATATTGTATATTGTTCCCCAGTTTCGAGTCCTTCGAGTGTTTCAAGTTTTGCCTGCCTGTTGCAGTGGTTTTGTTTTTGTAGTTTCGAGTTTTTATTAAGCCTATTCCTGCATCCTCCTGCATCCTCTCCTCTCTCTTTAATTTTACTTCCCTTCCCCGTAACAAGGATTGGACTTGAAACTATGAGGGAAAAACATAAAAATAAACAAACGAACTTTCTTTAACATTAGATGTGTGAGAAAACTAATAATTAAAGTTTATTTAATGTAAAAGAACAATAAGGTCCCACCAACATTAAATTCACACATAAAAGCAGTGAAGGTGGTTTTTTAATGTTTTTCAAGGGTTTTAGTCTGTCACTGCATTCACAACCCTGCAAGCACCACTGGTCACCTAATGTTACTGGTTTATACTATGTAACTGTTCATGGGTGATTATATACTGGAGGTAAATCATATTACAGGTCTTTCTCGACTAAATAGACACAGTGAGAGCCTCAGCCCTGGCATAGCTGGTCAGCTTTCATGTGCTCCTGGGCTTATGGAAATACTCTCTTCCAGCCTTGTTAGTAAACAATATCACCTTTCCCTAGTTTAAGCACATGATGCCGTTTTCTCACTTCCTCTCATTGAATGTTGGATGCGTGATCATTTTAAGTCTAAAGGCAGAGCCATTAAAAAAAGTAAATAAGGACTTTTTGAAAAAAAAAGTTATTTAAAAGTGTGTTTTCTTTTTAAAAGACATGAACAGCTCTTTGTTTTGATTGTTAAAAAAAGCTCAACATTTATACTTAGCTTAAATCTAAATTTTATGAAAAATTTGGGATTTTTTTCAATTTTAAGTGGCAAAGTATTTTAATTCAAGATTAAAGAATCAACAGCATTTGCTTGAAGCCAACATTTTTAAAATAAGTTGGTTTCTTCCAAACGTTAATTTGGTACCTGAAGGTGACATGAACGGATCATAAGGCATCCGGAGGCAGGTGAATACTTCAAAAAAGGAACAATTTCACCTCAGAGGTTTAGCTGTTCAGTGCCCCCCTCCCTGAGCTTGGGAGATTGTGGGATCGAGTCCATGGTTGCATCATGCCAAGGACTCCAATCCTTTGCTGCTTGGCACTCTGCATCAAGGATCCGATTGAAAGGGTTGAATCATCAAATGGTTTGCGAACGGTGTGGCTGTAGCTGCAGCTGCAGCTCACCCTCATGAGATGGGTCAAAAGTGGAGAAGACATTTCCACGCTTTGGATCGCGACAACTGGTGCCAAAAAATGTATTTTGAAAGCACAGCTAGAGCTGAAAACAGACAGAGTGATAACAACATGGAAGAAAGAAATTTCAGTGGTCGCGTTTTATACATAGACAGGAATTTGACCAAAAAAACCCAGATACATTTAGCTGTTACATCGAAATTAAGTTTGTTTTGTTCAAGATTAGATTTTCTAAAAACAAAAGATGAAACCCATTTATCAAGAGGTTGAAATGCAGCAAAGATGGAACTTGAATCCCCCAAGCGGCTAATGGTTAGTCACCAGTCAATCGCCAACCCTCCAGATATTTACCGCTTTTAGATTTCTCCTAGCCACACAATCTGGTAATTTGGCTGCATTTAGATTAACCAACCTTTTGGTTTACACTGTGGTCAAAAGATTGATGTAAACAGCAAGGGATGTAATGGAGACAAAAGGTGGGACCTGAACCTGGAGATGACTTTACCAACTCTGGATTGACAAGATCTTCCCTTGTTTGGGCCAGTTTTCTCTGTCTAGCATTCTGCACATTATTTTGGGGGGGAACACATCCATCCAGGTGATAAGAAACAAGAAGGACACAAAGACCAAGCCTTTATAAAGATGTCATAAACTTTTTTAAAATTATCTTCAGTAAACATGGTTTAAACCAAAAATTTGTATTAGTTATTGTTGTATTTAGTCTTGATTTTGGATTGGGACATCTCTAATGCAAACAAGTGACTTCAAATCGGATCAGGGCCTAAAAAACCTGATCGTGACATCCCTAGTTTGCACAATATGTATTTATTTATTAAAGCGTTGGTAAGAGATTGCATTTTTGCTCATGTCAGGCATTGCGCGGGTGAACTTATTTTACATTATATTATTATAGTACCGTATATTTATAACACAAGACATATAAGGTTTATGTTTTACTTCCACATATGAATTTAAAAACATATTATAGATTATATTGTCTATGGATAGTAGAGATAAAGCAAAGGTTGAAATGATGCCATTGATTTAGAAAGACAAAACATTCGTATTAAAGTTGAAGTAACTCCATCCAACTGAAGATGAAATATATTCACATGAATGAAATACTTCAGCATTATTGCATTGGCCTTCACTTCAAGGCTAGTTTCTGTTGGTCTTTGCTTCTTTCTTGCCTGGTATATAATGAGCAGAGCAATGGTTCAAAGGAACCTCTTCAACATTTGACACGTACAACCAAACACATTACTTTTCACAATAAGAGCACAACAATCCCGTTTAACACTCAACATCAAGGGTAAAGAAACAGGAGTAATTACATTCATGCGGCTTTCAATGCCTGTATCAGCCCTCAGAGTTAAACTAGTACCGAGCAGATATTATGTGTCAACGGAATTAAAAATTAGCTGTGGCAACAAAAAAAAAATCTTTTTCTGACAATAAAGGGTATATATAAAGAAAATTAAGCCTTAAATTGCATTTCTTAGTATTTCTTTATTCAATTTGTATACCAGGAGCCGACAACAACAAAAGAAAAAGCTTCTAAGTGTGACATACAAGTAAGGGGCTGTAAGCTAGCGGCAGAGCACTTAAACAGATGGGCAGAGGGTGGGCTTAGTCCATGCCAACACTTCCGCCCACAACTCAAATCTGAATTTCTAATGGAATCCTTCTAATGGACTCTTCAGACACTGTGTCCAAGAAAACTGCATTTTTTTATTTATTATTTTGACTTAAAATAACACAATCATCATTAAAAGATCACTAGGAACATTTTTACCATAGATCAAAAGATGATGAGAAACCATACCAAACTCTAAAATAACAGACAGTCATTAGACACCGGCCAATCCTTTCTGGTGTTTTCTGTACTAAATGAGGGGACCGCTGAGATTGTTAGGCAGCGACATGTGAAATCTGCTCTTCAACAGTTGTACAATTTGACACACTCGCACAAAAATCATTAACTCGTAGACTGGCTCAATTAATATGTGACCACTGCATTCATTTACGGATTTAAATATTGTTATTGATCATTTGCCAAGACCAGCAGCATTGTCATCATTAACAGAGACAGTAATTTATTCCATAAAACAAAGGAATGTCATTACACATCCACATGGTGTGACTAACAAGAAAATGAACATACTTTCAGCTTTAATATATCTTTCTAGTGATCATTGAATGCTTGAAAACTGGAAAATTTGTCATGTCAATGTGCGTTTTTACAGTTTTCTAAGGATGTTTAGATGTTCTTTGATTACAAAGTTCATTAGCAAACACATATACAGACCTATTATCAGCTGTAAGACCAACTATCTGTAGTTTTCATCATTATGGTCAAAAGCTTCCTTTTTTATACTTGGCATATGAAATCGGTCCTCTATTGCTGTAAATGCTTAACTTAAAAAAAAGGGTTTGGGGAGGGGTTGAAGACATGTAAAATATGCACGACACACCGACAGTCAACCCATATCCACCAGTAAGGGCCAGTTCTGACTGAGGCATTAACTGCTAAACAAAGCTAGAAATCACACCTTTCCTGAGCTAGGAGTATTCACACAACCAAGTGTTTGGGCTTGTAACCCAGCGTTGGCGTGACTCACTTTGTATTTTCTAGTGTCCACCCTGACAAATGAAGTCAGTCAGTCATTACCCCTCCAAACATGTCTTTCTCCACCTTGCGTTTCGTTGGGCGGGGTAAATGTATCAGCTCTGTTCTATGCTAGAGTTTATGTGGAGCTGGCAGGTGGTTTGCTGGCTCCGGGCCATGGCTTGGGGCGTTGGCAAACAGGGAAGAACTCATGAAACTTTCGGTGTGCAGATTTGGACCTTGAACATGTGGGACAGTTAGCTTTACGGTCAAACCACCATTCCCCAGTCTTTTTGAAGGTTTTGTTGTCTTTACGAAGGCATCTCTGTGTGGCTGGCATCTTGACGTCCGGTGAATGTCTGGCCCTTTGAGGACCGGGGCTGTCTGCCATGGTCTCAGTCTGGTGGGGGGGGTCATACTTCTCACCTTTGCTTGTATAGTGACAGCACAGAAACTCAATCATGCATACATGCGTGTTCCCTCTGCTGAAATACATGGTGTTGTCATATGTGTTACAAATGTGTGTCTGCTTTTATCTATGCAATGCATTTTTGATTCGTTGAAATCTGAGTGGCTTTATATAAGTATTTATCAATTATGTATCATTGCATAAATGCGCCTGTACATGGTTATAATGAATGTATGTTTGTGTAAGTGTAAGTGTGCGCAAAACATCCATGATTTGTTAAACCCTGGTTTTTCACTTTTCTAATGTGTCTTTGTTTCTTTTTTCCATATTTTGTTGGACGTAGGATGTTTTTGTTGTCTTCTTTTCCCTCCCTTTTATTGTTCTGTCAGCTTGACTCCCTCCGGTTCCTCTTGTTTTTGTTTTTCCCATCCCACTTTGGTGTCAGAAAAATTGAAAGAAATGTAGCAATGTCATTATATATGCTTAAGGAGTAGAATTGAATTACCTCAGTCCTAAAATTTTAAGCTGATGGACACTAAAACGAAAAGACTAACTTCCCTCCTCTGACGCTGTTGACGGCTCATGCTGCTGTGATATAAATAAATGAGACATGATGACTGTGTATCTCTGTCCACTGGTCTGTAAGCAGCAAACTCTTGACGTGACAGATGACAAGACAGACCTGGATTAAAAGTTGGATGTTGTCAGCCTTAGTAGACCACATTTTTGGGACTTGGTGGTATTTTGGAAGCTTCTCTTTAGCTATTTGGAAAAGGGCTAAAGAGAAGTTCTGGTGCTGTGAAACTATGTGGCCCATCCAGACCTTGATCTTTAATGATGCGTTATCCAGCTGCATAAGCAATTGATTTTATTTTTTCATAAACCTACATTCTTTTAACTGTGCTACAACAAATGTAAGTATTTTAAAAGCAGTTGATTATTTTTCGGTTAAGTTTGTGTTTTTTATTTATTTAATTTTTTATAAAATGGGCTATGTCAAAAATGGTAAATAAATTAAACTAATTATATCTAGGTAGATACCAAACTAATTTGTTGGTAAAAGATTAGATCAACAAAAAGGTGACAGCGGGTGTTAAGTGTGCCGAGTATTCAAGTATTCAAACATAGTTGTTAAATAAATGGCTTTATTGTGTTTTACACTAAAAGGTAGTCTAAATTTGTTTCAGGATATTTAATTCTTACCTGATATTTTCCCCCAACCACAGAAAAACACTTTATTTCAGCAGGATCCTAATTTCTTCTTCAAAGTTCACCAGTGTGCTGCCATTCTTCAAGTAAGGGAATTGTTTCAGAAGTCTAATTAGAAATGTTGTCATTTCTATCATAAAAAAGATCTACCCCCCCTGCCCCATTGTTCAGTAACTGCTAAATGACAAATATTAAATAATAATAAAATGAGCATGACCATCTTAAAACAAGACATGTACAAAACATAAAAAACAGGCCTGTTGTAATATGAAAACCATACACTTAAGAACTGAATCAAAGTGATGCAGGGACTGTCTGAAACAGCTTTTAAAGCTATGTCAATATTTTGAACGGTAATGCTTAAATTTTGGAGGGTACAGCAAGATATACCATGCACAGTAATCCTAAGTATTTGCAATGGAACAATATTTCTATATGTTTCATTCGGGTTTATCACTTCCTATCTCAGCTGTGTCCCAGAGTAAACAGCCAAGATGTGAAAATATGCTTGAAGTCTGCTCTGACACTCATACCTCCTTAAGAATTGCACGTGTAGTCTTGCATATTTCCCATACAGCATTACATCATTTCCATCTTCAAATAGAACTTGTTGAATTTCAATTTCTAATGTTGAAATCCAAGTCCTGCCACACTCTCAAACCTTTGCATAGCTCTCATGCATCAGCCTAAAATGCAATCATGTATGAAAATGGTCATTCGAGCGGCTTTTTGAACAGCCTCCTGGAGTCCTTGAGCTAGCAGAAGTTTAGCATAGCAAATCAAGTCAAATTTAAGCATTCTTATTGAATTAATCTTTTAAATGACTTCCCATGCATCTTCATCTGCCCTAAGGGTTCAACATCAGATGTGAATTTGAAATAAGTCATTTGGGTGGAAGTTTGGGATTCCTTTTCTGTTTTCTTTGCTGCAATGATCCCTCTGATTAAATCGACAATAAATAAAGTATACAGAATTGTTTCTGTTGCAGTTAGGCATGGATTGCTAGAAATGATACTATTTTGCTAAAAAATCAGAAATGGTCAACTGGGAAAGTTCTGAGTCAAACAAACAAAAACAAAAATTGACAAGGCATGTCAATTGACAATTGACAAGGACAACATTTAATCCAAGGGCATGTCTTCAATGTCTATGTAAACGTGCGTATCTGCGCATTTTGGGCTTCCGCTTTCAAAACTGTTGTGTTTATGCGTCGCTATGCAAGTTTCCGCCCGTTTTTGGGCTCTACGTGTACACCGCTCGTCCATACAACATTCATTGAAAGTTAAACCAGTCGAACTTTGAGAAATCAGGGACTCTGATTTGGTAGTGAAGTATGGGTAGTATTCTTTTTAATTTACAGAAGTGCCAACCATTTAAAAATTGATCATGGAAGAGAAAAAAATAATTGCAATTTGTGTTAAATGACACCAAGTCTTTCCTATATTGGAAAAGAACTGTGAAAGAAAAAGCAAGATTTGCACCGCTTTGAGATTTCACACCAAGTCTCTTCCATATGCTTAAAGCGTGTTCCAGAACCGGTGTTCAGCGCCCTTTTGAACAGGCATTACACGCCCGGTGTGTACGAAGCGATGGTCTGAGTTTTGGTTAACCGAGCACCCAAAGCATTGCAGTAAAACTACACTAATATTTAGAATTAAGGCTTGGCTTTTAAACTATATAAATTATCTCTGAACCAACCCCAAAAAAAAGAGTATTTCTGGCTGAGTAAACAATGCCAGATTTTGTAAATCTGTTACATGTACCTGAAGGACAGATTTAAAATATTGCATAAGAGTGACCGAATTCTGTTACAATTACAATTCAAACTGAGGATTGAGTAACGCGTTTAGGTAAGGGGATTAATGTGGGGAATCACCCACAGCCAAATCTCGCTTAAAACTGCATGGAGTCACAAAAAAATATCAATAAAAAAAGAAATGCACCACTACATCGTTCCAGTTTTCAAATCAGAGGTATCAGACTTCAGGCCTCATTGGCCAGCTTTCAGAAACCGGGTCCTACCTGTTGCTTATTACCTGGATCAGGTGTACAATAGCGGGTTAGCTGCAAAATCTGCTGTACACCTGTCCCCAAATCCTGGAGTTTGACACTATAATTTACATTATCACTTCAAATGTCGTCATTGTTGTCAGTTTACCCGGTCAAAGGAATCAAAATGAAAAAAAAAAGGGTCTAGCTTTTATGTATGACCCATGCTAATGTGAAAAATAGGTTTTCGCCAAATTAGTAGAAATTAATCTAAAAGGTAAAAAAAATATGCTTCACACATGGAAATTGTGTTTTATCATGTCTTTTTTTTAATCTTTTTTTGGAAGGAATGCTTTTGTAAAAATATCAGTAGTGATGATTTTGGCGTCTCATGACACCAGCACAACACCTCTTATTATACGCCTGTGAGGTTCCGGCCCGTTGGGAGACGCGCATGTTGCTCTTTGAAGTGACACCTTCAAAGCTACGGCTCGTCTTTGAAGTGCCGTCTCTCCTCACCATGGCTCCTCTTAATCAAATTACAAATTCACTCACACATATATTACATGTATGTACATGTATTCTTTATGTGTTTTTTTAATTGGTTGATAAAATTGATGGATGTCCTGTAAAAGACTCTACAAAAGTGCTCTTTTCTGTCAAAAGACTGAAATAGAAAGGTACATTTGGATTTTCATTTGTGTTATGTATATGATAAACATCCAGTCATCATAGACGTGTCGATTTAGTTTGTTTTTTTCCAGATAGGCGGTTAAGCTTTACACCAACCCTAGTGTTCACACATTTTCAGCACAGCTGATACTCATTTTGTCTGGCTAAATAACGAAAAATTACAAAATTAAATTCCAGCGAGTGAACCTGCATTTTCCGTGCCCTTATCCTTTAACAAAAGTCTCATTTAACATCATAATTAAATGCGGAATTAAAGGACAGAATTTCTCACTTCCATTTAAAACCCTAAAACAACCTTCATCATTTTTAGCTGAGAGGGAGGCAGGCAGAATAAAACCATAGTTAAAGTTGTTTTTGTTTTCTCGAAAAAACAATCTACTTTCCATCAAGAAAGGTTCCTTAATTGTTATTGTGATTGTTTTTTATTCCAATTATGTCTAAATTCTTTGCTGTTTGTGTTTTTTTTCTTTTCATGTTAATCCTATTGAAAACTCATGCTTGTATGAATTAACAACAATCTTCATTGATTGCTTTTCCTTGAGCTGTTGCCCAGCAACAGCTGAAAAAGGTGACAACGAAACTTCTTTAAATTGTTGTTCCGGCTCTGTTAAAAGTTTTGCATTTAAATGGAAAACACGGGAGAAAGCAATTCACCTTTCAAGCATTAGGTGCATATCATGGAATGTGAGCTTAACAGTTGGAGAATATGCTAATGTAATCATCTGTATGTGATTTCACTGGAACTCCACTGTAGGGTGACACAATGATGATAACAAAATGCAAATCGGAGTCATTTTCAGTGAAGGTTTTTTTTTCCCTAAAAAGGGTTCATGTATTGTTTTTAAGGAGTCATATCACCTGAATTTATCATAAAAATTTGGGTGGATGAAAACGCAGGAGTCTGAGGCAGATAAGGTAGAAAGGTAAATTATTTATTGAATATAGTTAGGTGGTGTTCTTGTTCCGGTAAAGATTGGAGTTAACCTGAGTTGCACAAATGTCTTATAACCACAATGTTGTGGTGTGTGGAGCTCAAGGACGCAGGCCTACAGTTGATAGTTGGTGTATCCAAATTGGAGAGCTGCGTTCTTCCTGGGCTGCATTTGTAAGCTTCTAACGTCACAGCTCTGCACCAAGTGCTGTCCAAATTTAATGACTCCTTCAAAAGTGGTCAAGGAATACGGCCTTCTTTTTACCCGATTTCAAGGATTGGTCTGGTGTATCCTTCTATGCTGTCCATATCCCAAAATGCATTATGGCCGAACCTGGAAATTTTTGACAACAATGGCGAACTGGGAAGCGGGCCCTGGAGTTGGAGGTGTAATATACAAAAGTGTAATTATTTCCTAGATTAAAAGTTGGATCAAATAAGCCAGGAAAATTTTGAGCTCCATGCCTGGTTCACTACTCCTCTCTGTTCGGGACTCACGGTTGCTAGGTGACAGGACATATCAGGAATTATCTAAAGGCAAGACTTGTCCAAATTCCCAGCCGTTAACGTCCAGCCTAAGAGCTCAATGAAGGGCCCAGCCAACGTCGCCCAGAATTGGGTAGCAACAGTCCAGTTTTGAACACCTATTATGCTAAATGAGTGTTCAAGAACCAGCATTCAGCGCATTCTTGAATGCGCACTAAATACTAAGCAGAATTTCTATTTATGCATCTGAAATCTGGAAAAGTCTTATGATGTTAGACATGCTGGACTTTGTTCAAGTTCAGAATAATAATAATAATAAATGAAGCTCAACAATGTTATAGCTACACTTTATTTTTATTTGTTTCTGTTCAAATTGTAATTTTTCTCCAAGTGCTTTTATTTATTTTTTATTCAATGACCTTGTTTATGAATTGGACTCTTCATAAAACTGACTTGCCATGCTTTGCTGGTGGATGAGTGGACAGATGTCACAAAGGGGCATCCCACAGACCCCCTGAGAAAGACAGGTTAAGGAGCAGATGAGTTGAAGCTGCAGGTGACCTGGACTTGGTGTGACATTGACTGCAATTGCAGTAGAATACAAAACATGAGCTGCCACTGAGTCAGCTTGTAAAGCCACTTCAGTAATGTGTCTGGCTTTGTCGCTGATGGTACACAATACACAAGTTCCTGTCCTGCCCACCCATGTGTCCTTGGGAAGATACTGCATCATGCATTGCTACTAATGGTTATAGGTTGGTTGCCAGTGTTTAGCTTGTGAATGTGTGTGCAGCATTTACCTTGATCCCGATTTGCGCATAAAGGGCACCAAGTTCCAATGTAAAGACACAATAGGGAGTGAGATTTGCGTATCAATGACGTGTCAACAGTTCAAATCAAATCTAAACTTTGGCAAAGAATTGCTTCAACCAATCAGGGACTCACCTTCGGCATGTGATGTGTTGATCACGCGATCAGAGTCCAAAACACACATCATTTTACTACTGCACTTTGAGATATTTTTCCATTGAGACAAATGTCTACATTTTTTCTTATTTTTTCCCCTCCTCTGGACAGTAATTGATCGTACTGGGTCACAGAGAGATGGAAATATGGCCGTCTTTCAGCTCCTGCAGTAGATATTGAGCCTCATCTTACTGGAAGAGTCTCTTAATGATTTCACGAACCCAGAGATGGAGACGTTATGGCCGACGCTTTGTAGCGCTGTTCAAAATAAATAACTCAATAATAATTCACTATTTTATACACACACAAGCCGCACCTGTATATTGGCCACACAAAGCCATATTTAAACAAACTGTTGAACATGTTGCAGCATACCTTCTGCACATTTCCAACAGTCTCAGAGAAGGAGAGGTAAATTGCGAGAGTAATTGCATATTTTCCTTACGAGTATTATAGCCTATTTATTTGAAAAAAACTCACAAAGAGCATGGGTGTCGGTTCTGCTCACAGCCACATCAGTCATGGTGAGGAACTTTACACCCACGATTCCCCACTTCCCACGAGTCTTAGGGGCTGTGAGGGAGTGCCTGCAGCGCAAGAGGGAGTGAGAGCAAGAGCAGGGAAAGTGTGTTGGGGTGTGTGTTTATGTTTGTTAGACAGAGTGAAAGAGAACTGTAATAAAAGAAGGTTTCCCCCAGAAGAACGGTGAATAATTCTTTATAAACCCACTATGGAGGCTCTGAGGGTCCGAACGAGGAAGTTAACAACCGAAGGAAGATCAGCCTTCAGCGAAAAGGAAAGGAAGAAAAAAAGTAATCGCAGGAAAGGTTCAACATATGATACATTTACAAAAAACGACGGTACACAGAGTTTTCGAAGATGTAATAATATACCTGAGGTTTTCTTTCCAAATAGTGCCGGTGACACGGCAGTAACACAGGAGCAATATGGTAGTAACAGGGCTGGTTAAACAAACATACCGGTAAAAGTCACTGAGAGCAGCAGTAACTTATAGGCGCGCGCCTCTGTGCGGAACGCGCCTCTGCACAGAGGCAAGTGCTGCACTGCGCTGGAGGTTTTCTTCCACAACAGTGACACACCTTAACACAGCGCTAACAGGGTTGGTTTGAAAAACATGAACGTTAAAGTCACAGAGCTTTCTTCATCTTCCTCCTGGGCACTGAAACCATGGAAGTTCTCCTGAGCTCGCGCTGTCCTCTCAGTCAAGCAGCAGACCAGCTTTTCCAAACCCGTTGGTGATGGTGGATTTTTTCACACTGCTTTTAATGATTGCTTTCAACGTGAAAGTTGTGTCATATTGTAGTGGCGGTCACGTCCTTTACTTTCAGCTATATGACTGACAACTCAGATGACTGGCAGCTTGATCAGTCTACTGTTCTCATTGAATTTCCTGTGAATATCTGTCCGTGCTATTCATTCTCAAAGCGGGAAGTTTTTGTTAAACTTGCATTCCCTTTGTCTCAGTCTTACCCTATCTGCCCTAGCGCCCCTAGCGGCCATTACAAAAATATGCATAAATTAGCCGCATCCTTGAATAAGCCGCAGGGTTGAAAGCGTGTGACAAAAGTAGCGCCTTATAATCTGGAAATGACGGTAGTTACAGTATGAAATTTCCTAAAATGCATAAAAATAAACTGGTTCTATTCCAGTTGCAATGAGTGATATGTTATCCTGATTAGGAAACAAAATGGCAAAGCTACAATCAGACGTTTAAAATGTATTTCCTAGCAGGATTGGAGCATTGATTTCCACTTTCAGCCTTGCGACCTATCCAAGGTATACCCGGCCTTCCCCCAACAGCCGCCGGGACAGACTTAGGCAACCCCGTGCCCCCAAAGGGATACAGTGAGATAAGATAAAACTATATTTATCCCACGATGGGGAAATTCTTTTAAGAGGATGTTGGAAAGGTGGATGGATTTCCACTTCTTTATGGGGTCCCCAGCTTCCTCTAGTCATTAAAAGCATGCGTGGCATGGCTGTTGACTTCAAAATGTCTCTAAAGGCCCGTACACACCGGGACGAATATTCGCCAGCCGTTTTTGGCCAGCGTTTTTCAACACGTTTTTTGTGTTCACACCCAGGCGATTTTCGCTGACGATGAGCCGAGCGAACATGCAATTTCATTCCCTGACATTAGATGGCGCTTAATGTAAAACAGAAATACCCCTGTACACAAGGTGGCGCTGCGCAACTTTACGCTTCTTAAAGTTGCTTTTCACTCAGAAGAAGAGAGCGAGTATTTACGCGTTTGTCAGAATCAAACAAAGAAAACATGAATATTTCCAGCTCTAGCTCCAGTTCCAGCGATGAAGAAATTATTGTTCTGTTGAATGATGAAAGACGCCGGAAAAGACGCCGATTTTGGGGACATCCCATAGCATAGTTACGAGAAAAGAAGAACATGGGGAGTTTTATCGACTGGTACAAGAGCTGAAAATGTATCACGAGCGTTTTCGGGGATATTTTAGAAAGTCCGTCAGTGAGTGCATCTTCTTTGTTTTATTTTTTCGCGGCAGTGTAGACGCTACTTGGCGTACATCTTCTTCGCCGTGACGTATGTGTGCTCAGCAAGACAGTTTTGTGTTTGAGCGCCCCAAGTTGTGTTTTACTGTAACTTCAGAAGCTCCAGACACGTGTGCAGAAGCGCCATTCTCATTGGTCGTATAGTTTTTGACGCGGCACATCAAACCAAAAAAAACAAAACCGAGGCGTTTTTAAAAAAATTACGCTTTTACGCGTGGCGTTTTTCGCGTCGGTGTGCACACTCACATTGGTGCCCTTTGTTTTGTCACGAGGCGTTAAACGTCTGCGAATATCGCGTGCGAAATTTGTCCCGGTGTGTACGGGCCTTAAGAGTGAGCAAATGAGTAGCTGTGTGGCTCCGTCTTTGTTTCTGCAATAAATGGGCAGCCTGCCCAGAATATTCCTTTTCTTCCAACTCAGTGACCTTTGGAATGGGCCACATCTGACCCCTGTGATCCAAAACAGGACGAATCAATTTAGAAGTATGGAAACGTGTAGGGATCATGGTGGAACAATACGATTCAGAAACTTCTCATATACTGCCACAGAAGATACATCTAAGCAGGATGCCTCCTGAATTATGCATGGTTATTATGAGTGATGGTGGTGTGCTCAGACCTTACAAAAAAATCAAAAAATATTCACAAAATGAGCAAGTCTTGTTAAAGCAGCCAACCGACACATATATACAGTGACATTTTAGATTGGTGTGTAGTCTATGCCACACAGAGTTTGAGCTCTTCCAGTAAGAGATATAAACTCTTCAAAAGCGAGATGCTGATCATTTGAATAGCCTACGCAGGGTTTTCAATATTTCAGAAGATTATGACATAGCCAGACAAGGGGGGTAACATTTCCTTAAATGTAACTTTATAATAATAATAAAGTAAAAGTAAACAGCGTTAACCAAAATTCCAAATTAAAGTATTTTTCCCTAAAAATGGTGACAGGTTGGCTGATTTAGTGCCATAATTTTGAATTTACAGGATCTTTATGTGTGCAGCCTATTAAAAATAAATTTTATAGTTTTTTAATAAAAACATAAAAAAAAAGGATCAAATATACTAGAAGAAAACCTTTATAATGACGACAATTTAAGTGCACATAAAAGCTGCTCTTTCACATTTAATAAAGAGACCACTTTCCGTAATATCCGTGTAGTTTGATTGCAGTAATTCCACGATTCTTTCAGTGGCGGAAATGATTGGTCAAAGTTCCGAAAATTAGAGATGGATCAACCCACAGCTCCCCAGATCCTATCGGAATATTTTAAAAAGGCTCAGGTTTCAGTAAAAAGCTTCCCTTTCCCCTCGCCGTGCTGTCGGTGATCATGGCTGGCCTCCCGAGGCAGTAGCAGCATTAGCATAATGGGTTTTTTAACACTGCATCTTAGCTGCCATTAGGCCCGGTGGAAACGTAGTGTCTTGGGCCATTAGTGGCTAACTGGCAATGAGCCAACACTTACATATCAATTAAAACTAAAGGACAGTGGAAGGGGCAGCACACAAAGAAGGTCATCAATTTTTTTCCAAGCTTAGTGAATTTACAAGTTACAGAGAACTAAAAAATAATTTTAATAAAATTACCTATGTCAAATTCTTTTGCTGCAGAAAAGCAATTATTCTGCTCTAGCGGATGTTACCCCCTCCTGATAGTTATCTCCCTTTCCGAGACAACCTGGCTTTTTCACCTTTTTTCTCTGGTGCTTGATCCTCCTGGGGGGAAGCTCATCTTAGTCCATTGAAAGCAGCTTGATCTGATGCTACAGCCAAATATATTCTCTCAGGTGCAGAAGTCTCTCTCCAGGCAATATCTCATCTTTAAAGATGCCTGGCAAAATTCATGGTATGTCTTTACTTTAAGTTTTTCTTTTACCAGTTTGCTAGCAAAACATTTGCCATATATTTCTGCATTTTTAAGCACTTAAAAGCCTACATTTATTTGAAGAAGAAAACAATATGTTATGTTTGTTTTAGCTGTATCAGTTGTATTGTATTCTATTTTTTTAAGAGTTACAAACAAGCTTGGCTGTTACTGTAAATATGCTACCTTGGCTAACGTCATGTGGAGTTGGACTGTTTTTGGTTTTTGACGTGTTACAAACTTTGGAGTTGTGTAGTCACAATAGTGTTTCTGTTAGCAATATCAGCTTTAACGTGTTGCAAAAAAGGTTGGGAATTACAGATATTGTAAAGACGTTAACATGGCTAACGTGTAGCACGTTACAAACAAGTTCTAGGATTGTTGTGAACGCAGTTAATTTAATTTAATTTATACAGCCCAATATTACTACGGTAGTAGTTTCAATGGGCGTCATACTGGTAATTGTATAAGAACATGAAATCTGCCATAAAATTCTATAGGTAATTGCGATAATAAACTAAACAGACTAAACTAAACTGTGCTTTCCTGCCCTTGGACTCTCCTCAAAAATGAAAAACTTCTTAAAAAAAAAACGGATTCTGGAAAAAAAGAAAGAAACCTCAGGGGTGTCCACATGAAGGAGGGATCCTCCCCCATGTGTTCTGCCCATGTACCACAACTCTTGGAGAACAATTAGCTTATCTAACCCTACAACTACATGTTGGAATAGTCCAGCAGATGGAGTTGGGGGACGGCTGGAGGTGCAAGACGAGCCAAATGCGAGTCCCACGGCCAATAATAAAGTCTGACTGATGTACAGACTTATCTCTAACTCTTTTCTCTCGCTTCATTGAAAATAGACCATTTATTGACGGTGTGGCTTATAATCCGGTGTGCACAGAAAATAGGGTAACTGCAAAGAACATTTTAGGATGTTATGACGGAAATTGTGTAATAAAAAAAAAAATAAAAAAACTTTTCCCCCCAATAATGACTTAAATTGACACTTTCTCCATATTTTATTGACAGTGTTAAGGACAAAAAGTGCTGCTTAAAGAACCCCATAACAGCTGCAGGTAGGAAGGAAGTCAATGGATTGCATTTTTATTTCCTGTACAGCAGAATCACAGGCTGCAGTCTGAGTCAATACTATACAGCCTGAAGCTTTTGAAATATGTAAAGCCACAGGGGGAAAAAGGGCAAAAGCTACACACTGTGAGAAGTTTCTGTGACTTCCACTAGTTGGGCGTTTGTGAGTGTGGCTGTGTCCCTGAACTGTATTTTGTTGCTAAAAAGCCCACACTTTGTGGTGACAGTGGTGTGCCGGTTATGTGTATCATTAAATTCTTCCTGACAGCAGTCACAGTTTCACCTTCCTTTGACCCGCTCTTTCTTCTGGCGCTTCTACACTTCTCCAAAAGGCAACATTCCCACAAGGCTAGGCTCAGCCTCCGACAACACAGCATTTCTCTTCTGCCCCGCGCCGTGTGCGGACGCTGAAAAGTTAACATCTATTTTTAGAATTCCTCGCTCAGGAGTGCCATTCCCATCAAGTAATGGCGGTTTGGTTCTCATTAGTGTTACTGGATCACAGTAAACTGTCACGTATGGCTGAGACACATACAGAGCAGCCCCCCCCACACACACACACACTGTCACCCAAACGAAAATAATTACACTCAAGAGGCCTCTCACCTTGTTCTCATTACTCACTAGGTGTACGGTTGTACAAAGACACAAGAGTAAGGCATTATGAACAGCACAGCACAGTTCTTGGTGGGTTTGTCTATTAATTTTTTTCACCATTTAATTTGTGTATTTTTGTCTCCTTGCCTGTTTTGTGCCTCTGGGGAGGGGGGTTGACAATATTTGACATGATCCCATGTCTTTAGGAAACGTTTTTTTCCTACAAAGTACAGTAAACCCTTGTTTTTCGCGGGGGTTATGTGCCAAAAAGAACTCGTGATAGGCAAAATCCGTTAAGTAGAAATCTTTATTTTTTTTCTTACAATTAATATACAATTAAATACTCTACTATACATTGAAAAGAAAGAAAAAACATTTTACAGGCTCAAGCATTTGTTTCACAAATAAAAGTACTTTAGAAACGTTTGTTTCAACAAATAACTTCTGTACTGTACTGTCAAATAATAATTTTAATCATCAATGTGAACAGAAGGCTTCAAATTGCGGAGATTAGCCCTGCCCACCGCGACCCGAGAGTAATTGGATTAAACGGGAGAAAATTTAAAATAGTGACTCAGGTGTATTTCACTGCTCTTCAGAATGAGCCGCTGTATCCTGACTCCGCTCTGCAGTGTTTTCTTCTTTTGAAGCCCACGGTAAAGGTGTGTTTGTTTGGTGGGGAAGAACATAATGATAGGCAGTTGATGTCGCTCTTTTTATTTGGGTTTTAGAGAAACTCGAAATTGCAAGATGATTTGCACGTATGTATTAAAAATTTGGCAAGCTGTTTTACGTACGTGTATATATTAAACTGCAATGTTATTGACGCACAGGTAGAGAGAAGAAGCGGAGTGACTTTTTAGCCAATCAGAATGCAGAACACAATGCACGATGCAAATCCGTGAAGAAGCGAAACCGTGAAAAGTAAACCGCGTTATAGCAAGGGATCACTGTACTTAATTCTGATTCATTGAAGTTTTAACCGAAGTAAAAAAAAAATATTGAATAAAATAGTAATAGTGTTCACTGTCACGGTGCCTCCGTCAGCTGCCTCCCCCTCCATGCTCTCTGATTGGAACCAGCAGCCCTTCATCACTTCATCATCCTGCAGACCTTCTTAAGGGGATCCACACCAGTATCCAGCGCCAGTCTGTTATACTCACTCCGGTGCTTACGTCTGGCCTCTAGTCAAGTAACTTTGCTCTAGTAAATCCAAGCCTTGTACTTACCCTTTGTCTCATGCCTTCAGGTCATCTCTCCACTGGTCACGCTGGTTCCTCGCCCCGTTCCTGTTTCGCCGTCCTCGGTGTCTCCACTCACGCCAAGTTCTCGCCGTCCTCATCGCTGACTGTCTGCGCTGTCCTCAGCGCTCCCCATCGTCCAGGCTGCTCACACCGTCCTCGGTACTCCATTTCGCTCCCAGCCGTTCCCTGCATCCACGACCTTCACCCCTTCTCTGATTAAACCACCCGACTATACCTCGGCTCCTGAGGTTCTTCCGGGTTCCAGCATCTGGGTCTCCCTAGTAGTCCGATCATGACAGAACGGACTGGCCATCACCCTGACCCAGCTGACCCGAAAGGACTCCGCTTGGCGGTCACGCAGCAAGGTATTGCCCTGGGACGCCAAGCCGAAACCCTTCACCAGATGGCCTCCGCCCAACAGGACCTTTTTCGTCGTTTGGCCAGCATCTCTCAAGCCTTGGTGGACTTAACCGGTCAACAATCTGCTAACGCCACAGCCAGCTCCTCGTCCCCGCCACCGGAAGTCCGGGCCCCGCTACCATTAGCTTGGCAAACGAAAACATCCGCCTTCATCCCGAGCCTTTCCAGGGTGACGTAGAAGCCTGCGGGGGCTTCCTTCTACAATGCCAATTGATTTTCCAGCAGGCTCCACGTCACTATCACGCAGACCACAGCAAGATCGCCCTAATAGTGAACTCTCTCCGGGGCAAAGCGCTCCAATGGGCGCAGGCTTACCTGACGGCGAATCCCATATATCAAGTTCCTTTTGAGCGCTTCTTAGGGAAATTCCGGTTGGTCTTCGATCAGCCCCGCAAGGAAGAAGAAGCGACCCGCTGACTGCTAGCCCTTAAACAACGCCACTGATACGTGAGTGACCATCTTATTGATTTACGGATTCTAGCGGTAGAGGCAGGTTGGCCGGATATTGCCCTGAAAGGGGTGTTTTACCTATCGCTCAATGACTCTATTAAAGACCACTTATGTCTCAGCCAGAAGCTAGTTCTTTTGAAGAGCTCGTCACTGCTGCTTTACGATCAGATGTTCGCCTCCGGGAACGCCAGGTAGAGCGCTCCCGTCATGATAAGAAGACCACTATTAATTTTCACCCTCCGCCCACTGCTGCTGATTTTGCCCACGCCATTCCTCATATATCTGTCGGACGTTCCTCAGAAGAACCGATGCAGATCGGACATTCAAAGCTCACCCCTGAGGAGCGGGAGAGGCGAAGAAACGAGGGGGTTTGTTTTTATTGTGGTCAGGCCGGACACCTCGTTCATTAGTGTAAGCAACGTTTAAACACCAGAACCCCCCGCTAGACGACAGGCCGAGGGTGGGTCCATCATCTCTCGCCACTGAGAAACCCTTTCTGTATATCCCTGTCAAGCTATGTTTTTTGTCTAAGACCCTCGAATGCAAAGCCCTCATTGACTCTGGTGCAGAGCAAAGTTTTATTGATAACCTCTTGGTTTCTGAACTCAACCTTCCCACAGAACTTTTGGAACTTCCTGTCAAGGCGGCTGGTTTAGGGGGTCAGCTCCTCACTCATATCACCCATCGCACCAAGCCGGTCCAGCTCATCACTTCTGGTAATCATCATGAACTCATACAATTTTACGTCACTAAATCCCCCCAATCTCCCATCATCCTAGGGTTCCCCTGGCTCCGTGCTCACAACCCACAGTTCGATTGGGTCAATCTCCACATCACCAACTGGAGTAATACCTGCATGGCCAACTGTCTCCACTCTGCAATCCCCTCAGTACCACCTCGCCACGATCCGGATCCCGAGGTCATCGATCTATCGAAGGTACCCCTCTGCTATCACGAGCTGGGAACCGTTTTGAGTAAAATCAAGGCTGGGTCATTACCTCCTCACAGGCCTTACGACTGTTCTATTGAACTGTTAAAAGGCGCCACTTTTTTTGTTTAATTTATCCGGCCCTGAGAAACTGTCCATGGAGAAGTACATTCATGAAGCCCTCTCTTCTGGTCACATCCGTCCCTCTTCTTCCCCGGTCGGTGCAGGGTTCTTCTTCGTTCAGAAGAAAGACAAAACGTTGCGAACCTGCATTGACTTCCGCTAGCTTAATCAAATCACTGTTAAAAACAAGTATTCTCTTCCGCTCATTAACTCCGCTTTAGACTCTGTCCAAGAAGCTCGGGTCTTTTCGAAACTTGATCTCCGGAACGCGTATCACTTGGTTCGCATGAGGGAGGGGGACGAGTGGAAAACGGCTTTTAACACTCCGCTCGGTCATTTTGAGTATTTGGTGATGCCTTTTGGGCTCACCAATGCCCCAGCCGTTTTTCAAAACCTCGTAAACGTTGTGCTTCGAGATTTTTTGAATCGTTTCGTATTTGTCTACCTCGACGACATCTTTATATACTCTCTGGACCAGGATCAACATATCCACCATGTCCGGCAGGTTCTCTCCATTTGCTGGAGAACCAGTTATACGTCAAAGCGGAAAAGTGCGAATTTCATGTACCCACGATTTCTTTCCTCGGTTTCGTCATAGATAATGGTAACATCCATCCTGATCCTGCCAAGATCACTGCAGTCACTAATTGGGAACCACCCAATTCTAGGAAACAACTCCAACGTTTTCTAGGCTTCGCTAATTTCTACCGTCGATTCATAAGAAATTATAGCAGTATCGCTGCCCCTTTGACTCAACTCACCTCAGTTAAGCAGCCGTTTATCTGGAAATCCCGAGGCTCAATCCGCGTTTGACAGACTCAAGGACTTATTTACTTCCGCTCCTATCCTCATCCAGCCTGACCCTCGTTGTCAATTCATCGTCGAAGTCGACGCCTCCGACACGGGTGTGGGTGCGGTCCTTTCCCAACGTGAGGCCGACTCAGGGAAACTTAAACCATGCACGTTCTTTTCAAAGAAACTCTCCACGGCGGAGAGAAATTACGACGTGGGTAATCGGGAGCTTCTCGCCATCAAGCTCGCCTTAGAAGAGTGGCGCCACTGGCTCGAGGGTGTGGAACATCCGTTCATGGTATGGACGGCTCATAAGAACCTAGCCTACCTCCGTTCCGCCAAGCGCCTAAATTCTCACCAGGCCCGCTGGTGCCTTTTCTTGACCGGTTCGCCTTTACCATCACTTATAGGCCCGGTAGTAGAAACCTTAAATCTGACGCCCTATCTCGCCTCTTCAGCACTGGTGACGATCAGGAAAGTTCCCCCTATTATTTCCCCCACCTGCATTATAGGGAACCTAACTTGGGACATAGAAACTCGCATCATCCAGGCCCAAGAAGAGGAACCTGATCATCCCCCCGGCTCCAGCTAACACGTTATTTGTTCCGTCCTCGCTCCGCTCTGACGTGTTAGTCTTGGGTCACACCTCCCGTGTAGCCTGTCATGGAGGCGTCCATAGGACCCTCAAACTCCTTCAACGCCGTTTCTTCTGGCCCTCCATGGACCGGGATGTTAGGGAGTTCGTCTCTGCCTGCAACATCTGCACTCGCTCAAAGTCCTCTTACTCCCCTCCTGCTGGTCTGCTCCATCCGTTACCTGTTCCAAGACGCCCCTGGTCCCATCTGGCTATGGACTTTATCACTGGGTTGCCTCCCTCTCAAGGTAACACCGTCATCCTCACCATCATCGACCGTTTCTCAAAATCTGCCCATTTCATTCCTCTCTCCAAGCTGCCCACAGCCACCGAAATGGCCTACACCATGGTGCAGAAGGTGTTTCGCCACCATGGGATACTCAATGATATTGTGTCCGATCGTGGCCCCCAATTTGTGTCGCAGGTGTGGCGGTCCTTTTGTTCTGCTCTGGGCGCCACGGTCAGCCTCTCGTCTGGACATCACCCCCAATCCAATGGGCAGGCCGAACGTGCCAACCAGGAGCTTGAGGCTGCTCTCAGCTGTTTGGCAGCTCAAAATCCCTCAAGCTGGTCCTCATTCTTAGTGTGGATCGAATACGCCCACAACAGTCACCCATCGTCAGCCACCGGTATGTCCCCGTTTGAAGCGTCCCTCGGGTACTCACCACCCCTATTCCCCTCGCAGGAATTAGATTTGGCAGTCCCCTCAGTCCAGCATCATCTACGGCGTGTCCAACTCATCTGGGACCAAGCCAGGGCCGCTCCTGCTCCTGCGCACTAGGGAGAGGAACTGCCAAATCGCAAATCGCCACAGGGTCGTGAGTCCCACCTACCAGCCGGGACAAAAGGTCTGGCTCTCTTCACGTGACATACCACTCCAGAGCGCTTCTCGTAAGCTGGCTCCTCGATACATCGGCCCGTATACTATAGAGAGGATCATAAACCCTTCCTGTGTGCGGTTGCGGCTTCCGGCAGGTACACCCATCCTTTTATGTGTCCCAGCTTAAGCCCTTCCAGGAGAGCCCGTTGTGCCCGTTCGCTTCCCCACCACCCGCCCGGGTCATTGACGGCGCCCTTGCGTACACGGCCAGTCGGGTGCTGGATGTTCGTCGCCGGGGCCGTGGGTTTCAGTTCCTCGTGGACTGGGAGGGGTACGGTCCGGAGGAGGGCTTGTGGATCTCCCACTCCCTTATTCTGGACCGTTACCTCATCGAGGACTTCTACCGGGCCCACCCGGATCGCCGTCCTGGACCGCCTGGAGGCGGTCGTTGAGGGGGGGGGTACTGTCACGGTGCCTCCGTCAGCTGCCTCCCCCTCCATGCTCTCTGATTGGAACCAGCTGCCCTTCATCACTTCATCATCCTGCAGACCTTCTTAAGGGGATCCACACCAGTATCCAGTGCCAGTCTGTTATACTCACTCCGGTGCTTACGTCTGGCCTCTAGTCAAGTAACTTTGCTCTAGTAAATCCAAGCCTTGTACTTACCCTTTGTCTCATGCCTTCAGGTCATCTCTCCACTGGTCATGCTGGTTCCTCGCACCGTTCCTGTTCTCGCCGTCCTCATCGCTGACTGTCTGCGCTGTCCTCAGCGCTCCACCTCGTCGCAGACTGTCTACGCCGACCTCGGCGCTCCCCATCGTCCAGGCTGCTCACACCGTCCTCGGTGCTCCCCCTCGCTCCCAGCCGGTCCCAGCATCCACGACCTTCACCCCTTCTCTGATTAAACCACCCGACTATACCTCGGCTCCTGAGTTTCTTCCGGGTTCCAGCATCTGGGTCTCCCTAGTAGTCCGATCATGACAGTTCACAACATTTTTTCCACTCAGACGTTTAAATTGATCTTTTTGCGCAATTATGACTTCACAGCATATCTGACCTTTCCAATGACGGCTTATAAAAATATTTTAAAAACCTAATGGGAAAAAAACATGATCTTTTGACTGACAGGTGTGAAATGAAGCCTCAGCTTTAGACTGCAGGTTAATGATGTATCCATCCAACATTTGGACAACTTAGGAAAAAAAGTACCGTAATTCCCGGACTATAAGCCGCTACTTTTTTCCTGCGCTTACAGCCCTACGGCTTATTCAGTGACGTGGCTAATTTATGGATTTAATTGGCAGCCTCCATGTACGTACTTTCGGACTCAGTGAATGTTTGAATTCTCTATCCAAATCCAAGCAACAAGTCTTTTTTTTTTCAACCCACTAAACAGCTAAACAGCATGGACCTCACTTCAGGTCTTGGACACTTCGGTCATGGTTCAACAAAAAGAAACACGCATGCCCGGCCGCATCCCAGAAACCTTTGCTGCCATTAGACCCAACGTGCACGTGATCGGCACTACAATATGATGTAGCTTTCCGTGACGGAGAGAACAGCGCATGATCAGGAGTGAATTTACCTCAGAGTCACAGTGACACTGGTCCATCTATTAGCAGCTCAATAATATACGAGATGATCTTTTAAACGTATATTTATTATTGTTTTGTTATCGTTATTATGAAGCGCCTGTTTGCTCATCATTTTATTTTTAATCTGTGTGGTCAGTGCTTTTTTGTGGCAGAGCAAAGTATGGTTAGGTGAGGGATAACATGCACAAACAACATTTAGCCTGGATGAACATGAATCCATGTGGGAAAAGCTGCAATCTGCAGCTTGGCTGCACGTAAATATGTGGGAATAACATCAGCCTTTATTTTGTCGGGACACGACTGGAAACTCAAATCGACGTGATCGTTTTTAACGGTTTCTAAGGACTGAGCGGAATTTTGCATTGAAAAGCTCACAGCCTCTGTGTGAGCTGGAGACATGTTCTCCTGCTGCTCGTTCACATTGAGCTGCGGGGCTGATGGCAGTCTGATGGCTTCCACACGTAACAACGCATCCACCCCTCATCCACAAAACGTTCAGTATTAAGTCCGATTGCTTTGCACAGACACGATTCGCTCCGTGCACCGGCGCAACGGGGACGAAGCGCTCCTCCCTGCAGCCGCCCTGGCCAGGCGTGTCGGGAGACAAGGAGCGCATGGGGCGAGCGCGGAGCGCAGAGGCGTCCGCGGAGCAACAGTGTTTGTTGTGGAAAGAAACTTCTGACGCATGCGCCGTGCTGAGGCGCTGGTATCGCCCTGAGGCACGCACTTTTCAGTCGCCGCTGCCTTATTTTACTGGTGTGTTTTTTTAACCAGCCCTATTACTCCCATAACGCTGCCGCATTCACCCCTCCATGCACTGCTGCTACTTGGTCATTCTTAAACAAGTACAACAGTGGCGAGCCAGGCGTTGGCCCCGCCTTTAGCCCCTAAGACTCATGGGAAATGGGGGATCGCGGATGTAAATTTCCTCAACATAACTGAGGGATGTAACGTTGATTATATGGTTACTGTTTGTAATTTTATGTATGATACCTAGATTGTCAATAAGTACAAAATAAATAAATAAATAAAATAAAAAAAAACCATAACTGAGGAACTTGTGAACAGAATAGAGCTCCATGCTGTTTGGCAGATGTGGGCGTACTCAAATACATGAGCCTGAGTCAAGGCTAACCACTCCCACAGTGTGCCAATGAATCTCACTTACTTTGGGAGTCAGTAGGTCATTTGTCAGGATGACCATGTTGCCTAATACATGCAACTTGTACTCTGACGCGGCTTGTGTATGTCCAATAGCGGTTAAACAAGTGACAATGAGTGGGTTCGGCTTATAATCAGGTGCGCTTTGTAGTGCGAAATTTATGGTAGACTAAAAATACAAAGAATTGGTCCCATTAAACAGACCCAACCGGTTTTCTGTGAGGCTGGTACACTCGTTTGGTTTTTTTTTTTTTTCTTGATTCATCTTCTCCCTGGTTTTCTTCCCACTGTCACCGAGACACCAGGTTCAAGTTTCCAATCATCCACAGCTGTCTTCATTTTGGTTTTATCTGACGAGACTGCCTGAGATTGTTTGAGCTAAAATGTTTTGAACAACTTTATTATCTGAGCTTATAAGCTGCATTTTTGGGTCCAGCATGGCCAGTTCCTGACATTTTCTGCCCTAAAGTTAGTTATTCCAGCATGAATGAGGTTCAGCTACTGTGTTACTAAGTAACACTCTTGAAAGCCAAATCCTGAGAAGTTAGTGATGGCACAGCAGTTTAATGCAGAAGCTGAGCTTTGCATTGCTCAATCAATCTTTATTAATGGAAGGCATTGTTGTGCTACAGCTTGAGACTTTTGTTTTAATAGCACCACAGTAGTGCACATTTATTCTCTTGTAAGCATTTATAATGGATGGATTTAATGTGAAGGACAAAATCAAAAGAAGCTGGTTTCTGTATTTAATATTTTCTCTTTACAAAAACACTAAACCTTCTTAGAATCACAGTTCCAGTTAACATTCAAAGCAGAACAGAATGTACAGCTTGTACATAGCTTAAAACAAAGGAGCAAAAATGTCCTGCATGGCTTCTTGGAGTAGTTATAGCAGACGTGTAGGTTTTCTACATTTGGCTAAAGAGAATTTAAAGTATTACTACCTTCCTCACATTCAGTTACCCCATCCAGTTACCTTTTACAATACAGGAAAAGACAATGAGAAATGACAACATTTTGGCGTAAAACAAAAAGGATTTTTAATTTATTTTTTAATTGAACCTTTTCAACAAATGGATATTTTTATGCCAACCTTTTAAAGCAAGAATGCATTTAATAGATGGATTTTTATATTGGCTAAAGCCAAGAAAAGAAATGCATGTTTAATGTAGTTGCAGCTTCTTGGCCTTGGGCTGCCTTTTGGCTCCACAGAGCATGGATGCCACATTCAGGTGTGCTCCCTGCAAAGTGTCAGATTCTGCTGGGGTGACCTGCATCTTTCCTGTGGCTGTTCCTACAGACTTCAAAACAACAAAAAGTTCAGTTTGCCCCCCCCCACACACACACACACACTAATACAGGGGTGTCAAACTCATTTTCACCGATGGTCACATCAGCAGAGTGGTTGTCCTCAAAGGGCCAGATAGAACTTATACATGTAACCAGATGTAACGAAAAATAAATGTACCTACTCCTTACTGTTAAATAACTCATTATTTTTTTACTATAAATTTTTAAGGTGACAATTACAGTTCCATAGAAAACATATGTTTGCTTGTAACTAGCATAAAGACCAGGGAGATGGGCTCCTTCTCTAGGAGGCTCAGACAGCTCCGCTCCAAAACTGCCAGATACCGGGAATCCGTCCTACCCAACACAATAACACTGCACAATAACTCACAGTTTTGTCAAATTTGACAGGTGACCCCGCCCCTTGATGTCTGTTTTTCTGCTGGAGGATGTTGCTCCAGGTATGGGAGAGCAGGAAGGCCCCCTCATCCCGGTTCATGGAAGTGTGGGCTCCTTTTCAAATCTCCACCGCCTCCATGATCCATCTGTGGTTTCTGTTTTCTTCAGTGTGGAGGACGTTGGCCATGACATGGTTTTCTTGCATGCAGTGATCTGTTATTGCTGATTTTATATTTCATATCAGAAAACAGAAATCAAAGGGCGGAGTGGCCTGTCAGAGTTTGACAGGCGACTCCGCCTCATTCACAATTATCTGTTTTTATCGACATCACACACAACCATCTGATGATAACTCTGGCAAAGACGTCTGCCGAAACATGTTAGGTATGTTACAACACAACTGTGTCCGACTACAAAAGAACCGAGAAGTCGGTAAACAATCACAGACACTGAACTTTATTGCACTAATTATTCTGTCATTTCTAGCCAAAATCTAAAAACCTAGAACATAGTTTCTGTAGAGTGGCAGTTTGGTCGGAAATTACCCTCAGAGTTGTGGATGTACCCCCCCCTCCAGTTTCTGAGAGCTCTCTGTTTACACTCTCCTGCTAGCTGACAGCCCCTTACACCCCAACTTAACATGGTGGGCATTACTGGAGTTATCAAGCTCTAAAGGTTTTCGTAAGATTTCAGCTCAGGAGGAAAACAAAGACGGATTTAGTCGTCTGCAAATGGATGCATCAGGATGGAATAGAGCAGGGAGGCTCTCCCAGCATGTTTTCTGCACAACAAATACGATCAATTTCCTACTGTATTGTTTCATCTTCTCTTGATTCACAAAGATTTGAATAAAGAAATACTCATAAAAGCATTTTTCTGCTTAATTTTCATTATATATCTCCCCCAGCACCTGATGTGATCTGGATAAATGAAGAAATCTGTTTTTAAAGTATGTCATATCCTCCTAAGCATTTACAAAAATAATTTAACTTTAAAACCCAGTAGAATGAAGTGCATCTTTGTGAAATAAAGGTAATGTAACGACTCAACTCATTTCTCCTATGAAGTAAACAAAGAAGATACAGTTCAGCATTTTCTTCTAAAGATATAATTCAACACTAAAAGGTTCTTTCCACCACATGATTTTTTAGAAAACAGTCATTGCTAGAAGAGCAGAGGGACGGATTAAAATCCAGCAGCTGTTTTCCCAGTCTCCACTAGTCCATGCAAAGTGAACCTGGACATCAAATATTGAGGATCCTTCTGAAGATGCCCTGGAAGGTACTTCTATCCACCATTAAAGGTACCAATGTGGCAAAAGGTCAGAACATATTAAAAAAACATGCATCCTTGTCACAGCACCTTGCCAGTGAAAGATTTCTTTTAAGAAAAAGCGCCTGTCCTCTGTCATTTGAATGTAAAAAAAAAAAAAAAAAACTTCAAGTCTCATGGGGCCAGAAAACCTTTGTCCCTTACTCTTCTACTATGGAATGACTTATTCTGAGTGAAAAATGGAATGTCAACCGAGAGGTGAAGACTCATGAGTTATTAACGCAAAGATGGATTGACTGTTGATGGCAGATGCATACTCAATAGGCTACCAGACGTTCCTAAAACCTACAACCTTCGCAATTTTCTTGTCACAAAATAATACACAGTTTGAAACTATTTACCTTCAAACTTCTGTGCCAGTGAGGCAGATTTGAAAAGTTTAACCATTTAACACCAGAGATATATTTGACATACGGTACTATAGATCTTTGACCGGACAGCAGCTTAGCAGTGTTATGCAACACGTTACGAAGCCACTTTTCTCTGCTACATAATCAGCTAGAGTTACATTTACTGTGTAAACAGTTGAAGAGCTATGACATGTAAACACCAGAGCTAAAGTTCCGTTTAAGGGGTAAGTCCAGCTGTGGGATCACTGCAGGCAGCACTGACTGTAACTACCTTTGACTTGAATTGATCTTTGAATGCATCTACTTCAGAAACACTTTGACTGCAGTTTGCTGAATATTGTTTTCAATTAGGCATGTTAGAAGTTGTAGTACAGTTTTCGCAATTCACCTTTCACACCTTTCACAGCGATCTTGTCGTTTTACTCACTTTTTTTTTCGGTGCAACTTTGAAAGCTTTTCTTAGTTTTTTAACGATGCAAATGTTCTGTTGTCCTGATTGGCTGTTGACATTCGATCTCCTCTGAGCCGAGACTCCTGTGCAGAATGTGTTTAGTTTGCCACATTTACTAAATCTTTGATGGTGATCAGATCTTTGTTTTCATTCTATAATACTAGGCTCATTTTTCTACAAAGGCTTGAATGTTCAGAGTTTAAACAAAAGAGAAAAGTGCAACAATATTCATGTCTAACCACTTTGTGGATTTCACCTATATTGTGGTTTATTTATGAAATATATCCTCCATGAAAGCTACACGTTTTTCCATAACTGGTCATAAAATGTCAGATAAAATTTAAATGTGAAATTTACTTTTTATTCTGTTATTACTTTTCCCATACAGTTGTTGTGAATATGCACTAGAGGATGACACAGAAGTGGATTTTCACTCCTGTCCCGTCCTACTCGCCCGACCAAAGTTTAAAAAATAATCCCGTCCCGCTCCTGGTAATCTGACTCCCACTCCTGTCCCTCTTTCCTTCAAAAATAATCCCGCTCCTTTATATTTTTGTCTTTTTATTTTAGTCATTATGTAAAACATTAAATGTAGTTTTAATGTGACGTTTTTGGGGTTTCATTTTTAAGGCAAGTTACATATGGCGTTGCATCACCATCGCTCTCAATTCTCATACATTATTCTGACTTCCTTATTAGCTCTCTGAATTTAACAGAAGTTATGTGTTCATCCTTACTCTTCGCTGGATGCAATTTTTCAGTCATCAAACTCTATGATCGCCGAACTTTAGTTTTAAGCGGGAAACCGTGACTTGGAATACTGATGGCTTCTGGGTAATGTAGTTATATCAACAGAGTTACATTGTAGGTGTCACAGCTCGTGAGAACTCGCATGGTTTCGCTGGTTGGGAGGGGCTGGTGCCCAGAGGTTTTTAGAGGAATATTCTATAGAAATGCGTTAACAGATCAAAATACCACTTTGAGGTTTCTCTTTGAGAGGAATGAACGTGACCAAAGATTTATGTAGATTTGGCAAATTGAATGCGTTCTGTACAGGACAATATGGAGTACACCAATTTCTGATTAGTCTACTGCCAATCACTTTCTTTTAGTAGTGTAGAAAAATCACAAAAATAGGTTGAATTGCTAAATAAAAAACGTGGGAATACTGCAAACCATATTCTCTTTCAACTTATTTCTGAAACTATGCATAATTTCCTAAATGTTTGAAAAATATGTCTTAAAAATAAGTAAAATTAAATTTGAAAAAAATGGTTACATCACAGGTTGGGTTGGTCAATCCTAAAAATTGCTGCATACAGTGCTTCACATAAGGCAATTAAATGTAAGGAACCTAAGCTGTATATGTTAGTGTGTCTGGCTTCAAAGATAGCAAAAGACTGGATCCCACTGATTGCCATATAAGAGCCACAGAGACTGTGAGGCAGGGAGCAATGAAAAATAGATGTAACCTTTACGGGAAAAGGGTGACAGCATGCCAAAAGAGAAATGAATGCAAAATGAATAGCTACAAAATATAATTATAATTGCAGCAGGAGGTAAACTTTAAATTACACGTAGTATATTAACAATTGTTAATATACAAACATGTAACCTTGAAAATATGCACATTTATTGTGCCTGATAAGTTGCATCAATGTTTGCAAAGGGGCGAGGCAGATACATTTTGACTTGTAAAATGAGGATATCCTCCATCTTTCAGCACTCTGTCAGGTGTTAAATTCTTTTTTTTTAAGGTTAAAATGATCCCTACCTGAATCTATAGTTAAGGACCCGTGTAATAAGTGTTTAGATAATTAGTCCATCAAATTCTGGTGACACTTCAAATACTTTTTTTATCTAATCAAAATTCACTTTTCCACAACTGAGATACAAATCAAAAAATAAAAATGGTTACACTAAATTATCACCTAAATTTGTACAAAAAATGCCCTAAAAGAAGACGTTATTTGCTGAAAAACTTTTAAAAAAAAGAAAATTAATAATACATTTCACTCAGCAACACCTCAATAATACACTCTTTGAACTAGCGTAATCCTTCAACCATTCACGCATTCAACTTGAATCAGCTAATTCTGAATTCTTTAAATTCTTTAAACCGTATTTCTTCGTGTCAATAACCTGGATCACATAGAGCTTATTTCCCCACTTTAGAATTTTCAGGAATTACATTATTCAGGTAAACGGTTAGAGTGATGCTGCATTCACAATGGCTGAGTCGACTCACCTTCGAGCGATTTTCAACGAAAAGTCTATGCAAACACGCATAGACCAGCATTTCGGGATTCTATGTCCGGAAGTGATATCACATCGCTACGCAAGTATGTAAGTCCTCTACACACAAATCCAGCATTCATTGATCGCGCCCTGAGAAGTGATTGCGTTTTTTGCCCGGAGGAATTAATATGACGCAAAGACAAGCATTTATTGGAACAGAATTGTGAAAACAAAAAGCCTGGAGAAAGATTTGCAGGATTTGCACCGCTTTGACTTTTGACATAAAGTTTCATCCCACTGTAGCAGACAGGTAAGACAGAGGTTTAGGGCCAGATGAAAAAAAAATTAAAAATTAATTATGACTTTTAAGTCCTACATTTACGAAAAAAAGTAGTAACTGTTAAATTATGCGATTTTAATTCGTAATATCATGAGAAAAAAATCTCGTAAATTTACGAGTTTTTCTCTCGTAAAATTGCGACTTAAAATTTCGTAAATTTATGAGAAAAAAGTCATAGAAGGAAAAAACACCAAAGTTTTCCGTTTATCGAAGTCTAGCTTGAAGATGAAATATGTGGAGCCTTTTGTGAAGATTTGTTTCCAGATAGGTTTAAAAAAACAGAGAGATTCGGAACCTTTTGCCAACTGAAAATCAGATTATTATCAGTGGAGCCGGCTTTCCGGGGTTCTGTGTCAGTAAAGCGGAGTTTCATCTGTAAAATAAGGAGCTCAGAGACACGTTTGGGTGTAGAGGACCGCTGCAGCCTTTATTTTCCTTTTCATTCACATAACCTGAAGTTCATCAGTCACCTTACGTCATGAACCTGTCATCCGAACACCAATGCAGAAGTAAACAATGTTTCGTACGCCCCCTCCTCCAGATGAAACATCCCGTTTCAACATTCAACAATAAAGAGGAATGAAAATAGTTATATTAGCATTAGAACATTGAAAATGCCAAACAGTTCTCCTCCTCAGACGGAAGCATAACACAAACATAGAGATCTTATTTTTGGTGGAGGAAGAAAGGATTCAAGTGGACAGCAGCCTGCAGGGATACCGATGGCTTCATTGGGCTGCAGAGATCCTGCAAACCAACCATCAATAAATAAAACATTTATAAATCGTAAATCAAACAAATGAGCTTCCAACATTTGGAACGTTATCAATTAACCAGTTCAATTGAGTTTAGTCGGTCTGCTCTGCTGCTGCGTGGCGTTCACTTCCTGCTCTGTATGCTCACCTCCACTTTAATCTCGTAAAATTACGAGTTTTTTTCTCCTAAATTCATGAGTTTCTTTGGTGGCCCTAAAACTCTGTCGTCGACAGGCACTAGTAAACAGTAAAAAAAAAACAACAAGACAAATGCCATCTCCTTGCATGTCCAGTGTGAACACCACTGGCTGAATCTGCGTTCATGAAACCATGTGTAGCGCGTTTAAGAAGGCGCTTCACATGGTTTCATGAACACAGCTTTACAGTGGACAAAAGAAACACCGGAGTCAAAGCTCCAGGGTGTAAGGATGAATAATGTTTTCAAGAAAGACTTAAGGTGAAACTTCAGGAAAAACTGATAAAGGAAGCCCAATGTTCAACATAAGTCGATTTGTTGAGAGATTATAGTACTCTATATAATAAATAAAACACAATAACTAAAGTTACCAGCCCATTTCTCAAGCTGAGAAAATTTGAAAATGGGATTGGAGTCCAAAATTCAAAGTTAAAAATGGGATGGATAAAAAATAAAAAAGACTATGCACGGTGGCTTGGATTTTAATAACAGCAAATATTACTTAAAACAAAAAAGGAGTGCCTAAGACTGCTGGGAGTGTTAGAATCTGTCAAATGTTCTATGAGCTATATCAACATTGCCTCACATTTGATGAATAATCTTGCATTAAGCAAATCTCAATCTTGACTTTCAGGGTAGATATTCATCCTTGACTACACACAGCACAGTTCCATGTTGCAAAGATAGCGACGCTGCTTCCAAACCGGCCCACAGACTTGCACAAAAGGTGCTGTGAGCAATAGGGGGATGTGCTTGAAGTGCCAGCTGGAAGAAGAGAGACAAATACCTCCCCTCAGCCATGCTGGTCCCCTCTACTTTTCCCCAATTCTCTTTAATTGGCTCGTGAAAGGTTAAAGTGCAGCCGCCGAATGGCAGCAAGCGGCAGAGTAAGCGCGCTGTCCTCATTTTCCATTCCACCGAACTCACTGGCTTTACGGCTTTTCCTAAATGTATTGTAAAGGGAGGCTGTTATACATGCAGAGCTGAATTATGAGAATACGAAGGTCAATAAAATGAGTAAAAATCCTACAAGTCCCGTAATAAAGCCACTCGGGCACATCTTTGGCACATTTATTGACTGAGTGGTGCAATATCCCAGTGGATTGTAGACTAACCTGAAGGACAGCTCAACCTTGATCACAGTGCTGAGATCTGTTCCATTGTCTGAGTGTCAGTGAGGATCAGGGTCTGTTTGATGATCATTTTACAGAGCAGTATTATCTGCTCCGTGAAAGCTGACTATAGAGTGCTTTTAGACCTATAATCATCATCGTTAGCTCAAGCGCCAACATTGATGTGAAAATTCTGTGTTCTGATGTAGTCACTGAAATGAGAATGTTTCTTTTTTCTTTACTTATGTAAAGAGGATGATAAAGATAATGAATTCATATTCATTTACGATAAGAGCACTTGTGAATAACAACTATGCAGCGAGACCCCACTCCCCTAATATCACAATTTTTCCACATGTAATCATGGAGATGTTCAAGATCCTTGATTTGGAGTCATTTGGGACTTTCACAAGAAAAGCAATCCACCTCAGTCATCCCAGAATTCAGCCGGTGAAGTTAGAATTGCGTGTGCCTCTTTAGGGAATTAACACTTCTAATAATGTTCAAAAAGTGTCCTTTGGCTGTGAAATTTTAAAGGATGAAACAAGTCTATTTTACAACATGAATTTAAACTGCTGGACTTGCTAAAAGATGCATCTGAACTACATTATGTATGTGACGTGCACTAAACATGCACGCTCATTTAGCCCATGGTGTTCACACTGGACTGTATGGGGTTCTGTTTGTGCCAAAAATAGGAAAATATGTTTTTGCGTCCACTGTCTATGTCTTTGGTCCATTGTCTATGTCTATTGAATGAGTTCATTGAACATTGGTTCATGTCGATGTACTACTAAACGATATTTTCTGCGTGCGCATGCTTCTTTGATTATTACTTTGTGTTTGCTTTGTGATGTTTATGCTTGCTTTCTGTTTAAAACTTTGCATTTGTCTTTGTTATTGTCCTTACCCCATGTTCAATGAACTCATTCAGTAGAATAGACAGTGGACACAAAAACATATTTTTGGCTCAAACGGAACCACATAGGACTGTAGCTGACGACTACTGGCGCATGTCTGTTGCCTTGGTGCACAAAGTCGCAGTGGTGCAAATCTTGTGAATCTTACTCCAGGCTTTTTTTTCACAGTTTTATTCCCACATATGAAAGACTTGGTGTATACAATTCGAGCCAGGCACAAACCACAATTATTCATTTTTCCTCCTTGATTGGTAATCAAATAGCTGACACTTCTGTGAATTGATTGGTCAAAATTTCAACTGGTTTAACTTTACATAGACTGTTCATTTAAAGTCGGCGCTTGAACACTCGTTGCAGAGGGCGGTGTGTGAATGTTGCTTGAATTTATAGTGTATTTGTCACCCAGAAGTCTGATGAGGGGGAAAATAATTAATTAAACTTCCATTTCGTAACAAAGAGTCTGCACCAAGTTCAATAACAATTAAGGATGTTTTTTGGTTTGTATTTTTAATTGCTTAAAAAAATCTTCAGACCAAACAGGAGTGACTTCAATTTTTGTTGAACGAATGTTCGCAAAAGCCGGGTTCTGTAGGCAGGAACAGTAATACTACTTTTTAATAACTAGTAGTAAATATTACACATATTTTTAAGATGCAGGTGTATTACCAGATGGCAGTGTCCAGGTATGTTGCAATCTAAATCTTTTTGTTTCAGTTTAGTCCTTTCAATCAGCGGTCAAAGTGTAAACTCATAGGCCGCTGTGAGTTCTCCAAAGTTGAAGTTGAAGAAAATCAGGAAGACGACAGAAGGGAACGTTCTAAAGAGTTGTTGATGTCGAAATGTGGAGCACAGCACTCGGCGGACATCAAAGTCGCCAAAGCAATCGTTTAAATTTTTCAGTAGTTAAGGCTGGCTCTGAAAATAGGTCTAATGTTTCTGTTGGTAAAAAGGGATTGTCGCACTGTGCCAAATAGATGAATGGAAGCATAAAAGTATTTGCTTTTACTTGGTTGTTTTTAATCTATACCTAACCTATACCAAACAGAAAGCAGTTTTTAAGATAAAACAAATTGAAAGTGGATAATAACCAGAGAAATAAAAAAATGCATTCTCTAACAACTTTAAAAAGTGTCACTTTACAAACTTTACATTTTGAAGTTATTTTTGTTGGTAGTTTAAAGCCACAGCTAATGTTCCATTTTTTCTCTTTGATTTTTTGAAAATGGTTTATGCAAAAACTCCCTTTTGAATATGCAAATGAGAATTTATGTAAAAAGGAAAAGTTGTGAAAGAACAAAGTGACCTGTGCATAGCTGCAAATCATTTGTGAAGCAGCCCCAGATGCCTCCATACAGTCAAAGAAAATGATCCTGTCTGAATGCATTTGGTTTGTAAGAGACAGTGTGATATGTGGGTGTTGGCAGGGCTGCAGTTCCCGAGCCCAGCTCTGGCAGGAGCTGCAGATAGAACAGATGTCCTGACTTCAACTCCCCCAGCACTTTTCAAACAAAAAGGTCATACCAAGGTTTTTTAAATGAGACAAAGATTTATTGTCGGCCAGGTAGTGACGGGAGCCTTTTGACAAACCGTTTTTCCTTTGAGATAATTCAGATTGTGTGAATTTCTCTGTAAGGTTAAAGGGTTACAAGGCCACAATAAAACATATCTATATGTCACACATGGTGATGAAAACAAACACATTTTCTTCTGTGGCACTTGTAAAACTGACAGAAAAATGAGTGATGACAAATTTAAACACAGAGGCTGCCTGGCACACTTTCATATTTAATATTTACCTCAAGGGTTTTGACAAGATCCTGACTAAATTAGGTCTATATTTCAATTGGCCTTGTAGCACAGATCTAATTTAGGGGACAGCTCTGGTCGAGCTGTGATTTGTAATTAAGATGCAGGCATGAACTGAATCTGTATTTTCTCGCAAGATATAGATGCCGGCTGGAGGCGATGAACCTGGATGGATGAACAGAGCTGGAGCTCTTTTCAGTTTCTAGTGAGCAAAACAAGCATTTCATTTTGCCATCTAGTTACAGTCCGAGCGGAAAGAAGTATTTGGCGATTACTGATCCTGCAAGTTGTCCCACTCAGAATGATAAGGTATGTAGCCAATGGCGTGCTGGGAAAACAGGAGATTCAGCACTTTTCCTGGTGGGCTGCTCCACCCAGTGAGTACAGAAAATACAGAAAAAAACAAAAAAAAAGAGCCGTTTTGGGATGCCACTGTAGTAGGTGAGCAAGTATTATTGTATGGATGATAAACTTCATTTAAATCCTTAAATATAGTCAGGATAATGGAAGTAGAAAATGTGTGTCATCAAATAATGCGTATGCCACTGTGGGCCGCTGGAATGAACCATTTCATGTGCAGGAAACACCCCTCCATAGTTGGTTTAGTCCAATGCTTCCCCAGTAGCAGCAGGCGCTCCAAGGTTTAGCAGAAAGCTAGCGGTTCTAACTTCTATCCAGCCTCACAGCGGAGGACTGGCCACTCATTAGAATGGATAAAAAGAAAAGAAAGAGACCAGGTGGAGCTCAAAAAGCCAGATTAAAAAGAAGTAACGTGTCCCGGAGAAAGATGCTGCAAAATGTGACAAACTAACAGACTTGTTTTTAACCCTTGTGCTATCCTATGGGGTCCAGATGACCCGATCCTTCCATTGACGTGTTCTCCCTACCATGACAAAGGTGGATAAAGGTGGAAAGATTTCATGGAATCCATGGACACCAGTGAAGATCACAAATCATTGAAGAAAAAAGGTTCAGAGCACTGTCTAGTGGGTCTAGATGACCCAACTCCCAATGGTAAAGTGCCTAGGATAGCACAAGGGTTAAGGTGGCAAAGAGATCCTGAAGAGGGAAAAAATGAAAACAAAAATCATGTCAAGATTGACAATATTTTACCCATTCCTCATTAAATAATATTGTTAGAGGAAAGAAGTATTCTACATAGATGCTCCTAGTGACTTTTTACTGCGTCTTTCATAGCCTCAGAGCAGCACAGGCAGGAAATAAATACGGATGAAATCCACGTTAGGAAAGGGACAAGCACTGCTGGTAGGTGAAAAAAAGTATAATGTTCATGTTCACTTAGTGTGTGTGTGTAACTTGACTATTTATTACTATTTATTGTGTGAACATAACATATCAAATGTTTATCTGCAGTATGACCTACTCACAGATGCCTATTGTGTGATTGGGATGGCATACAAGTTTTTAATAACTCTCTTAATATCCCAGGTTGCATGTGAGAGAAGTTTCTTCACTCTCAAATTTTTGTCACAGCAGGACATAGATCTATGGATAGATGAACCAATATTCATGATAACATGATTTTCCAAGCATTTTAGGCGCTCAGAGAGATTCGACACCCCAAACTAAGAACGCCCAGGTTTGCCTACCTGATATTCTACCTGCATGCCATAGTGGGGCTGGCTAAATCCTATCTTAAGGGTGTGGACCAGTGACCTTTATACAGGTAAGCAGTTCAAACGTACCAATATTACAGGCAAAAAGTGGAGGTTGGAGGATCTTATTAAAGAAAAAGTAGCACGTTTGTATGGGACGTAAGTCAAATGTATTTGTGGCTGTTAAATCACCATTAAATGCATCCATGCTTTATAAAAAGTTACAGAATGGAAATCCCTGTTTTGGGTTTTTAAATTCTGCCTCTCCACAGTTACACACAGTCACATTACAGACCTCTCATCTTATTAACTGGGTCAACCTGCAGAACCAGTGACTGCCAAATCCTTTTGTTGTTGTACTGTATATGAAGTGAAGGAGGACCCCTTTTTGGCTGCACGAATGAAGGAATCAGATGGTTTATCGTCTGCAACTCCTCATCTTTTTGGAAGACCTGAGGAAATGTGATTGAGCGACCAAAAATATGCAAAAAAGCCCCGACTGTTAACATACATTCCCACTGCCTGTCTGCAAAGTCCGTTCCAGCAGCCACCTCCAATGAAAGGTCTATGTGGACGGGCGAAAATGTGCATTTCAGGTTTCCCCATTCAAAACACTTGCATGCGTCACTTTCACAACTGTTTTCGAAAAGAAGGAGCCACCCCTCCCTGCTTATCCAGTGTAAACATCAGGGGGTAAACACACCGTCTTGAACTAATGCCTGTTGTGTACAATGCTTTAAGATAAAAAGAAAAAAAATGGTTGCTATGCTTTGTCAGCTCCAAATTTTTCCCCTACCCCTCCGGGTCTTCCAATTGTAGGGTCATCTGAATCTTTAGTGTTATTTTGTTTTATTTAAGGGGGAGTCTTAGTGACTCAGGGCTGGGTATCCCTCCGCTGGTGGGGTGATCGGCGTTTCTTCATGTAGCATAGGTAACGGCTTCCTGTTTTTGCAATTTTTTATTAAAGTTTAAAGTTATAAAAGCGGTGTTATGCATTTTCCGAGCGCTGGCAGCTACGCGCCAACGTGGATGACTGGCGATCATTAATGATGACATCGAGTGGTAGTGACATTTGGATTTGAAGACAATTTTTCCACATCCATTTGGAGGGCTAACTGTAGGAGTACGGAGAAACCAGCGGGTTAGGGGAAGAATTCAAATTCAGCCTCGGAGCAAGTTGCCCGGTTTATAGACCATGATAGAGAGTTATAAAACCTTTCAACTTGCCAAAAAGGGGCAACTTTTGTTTGCAATGGTGCAAAGCACTGATGTCCACAGGGGGAAGAACCTGAGCACTCTCAATGTTTCATTTAAAGTTATGTCATGCTTGCTGTTACAGACTGTTATGTGTGATGATAAAGTGACAACAGGTTTTTTTGATGATGCTCGAGACGAGTGCTGCCAAAGTCTGGTCCTGAGGAGCAACTGTTTTGCTTTATTATCAGCCATCTGTGTCTCGCTCACTGCTGATCATCGGGTTCATGCAATTCCAGTTTCTGATAAACCAAAAAAAAAACTCAATGCAGGTACTCTGTGGGGGGTCAACTGGCCAAAAAGGCAGAGTGTTAGGTCCATGGGAGCCTGCATGGGCAGCCTGGATTAGTAGTAGTTTTCCAGAAAACAAACAAAAACCTTTTTTCTTTCCATCAATTTTTTATAAAGCATTGGTAGAAGGTGCATGTTTCTGCTGGGCTACAGTCTTAATAAAGCTTAGGGTGTTAAAAGCTGATGTCACAATTACTCAAACTCTGGGAAAAGCAGGACTTTTGGGTCCTCTGAACTAAAATAAAAACACACAGTAGAAACTGACAAGAAACAGCTGGGCAGGGATTTAGTGGAGTAACTGACTTATTTAAAGTGATAAGCACCGCTAAGCAATTCACAACCTTTTCAGCAGCTTGCCTTTGTACTTGAATTATTGTCCACAGGGGAATAATATTGTACCGCTTCTGTCCGTTTCAGGTAAGATTCCAACATGTATGTTTCAGTTGGCCCTACAGACAATCGTGCAGAACTAAGATAAAAGTCCCACTCCAATCATTCATTTTTTGCAGAATGTTACCAGCAGCCCTTAAATTATGATTATGCCGTCTTTTGCCAAAATCTTAGATCATCCGTCTTTAGGATATAGTTTCTGCAGAGCAGCAATAATTCATAAGACATTTACCTCTGAGTTGTCAATATAATGTGATTGGGTAAAAGTCAGTTGAACAATTGCACAACATTTTGGTTCAAAATCCAAAATAATTCAATAACTGATCATATGTAACAAAATAAAAAATAAATTAAAAGACATCTTGTGGTAAGAAGTAATTATTGTTTTATCAAAATTATGCAGAGCTGTCGACAACAACGTCTACACAGTGTTATGCAAATTATCTTTTCTAAATTAAACAAAATACAATCTGTTGTGTTAAGATAGCAACAGTGCCAAAACAGAAGAAAAGTCTTAAATATTGAGGTGGAGTACATAGAAAAAGAAACGACATAACGGGACACAGAACACATAAAACAACTAGATGTGTTTTTCCTGCTTTGTGGATTTGAAATTTAGCTTTTAAAGCAAATCTTACCATGATTCTGCATCAGCAAAATCCAAACCAAAGGTTAAAAAACCTTTTGCATTGTGGGCTTGAAGGTTCCAAAAATACAAGACACTAGCAGGGTTCTTTAATTAACCTGAAAAAAAAAGGAAAATCTTTTTCTAATCTATTTGAGGTTCATCTCCACAAAGATGAAGACGGTGACATGGAAAACTGTAAATTCTGCTGCCAATTTTCACAGCACATTCTGTCAAATTCTACCCAAAGCTTGAAGTGCTGGGATGTTTAAACGCTAAACGGAATATTTAAACCCTGAGCAGTGCATAAACAAATACCCACAAGCTTTGGTTTATTGAATAAGGGATGTAAAATTCAGTTCTCCAAATTCCCTTGCAGAGCTGAGATCACACACAAAAAATCATCACTTTCATCTTTTGGTCGATTTTGGTAAATATATTATGACAGGAGCCCGATCTCGCCACGGGCAAGTTTCTGTTACCTAATTTCTTGAAGCTCAAATGACCGAGTTTTTTTAGGCATGCTCATCACAGCACAGTCTAACGACTTCACAACAGCAGGTGTGTGGGAGCAAATAGTCATTTTTTAGTAAACTATTGCTATTTTGTACATGAATTGGCACACAATGATAAAAGCAGATCCCCCAAAAGGTGTGTGGTCAACCAAAACAACAAATCACTACTGTGAAGGCAGCATTAATGCGATACAAACATGTTGGTTTTTTAATGTGCGTGGCAAGGTGGACAATGAAAATCCTGTTTTCTTGTTTTTTTAAACACATTCTTGTGGCGTTTTTCTCATGATGGTGTGAATGGGACTGTAAAGCGCTTTGGGCCTTGTAGGTAAAAAAAAGGGCTATACAAGTATACGCCGTTTACCATTTATAAAAAGAAAAAATACATTTTGTTTTAATTCTTTATTCATATAATGAATCAAGAGCAGACAAAAAGCCTATTTGTGAGGTAGAAAATATGTTGGGTGGGTCACAAGCTTCCAACCATCCATCTCGCCCAGAACCCAAAGGTCATTTTCTTATAAACTACTGCTTATCTGCAGAAACACTTTTTTAGAATTATTTTGTCTAAAAACAATCTTCTCATAAATAAAAGACCACTGGGAACACTTTATATTAAAAGAAAAAAAAATGAAGCAGCACTAATATAGTTTGGTAAAGAGTTAGATGCAACTAACCACTTTGTTGATGGCACCTTCAAGTAGTAAACGTGTCTATGTCAGCCCTTTTTGCAAAGCCACTATTCAGGTGGGTGCCACATTAGGGGGTAGTGCACTAATCTGCACAGATTCATTGTTGCAGGAGCTAAACAAGTGCAGAAGCAGCAATAAAGTGCTGAAAGCACAAAAAAGCCTTATTCAGTCATTTTGGTTTTTCAATTCATTCCCCCCAAAAATGTCATTTGTGTTGCATTTGTGAAAGTCAAAATATTTTTTAACAGCAGTCTCCTTAGTGTTTCATTACTGATGCACTGTTTGCGTGTCAAAGCTCCTCCCCCTCCAGAGGCAAAGCAGGAAGTACCTTCAGATTTAAGACATGAGCAGACATTTCATCCTAAAATAGGCAAACAATGGAATACATAACAATAAAATACTGAATATACACGCTTCACTATTATAAGAAATTGAACAAGTACATCAGCTTATCATGTGAACAATTATTCAGGTAACCAGAAATAAAATGCCAACAAGGCAACTAAATGTTACGGCAATCACTAAATCCATTGATTTTTTGATGGTTTGTGTCACGTTTAACAACTTTGCCGTGGCTGGCGCCATTTCTTCTGCGTTGCTGTTAGTAGCAAATACTGATAAAATGATACTGTTAAACTCCAAAAAGATATTGCACATAATTTGTACAAACACATACACACATGTCTTTAATCCAAAAACTAGCTCACAATTTATTATAATGAATATTTTATGTTTTAAATTTGGGACAATGATGATTACCTTGTGAGTTTTTAAATTGGTAAATAAATAGAACTTTTTTTCTATAGACAGCTTTTAATTTAGTGTTGGTCATTTGTTCCCATCATTTCTGCTCAAACTATCAGTCATAATAGTTTCATGTTTTAATACAATTTTATCTCTTGAAAACTGGAGAATGGTCCTGTTGTAAAATATTTCTGACGCATAGCAATTTCCTGTTCTGTATTTTTTTTAATCTCCAGAAATAACTGGTTGTGAGCTCTCATCATTACCACCTATTTTTAGCTCATTAAAGTCCAACCGTCTGCTTGTCAGAGACATACGAGTCACTCCTGTTGAATCACTCATAACAGGAAGGAGACGAGGGGAAAAAAGAATCATTATTCTAAAGGATGTCACTTAAATTAATAAAGTGTCATATAAAATGATGCTTAAATAAAACATTGTATTATTCATGACTTCGGTAGATTACAATGATTTGAATTTTAAAAATTAAGGTGGAAGGCCATTTTTGTGTTTTGGGCAAAGTGTAAACGGTTTTCATATAGTGTTTGTTTTTTCTAAAAAGTACTAAATCACACCAAGTCTTAAACAATTATACAGTTTAAACAGTGGGGTCAAGTTAATTCCACCTAATGTGCAGAAACTTACCAAATATTGTTGTTTCCTTTATCATGCGTTGTTTTGTTAAATGCCATTTGTCTAAAGTCTGTAACCAAACACTAAAAGAAATGAGTGAAATAAATAACGTGCATTTAAAGTGAGTTTATTTGAACACAATAGCTGAACACTTGCTGAAAACTGAATTAAACCCATTTGCAATAATTTATATGAGGATGTATCCACTGAATGGGACATATTTACTCATTCTTTCAAAGAATTTCTATGCGATTCATTTCTTTTCAAGGTTATAGTGGTATTCTGGAAGTAATGTCTGTCATTTAGTTCAGGACTGCTGAAGTATGAACCAAAATGTAGAAGATGGGACTAAAAGGATTTGAAACGCTAAATAAAATTAACCATGAACAAACTGTGAGATAAGGGAGACCTAAAACACATGACAGCGAATGACCTGACACGATGATTTGAAAAACCAGACACTTAAATACACTGAGGATAATGAACTTAAATGAAGACAGCGGTAGATGATTAGTAACTTGACTCTGGTGTGACTGACAGGGAAAAAGCCCTAAACCTGAAAACAGACAATGACAAAAACAAAGAAAAAACAACTGAGAAAAAAACAGAGGCACCTTTCACACACCCCATAAAACACTAAACACACACACACACCAAAATATATATGACAGATAACCGAGGTCAGCTCAATATTGAAGATTTATTTAAATTAGCCGATCTAAACGTATTCTGTACAGGAGACACAGCAAGAAAGAGATTTTTTACAAGGTCAACTTCCTCCCCTTCTTCTTCTACCTTCAGTAGTCTAATTTCCACCGGCACCCTGTCAGTGAACAGCTCTGTTTGGTTGCAGAACAAAAAAAAAAGAGCTGCAAAATTGCACCGAAAAAAATCCCAAAGTCAGCAAGACTGCGAAAGGTGAACCACGATATATAAGGTAAATCATGGCTTTAACCAATCAAACAGGTAAAAGCCTCCTATTGGCCAACTGCTGCAAGGCCGATTATCTTTTAGCTGGCAACAAGTTATTTAACCCCAGCTGGTGCAATGAGTTGCTTCTTATTTTCCAATCAACCACTGAAACTCTACATCTTCCGGTTGTGGAAAAGATGCTAGTCTTTTTAAGAAGGGTCAAATCATTGGCATGCAATAAGCAGAAAAAAACATCAAAGAACATTCCAGAAACTTGGGTAAAGAACTCTCCAACACATTATTTAAAAAAATGGAAGAACAATGGGGACCCTTTGTCTTTAAGGAAGAAACTTGACTAGAAAAAAAATCCTGAATCATTGTGAGTATCCATCACTTAATATTTGGTGAAATCCAACAAAAGGAAAACAACAGTAGAATCTAGTGCAGGGGTCGGCAACCCAAAATGTTGAAGGAGCCAAATAGGACGAAAAAAACAAAAATGTCTGGAGCCGCAAAATATTAAAAGCCCTAATTAAGCCTTATAATAAAGGCAACACATGCAGTATGTATCTATATTAGTTATATTAGCCTACTATCAAAATGACTAAGTTGCTACAAATACATAATGAGCATTATTAACGATTAAATGTTTATTTGCCCTGCAGTGTATTCTGCAGAGAACGACGCGTCACGTGACTGCACTGATTTTTATGTAATTTTTATTTTGAGGATTTAAACAAAAAATTATAAAATGGAACGTGCGTGCCCCATGACACTCAGCTTGCGTTTGAATGACAAAACAGCTTCAAGCATTTGCGGCGCCTACAGACTTTCATTGAGCTCGTTTAGGTGGCTTGTCACAGTCATATCCACTCAAAAGTGCAGCTGTTGGAGCCACTCAGTATCTTCCAGTTGCGGGTAGTTCAGGTCTTTGCTTTTCAGGAATGTTTTCACGTGTTCGAAACAGATGACAAAGTGACTCAAAATGTCACCCCTGGACAGCCATCGGACTTTGTTTTGTAGCAGGAGATCAGAATATTCGCTTTCAACTTCATCAAGCAATGCACGGAACTGACGGTGGTTCCATTTACATCAGCCACCTGCCTAGCGGTCCACTGCCCTGCTGGTAGGTATGTGTGTCGCAGGCTATGACGCAAATCTTCGTTGACAGAAATGTTGAAATGTAAAATTGTAGTGGCGGTCATGTGCATTTTAGGTCTGTTAGGAGCAGGGGATTGTGGGATGCAGCCTCCTGATCTAATTGAGGCTCAGCATGGGCGTTTCTGTTTGCTCACTTTTCTTTTCGTATGGCAGTTTTGTTGTTCCACCTTAGTTTATTCTTCCTGTTGTTTCTTTATGTTGCACCATGAGTGTGGGAGGGGGAGAGGTTGATGACGCCTGTGCAATGTTCAATGTTGTGTGTGTTCAAAATAAATGGGCTTGTTATGCCGGAAAGGAGACTGCGCCCTCAGCTTCTGTTTCTGCCTCCTCCTCTCTGAAACTGTTCGAAATCGTGCGGTGTATGGGACACGGACAATTCTCCAGCGCAGCCAGTTGATTGACAGCTCAACTTGTTGACTGCTTGGCTCCCGATTTGCCCGCTGCAAGTGACGTACCTGCTGGATGTTACAATATTTATTCTACACATTCTTATAGCATTGGAAAACGTCAAGAATGTTTGTGTCTTGTTTTTCCTCCTACAGAAACCATATTAAAACAAAAAATATATTTCTCTCCCCCATCTTTTTAAATTTTCAAACATTTTTGAAAATGCTCCAGGGAGCCACTAGGGCAGCTCCAAAGAGCCGCATGCTGCTCCTGAGCAGCGGGTTGCCGACCCCCGACCTAGGGCTATGTTTAATAGTGAATGTAAGTGCATTTCCACCGCACTCACAAAACTAAACACCTGTGTTGCCCTAAGAAAAATACTAATCAGTGAGGCTAACCGGGAATAAAGTCATCAACTTGATAAGGAGTGTAAAGATTGGATTTTGGAGCAAAAAAAAAACCCAGTGGTCTGGTAAGTCTAGATTTACCACGTTCCAGAGTGATGGGCGCATCAGGGTAAGAGGAGAGGCAGATGAACTGATGCACCCATCATTTCTAGTGCCAACACCACGAGCCATTGGAAGCTATGGTCTGGGTTAAGCGACAACCTGTCTTCAAAGAATAAAGTCAGCTGACTGTCAGCATATCCTGAATGACATGGTTATTTCATCATTTTTTTTCTTTTTTTCTTCCCTGATGGCATGGCCATATTCCAAGTTGACCATGCCAGGGGAGCATGAGGAATAATTTTCACTCATCGATTTGTCACCAGTCCAGACTTTAATCCCATGGGTAAGTGAGAATCTGACAGACTTTACCATCAACAGTGCAAGATCTTCCCAGTCAGATGCGCCCACATGGGTGCTGCCGGTTTTTGGTCTGTCATGGCTCGGGAAGGGTCATAGGCAGGAGCGGCTGCACCTTAAGGGCTGTGTCTTGCTGTTCCCCTTGAGGCTTGTGCGGCCACCTCAAGGCACATGAAAATAGAAGGAACAATTTTCATGCATGTGGTAAGTGTATCCTGAAGTCTTTGGGTGGTATCTTCAGTTGACAAAACAGGAAGCACAGGAGGAACAGTACTTGTTCACAAACCCCAAACGAGAAAGCTCAAAAAACAAAAGCCAACTTGCTCTGTTCTTAGGAAAACTTGCTCAAGTCAAATTGCAATTGGCAAGAGGCAAGGAGGGCAGACCCCTCAAAAGGTTCTAGCAAACTAATTCTAATCTGCTCGGAGGGAGAGAAAGGGATCGTTCCAAGCAGCTGAAGGTTGAACAGATCCTGAGCCTAGAAAAATAAAATCTCTTCAGTTGATCTCTTCTGGTTGAGGAACATCAAAAGATGTTGACTCTCGTCGAGGACAGACGTGTTTTCCTCTCGCTCCTCCTGTGTCAGCCCTTCCCCAAGGCTTTTTGTCCTGTCTGCCCGAGAGGTGCATTCTTCACCCTTCTGAAGCCGCTGCTTTTCTGCACTCTGAAAATGGATCTGATCAGCTGGTCTCTAAATTCGATCGACAAAGTGTTTTCCACACTAAGGAACGGGAAAGCGGACCCTTCCTGCCCGGACGGCACCCACGCGGCTGGATACACCATCGATCCATGGGGCAAGTGGAGGCTGGTGTGCCTGGCCCAGCTGTCTGTGGAGGATGTCGAGGACGTGTACCTATTTGGATTTCTGATAATTGGATTCCTCCTAATTGGGATCGGAGGATTTCTAATTTATCAGGTGGTCGGGGAGCAGAAGATAGAGAGAGGCAATCAATCGAAGCTCCTGGGAAAGAGATTTTTCGGGGCGGAGAGACTCAGATCGAGAAACTTTCACAAGCGGATCAAAAGCTCTGTGCTTGTCTTGCCCACTTGAGCAGATTGCTTGAGACCCCTGAACTTGTGCGGAAGATGGATGCCACGTTGGAGCAAGTTTCTGCCCGGATTTGAGGGAAGACTGGGCTAAATTCACCCACTTTTCTTTCGGATTAAACTCTGCCTCACACAAAGCGAAGAGCCAGTCAAGGACCTTGCCGGCAGAACAAACAACCTGCTGGCGCCCAAAAGTATTTTATCTAATCAGACCCCCCGAAGGAGCTGTGGACAACTGTCCTTGGCTCCCACCAAAACAAAGCCGCTTCTACGGAGTGGACTACAGCAGCTGTTCTTGAGGGTTGATAACTGCAACTCACCCCCCTCCTGCTTGTCCTCGGCTTCCCAACCCCCTCCCTCCCTCCTCTGTGTGCTGCCCGGAAGATGTGCCTGGCTCACGGAGCTGCACCTGATGGACAGACTCATGGGGGGCCCCCGACTCCCGCCCACCACCGTTCCCCCCCTGAGCCTCATGTACTGTGTCTTTGTCTGAATATGTGCCATTTGTGTTTAAACGGTGTAGTTTTTTCTTGTATCAACACATTGTACGCAGTGTAGGGATATGACTTTTTTTGTCACCAAACCCAACCCTGGCCCTCTTCGTGGTCCACCTGCATGCTTTATAAAGGTGCGCCGGCGCAGGTCATCTAAGGCGCTCGGCTGCATTGACCTCAGTAACCTCTCGAGATGTGTGTGTATCCTGTGTTGTTGTCTGTCTGAACTTCTTCATCGAGATGTACTGGAACTGAGTTTCTCCTTGTTGGGATTAATAAAGTTTTCATTCATTCATTCATTCAAGAACAGGTTTGTCTCACTGGATTCAACAGAGTCCGAATATAATGTCTGGTTAACAGGAAAGTCAGATTCCACAAACGCTTTCGATTACAAAGGTAAGCTCAAAACAGCGGACAAATCATTCAGACACCATGATAGCTTCCCATTGTATAATAAATACTTTTACAACCTAATAGTTGGTTTGTAATGGACGGGTTACCAGTCCAGGGTGTACTTCACCTTTCACCCTGTGATATCTGGCACATGCTCCAACAGAGCCCCAAAGTACTGAAAATGAAGAGACAAGTCCAGAAAATGATTGACCGTCTGACTGACTGAAGATGATAATTGGCTCATGTGCTTGGTTAGGCTTTCAAATTCTTTTTTTCAGAAAGAAGCCAACAAAAAGTACTCATGCATGTATCTTTCTCTGCGGATCGTCAACAGCTTCATCCAGGGCTGTTTGATGCAGTATGTTCATTCAGAAGATGTGTTTTTTCTTTGCTTTGCTTTGTTCTGATTGTTTTTAGTAAACTTGATTCAAAATGTTTCTCCTGTTTCCATCATTTCAGTGGAAACAATGTTTTTTTACATGGACTTTTCAAAATGAAGGAGTGTTCAGATCAATTCACGCCTAAAAAACTGCAGTAGAAATCAAGTTTAGGCACAGGCATTAAATTGTGTCCACAGGAATTTATCAAAACGAATTGTTGGTGTTCATAGTTTCATAAATCAAGCAAAAACCGAACACATTTCTACTGCTGTGCTTTCATCCAGTTTTCTTCATGAAGATACATGAATAGTTTATGTGTGAGTGTATGCCCCCGTGCCCAGCTGTTTCTATGGAGGTTAGAGTTTGGATTATGACTTAAGTCCTCGTGATATTGGCTGTATGCTGTGATATAATAGGACTAGGAGACTGCACTCAGTTTTTTTTAACCCTTGTGCTATCTTATGGGGTCCAGATGACCCCACCCATACGTTGACGTGTTATCCTACCCTAACCTACCATGACAAAGGTGGATAAAAAAAATGTCTTCAATCCAAATGAGTCATTTCAAGAAGGGTTTTCTGTATTGGCTGCCTTAATGTCTGTCACATAAGTCGCTGCTATACTGATGGTTCCCGGCTTTGTCTTTATTATATTTTTGGTAGACACTATAGCCTAATGTGTATTTGGGGATGAAGACCACTGAATTTTAGATTTTTTTTAAAACCAGAGTATATTTGAACTGTTGATTATAACTGTTACTTATATCCCTACAAGTAAAGTCCCCTTAGCTCCTGTTTACTTGCATTTAAAATATAACATTGATTTCCCCCTCTTAAAATAAAGTGACATTGAATGTCATGCCTGGTGTCATATTACATTTTTAAGTATGAAGACTTGGCATCCCCACATTTTTAGGGGCATTGAGACAATTCCAGGCAGCAGCAGAATCTTATTGTTTTCCCAGCTAGAGTTGGGTTGGAAAACGGTTTGGGTATGATGTTTCATCATCCAAAAACAATCTGTTGGGTACATTAATCATCCAGTAGGCAACTTGTCAGATGTCTTTGGCTGGAATATGAAAAATGACTACAAACTGCGAGACATGTTGCTCTCTGCATTAACCCAGCCTCCCAGGCACTTGATATTCATGGCTGCTATAAACAGGAAAAATCATGTCACACATGACACTGGATCACTCTGACTGGTACAGGTGTGTTCAGGGTCCAGTTAGGTTAAAGCACATTTAGCAAACTTCCTCCAAGACCTTTTGTTTATATATTTTGTAGCTTGATAAGGAATGTCAATGGCTTGGCAGCAGGTGAAATCTCTCCTGTTAACATCTGTTTTTCTCTTTGTGTGTTGGTTATTAGATCAGTCCTCTCAGCCAGCCCTTTAGACAAGAGTGTGTTTGTCGCTGTAATGCTGTTATCTCCCTTACCTCCCCTCTTCTAATCTGGACACCTAACCGCCACACAAGTAAGCGGTTCTGACAAGGCTCGTGAGCAAATTGAATTTTTCTCCCCCTTTCTTTTTCGATTTATAATTCTCTCTCTCTCCCAACAAGCAAACTCAATTTCTAACCCTTTAGACAAAAGGCTCAGATAAAGCAATTAGTTTGTGACTTTGTGTGAGCTCCCAGCTCAGCTGACTTGACAGCATTGAGGCACTAAAAGCTGGACAAACAGGGGTGATGACGGTCACTGGCTGACAAATTCAGACCCACTAAGAAGAACTAGGAGTCTGCAGGAACAAAGAGATTGAACTGCAGGTACACCCTAATTAAAGAAGTGAACTTCAAAAGGAAAGAGTCTAGACAAACCTTCTGGAGGGTCTCACATATTTGCTTTCAATCAACGGTTTCTACACCATACTTCCATGTTTTTACCCATGTGGCGGCCGTGGTGCAAAGGTAGAGTGGTTGCAGGTTCGATTATGGCCCTGCCCGCCCATGTGACGAAGTGTCCTTGGGCAAACTCTGAAGCTCACTGTGCTCCTGGTGGTTATAGGTTGGCGCCAGTGTGAGGCAGTGGAGCCACCATCAGTGTGTGAATGTGTGTGTCATGGGGGAATGGGACTGTGACTGTAATGCTACGTTCACACTGGGCATGTGTCATATGTTCAAGAACACGGATAAAGGATCCACCATAAAGTTGCTTCAGAGAGACTCTTCTTCTGGTCTGCCTGCCACTTCCAGACCCAGCACTACAGCCCAGCCTGGTCTCTGCTCCCTTGCAGGCACTCCTCTGTTTGGCTTCATTTTTAATACATACGCTTACATTCATGCAACAGCACATTGTCAGGCTCTCTGTTATTTAGGTTGTTTATTATTCTTTTTATATATATTAAAAGTACTTTGATTGCTGAAAACAGTTTCGTCTCCACTCTTATTTGTTACGATTCAGAACCAGTCGTAACAATCCGTGTCAATGCTTCCATGTAGCGATCAGGCTAATAACTTGATGGTAGCTTCTCCCACACGCAATGGGAGCGTCTAGTTTATGAACACTTTTTTGGACAAGCTGTGAGAACCGAACTTGTTGCACATCAAAAAAGAGGACGCGGACAGGAATTTGACGTGTCAATGGCTTGAGGAGTTTGTTCACAGGCACTTTTGGGAGAAAAGTGCGACGGTGGTGCAGTGGTTAGCGCTCTTGCCATACAGCATAAAGGTTCAAGACCCGGCCGGGGGACCTGCAACAGAACACCAATGGGGGACCTTTCTGTGTGGAGTTTGTATGTTCTCCCTGTGCATGCGTAGGTTTTCTCCGGCTTCCTCCTACTGTCCAAAAACCTGCTTCATGGGTCAATTGGCAACTGTGAATGGGTGTGTGATTGCGGCCAGACTGGTGAACTGTCCAGGGTGTACCCTGCCTTCGCCCACAAGTGGCCGGGATAGACTCTGGCAGCCCCGTGACCCCTAAAGGGACAAAATAACACAAGATGAATGAATAAAAAAACATTTCCGCTATTGACTTTTATTTGTAACTATGCTACAGAATCGCTTCCATAAGATGAACACCCAGTTACATCTGCCTAACTACTCTGAAGGGTCGTCTGCTCGCCCTCATCTATTTAGCTTCGAAGCTTGCAGTCCTGGAAGGGGTCTAAACAGAGCCATGTAAAGTTTTAGCCCTCATCAGCTCCTTTCCAGACAATTTTTATTATGGTGATGTTGCCTCTTCTTCATCAGTCAAGCACATTATGTCAAACTCGATGTGCGGGTCAAACAGCGTTCAATCACAGTTTTGATCAGCAGTTTGAATCATAATGAAAATATATACGTTCCTTTAACACTTATAAATGGTTTTGTCTTCTTTTTTTATGCATTTTATGCATATGCATAATAAAAATATAATTTTGTGAAGAGCTTTAAAACCCTGGAGTGATGCATATTTTGTTTTTATTAATGCCAACAGCTTGTTTTCCTTTATTTGATGTTTTCTGTCTATTTAATTGATCGAGATTGTACACTTTATTTTTTCCACTTTTTTGACAAAATTTCACTTTTCAAAAAGCTCAAAATGAGCAAAAGAGTTTAGCTGAAAGGTGAGGGTACAGGTTATTTGCACTTTGGTCAGTGCTTAAAGTCACCCCGGTCATATCTCCAATATATAAGAATTCAATTTGGCCATTTTCCAGGAGAGGAAACTGAAAGGCGTAAAGGAGGATTTAGAGTGAAATGCGAGGCAAAGGGAATTTGTTAGGAAATATAGTTATCTTGCAGTCTGGCAGGGGAGATATGGATGAAGCAGAACTGATGAGATTCTTTGTCATTATCTCCTATGAAATAAAGTGGGATATTGCCTTCTTTCTAGTTTGTGTTTTTCGTTTTAACAAACTTCTTATCGCTATCATTTGCCAGAGGGAATATTTTCCCCAAATCAATGCTTTGCTCTTAAGGTGGTTCTTCTGTTAATTTTGACATGCAATGAAAGTTCCCTTATTTCAGGAACCTCAGTGTATCTTATTTCACGGTAGAGTAGGCAGCGTCTGCAGCACATCGGATTTTGTCCGATGGATCGTTTCTGGTTAAATAATGCAAACGTTTTTGACTAAACGTGTCTGCGTGCTGTAGTCCGGGGCAGCCTCTCTGTCGGAACAGCAGACAGAAAACATCCTCTTGGATGTTGGCAGTTGTTCCACTCGGTGAAACCCTGCTGGTTCAGTGCAGTTTGCCCTGGCACAAACGAGAGTCAAAAGCATCGGCAGGACGCCATGCCGCTTTCCCCTGCCAGAGATTCATGCCTTGGAAGAAGAGATATCCCCAATAACCTGAGTTCTGTTTTTTATGACCTATTTGCAGCGATCCAAGAGCAGCCTCTGCTAATTCTCTGACCTAAAAGAGACTGCATTTGTCCTAAATTAAATGAAAAGACAACACAAATTGTCTTTTCAAAATATAAGGCATCCTGCTTGCCACAGGAATGGATATCCACTCAGTATGAAGCTTTTGTTTTGCCCTGAAGCCCAGCAGCTTGTTTACTAGAAGTCTACAGAGGTGTAAGCTCCTGCTGAATCACTGCACCTGCTCGGCAGGGAGTTGGGGACAATACCAAAGCTAAATCCCAGGTGATGGAAAAACTTTGTTTAAACACCACACCGAATGTCTGCTGTACAGTGTTTACCCTCACAGCAGACATGCTGGGAAGAACACACAACAAATGCAGCGACACGTTTACACTGTTGTAACAGCATATGACAGTGTTAGGAGCTACTCGTTTTGCTTGTGCTGCATCACTGACATGATCAAATGTTGATTGGGAGTTATTGTGTGATTTGAAAATAAACCGAAAACAAAGTACCGCCCCAATGAATGCATTAATAATTTGGAAGAAGCTTAAAAGAAGATGTGCGAATTCTCTAAATAATGACTTATCCAGACAAAACTGGAACTCTGTGTACAGAGAGAAAGATGTGGACATCGCTTATAAATGTTTTTGAGAAGTATTTAGCTCACTTTACAAAAAGAATTGCCCAATTTATAAATTTAAGAACATATTTGCCAAGTGCCCTTGGTTAACCACCGGTCTACAAAATGCTTGTAAAAAGAAAAACAACCTTTATAAAAAAATTCTTACAACAGAGGACAAGAGAAACTGAACAAAGATACAAGTCATATAAAAATAAACTAACTGAAATAACACGGCACAGTGAAAAGTGTACTTCAATAATCCACTGAATGAAAATCAAAACGACGTAAAGCGAGTTTGGGAAATATTAAATAACATAATTAAAAATGGGACAAAAAGCAAACATACCCAGATTACTTTACAGATGAGAAGGGTCAAAGCTATAACATCAATGAAGCAGCAAATGGCCTTGATAACTATTCTGTAAACGTGGGTCCAGAGTTGGCACTGGAAATTCCAAAATGCAAAACTAGCAAAGACAACAATCCACCCATCAACAGGATCCCACACTCAATCTTTCTCTCTGATGTGAACGAAAATGAGCTGATATCAATTGTAAATAAATTCAAGAGTAAAAACTCAAAAGATTGTGAGGATGTAGGGATGACAGTGGTGAAAAAGGTCATAGATAGTATCTCTAAGCCTCTAACGTACAAACTTATCATTACAAACTGGGAAATTCCCAAACCAAATGAAAATAGCCAAAGTGATTCCTATCTATAAGAATGGAGACAAACACCAATTTACAAACTACAGACCTGTTTCTCTGCTTCCACAATTCTTTAAGATTCTAGAAAAAAATATTCAATGATAAATTAGTTACATGTATTGATAAATATAACAGTATAAATGAAAACCAATATAGTTTTAGAGAAAACAGATCCACCTCATTGGCTATCATTGATGCTGTGGAGGAAATCACAAATGCTCTGGACGAAAACAAATATGCAGCTGGAATTTTCATTGAGTTATAAAAAGCATTTGACTCTCAATCATGACATCCTACCTGACAAACTGGAAGTGTATGGAATAATGATAATAATAATAATAATAATAATGGCACTAACTTGGGTCAAAAGCTATTTAACGGGAAGAAAATAATTTGTCAAGATTGATTAATTTACATCAGAAAGATAAGTTGTGGTGTCCCACAAGGATCAATTCGGCCCCGCTACTATTCAATATATACATAAATGATATATTCAATGTTTCAAAGCTTATGAAACTCATATTATTTGCTGATGACACAAACATATTCTATTCTACAGACAATCATAGGGAACTTATCAATGTGGTAAACACAGAGTTAAACAAATAAAATCATGGATATATTACAACAAATTATCTTTGAACCTAGATAAAACCTAAAAAAAAAAAGTGTTTTGATGCCTTCATAGGTCTTTATGTGAGTTAAAACAAACCAATACAGACACCTGCTGTCAATTTAAATGGTTTTAAGCCTGAAAGTCAGAATCTGAATATCTGGCTAACTCTGCTGAACTGTTTTTGCGCCGTTCCTGCTCAAATCAGTGCCTAATTTTGTTGCGTCATGGCCATAAAATGGCAGGATTCTTCCAAAAGAAGCTTGAAATATATAATGCTGTTCAAAATAATAGGAATAAAATAAATATCCGATTTCGATCAAGTTTGAAACTACACGTTTCCAAGCGCGTGATTGATGGGGACGTCCCTAAAAATAACCTACAGTGTACACAGGTTTTCATTGAATTTAAATTAAAGCTGTAGGAACATTTTTTTTTAAGTTTAACATTTAAATGTATGAATTATTGTGGTGCAAAGGACATGTTGTGCTGAAATGCTAGATTTTAGGATCTAAGTCTATATAACTTTGCTGATAGTTGGGGGTTAACATGTTAGTAGTGCTATTACTTGATGTTGGCTCATCAGCTACTTGTGTTGATATAAATTATTGGGTGGTTCATTGATGCTGAAACACATTGTTGACCCTTAAGGTGACAGGTCAACCAGTCATGCTGATTAAATGGTTTGCATATTTATTTTTGGCACATTCACTTTTGTTTTTGTAGTCACTGCAGGTTCCTGTCAAAAGTAGAAGAATGTATCCCTCAGCACTAGTTTCAAATATGTAATCCAAATGTAAAGATATATTTTAATGTCATAGGAGCCAAATGATGGGTTTAACTGAGCCGTAGTAATTCCTACTACTTAATTTCTATTTGTTTATATGTCTTAATAAGGCACAGGGCTGCTTTTTTTATTGTCAAAACGTAAACAAGTCAAGTTCTGTTAAATGAATGACTGTGTGGAGTAAAACTGCAAACCATGTTGTGATTATTTTTAGCAACTTCCAAGACATCTCCAGAAACTTGTTTTTTTATTATTATTTTTTTTGTGTAAAAAGTTACCAGCAAAAAATCAAACACCTTTGGCATCATTAGAAGATTTGGGGGATGCACAACTTTGCAGCAACAGTCACTAGTCGATCCACCAACTCCTTCCTTCCACAGACCATTAAATTCAGGCAGGTCTCAACAAAAACTTTTCCCAATTTAAGATTTTTGACTTACAAACCTTATGGTTAACTAATGAATCTTCATTTTTAGTTCTAGTTCAAGGTATTCCTATAATTGTCCCAAACAGCATAGTTTCTTTTTACAGTGCAGTTATGACATCTTCAAGCAACTTCTAGACATTTTCAGTACGTTTAATGACTTATTTTGCTCTTAGAGGAGTCGGCAAAACATCACATCACATTGCATCACATTGGCACATCCAAACAAAGAATCAGCATCCAGTCCCAGAGCTTCTGTTCCTGTGGATACAATGCTATAGCCAATGACGAGCTAAAGGAGATGAAACCGGAACCCCACACTATCCAGCAACAAATGTCACAACTACTGTCAAAAAAGACTTTAGGCGAACACAAATCCACACCACTGTGGTACTGCTATAACTGTTATCACAAGAATCAGTTCAACTACAACCAGCCTCTCTGTGAGATACTCAGAAGCATCTAATTTGGGACCGTCAAGACTCATAGTCGGCTTTGTTACATGGCTTCGGGATCCTGAGATGGAAGGAAGACAGAGCAAAGTTGAAGCAATTAGGTCTGAGTTTCGAACCACATGTTCGACAACAACTTTCTGGACTTGAGGTGGATTCAAGTGACTGTTAAGACCTGATCTGATATAAGCTAACCTTTTTTATGGAGATGCAGTAACTTGAAACGGTTGGGCCCCTCCTGAAAAATGCTGTCGAGAGGGTGGTGCTATTTGAATTGACTATGCAGTCATCCTCTTCCTCTTTATCCTTGTCAGTTAAGTTCAGTGTCATTTGCCTTGTCTTCTGCTCCTGCTGCGTTCAAGTGCTCAGTCTGACAATCTGTCTCATCGCTGTTTTGAGAACACTTTCAACACTGCAGCCACTCCAGTCTGCAAGTTTCATTAAGTTCTGTCAAATAATCAGGGGGTTGACTGGGTTGCAATATGGCTAATTTCATATTTTTTAATATGAAAGGTAATCTCCAAATGTTGCCAGAAAAGGGAACCTATTCTTACAGTTTAAAGTGCCGTAATAACCATTGACTGTATAAGAGAACTGGACTGAGTGACCCCTCCTCCCTCGCATTCCAAACAGGAAGTACCCACTGGCTCCAATAAGTCAAAATCCCTAAGACTTCTATTGAGGAAATAAACTGATATTACTCAGTCATTATATTTGTCAGAAAACAATTCTTGTTCTGATATCTTTTCTTAACATCTTTTTGCAGATCTCATTTTTTTTTCATGATATTTTTTCTTTATCACAAGTTATAAACTGACCAATCGGATGCCTCAAGAAAAGCCTTTGGTGCCCACTGGGCCCCACCTCAGAGTTTGATTGACAGATTCTTCAGCGCCTGCTTTTAGTGGAAGGTGGTGTGGATTTTGAACAGGCTTTCTCCTTCAACATGGTGATGTTCCTATTGGGTAAAAATAGCCACTGAATTGGATTTATTTTCATGGAGCCGGAAGTAAGACATTTTCTTCAGGTGACGTCGCACCCACTCTGTCCAGCTCTCATATACAGTCAATGGTAATGACCCTGCCCGTGGCAGGACCTGCAGTGCATTATGGGAATTAAAGCTAGTGCTGTTGTTAGTGGGCCACTTCCAATGGGGATATTGCACTGTTTGTTCATGCTGTATGTGCTTGTTCAAAAATAAAATGGCTATCAAATGCTTTCACTACAGTCTTTGGACTCTACTGTTTATTTCAATCTATTGAAATAAACAGATGAGAGCAGATCATCCTATTTTTATGCTCTGTACAGCTTAAGGCGTTTAAGCGGTAGTTGCTAGCCCCCTACTAGCTAACATAGACGAGTTCTGCTCCATCCAAGCCTGCATGTCTGTAAAGCCACAACTGGTGCTACATAAAGAACAAGTTTATAACCCTGGTAAACCTGAAAACGGTTGACTTCCAATCAATTCACAGATATACTAAAAGTAAAAGAAAGCAGAAAAGAAGGCTATGCTAATTCTAGCGATGCTGAATAGATACCAAAACAAATAAGTCATATTTCAACTGGTGTATAGAGTGAAACGTGGAGGTGTTAACACATACGAAGGGAAACTTCTGCATATTAGCAGCAATCACAAAATCCAAGAACCTCAACCAAATATGTCTTTCCAATATGGATGTCTCCAAGCACACAGTGAAGGGTTTGTGTTAGTGGGTTTTTGATGCTATCCAAACAGCAAAGGTAGTATTTATGAGTTTGCCATGTTCTATACAACATCAGTTATTCACAGCTAGTCACCAAAACAAAATTCTTTGTTAGACAGCAGTGTTCCTTTCTTTTTAAACACTGTAACGCTTCGTTTCTCTTTCACTGGAGGCTAACACTAATGCAGCGGACCACTTCCAGGTGCTTCAGCGTGTGCTTCAAAAGCGTTTCTTCTAACAGGATCATTTTAGTCCATAATTGATATATACTGGAGGTTTGTTGTTGTTTTTCCATCCCCTAATGTATTAGTTCCAGGAAAATGCCTTCAATTTAAAGAGATGCTTTATTGCAGCCCAACAAAAGGAGAAATAATGAAAGCTGTTTAGCTTAATGTGCTTTAAAGACATAGTTTATTACCAAACATTAGAGGTAAAACATTATACACCAAGAATACGAGTCACTGACACAATCAGCACTTGGATTTTTAGATAAACATTGTGGTTTTTTTGGTGCATATTTTCACTTTATAGCAGGCAGATGCACCTTATATTTGACATTATGATCACAAAGATGAGTAGAAATAAAGAACTGAGAAATGTTTGATAGCAGCTCTTGCACGTCAGTTTAAACTACATCTCACAGTGACAGTTTAACTGTTGAAAAGGTCTCGCCATTGATTATTTTTAGTAAAACAAGCAGCATGCCATGGATGGGTACTGATTGTCAATACGCCCCAGAAATAGTTCTTAATTCAAAACACTCACAACAAAAAACAATGAGTATTGCCATTATCCCCTTAAGTGCTTTGTTTTTATCTATTTATACATGATGCATTTTGTAAATATTAGTTTCCTACACATAAACTTCTGTATTTTTGGGTAGCTCGGTTGGTAAGGTGGGACGCTACCATGCAGGAAACCAGGGTTCAATTCCCGGAGGGGAATGAGCAATGGTACTGGGGGCAATTACCAAATCAATGGCGAGCAATTAACATCACCCAGTGAGGGTCCTTAGGCAAGACCCTTAAGGCTACCGTCTCCTGAGCGCGGTTTCGGCTGCAGCTCACTGCTCCCCAAGGGGATGGGTCAACTGCGCAGAATTTCCCTTCGTGGGATAAATACAGTATTAAAAAAAAATAAAAAAATATTTGCATCAAATCCCTACAGTTTTACACAGCAGGAGCTGAATGTTTTTATTATAAAGTAGTAGTAATAAAAAACAAATTGATCTATGAGAAAGATTTCTTGGATTAAGAAAGGAATTTGCACTTCCATTTCTTGGTAAATGAATAAAAAACTTTCTAAGTTTGGGGAAAAGGTTTTATTCACAGTTTAGTTTTTATTCTTAGACCTCATGCATTACTTTTTTTTTTTTCCCTTTTCTGATAAAGTTTGAGCGGTGTAGCTCATGGATTTTGAAAAGTCTCTGAACTCCACTTTTAAAGCATGGGCTTGCAGTGCCGCCATTGTTTAAGAGATATTATTTCTCATTCAGCTCATGAGCCAAGGTCGTCAGGCAGGATAATGAGGTCTTAGCAGCGACTCCCTTCTACAAAGCTTGATTAGTTATGTAAGGCAAGCAGTCCAAAGTTATTGACTTTACAGGAGGGCATGTGTTAGCTTTTGGAAATTGAAATTTTACTTCTTTGATCAAGAATAAAAACTTTTTCTTTTTTTGGAGATGCCCTCCCCTTGACCTGCTCTTCATTGTGGTCTGCATGCAATGACAGATACATTTTAACTTTAACAGATAAATGGTCTGCCTTTCAGTTTGTGCTTTTGTACGTTTTGATCTGAACACAAAGCAGTGAGATGACAGCAATGACAAAATGTTATGATTGGTTGAAAAAGAAAATAGTTTGGCAGACTAAAGACCTGCTGCTTCCATCAGATCAGTTATCTGTACTTGTTCTCCATGCTTAAAAAGGATGTTGCGGTTTTATTGATCTGTAGAGCAAAGTTGAAACCAAAATAACACATTTGCAGTTAAAAAGCAAGGCTATCTGGTGTGTTGCACACTCGGAAAGTGTTTTTCTTGTTTCCTTAAGTTCCAATGATCGTTTTCAGAATGTATGCAGGACATGGTTAAGAAACCAAGTAGTATTTTTCCAGGATTTAGCTTTGCTGGGAGCTCTGTGATCCTTGTTATCATTGTGTCACAAACCATTGAAAGGCTTCAGGTCATTCATAACTACAACTTTATGTATTAGATCTTATTAGTAAAGTCAATATAGCAAAAAAACAAAAATCAGAGCTGGTGGATCTCAAGTGTTATAGAGAAGTAAAAAAAATTAATCTGAATTCTGTAAACGTTAAAGTCCCACTATGATCATATTTTGAACTATTTTCAAAGTGCTCCCAGTTGTCTTTTTAATTATGATTATACCGTTTTTAGCCAAAATCAACAAACTTGCCATTTTCCAGGATATCATTTCTGCAGAGCGGCAGTGGTTGTAGGCAGGACTGTTGGCTCAGAGTAGACCTGCCCCCATTTCCTGCCATTCATCTGTTTATTTCAGCCCCTCACACCCCCAACCTAATATTACCGGTGCAACAAATATGATGAACAACATTGACGCAATCACTGCTTCAACTCCCGCAGTGAAAGTATTGAGCCAGACAAGGAAAAAAAAGACTTACATCGATCTAGTGTACGAGTGGATGCATCAGAGTGGAGCGGAGAAGGGAACCGTTGCAGATTTTACATCACAGCTACAAGCTTTATCAAAGAACATTTTTTGATCTGCTTCCTGATTCACATCATATTAAAATAAAGAAATACTAAGAAATGCTATTTTTAAGTTTAACTTGCTTCATATATGTCCTCCATAGTGAGAAATATGCCACATTTTTCCATGTTTCAGTAAGTCACTTCCTGTGACAAGAACTCCTTTAAGGACTAGTGGTTGCTCAAAGCCTGGACTGAATCAAACAGGGCAGCAGAAGCTGATTGAATCCGTCATGGGGTCCCACAGGAAGTGTCTCAAAGGCGAAGCCCAGTTCATCTCAGCTTGACCCACTTTTTGGTGTTAGAACAAAAAAAACTAGTGGGACAATGTTTTCTTAAAAACGAAAAACAAAAAACTTTTTAAAGTCTTTTAAAACAAGTGGAAACTTATGTCACTTTATATGCAGTTATTTAAAACAAATACTAATTAGCATGTACTTAATTAAAAATTGAGTTTTATAATTGTTTAAAGCATTATTTTTTCTTTTTTTTGACAAGTGATTGACTATTCACCAAAAAATGCCATTTGAAGTATCTCAACCATAGCTTTTGCAAAAGTCCAACTTAAAAATAAACCGACACACCACGATATGGAATACGTGTTCATGCCCCAAATTATTTAGTGATCCCACTTTGAACTAACTTTGCTTTCTTTTAACACACTTTTACCCGTGTAGAATTCTTGCATTCACGTGTTGCTACCCAAGTTTCCACAACCACTTTTAGGCTCTGACTACAAAACGCATGTTCATTGAACGTACATTGAAAGGTAAACCAGATAGAACTTCGACCAATCAGGGACTCGGATTTGGTTGTGACGATTAATTCACAGAAGGAGGAGAAATGAATAAATGTGGTTTGTGTCCGGACAGATTTATTTGACATCAAGTCTGAATAGAGCTGTGATTGAGATTTGCAGAGCTTTGACACTCTCTGCACTTAGCATCTTCTAACCATAGGTGGCAGACATGCGCTAGTAAACCGTGGAAAAGGAAGAAGAAACCCCTGCTTGTCCAATGTATATGCCATGGGATTATTGCCTGTTCAAGAATGCATTTGGCAGAATTGTCTGCATAGCTTAATGGTTTACAGCCACTCTCAGATTTTCAGTGTGACAGCAAACAAACTAAACCAAAGTGTAAAAATGTTAGCACTCTATGTCCAGTCAAATCAAGTGTGGTCACTTTCAACACACATTGATGTTAAATATGGAAGTTATGGAGTTGGGGATTAATTATTTTTCAGCGAGCCTGTGTTATTATGTCGTCGATTCAATCCATTTAAAAAAAAAAGTTATTGTAAAAGTTAATATTGTAGAAATGATAAGTGTCTGTTACACAACCTGTCTCAGGGGAAGTGCAGTTCTAACCCCTTGTTTTATTTTTTTATTTAACCTTTAGAAATGGTCCCATTGAGATTAAGAATCTCTTCCAAGGGAGTCCTGGCTAAACAGGACAATTGTGTGGCAAAATAAAAAGAAGCACACAAAATTCTCAGCACAAGTATTTTCTCTAATTAACTTGGTATTTATTTAGAAAAATATTTTGAGAGGAAATGGTACAGTTACTGTTGCAATACAAAGTTTTAAGAACACTAGAGCTGCAGATGCAAAGAGTTTGTTGAAGCATCAAGGGGTTTGTCTAGACAAAACGTTGTTAACCAAACTTTCAGGACAAACAATTTATTTCACTTGCTAAGAAGAGGACATTTCACAGGAGTATGTAACCAGTTTCTTGAATTAAGACAAAATAAAGCAAAAACCATTTTGCTCAGAATCTATAGATATAGTGACATGTTCAATTTGGAAATTAGGACTAAAAAAAGCACCAAAAAAGTCTGAGATTCTTTTCCAGACTTCAAATTTTAGAAATATGAGCCACAAGAAAGTGATACATCAGAAGTGGCAGTGGGGCAAGTTGTAAGGAAATTATACTGTATATTACCCTGCCAGGCCCCTGAGTGGCTGCTTGGAACCGTATATTGCCTGCCATCTGTAAATTGTATCAGTTGACTGATTGTTTTTGGATGCAATAACTCCTCTTTGCTTTTATAATCAAAGAAGATGAACATGTTTTCTGTCAGTAGTTCTTGTAATTGCGTATACTGTATGTAAAGTGGGGGGGGGGGGTAGCAAGAAATTATGCTACTGCTAGCTGTGACTCTGTGACATATCAGTTGTGATTGGCAATAAGATTGATCTTCGTTTGGATTAGTTAAGATTTTAATCTACATCTCTTCCTTTCTTTGTTGTCGTTGTTGTTAGATACTCCTCATCAATAATCTAGTAAATAAACTTTGTCACAGTTGCTGATGACATTTCAGGGTCAATTAGAGTAGTACCATAGTTTCACGACCATGGGGGACACTTAAAAGTCGTAAATTTACTCCAGTATGTACGGAGTGCCCCATGGTGCGGCGTGCATGATGTGTTGTTGTGTGACTTCTGTAAAGAGGAAGTAGGAGAGGACAGCATGAGAACGGTAAGGACGGAAGTGAGGACGTGAAAGAAGACACCCCCCTGAATATTACGAAAGTGCAGGTATGTGCATTATGCAGAGCAACGTCGTTTTGGAAACCCTGAAAATGCTGCAAAGAGACACGATTATGAAGCACAGTTTAAACTGTAAGCTATCAGCTACGCGGAGGAAGATAGGAATAGAGCAGCTGCCAGATTCGCAAGTGGAGGAAGCTGGAAAAAAACTCAGACAAGTCAAGAAGACGCAGCTGAGTTTGTGCAGCCCAGGTTGGAAGACCGACCGGAGCCATGCTTCTCTAAAGCGTCTCTACAGTCACCATTCGACTGAAGGCAGCAGAGGAAATGAAAATCAAACATTTTCAAGGAGGTCCGTCTTGTCGAATGGCGGACGCAGTTTTACTAAGACTGGGAGGCGGTGCCGGGTGAGTTGCGCCACACTCTGTGAATGGATTGTAGATGCGTGGGCTAACGTTTCTGCTTGCACTGCTCTTGGAGCTTTCCCGAAAGCCGCCATCATTCATGAGGAGCCGCACGGAAACGACTGACGATGAGACGATGGGAACCTGGCGTGTTTGATCGAAATTTGGGCCAGCGGTTCATTTCAGATACAGAAGATGAGGACTTTGATGGATTCTTAGATGCTGATTGATGATGGAAAGCATAAAATTAATCACAACCAACTCAGTTTAGCCCCGCCGGCTTTTTCAAAAACACACTAGCATGCATGTTTTACCGGTATGTGATAACGTGCCCGCTCCTTAAAACCCGGTGTGCCTTTTGTATGTGTCAAATACAGAAAAATCCCCCATAACTGAAACTGCCCCCTATTGTCGTGAAAATACGGTAAGCTTAGATTTCAGAGGAAAAGGTTACAAAAGTCAAGCACATGCCTTCGAGCTACGTTATCCTATCAGCTAGCTCAGTTCCAGTCTCACATGGTATAATCTGCTTGCTTTAACACCACGTACCCTATGTATCCTTTTGATCGCGGCAATGAATTCAAGAGAGCTGCAGAGCCTGCTGCTAGTCTACAATGAAAGCCAGGCAACCTCTCGCTGTCAGCGTGGTCTCTGTAGCTCCCGCAGAGTTGTCACCCACCAGTCCTTTGTTCAGCACAACTCATTGTTTTCACGTCTGTAACATTTACATCATCCTGTGCAAAAACGGACCTCCTGCTTTACAAATTGGCTACATGTCAAAAATCACAAGCTACTTTTATATAGATACCGCCCCCCCCTCCCTCAAAAAAAGAAGAAGAAATAAAACTTGAACAGCTTTTAGTTGAAAAGAAATTCAAGACAGACTTCAACAGCAGTAACTAGTGTTTCCAGTTAATTCAGCAGTAAACCCTTAGCAGATTTTATTTTGAAAAAGTGTCACAAAACCAGATATAAGACATTGACTATGTGCCGGTGTCGAGTGTGGAGTTTAGGAGAAACTTGTCAACACTGAGCGGGTGATGGCCATTAAAAAACTCTCCTATGACTGTCAAGTTCCTCTCCAAACCTTGTGGATCTAATGTTAGTGGTTGGTGATGGAGTGTCAAAGCTTCCATTGGAGCAGACATAGGAATGGACGTCTATGACAGGCTCTCCAAATGGACAGAATTTTACCTCATTAACCACTAAAAGCGTCTATACTTAGTTTATTTCTCTGCCCGTCTTTGTGACAGGAACTGGATCTCCCTCTGTCCATCACTATGTAGTCTAAGCATGGAGTGCATTTGTCAAGGAAAAGGAAAACCAGGATCTTTAAGACTCCGTGAAGCCAACTTTTTCATGTTCAATCTTTCAAGCAGTGTGGTTGCAGACGCCTACTTAAGTTTGGTGACCTTTTCTGCTTCTTTTTCCGGGTGTATGTTATGTAATAACTTCATCTAAGCCACTTGAGGCAGTGATGAAAATTATTTTGAAGGAAATCTAAAGCCTTAGTCACAAGTACCCCTACAGCTGGATACAGTCTGTCTGCAGGTCACAAATGTGCAAACCTTTACGGGACACGCAGATGCCCACACAAAGTGACAAGGTTGCATAGACTGTTCAGTGAGCCCGTAGAGCATAGATGTTCATACACTTTTCTTTTTGTACGGGCATGTTGCCCACGACAGGTCATAGTGAACATTGTACAATACGTAAGTAAGGGTGAAGTAGGTGAGACGCAGGCCTGTCATACAGATTTTTCAGATTCAACCCTTTTCAAAATCCTCCAGACTTTGTACGGAGCCCTTTGGTGCTGTTCACATAGTAATTGCATGCTGTTTGCATGCAACATGACTGTTAGAAATTAGGAAAGCAGACAATCAGACTGTAGTTTATGTGGGTATCCTAAGAGCATCCTATGGGCACTGATGTTATCACCTGTACACCCTGTGCGCTCAGCATTTGCGATTGGTCCAGTATGTATACCTTACTAACAATGCAGCATTAGGGGACCGGATGACATTATCCCGGTGAAGTCATCAGAGCGTTCTACATGTGTTAGCTTTATGATCAGTTCATGATACTCCACATGCACGGCAATCATATATTCAGCTTTCAATACGTCGGCCTTACAAACCTCAAGGGTACTGCAAGACAAACTGCTTTCTGCGCCCCCCAACCCCCAACCGTAATGACAGACTGTGGCTTTTCCTGCCAGTGTCTTCTCCTTTTCGGTTTGTATTCATTAACATTCTGTATTACGCCCATGTAACCTCGTCGCTCTTTCTTTGGAGTCAGTGGTTCCAGTTGGCTTTCTCATATTTTGCTTGTAAGTTCAGACTGTCTAGATCAGGTTCTGCTTTCTTCAAAAGTGGCTTTTTTCCCCCCACCCACCAAAGGAAGCACGCATTCCTCAGCAGAATACATGGCTTCTGTGTCCAGCATTAAATAACCCAGTTGTCCTTGGTCTGTTAGCTTTTTCTGTATTTAACAAGCGTATTTATTGTCTTATTCCTTCCCTCCCTGACAGATTTATTTACAGCCGCACAGCTGTGCTGAGAAAATGCGGGGAAAAAACAAAGTGTAATCATTTTAGAAAATTACCAGGGCTTTTATACAAAGAAAGGCTGTCTAATTTTTCTGCATTTTATTGGAAGATCAAAATGTCAAAAAGAGTTTGATAAAAACAGGAAAACAACAAATTATTCCAATTACAAACCAATTAGCTTTCCCACCACTTTCAAAACACTAAATGGGCAAACGAAATAATTATACATTTAATTACATATTTATTTGTTAGCACACTCAAACATTGTATAATAAAGCTATAACAAAAAATGAAGTATATTACGATTAAGTATAATCTTATTGTTTAATAATTAGGTCCTCAGGTGCAGGCCTGCTGAAAGTCCCTAGGGTCAGGACAAAAAAAACACTTATGATATTTTAAAACATATTTATTTGTCTGATGTCTTTTAGACAAGTTAGACTGTTTCCGAGTGTTTTCTCACCCTTAGCTGGGGTGTTTGTGTCTATGCTGTCACCCCGGCCAATAGGAGGACAGGCTGGACAGCCCCTTCTGGGTTCTCCCTTCTAGCTTTTTTCTGTAGTCGTTTCTCTTTTCCTTGTGTTTGTTTTTGTGTATTGTATTGTGCGGGGCTTATTCAGTTGTTTAATTGCATAAATGGGGATTGGTGTTTTCTGCTTGTTTTTATGTACAGCACCTTGAGCTGTTTTTGAAATTGAATTCATAATAAATAAAAACCAACAGTACAACTTGCTATGTAAATGCCAAGAGTGGAAATGTAAAAAAAAAAAATGTGAAAACGAAGGCAAAAATGTGACATTTTATTTATCAGTTAAAGACATTCCTCCCACAATTCTGTGCAACCCAAAGTGAACCGATCTTTCCTAGTTTTTTCTTTCTCTGCTTCATTTTTTTTAAATTATATTATATTTACAAGAGACATAATTTATAGGTCAACATTCAAATCTGCTGTATGACCCTGTAACAGTCCTGAAACATTTTGAAACAGATGATCATAAAGAAAAAAAAAAAAACAATAAACATGACCACAGAAAATACCAATGGCAGTGTTATTAAGAATGGGTAGCCCTAATTTAAATTTATTTTACTTTAAGTTGTATGTTACGACTTCTTTAAAGCTTTTTTGTGCAAATATAAACCTTGTTTGTTTTTAATGTATAGATAATCGACCCTGAATCATGAGAATTGTCTAAACTCTGACGTGCTCAGCATAATGTTGGACAACATCGGTTAATTAGCATTTTTTTGTTCAAAATGTTTGTCTGTCAAATCATTTAATCAAGCCCTATAATCGGAGAAATTAGGCCTTAAATCAACTGTATGAAGCTATTTTCTAAATGGGGAAAAAGACGCCGCTGAGTGAAGTGATGAGCTGTCCCGCCGACGCGTTTATATGCGTAATTGGAGCAAAAATGTCTCCAAATCCAACCCAAACGCTCAGGGGCCTCACATGAAAGCAAGGCTGGGTCCAGACATCGAGGCTGCAGCTTCTTTACGGAGGAGGAAGTCTGGCTCTGCTGAAAATAGATGGAGACATCTCTCTCAAACGAAAACAACTCTTTGAATTCCCACACTATCATCAGCTCTATCAAAAGGAGAAATCCTGACTGACAAACCACATCTGCAGAGCAGGAACTGTTCAAATGTATTTATTTTTACACTTCCATATTCTATATGCTTCATCTACTAGTTAGTATTTCCTCCTTTGTTAATTTTTGCTTTCTACCCGATTCCTAGCTGGGTAAAAAAATAATAGTCTTGTTGTTTAAATGCTTTTATATTCAGTTTGTCATCAAATAAAGAAGAAAACCGTATTTTTTATGAAGTTAGTTTAATTACTACTTTTTGATGTTTAGGTTGTGATAACAGACATTTATCTGTAAATTAAAAAGGTCATTTCTAAAAATTGGATTTGCAGTTTATTTTCATTGTTCACATAAAGCCTGATTAGTTTAGTTTTATCAGAGGGTTTTTAGACTGGTTTGCCAGTTAAACCAAACGTTTAATAACAAGTCATTATATTCTTAGCATAGTTATTTTTTAAAGGAATGTTCCCTATTGACTATTCAACTTTGACAGTATTTTTTGAACCCCTGTCTTAACTCACAGACTAGGTTTAGGTAGACTGCACTGTAAACACACATGCATGTAAAAATAAACAGATGAAGTTGCATAACTGTGTGAATATTTTATGTAGGCTGTTTTTATTTGGCTGATTCTGTGCAAAACAACAATAAAAAAATAAATAAAAAATAAAAAACTACTCTAGATACAAGATGGAAAACATTCATCAGAATCTAGATGCAAAACAAATGCAGTGATTTCAGAATCTGGGCTAAATACCTCATTATCATACACGCAAGTGTCCAAATATCCCTGTAATATGTATTTTTTCATGTCCTTTATAACGTTTTCCACTGAGAATTGAATGTCAGGGCTCTGTCACTGTCCTCATTTGCATGCTTGGGTTGCAACCTCTGCATCACTGATTAGAGAGCCCCCGAAACTCTTTAAAGGTCACTAGCCATCTGATGACTTGGCCTCCTCATGTCTAAGCTGGCTACTGAAATAGTCTTGTCAAAGTCTGTTTTCCGTGTAAAAAAAAATACAAATCTTCAATTAATATTCAGAACAAATGTGCGGACATATTTGAGCAACTTTTTCATATTGGTATGATGGTGTATTGGGAAATGCTTAAACATCCTGCCGTATCATTTAGCTGTCACTTTAGTTTTGTCTGATAATTTTGGCTGCGTTCACTCCCAGAATGCTAATCGCTTCCCATTTTTCAAAGAGCCAAAGGCTGTACTATTATAAGGTTCCAGAACAGGTCCCATGATGACTTTGTCTAAATACTAATTCACTGTGCCCTTCACGTTTTTACATTTTCTCTTCCCACATACTCATTGTTATTCTGCCTGAGTAGTTCGCTCTTCATCTGTTTCAGCACATCCCGTCCGCGATCCTTTTTTTGTCCCCCAAAGCACTAACCTGTACCCCAGTGTCCTACATTTCTGCATTACTTGTTGAAAAGTTTCATTTCTGAGTCAAAAAAGGGGAGGGGGGTGTCTCTGGTGATCCTAAAAGCATTAAAAATAACATAGTTTTACATTTGCAGAATGCATTTTACCTCATGTTGTTCCTTTACATTTTTCTCATTTACTTTTTGAAGTTGTCATGGAGGAATTATCTAAGCGATGCACACAGACAGATTTCCTAAACTGTGTGATTGTCTGGTTCTCTGACAGGTGCAGTAAGGAGGACGCACGAGGGAGGAAATGGTGTGTGTGGAATTTAACAACTCTTGCAAATTTGTTCTGCAATGCATAGGTTATTAACATAGATTTACTGCCAAACAACATTTATTTATAATTGATAAGAAGACACAGAAGGAATCTGTACCTCCCAGCTTTATTTCTTGGTGCCTGAAATTTGTATTTTGGCTATTTATTGCATAATTTATATCTACATACATCAATAAATCATATTTGGCACAAGTGGAGCTGGTTTAGCTCGTGCTGGTTTGCGGCGTGAAACCAGGGTTCGAATCCGGGCTGCTCCCTATTCCCCTCTCTGCCTCTGTGCCAGTCCCAAGCCCGGATAAATTGTGAGGGTTGCGTCAGGAAGGGCATCAGGCGTAAAACATTGCCAAGTTAACCATGCGACTCCTCCTCAAAGGAGAGGAGGTTGTTTCGCTGTGGTGACCCCTGATGGGAAAAGAGGAAGAAGACCCTTTGTGGCACAACCCTCTGTATTTATGTGGGCTTTGGACCAGCACAATGAGACCTGGCCTGGGCCCCTCATGCCTACATTTATAAATAAAGTTATTTTTCTAGGATGTCTACAGTATCCTGGTCACCGGCGCTTTCTCTGACTTCTTTCGGTTGTTTGGCATCCTTAACCCACAAGTGTTGAATGATTATAAATACTTGAAAATTGCTTTGTTCTGAAACCCCAAGTGCTTGGACTAGCTTTATTGAAATTCTGTTTTAATTTTTGACTGTGAATGAGAACTGGACGAAGTCACGTTCCAAACAGGAAGTAGCGGCCGGTTCCAAAAAGCCAAAATCCCATTGACCTTTAATGAGAAATGAACAGCTATTACATTGTATTTGTACTGTATTTGTCAGAAAATGCTAGCCTTTTTACATGTTCTTGCTAGTCTTAATGCTTTTTCTTTTTTCACAACTCTTTTTACTTGCTGCTTTGGTACGACGGAGACGTTGCTGAGCAGGTGACGGTTAAAATAGTGCGCTGATGAGTGTTTATGACATATAGTGTCATGATTCGAATTTGTTGTCCTTGTTCTGTCTTGTTTCTGTTTCCTGTTTTATTTTGAAAGTCTCCTGTCTTGTCTGTTTTCTTGAGTTTACTTCCTTTGTTCCCCATCAGCCCTGATCGTGTCCACCTGTGTCTTGTCTGCCCTGTCTGTATTTAAGTCTTGTCTCTGCCCTCCTCCTGTGTTGGTCCATTAGTGTTCCTGTCTTGGTGTTCTTGTCATGCCATGTTTCTTGTCTCTCGCCACGCCATGTCACAGTGAGTTTTAGTTTTGTTTGGTCTGGTCATCCTGCTTGGCAGCGCCTTTTGTTTGTTTTCTTGTTATTAAACCCACTAGCCCTGATCCACATGCCTCCGCCTCTGCGTCTGGGTCCAACCGGCTCTCGAGCCACCCTTCACCATGACATATAGATTGTGAGAAGCAATATGTATTATAGTAAAAGTTGTTTTAATAAGACTGCATTTATCCAACTAAATGAGTTGCTGCGTCTCATCGTTGCTCTATATTTCACTGCAACCTCCTTCCTACTCTGTTTACCTCCCATAACTCCCGGCTATGGTGACCATTTGGCCCAGTTGTCCCGCTCCGAGCATGGAGCCTATTCCGACTGCGGAAAACTCAGAGTGAACTGGAGCTTAATCCAAACCGAGACCACCTTGAATGATGGGTCAGAGAGCGGTTCCAGACAAGGGTCGGCTTGGGTGCATTCAGACTGAAATTTGGTGTTAGCTCACCTTTGCACAAATAGTTTGTTTGCCTGCATGTGTTAGTCTGTATGCATAGATATGCCCATGTAACTGGTAGTTGTATTGTTTAAATATTGATATGTGACATTTTTGGAGGCAACATGCATGTTTGTAACATTTGAGTGTGTTTTGTGGACAGGCCCCGCCCCTTTTAGATGTACTAAATGTCTACACCGGACAGTAATGATTAGAAATTACCAGCAACTTGTTGCTTTATGTTTTGTGTTACTTTATGACCCCCCCACCCCCCACCCCTTCTTTAGTCATCTTTTTATCCCCCCTCTCTAAAATCCCTCTCTCTTCTTCCCTCCTCTTCTTTTCCGTCCGGTCCACAAAAAACGGTCACAAATATAATCAATTTCAATAAAGTTTAGCCTAAATTACAAAAAGGGGTTTATTCAAATATACACCTTGTGTGTCAGAATATTCAAAACCCCTGTTGCAAAAGTAAAATATGTCAAACTCAAGAGGCCTTCAGCTCTCATCTGTCTGATCAGCTGATGGACAAGACAAAATAAAAAAGAAGATTGAAATTTGTTCTGGATTATTGGGGGAATCAAACTCTGGTTCCCTTTAAGAGAACCGAATGTGTCCAGTGTGAATACACCCCAAGTAAGAAAGTTGTTTTCAAATGCATACTACTTGTGTTTCTCCCTATAGTTCCATACCAAGTGCAGCTGTTTTTTTACATGCGGTCCAAGCTTCTTTCATCACGATGACAGCTGACAAACTCAGAGTACTGTCTCGCTTCAGAGTTGTGAGCTCAACTACAGCTCTCTGGTTTTTATGTGTTTTCACAGCAGTGGCTTTAGGCCAAAGAAACCGCCGTGCTTTTTACATTAATGCTTTACTAGTCTTCCATATGTGCTGCATCAGAATCCTGATTCATGTCGTGATTTCAGGGACTCCTGTCAAAGTTTGACTGCTGAACGACAGAAACAGTGTGGCTTGGTGATTCTTTATTTTTACTTTAATGATTCGTCTGCGTGGAAGAATAGGAGGAGACCACAGAGCCAATGGGGGGGGTTACATGTGTGCATTGAGTGAAACGTCACTCCTGTTAGTGACACTGTCTGATGCTCTTTTGGCTGTTTGCAATTACAATCAGATTCTGGGCTGAGGCTTTTGTGTTTGGTCTGTGCGAATTAACAAAAGGCCGCTTAACAAGCTCGAACATCAATACGGCCGTGGAGCCGTGTGGAAAAAGGCTGTGTGTTGAGGTCACACATTTGCTGCGGTGATAAACACAACACAAAGCAGGATTTATTTCCTGACAGCAGGAGATCCACGGTGGTCATGAATACGTAGGGATGTTTGCACTGACCCACCTCTGCAGAAACGCTTGCACTGCCTTCATCTCAGTAAAACCGCATGAAAGGATGTAGTTTGTCAGCCAGCTTGATTGTTTGTTTTTTTTATCTGCTTATGAAAACTGCAATTGTGCAGCACATGTCTGACAATTTCGGGGTCCAGACTGGGAGGGGGGAAACATGACTTTAGAAAATTTTATTTCCAGTTTATCTTTAGCATAGGTCCTAATAATTTGCTATTAGGAAAGAAGAAGAAAATAATCTTATTTCTTTTTTTTATTCCCACTCGTTTGATTTGTACACAACAATTAAGTCTTCCTTACACTTTGTTTATCTGATTACATTTTTTTAAATGATTAATGAATTCATCTGCCAGTTTGAAAGCGCCCTAAGTAAACAAATCAATGCTTTTACATGCATTTACCACAAAAAAAATCTCCCAAGGCTTTAATAATAGGTTTAGGATGCAACACCTTGAATGTTAGCCCTTCTAGATGTCTGTTCTTTTAAATTGGTTAAGAGGATACACCAAGTAGCCAAATCCATGTGCTTGACAATCAAGAAAATAAAAAATAAAAAAATAATTTCCAGTAGAATCCTTTTTGCCTTGCATGACTTTACGCTCCTAAAGAAAGTGAGGTTTTAAGAGTTTCTCCTCAACTTTTTGTGATTGTACTGACCATCATCATCAATCAATGTGTGATTAAAATCCTCTGCAAAATGAGTCCTGAGATAATAAAAAAAAAGTAGCGAGAGCTTCTACTGGAGCCATATTTTGAACCTCGACCTTTTGCTGCTCTCAGTGAAGCTGTGGCCACGCCCACTTTTTAAACAATAAATGAGGCAAAAGTCAGTGGATACAAATTTTGAAAATCCCTTTCGTACATAACGAACCGTCATGTCCTCTTTGTTTCCAAAAACATCATCTTACAACTGTTGGCAGGAAAACGCTTGAAATTAAGTGAAAAGAAAAAAATACATAAGATACTTAAAACCAAAGCTATGCATTGACATTTTCCATCTCTTTTTCTTTACCATTCATCCCAGTCACTTTAAAAAAGTAAAAAAAAAAACAATGGAACTTTATAACGGAGTATAATTTGAAACTGAAAAGCTTTGGCTGATAACTTTGAAACATTAAAATGTTCAAAATCTCCTCTAAAGGTTAGTATTTTTATCTTCAATTTAATAACACTGTCATAATAAAGTTAAATCAAATATAACCTTTACCCCCACAGTTTTTCGTTTTTCTTCAGAAGCTCTATCTAGAGCTGATTTTACTCAGTGCCTGTTTTTAATGACTAACCATTTAGTTAATTAAGCATCTTTTTCTCTTCTAAATTGGTGGAAAGCAGACTGACGTCACCGATGGTTGGTTCTAAAATCCTCATTATTTGTTCTCAAAAACATTTTCTTTCATGGAGTGTTTCAGGTTTTTAATGCGCTTTGACTTTCAGGCTGTCACCTTTTTTCATTGAAAACGTGACATTTACACCCATTTATATAAAACTGAAGATGAAACACATCTCCCCCCCCCCCTCTTTTTTTTCTTCAGAGTCCAGCCAACATGGTCAACAGTCTTTTAGACCGCAGTCCCATTTTCAGAAGTAAATTGTGAATCCTATTACAGGCAGGGATCCCTGCTGTTTAAGTAGCACCTGTAAACGGCTGACATGTCAATCACTTTATCCAACTTTTCTTCAACTTTACCTGACATGCACATGGGTGAGACCAAAACCTATAATACTCATAAAATGACAGATTTAAATAGCACTTTCATTCAAATACAGTTTCTGATCAGTTGATTCTGATCATTGTAGTCTGAAAACTAGACACTGAAATCATAAATGAAAAGTAAGCCTCCTGCTGTTTTCCACTGTGGGCTCCCAAACTGCTTAAAACACACCACTGGTGTGATATAAATGTTTGGTTTTTACTTTTACAGCAAAAGTGCAAAAAGTTGTGTCTGGAAGTTAGAGTTTTAGCAATGAAAAATGTTTATCAGGGATAACCTTACACGGAATGTTTTATTTTTAGCCATAGAAGACCTGCAATCAGACAGGCTGTTTTAGCTCTGTGCCACGATTATTTACAATCCTGTTAACGTTTTAGAAACATTTCAGACCTTTTTGGAGATTGCAAAGGTTTTATGTACTACATTTTTCTGTCAAAGCACCTTTTTTGTGGACCCTTTCAGACATTGTTCATTTATTTTGAACAATTTTAAACTCTGCAGCTTCTCAAAGACAGTTATAGCACGTATTTATTTGGATGTCTTTATTCTGTAGGGCTTTTTTCAGTCATATTTGTTTCAGCAATTTGTTTTAAAGTTTAGAAAAAGAAAACACATTGAAATTAAAATCATCTGAAAAAGTCAAACGGCATATATTGTTTTCAGCTATTTATTCAAAAGTTAAATAAACAATCAATTTAAGCCATTTAAAATATTGGCAGTTTTAGCCAGAAATTATTATTATTCATATTTTATCATTGTTATTATTATAACATTTTGACTTTAGCAAGTTAATTGACACCTTTGGTGTTAGTAACACTTAACTTGGTATAGGCCAAGGTTCTTGTTTTACATATTTTAGCATTTAGCGATTCATTTGAAATGCTAAAAAAATAACATCATATTTAGCATGTATTTGTCTGGCTTTCTTTTGCATTTAGCAGATCATTTTTTAAGTCTAGAAGAATAATTAAGACCTTTTTCTAAAAGAATTTAGCATCTTCAACACAGTTTTTTTCAATACATGCATCTTTGCAACTGTTTGGAGTTATTTTTATGGCCTTTAACCTACAGGCTAATTAGGAAAGACTGTCGTTTTTGTTTTTAAAGAAATAAATAAACTATATTTGTCAGTTTTAAATATCTTATCTTCTGACAACAAAACATTTTTCAAACACGCATAAACAATCAGAAAAAATAAAGTCAAAAGCTTAACTCTGCCTTTTTTTTAAATAGAAGCTGCTATAAAAACATATCATGAATTGATTTACAGTTTCTCTTCGTATTTATCGCTGTGTCATGAATTTTTGTCCTGCACATTTTTGCACCCTTCTCTCTTTTTCCCCTCTTTTTTACACTTGTTCTGCCTTCTGATTGGGTGTTGATCTTGTCAATCAATCTCTTCCATGGCGTGTTTTCTGTATAGAGTTACAGCACTTAGAGCTTGCCAGAGTTACATAAAACCTTGATCACAATCTAGAATACTAGATTTATTGTCCTTTGAAGGTTTGAACAAGGAGAGGAAAGTGTGAACATGTGTTCAAAAATAGTGTAAAGTGTGTAGTTAGGGGCCTTACAGCCTTAATCATGGACCTCATCGCGGGTTATTTGTGGAAAGTATTCCTCACAACTCTATTTTAATCTGAGTTACTTTGCTGATACTCAAAAGACCTCACATTGCTGTGAACACGCCACACCTGACCTTCATTTGAGTTAGAGCAACATGCTGCACCTAAAGGTATGACTTAAGCATCGCATTATCTTTATAATGACTCCAGTGCTTCACAACATTGACCTCTGGTGCAATCACAGAGCCCTTTCAAAGAAAATTAATCACAAACTGATAGTTACGGCTTTCATTCTGAAGCACATTCCTGAGATCTTAATAATTCAACAAAACTAATATAAATGGTTGATAAATGATACTGATTAATTAATTAGTATTATATCAGATTAAATGAATGTGTGCAATTTTGAGCAGTTTCTATTTTAAACCTGGTGCTGCCTGACTGCTTTAGATTAAAACTAAAAAAGACACATTTTTCTGTAAAAAGGAGAGATATGGAAGGTGTACCCTGATTAAGATGTTTTCTATTTGTTCCACCCTCATTCTTTTTTAGTGTTTCCCCCTCATGCAGGAAGTTGTTTTCATTCACAGCCCATTACTCAGCTCTGATCTCACACCAGAGCTCAACTGCGAAACAAGCCAGTCACCTCGGGGTAACCCATTTTTCAGCAGCCACCTGCAGAGCAGACATGCATGACAGGGATCAATGAGTCCAACTTGACACAAGGTGATTTATGCCACACTTGCTTACCTTGATTCGGACTAATTTTCTTTTTCAGCTGCCGTGTCAGTCGGGCTGACAGCCGCAGGCCTCTACGAAGCATTTAGGCCGCACACAAAAGGAGCACTTCACGAAGAAAAGCCGCTCTTCCTCGGGAACGAGGAGTTAATAGCATATTGATCAAAATACGAATTGAGTGCACAAACAGGAACACGGCGAAGCACAAATATTACAAAGTACCTCGCTTTGCCTCGATGAAGGGTTGGTCGATGGGGAATTAATTGCATTCATTTCGGATCACGGTCAACTCATTGTTTTCGATGTTGACGCCTGCGCAGGGTGAAACCGAGAGGCCACAAGAAAACGGCTCGATGTGTGTCGTTTCCTTCAATTTAGAAACTCTGATCAACTTTTTGAATGAGATGAAGATCCCTGTTCTTCAGATTGACGCGGGCTGTGGCGTCTACGTGCCTTTGAGTTCTTCTAGCCTCTGCTCCGGTGTGTGGCAGACCGTCTCGGTGTTTGTGCTGCAGTGGACGTGACCCCTTGCTACCCGGCTGCTCACCCTGCAGAGCTGCAATCCATCATCTCATTACCATGCACAGGGCCATCCCCGGTCTACCATCCATTCATTTTTCAGGCCAGTGTTTTCCCACTCCTCTGCCACCATTTCCTCAGCATTTGCTCTGCCTGCTCAAAGTGATTATTATTTACCTAACCCAGACAGGTAATCCCCCAAAAGCTTTCCGTGTCCCTGTCTGCTCTTGAATGCAGCCATGGAGCCTTAATAATTATTGGAGTACAAACAAAAGAAAAATACATCTACATTAGGTCATTTTATATAAGTACATTTATTGTTTTATTTGGAATCAATATCATTCATTTGTGACAGATTTAAGAAAATAGATACGTATTTCTATTAAACATATTTACAAAGTTTTTTTTTATATTTTGTATGAAGTCATGTAGCTATAAACAAATGCAATGTATACTTTTTAATTGAAAATTATACTTTTTGAAAAACATATGTTCCTTGTATTCATAACCTATCCAATAACTTAGTGTACATTTTTAAAAATAAATCTAATTTCAAAATTATTTTTTAATTTGAGAGCTATTTGTTTGGGTTCCCAAGATATTTCAGTTTGACTTTTGACTGATTATGAGTTTATTTTATCTAACACTGACACTGACATGTTAGGATATATAATGCATTTATTTGTTTCAGTAGTTACAGCTCTTGTATTTCTTTCAATAAATGCAGTTGTGTAAAAGATTGGACTTAAACGAGTCGTACCGTGTTTTTGATGTCCCTCTGTAAAATGATTGCAACATTAAGCTGAAGCTGGTTTGACTGTGAGGAAAAACACCATGCCAGACCTTTAATAGATACTCCCATTCAGAGAAATTTGACAAGCTGCCAAAACATCTCCGTTGCTGGTGGACATTGTCTCTCATTCTTTGTAGTCTCTTCAAAGCCCACCCCCATCCAAAAATTATATTTTTAGAGCAGGAACGTGGACGTGTCTTGAGGGAATATACCCGCTCGTTGCTCATTGTGCGTTGTCAGACTGTCTGATGTGTGTCTATTGTGCTTTGTAGAAATTGTCTTTTTGCAGGCATGGCTTTGTAATCTCACAATGAGCAAAAGCTTTGTTTCCTGTGAGCTAAATGAAAGCATCACCTGAAATTGCAGCAGTCACAAAATTACACGATTTTTTTTTCTTTTCACATGATCCAAAGTGTGTCGGAGTGAATCAATTTGCAAGTTTGAATATTTACCTGACTTACTACATCTGCAACTTTGACAAGATGCTTTATAAATGTGGAGTTCCCTGATGCGCCGACACCCAGAGAAAATACAGAACAAGATATAAAGAGCGGGCCCACTGACACCATTGTGTTGGAATGATCTGATCTAATAAAGTAGGATCTGTCATTTAAAGATCTCTGCAGGACAGAAAAAGTTTGATTTGAAGCAAAAAGCAAATTGGATACGTAAGGGATAATGGCCGCGGAAGCAACCGTCCTCTGCTTCGCGTCGGATGGTTGAGGCTTCCACGCCGTGCGTTAAAAAGTAATAATGCACACTCCAAAGGCCATTAACCCGCTTATACCATGGTCACTTACAAAAGCAATAAATATTAACCAGTTTTTAGTCCTTAATTCTTGTTTTTTTCTGATTTGGATCGCTTTTCTCACAAAAAGCGGACTATTTGTTACGTGTAAACAAATAGTCCGCGTTGTGCCGCACCACCGGCAATATGTATGCTGATCGTCCTGATGGGTTTAATAAAGCATCAGTTCAGAGAGAAAGCTCACCTCTTACCGCTTGTTTTTGTCCAAATGATGAAGCAAAAGGTTGTTTTGAAGAAGCCGGCGCAGTGATACAAAACATTTAAGCTAGGTGACCGGAACTTATTTTTTACAATTTAAAAGATACATTTTTGTTTCATTTGAATGCAACTTTTGAGGCATTTAGCCATTGATTGGTGCTGTGTCAGGTTTTTAGGTATTAAAGACTTTTTAACTATAGTTTGTGTCATAAACAGGCAGTGGCTCCTCCCAAGTGTATGTGTTTTAAATACAGATACAAGTGTAGATCATCTGCATACATGAATGAATTATAGGATTTGCTGAAAATTAAATACAATATAAGTGGAAACTGGAATACAACCCTGTTTCATCTCATGGTAAATTGAAGATAACACAATAGGAGCTCACCAACAGCAATGATTGATTAGAAGTATTTGAGGATACTACTGTATTTTTTGGAGTATAAGTAGCATTTTTCTTTTTGCATAGTTTGGCTGAGAGTCCGACTTACTCAAGGGGTAACTTAAATATAACATATTCTTTTTTTATTATGCTTTTTATAGCTTCTGCGAATTTAATTAGAATTTGTAATAAATTTGGAATAATACAAAAAATACCAAATATTTCTGTAAGTTTTAAAACTGCTGGTAATTTGAGTTTCTATGATTTAAAAAAAAAAAAACATCAGTATAGATTTTTTACTCTTTGACAACCCAACCAAGTCAACATCAATTAAAAACAATGTTTTTCTTTTTTGTTTTTTGCCTTAAGAGAGTAATACTTATAATAAATTTATTTAATAATGTGTTTTCTAAATGTGCTCTACCAGTTGGTTGAGCAGGCGGTTAACATCAGAGCTGTTGCTGGCAACAAGCAAAATTAACACGGATTCTTTGACACACCGTTAATGTTCAATAATTTAAGCAATTCACGTAATTCGAAGTGATTCTGATTTGGAGAACGGGGACTTTGACACAACGGCCTAAACTGCTTTCCTCCCTGTCAGAATCTGAGTAACATTGAGTTCGCTGCTTTGGAATCTGCTAAAATTACAAAAATTATGTAAACGGTTGACGTTAAGTTAATTCAAGTAATTAGTTCATTAGTTAAATGATTATAGTAACATCTTGTTCCACTCTTCATATAACACTAATCTGAGCAATTCTAACAACTGATCAAAGTAGAATTAGACAATGCATGCATTCCTTTTTTAGTTAAGGCTTGCTGGAGTCTTTCAGGGGAGAAGAGGATGTGGATGGTTAACCCAGAATACTGACTTAAAGACTGTCCTTTAACCCCTGTCTTTCCCCAAATAGACAAACATGGGGGAGAAATCCAACTTACTACTCTCCTTACTGTGTTAGAACACAGTAAGGCTACTCGGAACTCTTAAAAAACAACACAGTTATCAAAGATATTAAATGTGGCATCAAACGCAAGAAGAGAGGTTTTTGAAACAAGTTTGAATGTATTGATTGTTAAGCAGGGTACTTTTAAATTGGATAAAAAGCAGCCTACCATGCTCATTGTAATGCCTCAATTGCTACTAAATGCAAAATAAACAACACAATATCACCAGTTGTTCTTAAACAAAAAAATAACTCAACGATAGTAATGAGAGAGTGATTTTCTTATTAGTTATTTCACTTTAATGTTATATGCATATGCAATGTTTAGTGTTTATTTTTTAGAGAAAATTTTGAATGCATGACTTGCCATGAAAAGTGATAGTTCATACCGGGCTTAGACAAACATTTAAGTTAAAATAAATCTGTGGCTGCAAAAAAGAAGAAGAAAAAAAACGGTGTTTTGGACTTAATTTTCAGAACAATTACAAAGTGAAAGATAGGGGAACATTCACAGCAGTTGGCATTTCAATGATAGCAGGAAACCGTACAGAAGAATAAATTAACATACATAATAATAACTAGCTGGTTTGCTTTAAACTCTATACCTTTTCATAATAATTCAAAAGTAAAAACACTATGTAGTACTGAGACTTTACGTCTAAAACCAAATCTGAAATGGTATGTTGGTTGTGACTGGTTGTGTACTTTATTTTCTTCACACCATCTGCAATAAAATCCCTTCTGAATGACGTTTTTGACAATGCCCACCACCTAAGGCCCCCTCAGCACCTCTAGCATTGATTTCAGCGGCTGTTGCAGCTGGATAAACCACATTTTCTTCTAAATAAAAGTGCAGAGAGAAGAACGACAGGAGTTAGGTCTCTGAGGCTGTGATGGGTCAAAAATGACAGATTCCTCTTTTTCTTTCCAGGAGAAAGTTTGAGTTTGGGCAGCCTCCAGCAAATGACACTTGTTATTGCGCTGTCTAAGATGTGACACCTACCAGACTGAAGATTTGGAGTTTAATACACCTGGAGCTGCAGTAACACTTTTCTGTTGAACCACTAATACCTCCAAAGCTCTGTCCGCGATAATGTGAAGGCTTAGCTTGGCAATTACTGCTTTGCATTTAGAAAATAAAATATTGATAACTGCCTTTAGTATAATATCCCCAATATTGTTAAAACAAACACATTTGTACGGTCAATAATTATTTTCAAATATTTTTTCTTATTGATCCAAACCTTTATTACCATTTTTTCAACACTGTAGTACAGTGGTCTCAAACCTCTTCCAGGTTGGAGGTTCAAGTTATGGACTCTATGTTTACCAGTTTAAAAGTTAATTACTTTCAAGTCTGCAAGCCATGTCATAACAAAAAGATAGTGGTAAAACTGCTGACTTAAATGCAATGTGGTCGAGAAGGTGGGTGCACCAGACTTTCATGCTGGTCCACCTAAGAAAAAAAGTAAGGCACACTGATTCAACAGGTGCAAACATTTAGTTTAGAGCCCTGTATAAGTCTTTCATATATTAAACTAGAGCTGTGAAAAAGGTTGAGATGTGCCCCGCTTCGACATTTCACACCCAGCCTCTTCCAAACAGCAGGTGCTTGCGCTAGTATCGGTTAGCCACAGTCCAGTGTGAACACCATGTTCTTGAAGGCGTGTCGCATGTCCGGTGTGAGCGTAATAAGGTGCATTTAGCAAGACCAAAGAGTCAGACATAGGTCCATCAGTCAGACTTTATTAACTGCGCTCACAGTAATTCTAGGACTTGTATGTAAAAGGCTTAGTCATGTCAGAAGCGTTAGCCATGTTAGCCTATTAAAAACATCTGTACCTCCCAAGGTTGTTTGCAACACATACAAACAGGCTAATACAGCTAAAACAAACATTGCTGTGACTATGCTAACCTTGTACTGTCCGACATGCTGTAGTTACACATTAGCGTATGTACAACAGCACCCGACCTTGTTTGCAACTCGTAAAAATAACAGACTGACGTCGTGCGCCTCTCAAAATCACTTTGACATCAGTAAGCACAAACAGAATTAATTGATTTTAAGCCTTTACCTTTTAGTGTGGAAAATTCTGTAGTTCACATATTTAATTTCTTAAAGCGTTAAAAATCGAATTGTACTGACCAGTACGAATCCCAGTTGTTTGCGCGGATACAAACTCAGCAGTTTGACAGCTTCTCAGAAAGTATCTCACTCAACATAACAATCAAGCACTCGCCACCAATTGGTCACACAGACTTTAGAACACAAAGGCCCCGGAACATAGTGAGTCATTCCCGAGCCGGTGTCACCTCGCGTGAGGCAGCTGGTGTGTACGGCAATTGATTTCCAGCTGACACTCAAGTGGCTGCCTGTGAAAGATGACCTGTCAGCGGAACTCGGGGGACCAAATCTATGGAGGCGTCACATGGGGAGACTCATGCATGAGATGGCAGGTAGACAGACACTGGAGACCCTAAGCTGTTCCCAATGAGGGGGGAGCTTTTTTATTAATAGTTCTGGTCGATGAAAGCCTGCTAACAAGCCAACCAGGGAAGTCTAAGATTTTATTTTATTGCAAAGACCCCCAATCAATTTTGTATTCATTCAAGCGAAATAGAGAAACCTAATTTTTTTATTTCTGCTGTTGAAATTTGTTTATAATGCAGGTAAAAAAAAAGGATTCTGACTCATCCCATGATCAGCAGCTTGTGCAATTAGAAAGATACTAATTAAAATGTATTTGATTAAATCATATGCAGCTCAGTTCAACTTTTTAACAAGATACTCAACAATCAGCTTTAATCCCTTGAGTCTCTCCTTCACTTTCCCACAGAGACTGTCTGCTCCAGCCTCTTTTGTCAGACCCAAAAACTGTCACAGGGATGCTGGAAGCCAGAGCAACAGACTTGCTTGGCAGCACTAAAGTCCGCTTAAATTTTTCTCTCTATGGATGACTTGTTTCATTTCCAACTGGCCACCTGCCAGAAGACTGGAGCAAAAAAAAAAAAAAAATGCTGTCATTTCTCCAAAACTTAGTGTGGGGACAGTAAGTGGTGACGCCGGCGAGAGAGCAGCAAAGTTGGACAAAATGCTCAACCGCATGATTTCACAAAGATTTCTTTTAATGGAGCACAACTAAACATTGCCCAACAAAAATGATGGAGTGCCAGATGTGTCATAGTTTGCAACTATTCCAGTTCTCAAAATCATAGTTAACATTTTTTGATATATAAAAGCCATCAAGGTGAAAACATAAAAATACGCAAAATGCTAAATGAATTACTTAATACAAACATAACCCCACATCTTCACTCTTATACAGTGGTGAACAAAATTGTTGGTACCCCTCAGTTAAAGAAAATAAGTCCACAATGCTCACTGAAATGACTTGAAACGTTCAAATCAACAATAAATAAAAATGTATTGAAAATTAAATAATCAACAACTCAAAAGTAATGGCTGATTTTGATTAACAGAATTATTTAAAAAAAAATAACTAATGAAAAGGGCTGGACAAAAATGATGGTACCTCCATAAAAGACTGAGAACTAATTGCCCAGGGGGTCATGATGAACTCAGGTATGTCCTTTAATAGACATCACAGCTTTTTTCAAACCCATAATCAGTCAGTCTGCCTATTTAAAGGGAGACAAATAGTCACGTTGCTGTTTGGTGAAAAGGTGTGAACCACACTGAACATGGACAACAGAAAGCCAAGGAGAGAATTGTCCCAGGACATTAGAAACAAAATTATAGACAAACATCGTAAAGGTAAAGGCTATAAAACCATTTCTAAGCAGCGTGAAGTTCTTGTGATTACAGTGGTACATATTATTCAGAAGTTTAAGACCCACGGGACAGTAGCCAACCTGCCTTGACGTGACCGGAAGAGGAAAATTGATGACAAATTGAGGAGACGGATAGTTGGAACTGTATCCAAAGAGCCCAGAACAACCTCCAAAGACATTAAAGGTGAACTCCCAGATCAAGGTACATCAGTGTCAGATCGTTGTTGTTTGAGCCAGAGTGGACTTCATGGGAGACGAACAAAGAGGACACCACAGTTGAAAGGAAATCATAAAAAAGCCAGACTGGAATTTGCAAAAATGCATGTTGACAAGCCACAAAGCTTCTGGGAAAATGTCCTTTGGACAGACGAGACAAAACTGGAGCTTTTTGGTAAGCCACATCAGCTCTATCTTGGTAGACTCAAAAATGAAGCATTAGGCTATTATTTATGTTAAAATAATAAAATGTCAAGATATATGCAGGAATACTAAACAAGATGTTCATTACTCAAAAAACTAAAGGGAACACCTAAATTCTGACAATCAATTTCACATTTTTGTACAGGTAATATAGACAACAGATGCAGATAGGCGATCAGCCAGACACCTCCAATTAAGTAGTTCTACAAATGGTGACCACAGGCAACTTTTCTGTCCTTATGCTTTCTGGCTGACGTTTTGGTGCTTTTGTGTCCCGACATCGTTGTCGCTCTAGCGGGACCATAAGGCAGTGTTTACAACCCAGACATGAGGCCCAGGTAGTGCAACTCAACCAGGACGGCACATCAGTGGGAGCTGTGGAAGAGGGTTTGCTGTGTATGCCAGGGTAGTTTCCAGTGCATGGAGGCGCTAGCAGGAGACAGACCAATACAACGGGAGATGAGGAGGAGGGCAACAACCCAGCATCAGAAAAGGGCACTGCCAGAGCCTTGCAAAATGACCGCCAACAGGCTGCACATGCACACGTGTCTGCTGAAACTGTTAGAAACAGACTCCATAAGGGGGGTTTGAGAGCTCCGCATCCATAGGAGAGCGATGTGCATACAGCCCAAAGGGATTTACTAGAGACCTCCAAGATGGGCAAACTTACCACTGGTGCCCTGCGCTCTTCACAGATGAAAGCAGGTTCACACTGAGCACGACAAAACCGAGTCTGGAGATGCCATAGAGAACATTCTGCTGCCTCTAATATTGTCCAACATGACCAGTTTAGCAGTGGGTCAGTAATGGTTTGGGGTGGCATTTCTTTGGAGGGCTGCACAGCTCTCCCTGTGTTCACCAGAGGGTAGCCTGACTCCCATTGGGTACCTCAACATCATCCACGTCTTTCATGTAGTGATGAGGCTAAAAAATATTTGATAGTAGCTCCTCCCACACACAGCAACGGTGGCAGGTTTATGAACAAACTTTTAGACAATTTTGTCCCACTTAAAAAAAAAAAAGAGGTAAACTGCATTCAGCGTGGACGTGGACATACGCAGCATTATACCATTGGCTGTTTACCTGGCTTTTTGCCATGAAATCAACGGGTTGACGGACTGGAAATAGAACTCCTACATAAACCTTGTGTTGCTCTTCTGTGGGACGGACATCACACACAGACATGACGGAAAGGATGAAAACATTCCAATTGACTAATGAAAATAGTTTTTTTCTTGCCAACGTAACAGAGAGGCACTGCAGACCAGTGTAAATCAGGCGTCCATCCCTGCACCTTTACCAAAAACTCTTTTTTTCGTCTAAATCTCTATGAGAACTTTTGAAAAGTTCTCATTAGTGCTTTGCACTCTGTTAGGCTGTGTGGTACCTAAGGTTTGTGTATATTCCTAAATGAACTTTGAATTAATAAAGCGAGGTGACACTGAGCTTTCTGAGTCAGTGCTTCCATTAAAATTGAGTTGACACTGTCATTCATGTGGGCACGTCTCTTGCTCTGCACAGAGGCTGGCGACACTTTCAAAGGCAATACCACAGTTGAATGAAAATATAATAAAAATCACTGCCATTATTCGGTTAAATGGTGCAGAAGATGTGGCTTTAACAGGAGTAGTATGCGTTCAAGTGCTCCTGAACTAATTCCTGACAAGGGTGACACTTTAAGGCCAATTAGGTGCTGTCAAATGAGTGCATGGAGCTGTGTGGGATAACTTATGAAAGTCACTTCACTCCTGAAGGACTGACAAGCTAACATGGTCAACTTTTAACTGCAAGGTATCACAGGTTACACATGTCTGAGAATCCATACATGTGCACATGTGTGTTGACTTTAAACCAAAGCAAATAGACTTTTTTCTTTCTTCTTTGTCATGAGGCATCTGTGGAGAAGTGGTTGAGCAGTCAACCTGCAATTGGAAGATAGCAACCTTCTGATCCTGATCAGCCACCTTTTATGAGTCAAAGTGCCCTTGGGCAAGACACTGAACCCTATATTGGCTTCTTTAGGCTGATGTATGGCAGCTCTGCCACCAACAGTGTGTGCCATGGGTGAACAGGACTGTCGTGGGTCCCGTCCGGGAATGATTGGGCAGAGGCGCCAAGGTGAAAATATTCTTGACTTTTAATGCCAGAACAGAGCACACCAATTGCTCCACAAAGGTTAACCAACATCAGTTTCTTCCCTCCAACACTCCAACTTCTCCACTCAGACTCCCACACTGACAGCTGTATCTGGTTCTCTTTTTAAGTGGTAAGCCCCTCCTCCTGGGCGTTGCTCTCCATCAGTCCAAAGAGAAAATAGGGAGAAGTGTTTACAAAAACATAAATAAACATACAGAAATAAACAGTTTCATTCAAAGAAACATTCTGTGTCGTGTACAGAAAAGTAACAATAATCATCAATAAAATACAAACAGTGACCGATGCGTCACATGACCCAGGGTGTCCATGACCACTTCCGGGTTACCGGGTTACTTCCTGGTAAACAAACAAACAGACGCTCATGTTAGCGTCGTGTGTGCTTCGTGTGAATGTATGCGCGAGGATTATGAATCGGCAACCCAGCGTGCACTCAGGGCTACCTGCAGAGGGATAGGGACGGAATGAAAAAGGTAAGTTGATGTAAATGACGTGTTACCGGGTCCGTGCGTGCGCGTCAATGCGCACGTGTGTGTGTGTGCGCGAGCGTGTGAATGCGTGTGTGCCTGCAGCGGCAGCTGACGGTTCTACACCGTCACAAGGACTGTAGACAGAGCAAAAACAATATGTACATGTAGTTCATTTTACTTTTTTATACCTAAACAAGAAAATCAAGAAAAGAAAGGTTTCACATCTGTTTAGACACATAAAATATCACAATAATACCAGGCACTAATGAAAAAATGATTCCATTGTGGAAGGAAAAAGAGCAGGTTTCCAAGATATTACACTTTCTCTGAAAGTTGTTATAATGAAATTATAACACATTCAAGCAGCAAAATGCATACTTACCCAGGTTGCTTTTTCTGCACTTAGTTGTGTTACTCATCCAATAAAACTAACTAGGAGCTAGATGTCCTTTTTTACATCTGATCAGTGAAAGTACATATGGCTCAATATAAAGCCACCCATCTGTTGAGGATAAAGCTGTTAATGAGTCGGGCTGCGTCTCGCTGCCCAACCTGTAACCGCACACCTGCAATTATACGGTTTGTTGACAGTCCATTTGGAAAATCCCACTGTTATGAAGGACCCTTTGATTCTACAAAGAAATAAAAATCATTTTACAGTTAATGCTTTTCAACATACAAGGCCAGTTACAGCTGATCAAGCCTAAATGGTACAGCCAGGCTTCATTCTGTTGAGGAATGACAGCGTATCAGAAGCAAAAAAGAAAACTTTTACATGCATGCCAAAATGATCATTTCCTGGATTAAAAAAAAAGTCCATGCTTTTCTAAATCACAGACTCTGCATTTACACAAACTGAATTTGACACTCCCTCTAACATAAGCCAGCAGAATACCCAAAGACTTTACCCTGAAAAATCAAAGTGATCAAATAGAATGTAAATTTACTTGAGTAAGTGGAACTAAAAAACTAGTTTGAAAACTACTTAAAATCTGAGTTATACTTAGAATAAGTATGCAACTAATAGCATTAAACTAATGAAAAAAGAAGAAACAAACATTCAGATATGCATCAACCATAGGAAACCGACACCGACAATATTTAAACCTGTTCTTCTTTTATTTGACAGACGTATTTATTTGATAAACATCAAGTACCTCCTTTTCATATTAGAAAAGGCAATTAAGCATTGGAAAGAGCAAGTTAATCTGCTAAAAAACATGTATGTTTGAGTACATTTATTGAAGTAAAATAGTTAGTTACTTTTATACTGTAAATGTTACTGATTACTTCCCACTTCTGTAAACTGAAGGGAAGATACTTTCGGTTTGTAATAAACTATGTCGTTTGTATAGAGTACCTCCTTTATGGCTAAAAACATCTGTAAAAGAAATTAATGAAAAGCACAAAAAAAGCAAATAAAAAATAATCCATAAATGGAGCCAGATCAGTTCACCAGGCAATCACTAGGTGGCTTGTTACAGAAGCAAGGCAGCTTCTTTCCACTTTACAGATTACATAGTTAGACACATCTCAGGATTCATGATCGAAAATTCACCACTAAACTTAAAACTGAATTCATTTTAACTCAAAACAAACGATTGGGTCAGATGACCACAAACTGTACATTATGTACAAACAGAGCCTCTTTGGAGTGTGTGCCCTGGCCTATTTAGTGTGCTCCACCTTAGAACGCAGATTAGCTTTAAAAATGACTGCTGTAGAAATAAAAACATGAGCAACTCAGAAAGGTAATTCATTGGAAGCAGACGCTAAAAGGCCATGGCCGAATGTGGTTCTCTAAAGCCAACAATACAAAAACCGGACGCTTTTCTTGTTACATTTTAATATAAACTGTAGGATAATTAACTTTTTTATTATCTTTAATTATCAGAGGAGATGTTATTGAAATTATTAAGAAAAGCCTGATGTTTTTTTGACAGCTTTAATGGACATTTAGGAGAGACTGAGAAAAGAAAAAATAAAGCTCTAGTTTTTTAAGTTACCTTCATTCAAATAATTAACCAGAATTATTTGTACAAATTATGAACAATAAAACAAGTTGCACAGAAAAAGTTACTTTACTTTTTTGACATAATAGGAAAACGTGTTTTAAATAGCTAGATTTGAAATATTGAGCAAGATATTAAAAATGCATCTAGTATGGCTATTATTATTATTTTTTAGAAAAGGAAAAATCTCTCAGTGTTTGATTTTTAAAATTGACAATTTATTTTGGCAAATTCTGGCAAATATAAGTGCAATAATCCAGATTTTTGAAACTGTTAACTTGGTCAGTTTGAGAGAGTACTATAAAAATTGTGCTATGACATTGTTTCCATGCAGACATAGAGATATACATTGGATTTAGACAAAAATATAATTTCAAGTTAGATTATGGAGCTGAAATTAGGAGACATGGCATGACTGCATAATAATTATGTTCATTGAGTATCAGAAACACAATGTACAGAGACGTTCTGCCCTAAAGCCAGACTTTCCCACAAACACAGAGACCTGAAAATATTGCGTCCAAAAGTTCTGAACTGTCTTCTGGCCTCAGGCTCAGAAATCAAGATTGATGATGTTCATGATTCCACAGTACAATGACATGCGGCCCTACACTCCCTCCTTGTATGGGAGTTTCCTCATAAACACACAGCGGGCTGCGATATTCAAAGTGACAGCAATTAGCTGTGCAGTGGCATGGGAACGTTGATTGATTAGCTTGTGCTGTCCTGGAATGCAGATGTGCAAAACTACCAGGAAGTTTCTTTAAAAGCCCACAAAATGTTAGTAAAAACACTTAGTGATTTTATTTAATTCTACCTTTTTGTTTAAAAAAAAAAGCCTTGAAATTTGGCAAATATAATGAATGGGCATAATTTTTTCTCATGCATAGGAACAGGAAAATGTTTTCTGCTCCACTTCCACTAATCTTGAATGTTTCTTTTCCATGCAGCTTTTACACTTTTTAAATGCCAATGCAAAATTCATGCGATCGTCCAAAAAATCCCTCACTCATGGGAACTAGGTCATTCACAGGAAACACAAAAAGCTCTCCTACAGATCCTTGCTGAAAAGGTTGTTTCTCAGCTTCCAGTTAGCAGCTTTTATGCAGGCTTTAATGTTTGCTATTTTATTCGTTTTTTATTTTTTTTATTTCAAGCCGATATAGTTCAGTTGCTTCAACATGACTGGAACATCTCATTTCCTGTGAACATGTGCTCATCAAAGACAAGCTGAGCAGAAAATAAATACATTTATAACACATCTGAAGAAAAGAAATCCCTGTAAACATTTTGTAGTGATGTGGTAGAAATGTATGGAGGTTTGTGCATCTAAGGCATTTTTTTTCTGTCCTCTCCCACACATAAATACAAACATACAAGAACCTGTAAAAGACAATGCTGCTGTCAATCAAAATCGGTGTATAGAGCTCTAAAACTATACGGCTTTTTTGTTGCTGTCATGAAAATGCCATAAAACTTAAATAACAACTTGGATTTTATTTATTTTCTCTCCCTGTGTGTGTTTTTCACAGTAGTGTGTGCTGAGCGTGTGCTCCAGTGCTGAATAAAATATCTCAAAGTGAAAATATGATATGATGGAAACTTTTAATGAGTCAATCTTCACCAACAAACTACTGTATAGGATTGACCTAATTGTTGTTTATTAAAGCAGCTTTTTATGATTATTACCACTTTGTCAAATCCCACGCACACAGTTTTATTTGTAGCCAATGACTTTGGAGCTATTGGCTTCATCATGTCTTCATTCACCTGGTTGTCATGGCACATCTGTAAAAAAAGTCGTAAGCCTTTGTCACAGCCCTTGCAGATGCATATAGGCTCTCTGCGGGTGAATAATGGGTAAACCTCTGCAGGCCGTGCAGGTGGCCCACATGAAATTTTCAGATCACAGACCACTCGGTGAGCCTGCACAGCCAAAATGTTCATCCACATCTCTTCTCCAGGCATGCTGCAGGCAACAGGTCATAGCGAACACTTAACACGCACAAGTTTGTGAGGATAAAACGCAGGCACGTTGTACAGATTTGTCTTTTTTATTTTTTTTCTACCTAAATCCTGCAGACTATGCAGGGAGCACATCAGTGCTGTTCAAGTAATAAACTGTGGGCTCCTTACATGTTAGATATGAGGAAATCAGTGTTTTTGTGCGGGTGTCCTGCTGGCAAAATCCCCCATTTTTTCAGCACATTTATAGTTCTAGTTACATTTATTAATCTCTGATATTAGAGGAACTCATGCCAGCATGTGTATAGACTATCTCCCCTATAGCCAGACTGTCCCGCAAACATGAATACCCAAGAATATTGCATCTAAAATTTCAGAACTGTCTTCTGGCTTCATGTGCGTGATTCAGAAAATGTAATGAAACGAAGTCCTAAACTCCCTTCCAACTGGCATCCTTTAGATACTAACGTATCATGTGAACACCCCATGTGTGCAGCATTTGCGCGTAGTCAATAAGGGGTCAGTACTTACATAAGAGCATTAGAGGACAACATCACCAATGGTACCCTCCAGTTGCCATCGCTGTGCGAGCATCAAGGGAACTGTAAAAGACACCTGCTCTCCCCTTGACATGCAGCCACTCCTCTCTACGACCCTCCACGGGCCTGGACAACCCAAAAACCTGCAGCACCCGTAGTGGTCAACCCACAAAAGGGTGCATGTGACCAAAGCTTTCCTGTCCTTCCTGTTTTAATGCTCTTTCCCCTTAAAAGGTGGCTCAACTTCAACCTTATTTAGTCCACAAAATAAGGACACTGAGTTGATTTTTTCTTTGTCAAACCCTACAAGCCATAAAAATGGGTCAAAGCCCTGAGCTACACTAGCTAAACCTAATGCACCAAGTGCTTTGCAATCCTCCCTTTGGTCCAAAGATATTTTTAATTGGGTTCATTTTATCATTCTAAACCAGAGACGGGAGATTCCAGGCCTCAAGCGTCGGTGTGGCTGCATGTTTTCCAGTGTTCATCCCGCACTCACGGCTGATTACATTGATCAGGTGTGTCCAGCCATTCAGAACAAGCCAGAGCTACTCACTCTACAGCTGCATTCCCTTCTCTACTTCTGTGCCGGTCCCAAGCCCGGTTGCTTTGAGAAGGTTGCGTCAGGAAGGGCATCCGGCGTAAAACATTGCCAAGTTTACCATGCGACTTGTTCGCTGTGGCGACCACTGATGGGAAAAGCCGAAAGAGAAAGAAGACTCACTCTACAGCTGCAGACACTCCAGGCATGCATGTGACATGCGTTCAAGAACAAGTTAACCTTTGTGCTATCCTAGGCACTTTACCATTGGGAGTTGGGTCATCTAGACCCACTAGACAGTGCTCTGAACCTTTTTTCTTCAATGATTTGTGATCTTCACTGGTGTCCATGGATTACATGAAATCTTTCCACCTTTATCCACCTTTGTCATGGTAGGGAGAACACGTCAATGGAAGGGGGGGGGTCATCCAAGATAGCACAAGGGTTACATACGGGTTCTCAAACACAAATTCAGCTCTTGGAGTTTCGGCTCCGTCTGTGATCGCGCTACACTCAAATTTGGCGATTTTAACCTCAGAAACTCTGGAAAATACGGAGCCCGTGTCCTGACATCAAGATATAAAAATATATCTTGTTCCCACAGATTAATATCTTGTTCCCACAGGTTATTATGTCGTTCGCACGAAATACTATTCCGTTCCCACAAGATACTATTGCGTTCCCTCAAAATACTATTCCGTTCCCTCGAAATGATTAACTCGTGCGAACGCAATAATTATGTCGTTCGAACGCAATAATTAATCCGTTCGAACGCAATAATTATTCACGTCATAAGTCATTCACACGGATATGCTCTCTGTACGCCGGCAAAACTAAGCCGCTTTTAGCGGTAACTTCCGTGTCTCTGTGACCCATATTCGTTCAAAAAAGGAACATGAAAAACAAAAATGATCACTTTATTACTGTCTCAATGAATATAAGAAAAATATCAAAAGATTTATGATAACTAGGCTGCTTTGTCATACGATAGCTCCTGCTAGGCTACTACTAGCGCCGCCGCAGAGCTCTTTGATGTATGCCGGCATTTGGGCAACTGGCTGGTTTGTTGTCAGACAGCTGATATTGTAGTTTAGGGTCGAATAGGAATAATAATATTCAGGACTTGTCTTTTATTAACTTTAGCAGTCAGTATCTTTACATTCGAAGGCTATTAGGCTACATGCTAACTGACTAGCCGATCATTTCCTGTTATTAATTTACGTCATAGATTTACAGCAGATACCTTCACATTTCTGTCTGTGTGTGTCTCATTACATTGCATTGAAGACACGGAGGATGTTTAGAGAACAGATTTATTTATTTTAAAAAGCACAAAAGCATCCATCGTATTCACGTTCACATCATCATCTGGTACGCCCTCCGGTCATCTTGCTGCAAAAGCCGCTTCCTGCCGCTACTTTCGTGTCTCTGTGAGAATTCAATAGGGGTAAAAATAAAAGCAAGAATGGTCGATCTGTTATTTTCTCGATGAAAATCTGAAAAATATCATATTAAGCTGGCTGCTAAAGCCTAAAGCACTTACCTTTAGCTCGTAGCATAACAACAATAGCAGTACGTCATGTTTCCCAGAATGCTTTGCTGCAAAACACTGGCCAATCACCGTGTCCCTGTGACCAAGGTCTTACAACAAGACCAATGATTGGCCAGTGTTTCGCAGCAAAGCATTCTGGGAAACATGACGTACTGCTATTGTTGTTATGCTACAAGCTAAAGGTAAGTGCTTAATGCGAAGCAGCCAGTTTAATATGATATTTTTTCAGATATTCATCGAGAAAATAACAGATCGACCATTCTTGCTTTTATTTTTACCCCTATTGAATGCTCACAGAGACACGGAAGTAGCGGCAGGAAGCGGCTTTTGCAGCAAGATGACTGAGGGCGTACCATCAGGATGATGTGAATGAACGTGAATACGATGGATGCTTTTGTGCTTTTAAATAAATAAATCTGGTCTCTAAACATCCTCCGTGTCTTCAATGCAATGTAATGAGACACACACAGACAGAAATGTGAAGGTATCTGCTGTAAATCTATGACGTAAATTAATAACAGGAAATGATCGGCTAGTCAGTTAGCATGTAGCCTAATAGCCTTCGAATGTAAAGATACTGACTGCTAAAGTTAATAAAAGACAAGTCCTGAATATTATTATTCCTATTCGACCCTAAACTACAATATCAGCTGTCTGACAACAGACCAGCCAGTTGCCCAAATGCCGGCATACATCAGAGAGCTCTGCGGCGGCGCTAGTAGTAGCCTAGCAGCAGCTATCGTATGACAAAGCAGCCTAGTTATCATAAATCTCTTGATATTTTTCTTATATTCATTGAGACAGTAATAAAGTGATCATTTTTGTTTTTCTTGTTCCTTTTTTGAACGAATATGGGTCACAGAGACACGGAAGTTACCGCTGAAAGCGGCTTAGTTTTGCCGGCGTACAGAGAGCATATCCGTGTGAATGACTTATGACGTGAATAATTATTGCGTTCGAACGGATTAATTATTGCGTTCGAACGACATAATTATTGCGTTCGCACGAGTTAATCATTTCGAGGGAACGGAATAGTATTTTGAGGGAACGCAATAGTATCTTGTGGGAACGGAATAGTATTTCGTGCGAACGACATAATAACCTGTGGGAACAAGATATTAATCTGTGGGAACAAGATATATTTTTATATCTTAATGTCAGGACACGGGCTCCGTAGGAAAACGTGTTGAGTTGACTGAAAAAGTCAGACTTACTGAAAAGGAAAAGATCAGTGGAAATAATTTTGACCTAATTTACTTTTTTCCATTTTATCACGATTATGACAGGTGGCCTCACCTGACCGCACGTCACTGATGGGGGTCCTTTCTGTGTGGAGTTTGCATGTTCTCGCCGTGCATGCATAACATTTGCAATAACTGACATTGAGAGTTTCACGGGATCATGAATAGATTTGGTCCAATTTTTATTCCATATCTTATACACACTTTGACAGCAGAGATATTGTGACAGCAAAATAACACAGGCTTTTTTAATTATCACAACTCTTCGACCATTTACGTGATCAATGAAACTCCAAGAGATTCTGACATGGAGAAAATCAGCTATGCACTGATTTATTTTGATCGCTTCAGCGCTTCACTGCTGTAAAACTTTGCATATCAGAACAACGAGTCAGGAACTGGAGGTGTAGGACCCAATATGCAGTTGACCAGGCTTGGTGGCAGAAACTAAAATATTAAGTAAATAATCTGAAACTAAACTTAAAAAAAAACATGGGAGCAACATAAAAGGGAAAAAGCAAATGATCTGACAACAACCAACTAAAACATGACGCTTATAGACTGAGAACAATTAACAGAAACAAAGACAGCTGGGATTGATTAACATGAACCCATGGGGATAATAAATAAAATAAAAAAAGATCTAAAACACCACTTAAAATCTAAACTCAACTGCAGAATCCTCACCCATTTTTCCACTTCAGAATATGTTGAAATTACGTTTGTTACATCAAGGTTTAAAGCGTTATGGTAATTCAAAGAATGTCAACACTGGAGCTAAAGCTGGAAGTAAATGGTTAATTTCCTGAAGCCCTTCCACAGCACGTTGTCATTTACATACTCCAGCTGTTTTTGTTGTTGTTGCTTCTTTTACCCCATAAAATGAATTAGAACTTCACTTAATAGGTATTTCCATCGACCGTGTATCCACGCCACTCCAAATCCTATGTGTTATTTTAGTTTTAACCATTCAACCATTTAAGAATGGACCTTCTGGTTAGTTTTTGGACCTTGTACTTGTCGGAAAAACAGTTTTTTTTTTTACAGAATTTTAGGGGGGAAAAAATTGAGTTTCACTGTAATCACACACACACATAAATAATTATAATAAAACTCCACAGCATCAGAAGTTATCAAATGTCTTTTATGTTTTTCAGGCAAAACATCCCAGACCATTGAACTACCACCAACATTTTTTTTTTGGAAAAAGAAATTACTTGTTCACAGCACAAGTTCATATAGCTTTTAGTAATACAGCGGGGAAAATAAGTATTGAAGACGTCAACATTTCTCTCAAAAAACATATTTCTTATCGAGCTATTGACACGAAATTTTTACCGGATGTCGGCATCAACCCAAGTAATGCACACATAGAAAGAAATCCAAACATTTATGTCCATAAATGAAGTTATGTGTAATAAAGTGAAATGGCACAGGGAATAAGTATTGAACACATGAAGAAAAGGAGGGGTAAAAAGGTCTGGCAAGCCAAGAAAGCAGCTGGAGTTTGTCAGTATTCAGAAGGTTAACCTGCCCCCTATTAGTGCAAAGTAATATCAGCTGGTATAGTCCTGATTGATGCCTTTTAAAAAGGTTTCTCACCAGCAAGGTGTTAGACAAGAAGCACTGCATGATGGGTAAAAGCAAAAAGCTGTCCAAAGACCTACGCAACCTTATTGTTGCAAAACACACTGAAGGCATTGGTTACAGGCGCATTTCTAAACCTCTGAAAGTTCCAGTGAGTACCGTTGGGGCCATCATCCGGAAGTGCAAAGAACACGGCATTACCATACACCTGCCACGGCCAGGGGCTCCTCGCAAGATTTCAGACAGAGGAGTCAGAACAATCATCAGAAGGGTTCTCCAACAGCCCAGGACCACTCGTGGAGAGCTTCAGAAAGACCTGGAATCAGCAGGTACCGTTGTTTCAAAGAAAACAATAAGTAATGCACTCAACCGCCATGGCCTCCATGCACGCACACCACGCAAGACTCCATTTCTGAAGAAGAAGCATGTTGAAGCTCGTTTGGAGTTTGCGACACAACATTTGGATAAACCCATGACATTCTGGGAGAAGATACTCTGGTCAGATGAGACCAAAATTGAAGTCTTCGGATGTCATAAGACACAACATGTTTGGAGGAAAAATGGCATCGCACATCACCCCCAAAACACCATACCAACAGTCAAGTTTGGAGGTGGGAGCATCATGGCATGGGGCTGTTTTTCAGCATGTGGTACTGGTAGACTTCATATCATTGAAGGAATAATGACTGGAGAAAAGTATTGAGACATTCTTGATCAGAATCTGCTGTTATCTGCCAGGCTGCTGAAGATGAAAAGAGGGTGGATCTTTCAGCAAGACAACGATCCCAAGCACACAGCCAAGGTAACACTCAACTGGTTGAAGAAAAAGAAAATAAAGCTGCTAGAATGGCCCAGTCAATCACCAGACTTGAATCCAATTGAAAATCTTTGGAAAGAACTGAAGATCCGGGTTCACAGAAGAGACCCCCGGAACCTTGAAGATTTGAAGGCAGTTTGTGTGGATGAATGGGCCAAAATCACACCTGAGCAATATATTCCACTGGTTTCTCCATACAGGAGGTGTCTTGAGGCTGTAATCACCAACAAAGGTTTTTGCACTAAGTATTAAATAAATTTCAGTCAGCGTGTTCAATACTTATTCCCTGTGCCATTTCACTTTATTACACATAACTTCATTTATGGACATAAATGTTTGGATTTCTTTCTATGTGTGCATTACTTGGGTTGATGCCGACATCTGGTTAAAATTTCATGTCAATAGCTCGATTAGAAATATGTTTTTTGAGAGAAATGTTAACATGTTCAATACTTATTTTCCCCGCTGTAAAGCAAATATCATTACACTTATCAAGAAAAGTAGGAAATTTGAATTTTATATCAATAAGTATATGTGGGCAATTAAACTACAGACCATGTATATGTAATGAAGGTAGAATTACCACACTTCGCTGGTAACAAATGATTTTTATTATGATTTTTTTTTCGTGATTTAGCTGCTTTGGTACCAATACAGTACGGGTGTACCATATACAATTCTTTTATTTTTTAATTATAGGGGCAATTTGTTTAATATAATCAGCCTTGAAAGTCTATATAACATATGTTTCCCTACTTTTGTTATATATATTTATTTAAATTTCCATTAAAAACAAACAACAAACAAACAAGCAAAGGTTAAAATATTGATATGCTGCATGCAAATGTCCCAGCAATAATATGTGTTTTTATCTGTCATTTCAAAGACTGGTCTTATTGCTGTAATGGTCATACTGCATCTGTGATGTTGCATGTTTTATGATGTGTACACCATCATATTCTCTGACACGAACAGAAATGATTTTCTGTTTTTCTTATTGCACGTGGATTTGATTTAACAAACAACATCATATCAGAATTTCTTTCTATCTGTTCTCGATCAATTTCCCTCAACATTTCAGTCTTGTAAAGCAAAAATTGTATTTACCGGTCTAATAATGGAAATTAATCCCAGTGTAAACAAACATGTACTATCTAAAGTACCCAAACTCATTAAAGTATGAGGTTTGCCTGCTTTAAATCTTTTCTCAAAAAGGCTAACATTTTGATTAGAAGAGACTAACACCTCAACGACATCTGCGAGACAATTAACTGAATTCTTGGTACCATTTTTTTATTCCTGACAGTTTGCCACCTCATCTTGTCAATTCACAGTTTTCTTTTTTTTTTATTTGCCTGTGCACAAAGTGCAGTGAAACGTGCAGGTGCCAGGCTGCTTCTGGTCACCTGCTCTGTAGGATTTTTTTGTTGAGACAGTAATTAAGAAGCCCATTATTTCTGATTAGCACTCTTTTGCGTGATTAGTGAGTAAGCATCTCTGTCCAGATGGCTACTTCCCCACAAAATCATTACTCACCTTGTTGAGTCGGACCTTCAAAGTGATGCTGGAAGTTAGTCTCCGAGTAGAATTATAGTGCATTAAACTTCAAGCTTTATAAAGTCTTTAGAGCTTTACACATACATGCACTATATAAGTGTATTTTATATATTATATATACTACTTATGGATTGTTTCATATGAGGGATTTTCCTATTTGATCTGAATTTTATTGACATACAGTATATCAATGTTCCCTTTGAATTTACTAATAATGAATGACAATAAACATCCTTTTCATTAATTTGATATTTATTAGCCAATACATTATGACAATATAAGATAAACCCAAATAACAAAAATTGTCAATAGCAAGTATTGCCACCATTTGGTAACAGCGAAGTCTCGTGCTCCTCACTAGCCTCATGATGTTATTCTGAGGCAATGGCTTCAACTTTTCTACAAGTGCTCCATGCAGTTCTACCAGGTCACTTGGAGGTGGAGTACCATCATCCAGACTCAGCTGGAGTCCCCGGCAAAGGTCGTCTGGTCTTCGAGTCAAAGTGGTGGAGCCGGTTGTGGATGGTCTTTGAGACACACCAAGTTCATCTGCAACATACCTACTACCAATCCAAAGGCATGATACTATCTGGTGGCGCTGCTCATCCGTTAACCCTTGTGCTATCCTATGACCCCACCCTTCCATTGACGTGTTCTCCCTACCATGACAAAGGTGGATAAAGTTGAAGAGGGTTTCATGTAATCCAGGTTCACAAATCATTGTAGAAAAAGGGTTTAGAGCACTGTAACTCCCAATGGTTAAAGGATAGCACAAGGGTTATGCGATGGTGTGTGTTTGTGGCTGTTTGAATGATGAACTTGGAGTGTTGAAATTGACGCCACATTGAAAAGGTTTTTCTATTAGAATTTTGGGGTTTTGGTCCCAGCCGTTAAGGAACAGAGAACACACTGAGACCATAATGTGGAAAACACAAAATGAGGTGCATCACCCCAATACAATGGAATCCCTATCCCGGCAATCTGTAAAAGGAACAAACACTGTGTACGTGACATCTACTGAGTTTTTAAGAATATCCCTGATTTATGGTGTTTATATTTCTCCCTATTTTGTGTGCAACAGACATTTATTTAAGACAAAAATGATAAAAGAAGACATTCTCAGTGAATCACCTTTTCGTGGCCCTCTGATTCTTGGTTGTTCAGTTTGATCCAAACTCCCTGCCCTGCAGCTCACAGTTGACCTCAACTCTCTTAGCCCTGACTAAGCTCATTGGCAGTTACTGTTTTATCACCTGAAGAAAGTAGCCAGTTTCACTTCAATTCCTGCTAAAACTAATTAAAGTTGGGATGGAGAAAGAGACTGTGAGAGAGAACGTGGCTCTGGGAGTGAGGAGAGATTAACTAGAGCAGACAGAACCCGCTCTCTCAGCTGCTAATCCTTAATGTCACCGATATTCGGTAAGCCAGAGACTTTGTTAGTTAAAAAAAAAGAAACCTGCTTTCACATCAACCCTGCTCATTGTCTGCGGCTGTGCATCCTCCCCGTCCTCAGATCCTCCTCTTGGTACTCCACCAATCAGGTCTAAACATGGGAGCACTCACATATCCATGCAAGATGAAAGGCTGCTGGGGGTTGAAAGGAGCAGCTCACCATGCAGAGATGGCTCACCACAATGCCAGTCTGATAAAAGAGCATGCTGGAATAGAAAAAGGAGCGGGTATATGAAGACCCTCTATCCCTCCCCCCTCCCCACTCAACAGTGTTCACGATTCCTAAGGTGCCAGACATGTTTAATAAGGTTTTAAAATGTTCATCTTTAGCATGCTGAATCTGAAATGTTCAATGTTTTTATTCAAACACACAGGTAACATGGAAATGTCAGAGCTCACAATCATCTAAAGCACTTTTTTGGTTTGCAAGCTTCTTTTCAAACAACCAGCTTCAAAAGATCTATACATACATATAATATAACATCCTATAATAAAATTATAGTTTTCATACGTTCTTCAATACACGGACGCATTATGAAAGCAGGATTTAAAGTGAATCGAACAATTATTTTGAATGAAATTGATAAATTGGAACAATGCATATGTGGGATATCAACATGGGGGTAAAACTATTCATTTTGACAATGAGTTGATTCATATCATAATTTGTGGTTGCTGATGTGACTCATAGTCAATATTGGTTCATCTTGATCCGATTCAGTGACCTAAAATCGATCAAGGATTTCTTTAGCCAAAGATTCAAACAGTGTGACTCAGAGATAAACACCTGGTTACTGAACAGTGAAGGAATTCTTTTGTATGTCTTTCCTTTCATTGGCAAAACACACCTGATCCAGGTCTTCAGCAGCAAGTGGGGCCGGGTATCGGAAAAACCACCAGGTTGCCGGCCCTCGAGGCCTGGAGTCTGACATCTCTGCTGAAGGTGAATAAAGGGAGTTTGGGGGCCGGACAGCTTTGCAACGTAGCTTCAACCTTAAATCCCACTAGGAGTAAGTCAGAAGCTCCGTTCACTTTGCGTTTGGGAAATGCCACGGTGAGACCGCTCTATGTGATGCACAATGGTACGGTGCTTCTGCAAGCATTTGCTGAAGTTATAGCAACCACACCAAAGGCGAGGAACTTGTAGTGCCAGTATACCCATGGTTTTACTGCCAAAACAGGAAGCAGGACCTGATTATTTCAAAATATCTGATAAATGTTTCTAAATCTACCGTGTTGTTGTTTATTTTCTTGGCGCTATCTAAAAATAACAAAACAACACTCAAAGAAGAATTTATGAAACCATTACTTTAATTTAATCAGTGAACACGCTTGTGAAGGTTATTAAAGAATAGTTGTTAACCGTGGAGGAGTCATACAGTGAAGGCTGCCAACAATCTTCTGGCTAAATATCACACAGATGCTGTGCTCTCAGCAGGACTGCACATGAGTTGAAACGACACGTGGACCGTTGGCGGCTTAACATACGTGATGCCATGGTGACTGTGGACTGTTGTTCTCTGAGAATTTTGTTTTTTCTCAAAACTGTGTGACACTTGGGGAGACAGATGTTTCCCTGGTTCTACTTAGGAAAAGCGATTGTAGTTTCATCGATCAGACAAATTAAGATTTTTCTATTGAGGTTGGGGCCCTCGCAGGTCTCGGTTGATCTGGCCTTGACCCTATGGAACCGAGTAAACATCCTTTACCCAACATTCCTTCATGGAATTTGTCCAGGCATCAAGTCATGTGAATAAACTCAGCCTCGTTTGTCTTCCTTTTTATATCAATCTTGTTAATTTTTCATAAATGTGACGTTGCTCACTATAGCTTTGTAGTACGCAGAAAGGCTCAACTAAATAATTGATGGTAAATATACAGTACTTTTCGTAAAAATGTTATTCATCTTTAAAGGTCTTGAAGATGTCATCATTAAATAATAGCATTATTGTTAGCAGTGAATTATGATATAATGTGACTAGTTGAGAGTAACAAAGGGATGATGGCAAATGGGGGCAGGCTTACTACACGACAAAGACCCCGCCCACAACTTAGAGATACGTTTCTAGAAAACGATTGTCGCTCTGCAAAAACTGTGTCCTAGAAAACGGCACAGTTTTTTTTAGATTTTGGCCAAAAACGACATAAGCATAATGAAAAGAGCACTGGGAACGCTTTTAAAATGGATCACAAGATGATCAGAGTGGGACTTTAAATAAATGTCATAAAAGCGGACGTCTCACACCTTTGTTCAGTGAGTCATGCTGTTATTCTTCACTGGAGAAATCTTCATGCAGTCCAGCAAAAATAAGTTATTTATTGTAGGTGTCTATAGTAAGACTGAAATGCTAAAACACAATAGCAACAAGTAAATAAACAGATTAAATCTGCATCTTTATTTATTTTATTATTTACTTTTGCAGTGGATGAGACCTTTTTTTATTTCTAAACTTTAAAATAAGATTTTTCTCAATTTATTTATACAATCCACACAGTTAACACAGCTTTGTTCTTTCATTCTTTCTTTGTGCTATATTCTGCAGCAGAAGTTAAAATATTCATCACCTTTAGTTATTGCACTTCTACTCTTGAAGAGAGATTGAAGGACCGATCCCCACGGAATTGACTATCTCCACTGAAACCACGGCTATACAGTAGAGCTACAGCCGGCAGTTCTCAGAGAGTAACTGCCTTCTGGCCTGAATTTGACTTTAGATATTGGTATCATCAGGCTAATCCAAAGGTGGCCTATCGTGACTCTGTGAACCACTTTCATTGAATTATGAGTATTGTCTATCTCGGCTTTGATCTTTTTTCTTTTTTTTTTTTTACTTGTTTTGGTGGTGCTCATTAAAAGAGACTTTCTTGACACAGAAACTTTCAGGTTTAAAAGAAAAAAAAAGATAAAGATAGACAACACAATTAGCTCACAAAACCTAAAAGAAGATATCAAAGGAAATAAATAAATAAAAAAGATTAACTCGGAGAATGAAAAAAAAGAAAATTACATCCCTAAAAGGTGCAATTTTGTTGTAAAACAAATCAAATAAAGAGGATTTTCAAAGGAGATGAAGCTGGCCTGCAATCATAGTTTCACTGACAGCTTTGAAACGCATCTAGTGAAACAACAAGTAAATGAATCCCAAATTGTTGTTTACTTGGCAAGGAATGATATTAAATCCCAGCTTTCTTTTCAGCAAATTAAGTGCGACAAAAAAATCCACTTTTTTTTTTGTCTTTGTCGGGTGAAGTTCTATGAAGATTCCAGTAAGGTATGAGAATTAAATTGAAGATTTCACACAGATAAGGGACAAGCTGTGAGATTAGTTGGGAGCTGAATGGATAACAAGCTGTCAGCTCTGTCTGAGGCATATTGCAGCTCATCGAGGCACAGACAACCAAGCAGATCCCAACTTTCTGCTCACAAATGAAAACACCTAATTAACAAGAGGCACAACATCTCCAGCCGCTTGAGTGCAGATGGGAAGGAATGCTCAATAGCTACATTTACTCCCAGAGAAACACACAAAGAACCGTTTTTCAAGAATCTTATTTCATGTAGTATAATAAATTTACACTGTAGAGCTCATACTTATGACTGAATATACACAAAAAAGAAAAGAAAACCAATAAATGAGAATAAAGTCGTAAAATTATGGGGAAAAAAGTCAAAATGTTACAATAATTAAGTTGTATAATTGTCTGTGGCTCCATGTCCTTCGTTGTTGTCCTGCAACAAGGCCCGCTGGTTCCGCCCAGCGTAACGGGGCTCCAACGCCGCCGATAGCGGGTCACGTTTTCTCCGGAGGACTGATCACTCCCGTCTTCCTCCTCTGCTGGGGGAAACTGCTTACTCGCTACTCCCCCAGCCAGGGATGCAGGACATCATAATTACCTGATACTATTGAGTTTTATTTCATATTGCAGCTTTGTTTATCCAGCGTCACCTAAAAGGAAAGATCAAAAAAATACCAAAAAAATAAAAGGGGTCACAACTTCTGTTTTGGAGAACACAAACGTCCGCTCCATCGGCCATCTTGTCTGCAGCTGGGTGTTCTTCGTTCAAGCAGCCACTTCCAATGAAAGTTCTTCGTGAATGCACATTTTGAGCTTTCAGGTTCAAACCTCTTGTGTCCTTGTGTAGCTATGCATGTTTCTATGACCATTTTTGGATTTCACCTACAAAACTCACTGAACGCACTTTGCAAGTTAAAACAGGTCTAACTTTCACAAGTCAGGGACTCATATTTTGTAGTGACCTATTGATGGCGAGTTTTTTCATTCAAGGAAGTGCCAACCGGTTAGAAACAAAGAGAAAATGTCTGATCCTGTTCGGGTTGCACTGTAACAATATCGTATGTCAATGTAAAAGCCGAGCGTATGACAATAAAGGATTCTGAAAATAAATAATCTTCATATATTGGAGTAGAGCTGTGAAAGAAAAAGTTTGGAGTAAGATTCATGAGATTTTCACCACTTCAACATTTTACATTTAGTAAACAGTATAAAAAGAAAAAAACAGAAGTCCTTCCCTGCTTTTCCAGTGTAAATACTATGGGCTAAATGTGGGTTCAAGAACTCACGCTTAGTAATTTTTGAATGCACGTCACATGCCAGCTGTAGGGATGGGTATCGTTAATGTTTTAACGGTACTACTACTCTTATCAATACTGCTTATCGATCTGGTATTTTAACGGTACTCTTATCGATACTTTATGAGGACGAAAAATAAATAAATAAATAACAAATTAAGAACATAAAGTGTTTTATTTCCTCATTTTGCTTCAACGTTGTTCTTTTAACAAAACGTTTTACTTTATACATGAGAATGTTCCAGAAAGGATATTTATTTAATTATTTAAACTAATTATTTTTATGGGAGCCGGTTTAGCTCGTGCTGGTTTGCGGCGCTTTCCGTTCGTGAAACCAGGGTTCGAATCCGGGCTGCTCCCTGTTCCCTTCTCTACTTCTTTGCCGGTCCCAAGCCCGGTTGCTTTGAGAAGGTTGCGTCAGGAAGGGCATCCGGCGTAAAACATTGCCAAGTTTACCATGCGACTTGTTCGCTGTGGCGACCCCTGATGGGAAAAGCCGAAAGAGAAAGAAGAAGAAGAAGATTTAAACTAATTATTTTTATTCTTTATGAGCATGATGTTTCCTTTGATCTTTTGTCCATTTTCCACAACCTTGAATAGACTTTTCTGTCTGTCAAACACCCAGAGTTAAGATAAGTTAAGTTAAGTGAAATGATGGAAACAAATTCACTTTGATACAGACTCCTTTCTGTTTCTTTATTTTTCTTTAAATCCAGTAAACCCAATAAATTATATTAATTTTATGGATGACGAATATCATTAGTTATTAATTATTATTAAGTTTTAGGAAGCAGCTGTTAGTTTGTTGCGGGTCATAAGCGGTGAGTCTAAGGCCCACCTTTCTACCTGTTCATTGTTTGCTCCGCGTGCAGCCCCTACCTGCGCGCGCGCAGCGTGTTCACAGACAGCGCAACATACGGTCATCGTAGCAGCAAGGTGACAAGATGGTAGGGACTCCTTGACGCAAATTTCATAATTTTACACGGAAATGGGTGTTCTTAGTATATAGGGCGATAAAAGGATTTTTTTCGGGGGGTGCTCACGTGACCCCTACGAGATCACCACTGACTGTGTGTGCGCTGGCTTGCCTTGTGTGTTTACGCACGCGGCGCGTACCGTCTGAACAGCCCCGCCCCCCGTGCACACAAATAGCCAGACAGACCTCTCCTGTTCAGCGAAAACAGCGAAATTAACATCATCATTAATTAAAGGAGAATTGACTGACTTGTTGAGTTAAATATGGCAGATAACGTTTATATTTTGTGGGACACAAAAAAAAGCGACTTCTCCAGTACCGATAGCAGAACCGAGGATGTCAGACCTTAACGATACTGCGGTCCTGAATAATTTGGCCCCGGGGCTCATACAAAACCGGGGCTCGGTACCCATTCCAAGCCAGCTGTGTCCGTTACATAGGTAAATATTGCATAAAATGAAGCTCATGGAAATACATATGTAACCAAGTGTCAACGTGTTTCCACTTCTTGTCCCTTTATGGCTTCTATGGCTCAGAGTGAGTCATGTGAAGAAGAAACTGACCACAGATTTCTGATACAACCATAATTGGAACTGTCTGCAAAGTGAAGATAAGACCAGTTGAGAGACATGACCAGTATATAGGAAAACCCATTCTTTTGAATCTTTGTTAGACTTTGCACTCTGCTGTATGAACTCTGTACTGGATTGACCCGTATCTGATACAGCAGTAAGTGAAACTGCTGCAGAGCAAAGATAAGAGAAGTTGTGATATAAGAACATTGTAACATTAAAAAAAAACATTACTTCAGTTCCCAACTTGACTTTTCTGACAGCTGTATGTACTGCAGACTTGTTATACCCTTTCTTGTGTGTTTTCACTGTCTGGTTTTGATCTTGGTATTGATAGTCCTTTCATTAATTTGCCCATCCCCTTCCCTTTGGCTGTTTCTTGTAGAGGTCACCACAGCATATCAACTGCCTCCATCTGACTCTTTCCTCTGTATTCCCTTTGTTCAAACCAACCACCCTCATGTCCTCCTTCAATGCATCCATAAACTTGCTCTTTGGTCCGATTCTTTCACTTTCCTTCTTCTGAGTGTGTCCAAATCATATCGGTCTGCTTCCCAGAATTTGTCTCCAAAATATCTAACCTGAGGTGTTCCTCTGATGAATTCCATCCTGATCCTATCCATCCTCATCACTTCCAAAGAGAACCTCAGAACTTTCAGCTCTGCTTAGAGCCACTGTCTCTAAACCAACAACATGGATGCTATCACCACTCTTTGCCATACTTTTAGTTCTTTTGGATTATTGGTTAAGTCAATTTGATCCAACAGAAAACAATTTGCACATGTAAAATAGCAGCTGTGTTGTGCAATCCTTTCTTTTGTATAAAAACTTTGTATTCATAGTTTCATGGTAAAATAAATAGTTTTTCTTCTTAATCTAAATCTGCAGAATATAGAACGAAGGTCTATGTGTGTTCAAAGAATGCTCCAGCATCAACGCATTTCATGGGCAAACCGGTACACAAGAAGGTGGGTCAGCTTTGACCACACTCCTTCTTCCAACCACTATTTCCTGTTCAAGTTGTCAGTCTAAGGTGTACAACCATTTGGGGTTTGGGAGATCCCAATGCAGTGCAACAAATAAAACCAAGTAAGCAAACATCAGCAAATTAGGAGAGTGAGCTTTCACCCATGGTTCCATTTGATTTCCTTCCCCTAGGAGAAAAAAAGGGCATACATTTTA